>OX421474.1:24518094-25169344 GCA_949126895.1 Eilema caniola
TTTCTTATAAATCTATTTCCAATAATTTCTATACCTTAGTCGATATTTTAGTATTTTTCGACACTAAATATACTAATTTGTCTATGCTGTGCGAGCGAGATTGAACAACACTAACTTAAGTGTCTATTCACGGCGATAAAGTGGCCCCTTTCTTCGGCTACCTTCGCCGTGAAAGGTCACTCTTGACCCCGGCGGCTAACTGCTGTCGGCACCGGGTAAGTTTTGAGATCAACATTTCCTACTTCTTTCAACAGGTGAAGACTTCTCAGCGGCGCAGCTTACGGCCTGCTTAATGTATGGCTTACTATATTTTATTATTTTACATTTTTTTAGGTGCTATTTCAGCCTAATATTTACTGCCACGAGACCGATGACCTCTACGGTCGGAGGTCACGTCACCAGCCTGCACTGCTTAATTATTTCTTCCTTTTTATAGCTTCTAGCTACGCTGTTCTACCGCTGGGGAGAATGTCTTCACCTGCTATTATTTTTAGCGGGTCACTGGACGAAGTTCCCATGTGACATACTGACCCGCACTCTTTCTTTTTCCAGGGTCTTCGCACCGGGCTTCACGCCATCATTCGGCCGTGAGGCACACCAGCGAGGACCCTGGCACGCCGGCAACATCAGCAGCCGGGAGTGAACTAGCTAAGTGCATACCACCATCTCTGCACAACGGATCAAACAACGCCTCGGCAGAATATTTATTGCGAATCCACCCTGAGATTCATTTCTTAATACCTATAAATAAATTCATGTAACGCTTTTTATCGCTTTTATATCGATTACAATTATGTTCCAAATTGTTAATCTATCTTTTCATTTCTCTGCTCATACCCTAGCCGGTATAGACTTTATATTATTAATTTTACAGCTTCCATAGTCACATTTTATTTACTTATATAACTTTTCATTGAAACCCTTGTATAAAAATTTCTTCCGTTACACTGCAACGATTAAGGTACTTGCCCTTACTGCCCCGTTTCAAAAATACACTCTGTATATGGTTTTTCATTAATTTCAGTTCACTATGGAAGAAGATCCTATAGAAAATGCAATAGGCCGCTTTGGGAGATATCAATCTTGGATTTTGTTTTTAATCATATTGGGTAGATTCCCAACTGAATATCAGATCATGAATGTTGTGTTTATTCTGCCTAGTGTTGACTATAAGTGTTTAGACAATAACATTACAAACTACTGTCCTTGTGGAAGCCCGGACTATGATACAAGCACTATCTCAAGTTCAGTCACTTCAGAATGGAATCTGATATGTGACAGAACTTATCTGGCAAGTTTAGCACAATCTATATTGCAAATTGGAATTTTAGTTGGCAGTTTCATTCTTGGACATATTTCAGATAGGTGAGTACATATAGTAAAATCTCTGTAAATTGCAGTACATATCTTAATATAAAGTTAATAGAAAGTTGGCATAGTGGAAGCCTTCTTTATTGTGCAACAAAAATGCACACCAAAAGAAATCAAACAAGGCATAATAATGAATCAATAGTAAAAAACATGGGGGTTAACAGCGAGGAACCGAATCCATTGCACACGGTGTTCCGTCACGAGAGCCCTAGTGCCGGGAGAATCACGGGTATACCTAAGAAAAGAACCCCAGTAGCCAGTGGCTACCTGCAATCTGGTAATAGCTTTGAGACAATTATAACGCGCACTTTATCCACATAGATATTTAGCACTTTCGCACAATGAATTTAATATAATTTAATATTAATTTTTATTTAATATTATAATATATTAATTTAAAATGCAAACTATATCTTGACTTCTTTGAGTTAATATGGAACGGAATTAGCACAATTTTAACTCTTTTACTTTTAACATTACTTTGCGGACAAAAGTGTGGGTTATACATTTACCTTTTTTTTTACGTGCGGAAAATCCCCACGGATACCCACCCCTCCGGAGCCGGAGGGGGAGGTTATGTCAGACTCGAACCAACTAAACTAGGCCGAAGGTGAGGTTGTCATGCGACATATCCCTCGCACCCCGGCTGACCCAGGGATATCCCTCTCGCGGTTCCCGACTCAACCCCAGTGTGGGGAGGTGCGCATCCTACGATGCGCGCCGCCGCCGGGGTTATACATTTACCAAATTTTATAATGTAACTATCATAATTATTGTATGATAAAATGTATAACTGTTTTGTGTCCCAATGACATAAAATAAAATAAAAATAAAATGCAGCAGCTGGCATTGCCGTGAAATCATCGGTATACCGACGTTTGCTCGAATTTTAACGGGCAAACAAAACATTCGGGCAAATGAAATTCGGGCATATGATGATTATGGCATATAATTTTCGGATAAAAAAAAGACAACCGAAATCATCATGCCTCACTCCGTTGATGAATACTTATAATAATATAATATAAGTACCACCACTCCATCTCATCCGAAGGGTGTCTTAAGAGGCGACTAACGGAAAAATACGCAGACGATATCACTGTAAAAGAAGGAAAACTCGAGATAAAACCAATTTCCAACCCATCTAGCCAGCGTGGAAACAGTAGGCCAGAGCCTCCCTACATTGGCAGAGGCCTATGTCCAGCAGTGGGCAGTGATAGGCTAATTGATTGACTTCTTAGAAAAACAAACAAAACAGCTTAGAATAAACAGAGGCAAAATAGGCGTGCAGTCAATATCAATCAGTCCGCTGTAAATAGCAGAGAGAGAACCAGGCAGAGCAATAACCGAAGGAACATAAATATCGCAGCGAAATGTTATAGGTGTTGGACAGACTGAAAGGTGCTAGATATCAGCAGAAAGCCAATTCTGCAAATTTTTGTGATGTTCTCGATTCCACCTCATACTTCAAAAACGGTGTTTTTGTAATAAAATTTTCGAGAAAGAACATTTCATCGCAATATAAATTTATAATTCGTCGATTAGCCCTTAGACTAACAACGCAATGCGATTTAATTCTATGAATTAGCCCTCTTTTAATTGGAATTTTGATTGGTTTTATTGTATAGATTACTCCTCCCGTCGTCACACCTAGGCAAGGATATGTTACAATACCTAGACGCCCTCGTGTGCCAAGCTGGTCAAGCACAGCGAGCACACAGATTCTACCAAGTTCTGAGGCCCAAGAACCTTTGTAGTACATTTTTGACATTTATTTTAATTTTGACAGGCAATCAAATCCAAATTGAATCTTTATAAATTGGCAGAATTAAGCCCCGGGGGTTCAGTAGACAAGCTAATATCGTGTGCCTCACTCATGTTTGAAATTGAATGATGCTTCCCCTAACCCATTTTAAGGGTTCCGTATCCCAAGGATTCCCTATTACTAAAATTTCGCTCTCCGTCCGTCCGTCTGTCACCAGGCTGTATCTCAAAAACCGTTATAGCTAGACAGTTGAAATTTTCACAGATTGTGTATTTCCGTTGCCGCTATAACAACAAATACCTACTAAAAACAAAATAATAAAAACAATAATTAAAGGGGGCTCCCATACAAAAAACGTGATATTTTAGCCCATTTTCATGGCTTTTAGCCATTTTTCTAGTACGGAACCTTTCGTGCGCGAGTCCGACTCGCACTTGGCCAGTTTTAAGCAATGCATGTCTTATAAATGCGTGATATTAGTGGTATACTCTTCAATATTCTTCATCCATTATTATGTTCTATCCATCATTTAACATTAGTAGGATTTATAAAAAAACAAGACAAATAAAACTGATTTTTGTTACAGGTATGGCCGCAAACTCGTCGTGTTGATAGCATTATTCTTCGAAGTAGTCTTTGTAGTTATTTCAGCTGCAGTGCCAACCTTTTGGATGTTCCTTATATGTCGATTTTTAATAGGAACAATGGTGGGAGGCACTATGCTTTGTTGCTATGTACTACTCATTGAATTATGTGGAAAATCCTTCCGACCTTACATGAGTGGGTTCTCAGAAGTGACGCTAATGTTGGCCTACATTTCACTTCCCATAATAGCGTATTTTGTGAGAGATTGGAGAAAATTGCAGCTGGTGACTTCACTACCTTGGGTCATAGTTGCTGGATATTATTGGCTGATTCCCGAATCTCCCAGGTGGCTGATTAGCATCGGGAGAAGACAGGAAGCTATTGATGTGCTAACAAAAATCGCTAAAAAGTAAGATAATTTCCAGAAGATTCCCAGCCACCTTTTTCAGGTTGTCATTCCATCTGGCTAAAGGGTGTCCTATCTCCCGTTATCTTTTATTTATTAGGCTAAAGGTATCTTATACTTTAACCCGATTATAATTAGCCCTTGCTTTCAGAGTTAAGCTCTTCACAGAATATATGGAATTATTTGAAAAATTATTCTTTTTTGGCCTAATTACGAATTTACCATTTTTTATATATATGTCAAACCCCAATTCCAATCGAATTGTAACTTTTCGCGTACCATAGGGGTCTACGTGAAAAGCTATGATTCATTTTTGAGTTTCAGGAAATTTAAAAATGCTACTTATTTGTTTGCTAAAACCACAATATTAATATACTAGTTTATGGATGATAACTAAAAAATATATATAAATAGAACAGTACTAACAGTAATATTATCCTAAATATTTCATCAAGTCTAATAGCACAGTTTGGACCTGGTAGACACCCTCCGTAGACAACCTCTGGTATATTTACTACAGTCATACATTAGCTACCATTTCAAATTTAAGTATAAATAGTTAATATAATTTTCGTTCACAGAAATAATCGGTCTATAGATAAAATTGATGCCATCGTTGACAAAGTGGAATTATCAATCAAAAACCAACAAGCAACAGGGACATACGCGGATTTATTCAAAACACCAATAATACGGAAGTACACCATAATTGTCGCATTAATTTGGATGTGCTGTTCACATACGTTCTTCGGAGTCAACCAATACATCGGACGTCTTCAAGGAAACATATACTTAAACGTAATGCTATCTGCAGCGTTCCTTGTACCAGGATTATTAGCTGTCGTAACTGCTACGAAGTTTTTCAAGAGAAAACTGACAATAATTACCAGTTTCAGCACAGCAGCGATATCATTATTAATATTTATCTTTATTCCAAGTGATTTGAGAGTTGCTACTTTAGTATTTGCTATTATAGGTTTAATAGGAGCTTACACATCGTTTGTTCAAATTTATTTATTCTCATCTGAAGTGTTTCCGACAGTGATAAGAAATACTGCTATAGGTTTTGCTTCTGTATTTGCTAGAGTTGGTGGATTTATTGCCCCTTTTGTCGTTAACATACGAGCAGAGTGGGCAACTGTTTTAATATTTAGCAGTATTGCATTTATCGCTGCTATACTTTGTTATTTCCTACCTGAAACCAAAGATATCATACTACCTAATACCATCGCTGAAAGGGAAAACGCGGTGCCACAAAACTCTTCTTCCTCCCTTCCTATTACTACTTTACAAAACTAACATTGAATTGACATTGATATGTCAGCCATCTGTACCGACCCAACCACTTTGCTTATTACCCGGAACAGACAGACAGATTGACCAAAACTTCAATTTTTTTCTTAGTAATATGACTTAATACATTGATATGTGATTATTAAGAAGTTGTATTTTAATATTATAATTAGATACTACAATATTATTCATTTGTATAGATTTTTATAAGGCTGAACTGTGTAGATAATGTACCTATATGATAGATACATAAGTTAACATAAATTCGTCAAGCCTTTCATCAGATTTAATGTAATTTTCTACGTTTTTTAATCAATAAATAATATTTCTTTATACGATACGTCATGTTTGACCTTGAAAGTGACGAATGAAAGACAACAAAGTGGCGGAGATGTGAATGTTAAGGTGAGTATGTGGTGTGACGAGAATGGACAGAATAAGGAATGAGTACCTATATTAGAGGAAGTTTGAAAGTGGCACCAAAGTAATGTTTGTAAGGAAGCTTCAAAGTAGGAGCAAAGTTATAAGTCCAAGAAAAGAAGGATGTATTGCTTAAAAGAAGATATGGCAAAAAAAAGGAGTAACTGAGGAAATGATATCTGACAGAAATTTATGGAAGAAAATAACATGTTGCGCCGACCCCAAATAATTGGGACCAGGGCAGGTAGATGATGATGATAATGTTGAATATTTCTTTTCACACTAATAAAAATTCTTATAATTACAATATACAACGAGCCTATTTACTTTCCCTAGACACGAAATGCACTATGACTTCTTATGCCACGAAAGTAACATAAAAGGAGAGAATCTAACAGACTGGAAATAGCGAAAATAGTCACGACATTTTTTTTGCATTGCATTGCAATTGCATTATCACCTGTATTACTTTACGGAAAGTACAATACTGATCAGTCATCTGCAACAAGGGAGTCTCTTAGTCCAGCCACCAGCCACTCTTCAATAGGTACAAAATTATTATAAATAAAAAATTGTAGGATAAATTAGAAATAAATTTTATTATACATCAATCAAAATACACATAATAGGAAATACACAATAACGAAATATAGACCGGCCAACTGGCGGCCTTATCGCTAAAAGCAATATCTTACAGGCAATAACTTTAAAACATAGGTACAAGTTATTTTTGGCATTACTGAGAATTCACAAGCTTTTCATTGACTTTTATAACTTAGTTACAAAGACATATATAATCTACTTACATTACAAGTTTCTCAAAAAGTTTATACTGAATATTGTGGAATCCTCCAAAGTACCAGGTTATAAAAATAAAAAGTACACAATGGTATATAACCCAGAATTGAAATATTACACTACATAACAGACAATACAAGAATATTACATCAATAACAGTCCAAAATATAAACCCTACTTTGGCTACCAGCAATGGTCTTGGAGATCGATATAGCGGTGGTCTGTTGGACTCTGGATCAATGAAAGTACCTGCAAAACATTACAACAATAAAATTTAATTCGATGTATTTCATGAATCTATCGGAAGCTGGCCGAGGCGGTGCAATACGCGCCTTCTCTTACCCGGGGGCTAGAAGCCAGCTGGGGGCCAGCTCGAAAGAGATGGCTCAGGGCCGGCCGGTGTCGGTCCATGCTCCTGGAGTGGGAGCGGCGGCTAGCCAATCCCACGGCTGGCAGAAGGACCGTCGAGGCGATCCGTCCGGTCCTCAGAGACTGGATGGATAGATCGCGGGGGTCGGTAACGTTCCGGATGGCGCAGGTCCTCTCGGGGCATGGATGCTTCGGGAGGTACCTGTACCGGTTGGGACGAGAGCCGACCAGAGGGTGCCACCACTGCATGTGGAGGCGATGATGACACGGCGCAGCACACCCTAGAGGAGTGCCCCGCGTGGGCTGGGGAGCGCCGTGCTCTCATCGCCGAAGTGGGGACGGACCTCTCGCTGCCTACCGTAGTTCTGTCTATGGTCAGCGGCGATGAGGCGTGGGCGGCGGTTCAGGCCTTCTGCGAGACGGTTATCTCGCAGAAGGAGGCGGCGGAGAGGGAGAGGGAATATGACCCGCTTTCCCTCCCGCAGCGCCGCAAACGAGCCGGGGCCCGGAGGAGGCGGTACCACCAACTCCTCCCCCCCTAACCGGGCCAGGGCAGTAGACGCGGGGGCGTCTGCTGCCCTTACATAGGCCTCGAGGTTGAAGGCGCACGTCGTGTCGCGTGTGCCTTGCCTAGGCGGGCGGCAGAAGGACTCCTCTTCTGCCGCACCAGAGATGGGCCTGGCACCGATGAGTGGTGGGCGACCCACACGGCGATGGCGGAAGATATTGTTCCCGCCATCGTCGAAATGTGGTAATGACGGACACCGTGGTGGTTTAGTGGGTAGTCTGGCCTTCTTTAGAGGCCAGGAGTCCCACTCGAAGCTCTCCCCCTACCCCCGTGGGGGGGAGCGAAGTGCCTAAACGCATTCCACCACGTAAAAAAAAAAAAGGGCCGGCCGGTGTGCGAGAGTTATGTCTCTGGCAAACTCACCTCCCGGTCGACTCCAGCACCCCGCTGGAGTCGACCGGAGTATATTATCACGGTATTCGTGGGGATTTAAAAAAAAAGACTGTATTTTATGAAAAATAACAACGATAGGGACGATAATGATGTCTTATCCTCGTCATAAAATATTGCAAAGGAGATAAGGCAACCGCGTTTGATCATGGTGTGAGTATTAACAAAAGACTGTTCTAAAGATAAGAGCCCTAGCAAACCTCAATCTGATTTAAAATTACCCTTAGGAAAAGATCATCATCAATCATAGCGTTGTGTCCCACAATGCAATTCTCTAAGCTTCAGTTCAAGGATGTGGTCGCCGACGGGGTCGATTCTCAAGGATGTGCATGCTTGAGAACCGACCAATCACAATATTTACCAAGGATATGACCAATAAAAATCGCTATCAAGGATGTGGCTTTGATGAAGTCACTCGCTCAACGATTGCATCCGAGGGCTTGCACCTTGAAGCCCAAGGTTCCCTATGCAGCTAGGATATGTCGTAGATATAAATGTTCGACGTTTCACCAACCTTCAGTGTGAAATTTTCGAAGACTACTCTCTTTTTCCCGCCAGCGATCATTCAGCCAAGCTCGTAGAGCTGTTTCATTTTGTGGAATATTTTTAATAGGATATCTGAAAATGTTAAGTAGAATGTATCTTATAATAATAACACTTGCAATAATTATGCAGCAAGTGAATCCAACAACCAAGATGAAAAATGTTATCTATTCTCTCTTCCCGTGAGATTTCGTACAAGACTACTAAAGGAATAGGGCTGTTTAACATTAGACAGATATTTTCTTTTTCTATTTTTTCCGTTTAATCAGCATTGTTCTTTCTCTAGCATGTTAGTAAATCTAAATGAAATGAATATTTTGTAAAAACACTACTACAAAAAGCACGCGCTTGGCGCCATTAATTTTTTCTGTAATGTAAATGTTGTCGTTTTATGGAGCCTTATTTACACGATGGAGAGTGAATATTGCTAATTAAACCGTATATAAAAATAGACACTGCGCCACAGAGATTGACAGCCTCTGTGGCATAGCGGTAGTGAACACGGCCGCTACGCAGGAGTTCGATAATTCGATACCCACTCAATTCAAATATTTGTATGCATGAATATGGGTATTTGCATTGGTCTCGGAGAGCACGTTAAGCCATCGGTCCCGGTTACTATACGAACATCTCTAGTAGTCGTAACGGGTAGTTGGAGCTCTCACTCGCGGATTTTATGAGAATAAATCTATCGATAATTCAGCTACAGCAGATTGCCACATAGTTGACCGAGCGAGTGAAACGAGGGAGAGTCTCCGTTTCGACAAGGTAGCGGATTTTGATTTTGTCCGTATCTATGTCGGTTTGTCAGTTCTGATCTAGAGGGCGAATTTCTTAATCGATTTCACCAAACCTAGCACACATGTTCTGTGATTTAAAACACAACAACTATTTTTTTTTTAATAGAACCTAAAATGTGGTAAGAAAGTGGGCTGTCAAGTTCCTTATAAACAGATCCTGATGTTTTTCAGCTGAAACGTCTAGGACAGGTTGTTGTGAAAATAAATCCTGCCGCGTTCATAAACTTCGTTATAAAAACAAACAAATGAGTAAAAGGAGGGAAATTTGCTGTAGTGTTATTTTTGGAACGGATCGTCATTATTTTATGGTGAAACATCCAGGGCAGCTTAAAATAAGAATATATGTACAGATTTTTTTAAAGATACCAGATTTGATTAAGAATACCAGAAAAATGTGACATCGGGTGCGAGGTCTATTATTCACAGAACAACTAGTTAAATGTTTGAATTAAGATGTACATAATGCGGTTTTAAAACTTTGTATAAGGTATTTCTAATACAAAATATTTCTTTAAATCTCCAGTATAACTATAACAAAACAATATTAGCTGATACAAACCTTTTACAATAAAAATAGACATGCTTGGGCAATCGTCCCTTTAGCAAATCCATTTCAGTCTGAGCTGGAGTATCGTAAGCTATTGTGACGTCATATACTGAAACTAAACCGCACTCTCGTAAACGAGAACACAAAGCAGTCCAGCCCGTCGTCCGCGGATGTAACACGTAATCATAATGCTGCAACAAAACAAATAATACATTTCTTCTATGTTTAATGTATTTTGATTAAATTGATTCTAAATTAACCAATAAGCGATGAAGTTAGGCCCAATAAAAATCATGAATATAAATTTAAGAGGGCCCATAATTGATCCTTGTGGCATACCGTAGCTAATCATGACGTAATGAGTAAGTTTAAGTACAAGCGACGTAGAAGAAATAGCACTAAGTACCTAATTTTTCTTGCGTCAATCTACACCGACACCCGATACCACCCCCGTCGACTATAGAAGATATTATGCTGGACTCGGGCCGGCAAAAACCGTATACCAAAAAAATCACCGTCAATTTAAAACAAAAATCTTGTTGCAAACATTTTTGAATTGTGAACAACCAAACAAAACCTTTTTTTTTTGTAAATAGAATATAAAAAATCATGAGAATAAACGACTATAGTAGACAACCATTACCTGCAATTGTTTGTCTGATGCAAATTTTTCGCTGCGTCGACGATTACCGTCACTTAAATCAGTTCCTTCTGGAAACAGCACCAGCCGGTAATCATAATTTAGTTTGCTATAATACTCCACAAATTTAGACAGATTGACTTGATCTTCTTGCCAAATTCTTTTAACATACAGAAAAAAGTTGAGTTGCATTATCCAACCTGTAATGTTATGATTTACCTATTTATATATATTTTTATATATATACCTATGTATTAAGAAGCAATAACATTTATCAGTTCACTTAATTTATACAGAGCCACCCTTTTGTAAATAGTTAATAACCAATCATCTTCTGACCTTTATTTGTATAGGGTCTAACCATATTTCAGGTTTAACACAGCATTCATGTTTCCTTGCAATCTACATTCAATCCTTGGCTCATTTCTTCCATATTATGGTAAGGGAGAGCCCTTCCAAATATCTATTCCCCCACGAAATATTTTATATAATTAGTTACCTTCATCTCTACAACAGATAACAATTCAACACTAATTAATTATATGTCAACTTACCCATCGCAGGAATACTTTTAAGTTCATCCTTTAAGACAAATTTTATTTTTGCGTTGCCTCCGAAATCCCATGCTCTGCCGGAATAAGATGTTTCATTAGCTTGCTGTTTGCACAAGCATACTTCACGAACAGGATTATGTGTTGCATGGTATAAAGCTATCCAAACATAATTCCAGTCAACTCTCGTGCGATGGTTCAACACAATTATAGATTTTTCATCAGCATTCACATAATCACCGAAATGGTGCAACTCCGTGTTACAGCAACATTGGAACAAAGCCTAAAAAAGGTATAGGTACTCGATAAGTTTCAATGAATGTGATAAATAATATTACGATTACAAATTATAAAAATAGAATATCTTACCACTGGATACAGTTCCCATAACGCAAATAATGTATCAACAATGTTTCTGTACAAAATATGACTAAAAAAGATCAGGTACATTACAGGACAGTACAGAACAAAAAAGCCTGAAAGTAATTTATATGTATCAAAATATTAAGAAACTAGTAACAGCCCATGTGCTACGACAAGATCATGTTATTTGGCTTCTGTACTTTATAGCACAAAATTGCTTTGTTCTTACACACAAACATATGCTCACGCCTTTCTCACTCCGGGGTAGCCAGAGAAAACAGCCTGCCATCTGCGTCTATCCTTACACATTTCACGAGCTTGATTGATCTACTGTCAGTACAGTAAACCTTTTTGCAAACCCGCCGGCTTCGAGTACTTCTGACACATCTATTTCATATTCTATAGAATGTAATATTATGCGAAATATCTTTAAAATAGAATCGAAACGTACCAGAGACTATAGTGTAATACCACGCGAGGCATATCAAGAGACCCGCCACCATAGCGCCGCGCTCTGGCCGCGGGGCCCGTAGACTGACACAAGCGCTCCTAGAAGCCTTGTCAGTGCTATACTTGCTGCAGTATCATTAGATTAGAGCCCCTACGCTATCCACTAAGCCCTATTACATGACACGTCGGCTTGTAACTTTATTCTAAGTACTTATATCTAAACTAACTGAGTATAGCATAGCAACATGAATAAGATATATTCATTACTTCTGAATATTTTAATAGAAAGTAAAAAAAAATACGCACGTTAAAAGTATTAATAATATTTTAAAGTTATTTATTTGAATTTCACATTTACACAATGTATCATAGCAATTATTATTGATCTAATTAGCGTTTGCTACAGAGTTAGTAATTTCTGTTTGATTTGGTCTTTTGCCAGTAAATGCTTCACCTTCTTCTATAGTCATCAAAAGTTCACAGTCTTTAGTTTCTGGAAGCATCAAACACAGAAACACAGCTACAACAGGAAACACACCGAAAGCAACAGGCGCACACCATTGTCCAAAATGTCTCATATTGGCTACGAATGGCGCCAACATGGCTCCAACTCGAGCCATCATTGAACAAATTCCTAGAGCGGCATTTCTAACTACTGTAGGAAACATTTCCGAACAATACAAGTAGACTATGACGAAAACAACATAACAGCACATTACACCAATACATCCAAGAATTACAGATACCTCACCTTCGGGCACAAATGCAACTATTAAAATACATGAACTGCACAGAATATTCGTAGTAATTACAACAGTTTTACGGTTAGCGAATTTAATTAGCGGTATTGCCAAGATGCAGCCACACAAACAAACAGTTCCACTGGCCACTACATTGATAAAAACGTCACCAGTTAAATGGCTGATATAAATGGCCATCCCGTAGAAACAATAACTGCAGGTGAGCCAAATAAACGACATCACCAAAATGTTTCTTCTCAAATTTGGTGTCCGAAACAAATCCAATACAGAAGCTTTCGGTTTAATAATTTTATGATCAATTTGAAATTCTTCAATTTTACTCCTTATATGTTCCGTAGGTAATTCATTTCTATAAACAAACAATATCTTTTTAACTCAGTCTGGTGAAAAGAGCTAAAACATAAGCAATAAAAAACTTTGGGAGTAACATACTGGGAGAGGCTCATATCCTCATGTCCATCCGTGGACTAGGGTAGGCTATGCGTGCGCTAGGCTGTCCAATTTGACATAATATATTGATATGATCGGCTGAGGTCTTCTCCCAAAACGTGTCCAAATCTATCATTACCAGATTATTAAAAAAAATGAGCGGCTGGCTAAAATCTAGACTAAGCTACTCCCAACTCCACATAAGAATCCGGAGAAGGTGAACGCGTTTCTTGATCATACGGTCTCATAAAAAGAAACGCGAATAAACAATGCACATACATGCTCTGTATACCATGAAAAATAAAGGAGGCACTGCCAATTATCTTGTCCAGGGCACAAACCTTGTTCAAAGAATGCCTTAGTGAACTTAATTTTACACTTTTAGACAAGAACCCTAAACCTTATTACAGGATTATATTTTTAAGTTATATTTGTACCCAATACATACATTTTAGCAACACGTTCCAACAGAAGGATAGCTTCTTCTGTCTTGTTCATTGCTAATAACCATCTAGGTGTTTCTGGTAATACACAAATATAAATCAACAAAACAGCATTTGAAAGTGATATACAAAGCTGAAAGTATCTATAATCTCGAATAAAGTAACCAAAAGCTGCTAGCAACACATGTCCTAAAGTAAACGGTACATGGAATAATGCTGACACGATGTCTCTTTTGCCACTTCCAACAAACTCCATAATAATCACAAAGGTGATAACCATGACACCCCCAACGGCCACACCAAGTACCATTCTGATAATAGTAAAACTCCAATAATCTGGCAGAAAGGAAGCCAACACTCCCGTGAATATCTCTATAATTACTGATATTAGTAGCATCGGTTTTCTCCCATATCTGAAATAAATTTATTAAGCAAATATGTACTTTAATATAGGTAAAACAAAAAATTATCTATAAATTTTAACTTCAGAATAAAATTGATTGACTACTTGTCCGATAGGATCCCAAACAACAAGCTTCCTGCAAGGACTCCGAATTGAAAAGCTGTTTGATTGAAATCTTTCAACCATGATTTTTCACATATTAAATTCCATTCAGTGACCATAGTCCTTTTAAAAACGGATTCATTATATACCGGATTGGTGCAGCACTCAGTTTTTACACCTGGGCAAGTATAGTGAGCTGGTGGAGCTAAGAATATGATGGCCATTTGATGAAATGCTACGCCAAATCTACTAATAAATACAATAAAACATAACCAAAAATGATACGGTCCAAAGGCTCCCATTAACTCACTAATTAGCACCATCACGAAATCTCGAGTGGGTCAGATAATTTTAAGATGATTAATGAGATCATTGCCCAGAAAGGAGATACAAAACTACAGTGGTATTCTTTATGAAACTAAGATCACTCTCTAATAAGTAGAGAAATTATGAAAGGACTTGCTCCTCGGTAAGTAAATAAGATCGGGTAGGTCGTGATCAATGTTACACCACAGAATAGATAAGTCCTGACGTAGTTATACATAATAGTAGTAGTAGTAGTAGTTATTTGTTATACAAACGCGTAAAGTTGCTTTTTAACCGCGTGCTCAATTTTGATGACCGAACAAGCGAAGAATTCTAAAATTTGATCAAGAGCGCAGCAAGTGTTTCAAAAATTAGAATCCTGAGCATTAGCGAGGGAATCAAAAGCGCACGAATTGCAAAATAAAAAAGTGTAATAAAAGTTGCTGTTTGCTTAATGTTGTCTAATTCATACACAAAAAAAAATCATTAAATTTGAATTTGTCATTACTAAAAAATAATGCAAATATGTTAGTACTGCAAATTGGGTTTCCTTCAATTTCTTCAATAAAACGGCAATTTCATATGTAACGACCAATTATTATAAAAAATACATATACCGCTCTAGCTCCCCTAGGGCTCAGTGTGATTTTTTCTACGATCTGATTGTCAAAAATCTATAGATTTAAATTCAAACAACTAGATTTTCACATTGTTGGCTTTATTTTTAAAACTCCCTCGACGCAATCAACTCCCTAATATTTATGTAAACTATCTTAATATGGAAAAACACAACATTATTTTAATTTTCAGTACCTGGACCCACTGTCACACAGTTCATAGTAATAGAGATCAAATAAAACTAAAATGCCTTACGACTAGTTATGACGTTTATCAAAACTGTACTTATTTGAAAAAAAAAAGTGTGTATTGAAAAAAAAACATGAGAAGGAAGTTTCGTTGAATTCGTTACTGGTGGAACAAAACCTTTAAATTTTAAAACAATTTTAAAGAAAATCAAAAATATACGAATTTTAAAATAAACATTAGGTAAATATAGTTAAGATATTAACCGAAAGTCATTGTAATGGTGACTGGCCTATTATTAGAAAAAATAAACAGAGCTTGCATGAATTCGCATAGAGTGAAAAATTTCTTGGAGTTTTGAATAGGTACACCATAATAAAAGAAATATCAAAAGTTCCTATCGATCAGACTTCTGCATTATTTTTTATTCAAGGTCGAAGGTCAGAAATATTAGATTCTTGCATTCATCTCGTAAACAGCAACTTTTATCACAAAAATTGATTAGACAAAGTTGTTGATAATGTCAAAAGCTACAAAATTGTTCTCATTCTTTTTTGGTACGGATCACAATTTCCGAGCTATCGCAATTTCAAAATAGGAAGAAGTCATATCTATCATATACAAAATTACTTGTTCCAATTGAATGATTCATCAACGCCGAGGTTAAACCGCTGTTCCTGTAAAAAATTTGGAAATTTTGTTACTATGGGGGTCTGCAATAAGGTATGAGTGGGAATGAAGTTGTATAAAAACATTCATCCCATTTTTTACCTACTTAGCAAGAAAATTTCCAAAACTCCTTTAAGTTCATAGGACCAGCGGTTCTTGCGAGCTCTATGCCAATTTATGCAAGCTTACTATTTTTTTCGTTTATTTTGACTGCATTACATGTTACTACTTGAATATCAACCCGCTCATACAGTAACTTATATAATAAAACAATAAATAAATATAAAATCACCATTCTATTCAAAGTTCCCTTGGAACAAAGGTCGACTAACAAACCTAAAAACATATTTTTGCCGCTTGTCTTCAATTTTTCGATCACGCTGAAGTCTTCTTACCGAATTGCTCGCCTTCTTCTAATGTGGTCATTAATGGTACATCTTTGGTTTCGGGTAGATAAACCGCAATAATGCAAGCTATCGTTGGTACTATAGCGAATACTACAGCTGGCAACCAAATTGCTGTGTCTCTCAAATCTATCACAAAAGGAGCTATCATAGCTCCAATTCGAGCGGCCATTGAAGAAAAACCGATAGCAGCATTTCGAACAACGGTGGGAAATAATTCTGAACAATATAAGTACACGAGTATGAAAACAACAAATGCAGCTACGTTGCCAATACAGGCACAACATATAGATGCTACTCCTTCAGGTATTACCGCTAATATATATAAACAAATAGCGCATGTGCCTTGAAACGTAATCAGCATAGTCTTACGGCGCATGAATTTTAGAAGTGGTATAGTTACAAAAGTTCCTAGTAAAGCGACGACCCCAGTAGCAGCAACGTTTATGAAAATATCACCCGTTAAATGACTTATATACTGAGAAACACCGTAAAAACAGTAACTGCAGGACAGCCAGTTAAAAGCCATACTCAATATATGTTTTCTTAGATTTGGCGTCCTAAACAGATCGCATAAAGTTCCCTTCTTCAAATGATATGTTTCTAATTCTGCTTGATAAGATGTCAGATCTGATCTAATAGAGCTTGTTGGTAGCTTATTTCTGTAACAAAAGACATAAGGTAATAATAATAAGATTGGGATAATGCAGTAATTCCGACTTTAAGTCCTAGTGCTAATGCCTGATTTCTCTAAAACTATTTATTAGGTCGTGACCATTCATTTTTAGCTCAGCTTTCTGTAACGTCCTAGTTTATTGATAGGTGTATCTGATGAATGGAACTGGTGAAGTCGTAAGAGCTCAAGTTATGGATTATACGCAAGCATGCAAAGCACCTGACTTATGCATTTATGCATTTATCATAGTTTCTAGTGCTTGTAATAAAATTTCAAACTTAAAACAATGTATACATAGCTTTTTTTACGTGCGGGAAACCCGCAATTACTTATATATTACCCGGATACAAAAACTACGACATAAAGCAGTATTGATGATGATCCGTTGACTCAGGACCCTATTGATTGATTTATTAATTGATTAACTACTTGTAAAAATACTTACACTTTGGCAGCGCGTTCACATACATTAATGGTGTCTTCCGTTCTCCTCATTGCTATTAACCAACGCGGTGTCTCAGGTAATAAGCAGTAATACGACAATAAAATCACTACTGGCACTGATATTGCTATTTGGAAACTAGCATAGTCTCTGAAGTAATAACCGATGGCGGGTAGAATCAAGAAACCCAGGTTAAATGGAATTTGATATAAAGCCGATATGGTTGGTCTGTACTTTGTACCACAAAATTCCATAACGCATACGAATCCGATAACCATAGTGCCTCCGATTGATATCCCAACCAGAAATCTTAATATATTAAACAACGTGTATGAAGGCATATAAGCAGCTCCAATACCAGCGACTACTTGAATAACGATTGCCACAATGAAAGGAGGTCTTCTCCCCCATCTGAAAAACGACCTTAAAGTTAGTACCTGTTAGTACCTATTGTAAAGTAACTTCAACCCACGCACGTTCAAGCTGCGGAATGAACTCCCTGCTGTGATTTTTCCAAGCGACGACAATTTGGGATTCTACAAGAAAGGCATTAGAAGCTATCTTAGTAGAAGGGATTAACGGAGACTGGAACACCTCTCCCTCCTGCCATTCCCTCCCCCCGCCATGCCCTATCAGCCCTAGCCCAGGCGGTCGGTCGCGGTTAAAAAGAAAAAGAAGAGAAATTTGGTGTCATTTTGGGGGTTTTAGGGCATGCCCGATCACACACAAGAATACACATAAATACACACGCCGGCAGAATTAGTGGAACACAAAAAAAGGACCGACCGCTTGGACGCCCGCTAATAGGGCATGGCGGGGGGAGGGGATGACAGGGGGGAGATGATGATTCGGAGGTGGTCCAATCCCCGTTAATGCCTAGTACTTATCTTCAGGGTTGGCAGCGCGAGTGTGACGCCCCTAGACGGTGTTACACCCGTCTATAGGCCACGGTAACCACTTTCCATTAAGTGGGCCATGTGCTTGTCTGCCATCTAAGTGGGATAAAAAAAACTCTCTCATAAATCAGCAGACTTGTATCAATTTTTAATCTACCTTCACAGATTAAAAATAGATGTACCTACTACCGAAGTACATCTTTTGCTTATTTGTAAATTTAAAGCTTAATTATATTTTTAAGCACCTGCCTATCTACTTATAAAGTTTAATTAACCAGTAACAGTGCTACTCGTTTACGCGTTACTGGATCATTTATACAAATACTTATGAACTACTGCATAATTTTTAAACAATAATTACCTGTCAGAAGCCATGCCGAAAAGTATACTACCAATGAGTGTACCGAACTGAAATAACATCTGCACTAAACTCGCAAGATGTTTTCTTTCACATATTAAGTTCCATTCCATTATAATACTCCTAGAGAATATTGTGCGATCATACACTGGATTTGGGCAAGGACACTTGTTCTCGGTACCACCACATGTAAATGATGCCTTCGGTGCTAAAAATATAATGGCCATTTGATGCCAAGCAATAGGGAATTTCGATAAAAAAACTAAAATACACAGCCAAAACTGATACTTTCCAAAATCTCCAATTGACTTTTGTATATAATCTACTGGGGGACCTGTGTCTGAAAAAAGCAAGAGACAATTACATTTTAATAACTATTTAAACCTAACTGTAAATTTGAGGGCGCGTGTTCGATTCCCGCTCAGTGCATATATTTGTATTCATGAATATGTCTATTTGAATTGCTCTGCGTGTTTCTGTGTCTCGAAGAGCATGTTAAGCCGTCGGTCTCGGTTGCACTTGCAACACGCACTTCTATGGCAGTACCTATTACTCCTATTAGCAGTCGTACGGGTAGTCGGAGTATTAAAAAGTCCGATTAGTCTATTAACTACAGAACTGCAATATTATCAATTGGTTGTGTGGTCACATGGCAGTCGCGTTACGGAAAATATCGAAGTTCAGGCGCGTCACATATAGACTGAGAAACTGACCCCCAACTGAATTGAAAAATTGTTAATAATAACGATAAAGATCACAATATACTCACAATACAAACTCACAATATACTCGATCAATGTGGTTAAAAGTTTAAAGTAAGTATCTAATCTAAATATTAGGCGCCACTGTCCAACGAGCGATACAGTAAACGGATAGCAACGGATGTCATGCCTATAACCACATTAACTCACCTGCATTCTGCAAAGGTTCCTTTACTCGCTGCAAAACATTTACTTGTTCATCGTTTTGATCATTCATTTCTCCTTTTGTACTATATTATTACGTTGCGTTGTTCCAGTTGTCTTGCTAGTAAGCAAATGTTTGTCTCTTTACCGAATAGTTTGTAATGTTTAATAAGGACTAAACATTGGGCTGCATATAGATATTTTGTGATAAACCCAAGCTTATTCATGTCCTTACATTATGTATGTCTAACATACTACAGAGTATAGTTCACTACATTTATTATACAAAAATCGAGTAGGTCGTCAAAATAATTTATTCATAATTTCACCACGAAAGCATAACCAAAGGCGCAAGGCAATTTTAACAATCAAAAATCTAAATAAAGTCCAGCGAAATAATGACGAAATCAAATGTTACATACTGTTTAATCTATCCAGATAACTATTGGACCGCTTTAAGCAACAACGGTCTAGACTACACAAACCTCATTTCGAGATACTTAATTGAGATTTAAGTGTTAATTTCGGTACTAGGGTTTCGCGCTCGCGTCGATTATTTTAAGTTAAGTAAGAATTTTGTGGTTAAAAATGTATTTGGTCTTAACCACGATGGGACAAAACTGTTTATCGAACCTATCTCTCCTGAGCATTCAAAAGCGATTTACTTCGGGAACTGGATTTTAGCGAAATCATCAACGATTTTTCGGCGAAAAAAGCTTGGAAGGTTCCGTTCGTTAACACTAAAATTCAATTTCAAATAATTTTGTTTCCTATTATATTTATATAAGTTTGTTAAATACTAGAAGAATCTACCTGCGTTTCACAATAAAATATTTATTTAAAAACTCAACTGAAATAAAATGTTCATTTTATTCGGTAAAAAATTTTAGGGCCAGGGGGCCTCCACTCCTTTGTTGCCCCGAGCCCTTCAGACCTCTAAATGCCAGTGGGTTCCCCTGCTGAGCTCCCACTTGTGAAAGAATGAGGTCTTTATTCAGGAAGAGGTTTGAGGGAGAGTGATAAATTTGAAAAACGTAGGGGAAAAGGGAAGGAGTTTTCTACTTGACTGCACTCAATAGAACGTCTCTTTCTAACGTGTTGAAAGCGTTGCTAATGTCAATCTTTACGACACAATGAGCGTTTTGCGGCTCCGTCACATAGTCGCGAGTGGCATGGATAGCTGCCTCGCAGCCCTTGGGTGTGCCAAATCCCTCCTGTGACGGCCGCAAGTACCCAGACATCTCCTCCCTGCCTGTGTGACAGGCCAGTTACTGTTTAGCAGTCAGATGGCGGTAAGTGCTACCGACTGCGATAGGCTTGATTCCCCCATCTTTTATATTAAGAGAAATACTTATTTAGAATTGTCGACGGCGAGTAGGAAGTTAGAAAAATGACAGTAAAACAGACTTTAATTTAATAGTGTTAATTTATTCGATCATCAATTAACTAATTTATAGTGAAACACGTGGTTTTAACCACTCTATACTTAGTAAAATTTAGGAATCATTATTTTGACAGCTCACGCCTATGAAGAATGGCATTTTTTTAATTAAAATGTATTAAAATTAATGTCGTCCATAATGGACGCCGTCATTGCCAGGTACCGCCCATTTTTTAACCCTAGAATGTATGCTGATCTAGATCTGCATCGATTGCATTTATGTTATTGTTACCTTTGTAAAAATATTAATTACGAACTGGGTGTTTTATCGTTTACTTCATAGACCATGTCAATTTTCAATGTTGGCGCACCATCTGAGTAAAATTTAATTCTGATTTACAACTATCCAATGTAAGTAAATACTTAGTTAAATAAATAAATAAAAACATAGTTTTCGGATAAAAATGAAGTAATATGAAAAAATTATGTTTATATTTTAATATTTACTTATTTGGGTGCTAGCACCTCTGCCTACCCCTTCGGGGATAAAGGCGTGAGTTTATGTTGTGTTTATGCCATATAAATACACCTAATATTCAAATTCGGTTCACCAAGCGGTCACTTAACACGCTAGTTTTAAAGTAATTTTATAAAGAAGTATTCACTTTCCATGTGTATATGAAAATTATTATAATTTACTACCTGCTGCCAGCGGCTACGCCCGCGTGGATGTCGCTTATCGCGTAATGGTTCCAAGCTCTTATTCACCTGTGTAACAAATTTCATCAAGATATTTTCAAGAATTACAAACTTTCATCCCATATTACCCAGCCACCCCCCCCCCCTCTCCCCCCCTTTACCCCTTCTATCGCGATAAAAGGGAGCCTATATCCGTTCCTAAGATTTATCCATCCCTGTACCAAGTATCAGCCCTTTGAGCGCGTAAATTTTTTGTATTCCAATAATTTGTAGCGGTCTACTCGACCGCCAACGGAAATAACTACACTGTCACTTCTCTGTGAATACCGGCCGGATTTTTTGACATTAATGACCACTGCTCCGCTCCCTTGAATAGTAGCGTGATGATATATAGCCGATGTGTAATTCTAATGAATAAGCTATATAATTGTAGTTTCATTAAAATCCATTCAGTAGTTTTTACGTGAAAGAGTAAAAAATTTCCATCCATACTTACAAAGTTACGCGTTAGTAGGGTAAGATTTTACATGAATTTATTTCCGGTCGAAACTGGTATCCAGTTCATTAGTTATTTATAGAAGAAGGCAAGATGTATTTAAGGGTTAAATTGTACTAAAGGCTTGTGCGAAAGAGAGGACGCTTTACAAAACCGAAGCAAGCCGAACATTTCAGCCTTCTTCCCGAAGTGCCGTTCTTACACATTTTACCGGCGACCTTTGTTTTAGGTGCCCATGAAAGCGCCCATATTTTGACGTGCGGGTGGGGGCAATGAAATCGGTGGGAGGGGGTGAGCTTTCGTTCTGTACATAAGTACAATAAACTATTCTTTGACCGTACACATACACACTACTTGGACCGATTTTCATGATTTTTATTTTGTTGCATTGGTCCGATTAACAGAATAACCTATTACCCATTTTTTAATTTACGTAAAAAATACTGTTTGTTACTCGATCAAGCAGGAATTGAACGGATCTGGATGCAATAAGGCACAGAGATTGTCTTGAATCATCATTATCTTTGACTTTGAATGATAATTATTTAGATACCTTTTCAATTATGACTTAGTATATTATTGTAATTTTTCAGTAACATTTTTTATTAAAACACGGTATTCGATCAAGCAGGAATTGAACGGATCTGGATGCAATGAGGCACAGAGATTGTCTTGAATCATCATTATCTTTGACTTTGAATGATAATTATTTAGATACCTTTTCAATTATGACTAAGTATATTAATGTAATTTGTCAAGTAAACACTTTTTCATTAAAACACGGTATTCATTTTTATGCTTTATTTAATTTATACACATCTGTGTCCAATTATTTACCTATGTACATACATAATAGTAAAAATGTACAGTAATAAAATAATCATTATATGTGGTGAAAATGTTTCCACGTTAATTTATGTCAATCCTATGCACAGATTCGTACTACAATAATGTAAATGTGTACAATCAGAGTACTCAATAAACAAATATATTAGACGGATTGATCATATTATTGATTATTGCATAATCGAAAATTGAAAACATATTCTATCTATAAATGGTTACTTCAAACCACTGTCAAATAAAATAAAAAAAAATCTTTTCTAGTTATTTTACCAATAAAATTAAACTTATGCCATTATATTATTCGCTCCTAAAATAAAGATTTTTATCATCAAATATTTACACCAACAAAATATGTAAATTAAATAACTACTTAACTATTATTTTATGTCATGTGAAAACTTAAATATACATCACGTAATTATTATAGCAACATATTAATATTATTATTTATTAATTTAACAGATAACATTGAAATATCACATAATGAAATGTTTAAACATTATAACACTTGAAAATGGCAAAACTAAAATGAAATACCATTATACTAGTTCAGCTTTACAAATAAAATACTTCTGCCCTCGTCAAATAATATAATTATTATTCTTATAAGGAACAATGAATAAAATGGGTATTACAGGGTATTATTAGAAAACAAAATTGAAGGCTTGGGCATACACTTCAATATTTATTTTGAGGAAGACGATATTTTAGCTATAATCGTCGTTTAAATCACAGGTACTGTCGGAGTCCTTGAGCGCTAACTTGTAACCAGGTTGTTGGGACATCTTAAGTACAGCTAACGTACAAAGGCACTAAGACCCTAATCTACAATAGAATCTCTGTACACATTAATGATTTTGAAATTTGTAGATAAAACTTATGTACTTATTATAGCGTTCAGGCAACAGTTTGACGCACGACTAGCCGGTCATTATATACATTTCACTAATTATATACCTTACTTAGTACAGCCAGACAATAACATTCTTTAAGACTTTATGGAATAGTATTCTAAATGAGCTTCAACTACATTAAATGCAATCTGTCTCAATGAAATACTTCTATACATGACTATACCATTAAATACTACAAAGAAAATTGATTTAGTAAGTGATATTTCACTCGTATAACTGCATCTCGTTTATGATGTTGTAATATATAGTACGTAAAACATAAAACTAAATTTTTTTTATTGTATTAAATATGAAAACTGATCATAAGTATTTTTTTATTGTATTAAATATGAAAACTGATCATAAGTATATACTTTTGAAAATTGATAAATGGTGTAACTCCTATACAATGAAAAATATCACATTACCCAATAAGTTAAGAACAAGTTTCAAGAAGTTGATAAAAAGCAGTTGTCACTAGGTAGAAAACTTCTGCAATTATTGTAATACATTATAATAATTTATATAATAGTGTACATTCACTGATTAATTTATACTTTTTCTTCAGTCTTCTAAAGCTTTGCAGAACAGATATTGCTTTTGTATTTTCGTTGAATTCTTGATATTAGTAATCGAGTGATCTTAAAAGGAACTTATTAAAAATAGGTGCGGGAAATGACCACAGTTGTTTTTCATCTCAGACTAAAATAATAACATAGACGTGACGCATATAACGAGCGCGCGAACGTGTGAAGCCGCATTAAGTAGTACCACACACACAATGCGAGCGAATTGTCACAGTTTAGTATTATGTGAATGACATTTTAAAGCAATGAGTATACTAAATATTCAAACGATTAGGATAGGAAACAGAGAAACGACTCAGGCGGAACTTGAACCCGCGACCAGTCACTTACAGGGGGAACGCCCTGACCACTGAACCATCAAGCCACGCCTACACACCTACCGATACTCGTACGGACTATCGGAAACAATGAATGATGTTACAACCATTTTTAAACATTGTTTTTCGATTGCTCCGCTTTTTATTTTTTGATAATTTTACGCGGCTTCACACGCTAGTTCTATGCGTTCCGTTTCTTTCATTGTTTTAGTCTGAGTTTTTCATAAAAGCATTAACAGACAACTCAATATAGCTGCATCTATTCTGCCTTTTACTTGCCATAGTTACTCTATTTGTATCTAGCGTAGTTCACGCCATCACTTTATCAAACAAATTATAATAATTAATACTATTCAGCTGCGTTGAGGTCCTGTCCTCGTGTTGTTCTCGCGTACGTACAAATATTTTGTAGACTATATCGACTATATCGCATAAGTAGGCATGTCTGTTAATGCTTCAACATTCTGCAAAACAATAGCTAACATTTAAATCTACAGTACATTCTTCTGAGATTCGGAATAAAATAAAATAAATTCCATTCTTAAATAAACCTCTTTCGAAATGCAGAAAAACTCTTACAGTAATACAACTTAAGAAACTTATAGTTTCGCTCTTAAGAGAAATGTTTGGTATATCCTCAATTAAGTGTTGAAATGTCGGCGATTTTTTATTTTCGATACCAAATTACATATTTTCAACGCTGGGCCGAGCTTCAAACCCATATATTTCATCATCATATCTGAGTTCAACAATAACAGCGCCTTCCCATCGATCTCCTGCAACAATCCACAGAATTTGTTTAATTTAAAACATTTTAAAAGATTTTGTAATAGAATAGGGCAGTGCCACCCTATCTCTTCCTGAGGGTGTCGTAAAAGGTGATTAGGGGGGTCTTTAATACCACTTAAGTGGCAGACAAGCACACGGCGCACCTGATGGAAAGTGGTTACCGAGGCCTATGGACTTGTGTCACACCAGGGTGTCACACCAGGGTGTCACACTAGCGCTTTCGACCCTGTTAGAACAGAGTTTCTGTGCCGTCAGTGTAAAAGATAAAGCAGGACATGACAAAAACACTCCAGTGAGCTCTGGCTGCCCTACTCACCGCCGGAAACACAACATGAGGTTATTATGGCCGCGGTATTCTGTAGGGCGGAGGTACTACCCCAGTCGGACTGCTCAATTGGACGGAAATACCGTCGTGTCCTACGTGTGTGTTAAAGCTGTTCCCCATCCAACAGTACACATACAGCCCATGACTAAACGCCCACTTGACGGCAATGGGATCGCCTTCTATTACGTGGGACCGGAAATCATAATAGGCGAAATGTGGAACCACACACCTCTGCCTACCACTTCGGGAATTGAAAAACTAAAAAGTATTAGGTGTTTGTTGAAGGAACAATAGTAGATTGGTACAGGTGTGTTAAGTTGGTGATTACCGCTGAGGCGATATTGAGACCCGAGCCGAAGGGTCTAAAGACAACCGAAGACGGTAATCAAAAATACACACGTGTATCATACGATGTTTTTCATTTCACTTCTGAATAATATAAAACTAATATGATATTTATTTACCCTTGCTGTTTTCAGATAGTAAACATTCCAAAACGTTAAGGACTTCACATCAATCACATCATATTTCGGACGTTGTACAGTATATGTGTATATTTCGAAATATATATATATATTGTTACGAGCGTGGGGGTCGGTTTAAATAGAAAATGCGAGGACAACCGTTGAAGACAGATTTTATTCAGCTGCACTTAACTTACAGCAAAGCGCGTACAAATTCGATAACTCTTCCTTACACAATACACAGTCACTTGTATAATCGCACTGTATCGCTTCGCACACTTTATCGCAATGATCGCTTCGAATTCTAGTCGTAGACTAACTTGAGCAGCGGCTGTTAGCTCGCCTTTTATATAAGGCGCGGCCGAGTAGCGAAAGATCGAGAAAAGACAGGTACGTTCTGAAAAAGACAGGAACTTTCTGGGAGGTTCTATTAGGTCTTGTGTCTCTTTCTATTCGTTCCATTCCTTCTAGAACAGTGACGTCAAGGCATGCTGTCTCTTTCTATAGTGCCGTCTCGCTCACTCCTATGGAAATTTGGCCATATATTGAAGTGGCCAAGCGCCGGGCGTAGCACTACCCCCTTCTTAGACATGCTCGTCCCGAGCACTATTAGATCCGTAGTATCTCGCCAGTCGGTCAACATGTACAACCTTCAAGGGGCTTCGCTGGTTGCGTTGTATCCGGTATGTAACGTCATTGATCCTGGTGACAACTTTATACGGCCCTTCCCAGGTTGGAGACAACTTCGGAGATTTGCCTTTGCGACGCATCGGATTGTGTAGCCATACCAACGAGCCTTCGTCGAACCCGGCTTGATGAGAGTTGCGGTCGTATCGGGTTTTCATTCTGTCGCTTGCCTGGAGCCCAGATTCACGGACGTGGGTGTGAACGTCATTTAGTCTATCGCGCAATGCACTAGCATATTCCGTGATTTCTTGCGGTGAATCTGGAGGACGTCCAGTCAGTAGATCAGCCGGTAGTCTCAGTTCTCTGCCAAAGTTTGCACACGCAGGCGTCACCGTTGTGTTTTCATGTATCGCTGTTCTATAAGACAACAAGAACAAAGGAATATGACTATCCCAGTCCTTCTGGTGGCTCTCAACAACCTTAGCCAAATGCCTTTCCAAGGTTTGGTTAAATCTTTCAACCATTCCGTCAGACTGCGGATGATATGGGGTGGTCCTGGTTTTATGAATACCCATTATCCTACAGGTTTCTTGAAATACCTGTGATTCAAAATTCCTTCCCTGGTCACTGTGTATTTCCAGAGGAACTCCATATCGGCAAAACACTTCCGTGACTAATCTTTCTGCGACTGTAGTTGCTTCCTGGTTAGGTATGGCAAAAACCTCCGGCCATTTAGTAAAGTAGTCCATTACTACTAGGATGTATTTGTTTCCAGACCCCGATGCAGGAAATGGCCCTGCAACATCTAATGCAATCCTTTCCCAAGGCGCTCCAACATTGTATAGCTTCAATGCTCCCCTGCTCCTTGTATGCGGCCCTTTTACCGATGCGCAGCATGTACATTTCCTACACCAATCTTCAACATCCTCACGGCAATGGATCCAATAGAATCGTTGACGAATCTTCATCAAAGTCTTCTTCACACCAAGATGACCGCCTGAAGTTCCGTCATGAATTGATCTCAAAACCTCATTAATTTTAGTCTTTGGGACAACCAACTGTAGATGTGAGTCTTTCCCATTTGCAGACTCCCATTTTCTACACAGGACTCCATTGTGTATCACGAGGCTTTTCCATTGTGCCCAGTAGCTCTTCGTAGCTGCACTCATTTGGGAGACATCACTCCATTTCGGCTTAGGTGTTCCTGTCCTTATCCAATCGAGAATAGGCTTGATGTCTCGATCCTCTTGCTGTGCTTGCTGCATGGCTTCGCTACTCCATTCATCGCTGACAGTAACAGTCCTAATCGTTCTAACCGCCACACTGTCCTTAGCTTCTTGCCTGCCACAGTGGTTACGTTCCACCGGACAAGGTCTTCGAGAGAGCGCATCTACATTTCCATGCGCTTTCCCACTCCGATGCTCTCGTATTCCTGGCTTTTCAATCTGTCGCGCCGCTTGTTCTTGGCCATTACCATATTGAGTCCGTTTCGGGCAGCTAGGCCGAATATGTCCTTGTTCTTTGCAGAAATAACACCTGGGGGCGAATTTCCGACGGTACACACGTTGCTCATTTGTTGAGATCTCACGCAATCTATGTGGTCGAGGGTCATGTCGTACAGCTTCCACTTCAAGGGCGTGAGCAACAGCATCTTTAAGGGTTGCATGGTGACCCAGACGGACGGCAGCTCTCACCTCCAAGTCTCTGATCCCGTCAATAAAAGCTTGCACCAAAATGCTGTCAAGAAATGACGAGGAAGCTCCTTGATAAGCTTTTCTCACGAGCTTTTCTATTTCCAAAGCCCACTGCTGCAGAGACTCATTAAGACGCTGGTTTCTGTCCTTCAATTGGGCACGGTAGACATGTTCCAAGTGACTATCACCGTAACGTGATTCCAACGCTTCAAGAAGGCGGTCGTAAGTCACTTCACCTCCAAGCGCCTCTAAAACACTGAGTGCTTGGTCTCGTAACCCCAATGTTAATGCTGTTTTGGCTTGCTCCTTATCCCAACCGTTCGCCTTTGCCACAGACTCGAACTGCAGTTTGTATGCAGTCCACGAGGAGGTCCCATCAAATGGCGGTACTTTGAACTTTCCGACAGCCTGTGCAGATGAAATGGTTACAGAGCCAGCTGTTCCGCAAGCTATTTTCGTCTCCAATTTTTTTACGTTTTGAGCCACAGACTGCAGCCGCTCCTCATAACTCTCAAATTTCGTGTCGATGCTTCCTAATTTTTCGTCGTGGCTTTCTAATTTTACGTCGTGGCAGTCGAGCTTGTCTTGCACTGAATGAATTTCTCTTTGCCATTCCGCTTTAGACTCTTTCAAGAAGGCAAATAGATCTTCTTGTTGTTCCCGGAGCTGAACCTTTAGTTGCAAGGCCTGCTCTTCCTGGCGACGGGCCTGCTCTTCCTGGCGTCGGGCCTGCTCAGCCTGGTGGCGGGCCTGCTCTGCCTGGTGACGGGCCTGCTCTTCCTGGCGACGGATCAGCTCCTCCTGTTGTTGCTGGAGCTGTGCCTTCAATTGCAGAGTCTGCTCTTCCTGGCGACGGGCCTGCTCTGCCTGGTGACGGGCTTGCTCCTTCAATAAGGTCATAATCGCGCTCAGGTTAATTTCCGATGATGATCTTGAAGCACCCGTCGACGTACTCGGAGTACCCGCAGCCTCTTCCGCGGCCTGGCTTCGGGTTTTAACTCCCTCCCTGTCGTCTCTCGGCGTTATCGGCATTTTCTATCCCGCTTCTGACACCAGTTGTTACGAGCGTGGGGGTCGGTTTAAATAGAAAATGCGAGGACAACCGTTGAAGACAGATTTTATTCAGCTGCACTTAACTTACAGCAAAGCGCGTACAAATTCGATAACTCTTCCTTACACAATACACAGTCACTTGTATAATCGCACTGTATCGCTTCGCACACTTTATCGCAATGATCGCTTCGAATTCTAGTCGTAGACTAACTTGAGCAGCGGCTGTTAGCTCGCCTTTTATATAAGGCGCGGCCGAGTAGCGAAAGATCGAGAAAAGACAGGTACGTTCTGAAAAAGACAGGAACTTTCTGGGAGGTTCTATTAGGTCTTGTGTCTCTTTCTATTCGTTCCATTCCTTCTAGAACAGTGACGTCAAGGCATGCTGTCTCTTTCTATAGTGCCGTCTCGCTCACTCCTATGGAAATTTGGCCATATATTGAAGTGGCCAAGCGCCGGGCGTAGCAATATAAATATTATCTAGACAAATAAATCGTTTTGTCATAACTAATACATACCTACTTTTAGGCATTTTAATTAATAAATTACTATAATTTCACCAGTAAAAATGAATTGCGAAACTTTTTGTTACTGGTTGACTGGCGGGAATAATAAATAAAAAAACACTGGCCACAGACAAAAAGAAAGAAGTTTCTCTTTTTTCTATGTGTAAAAACTTGTGAATTTATTTAAAGTTTTCAACAGAGAGAATCAAAAGTTATATTTAAGTAAAAGTTTTGTTAATTATACACGTACAAGATGAAATTTTCTATTTAAATACGAAGTTGCATGAAATGAAAAAGCAATAGGAAGGTAAGTATACTAATTTATTTGTTCTATTGAACACGATCTGTAACACGATTCTGTAACCATTTTATTTAAAGAATAATGCAACTCACCCAATATGCGATTTCATAACAATAAAAAAACCACACTTTGATAATAGGTATCATTATGTGCCTAATTTCGGTGAGATTACAGCCATATTATGAGGAATTGAAATGAAAATATCATTTTAATCATGACATATTAATTCAACATGAACTTTGGCACATTTGAGATGAAATTTTTTAACATCACAGTGAAGTGGTTATTTAAATTATCATTTTGAGCATTGGAAGCATTGGAAGTGTAAATTTACAGTTTCAAAACCGCGTTTGAACGTAATATTTGCTACCCAGATATTCGTGTTACAGCAATAGCATTCAAAGTCAAAAACAAAGATTTTTATTCAATCTAGAACAACATTATTGTTTCTTACTGACGTCAATAAATTTTCCCGAGGAGGGCCAGACCGAGAGGGATGGCCCTGGGTCAGCCGGGGTGCGAGGGATATGTCGTATGACAACCTCACCTTCGGCCTAGCTTTACGACCCAGAGACGGCGTGCGGTTTAGTCGGTTCGAGTCCGACATAACCTCCCCCTCCGGCTCCGGAGGGGTGGGTATAGGAGAGGATTTCCCGCACGTAATAAAAAAAAAGAGACGTCAATAAACTATACTTAACCTAAGTTTACCACCGCTTCCAAGGCGCTGGTGGAGGAGAAACAGCGCAACTGCGTCAATTTAAAACATTTATATCCTTAAGGCTAAATGTAGACGAATTAAAATTTGCCTCGTGTCTCATGAACAAAGTATAAAATAAAATAAAAACTTTATAATAAAATAATAAACCTAAGTTAAAATATGACTTAAGTTCAGTATTATGCCGAAATTACAGCATTTTAGGAGGTGCCTGCACCATGCTCAAGCCCGACGTTTTTATCTTTAAGATATGTCCTATGGTATGCTTTTTTACATAAAATCGTCTTTACATAAGTTTTAAATTGATTTTCAGGCATGCTTAGGATCGATTCAGGCAATTTATCATAAAAGTGTATTGCTGCCCAGAATTTGTTCCTTGTTAATAACACAACACTATAGAATCGAGTAATCAATAAGTCCACCGCAGCGCACTGTTGGACAATGGCCCCTCCCAATGCGCGCCATTTCGTCCGGTTCTTCGTCCATACCAATCTATTACACGATTGGAGAGGATATTGGCGAAGGATAAGTATTTTTTTGATATATTTAACTAGGAATCAAAACTCGTAGATTTTATAAAGAAATAAACACAAAGATATCATTATACTATGTGTACTTAATTTTAGAATTCTAGTGGGTGTGTATGTGCGTGAGTGTGTAAGTGCGTGCGTGAGTGTGTTGATTGTAGTGAGTGCGGTAAGTGTGTTGAGTGGTTTGAGTGCGTTGAGTACGTTGAGTGCGGTGAGTGCGTTGAGTGCGTCAGTGCGGTGAGTGCGTGAGTGCGTATGCGTGCGTGTGTGTGTGTGTGTAAATAAACTAAGAAATAGAGATGGTAGCTAGATACTCACATGTTTCCTAAACAGGTCTGCGTGCGCGGCCAGCGCCTGGTCGGCGGCGGCGATGAAGCCGATGACGTCCTCGACCGACCAGTCGGCGGGCGGCGCGCCGGGCGCGGGCGGCGGCGGCGCGCCCGTGGTGGACGAGGCGGGCTCCGCGCGCTCCGCCCGCTCCGCCGCCGGCGCCACGCGCGCCAACTTGCCCGTCGACGGCGAGCCCGACCCGTTCACCACACTGGCTGTTATATCTTCCTGTGTACGCCAATTAAACATTAGTAACCGCTGATTTCGGACAACCTCTGTGGCGTAGCGGTTGTGAACACGGCCGGTAAGCAGGAAGCGCCGTTTCGATCCTCGCTGAGTGCTTGTATGCATGAATATGGGTATTTGCATTAATCTGGCCGTAATCAAACGGTCTCGGTTGCCATACAAACGTGTACGACAGTCGTTATTTAGGGGAAATGGGTGGAATGGCCCACACAGAAATGATGGTCACCCGTTCGGTCAACGACGCGGCAGTAGTAACCACTTATTCCGAGAGGGCGGTGCATTACATGCCTCCCCATACCTGGGGGCTAGATGGGGATACGGTGGTCCAAGGCCAGCTCGGCGCTGGGTCGGCCGGGGTGCGAGAGATATCTTACTTACGTCAACCTACGACCCACAGACGTGCGTTTAAGTCAATACAAATCCAATATAACCATCCCCGCCCCCACCCCCTTAAGTGAAAATTATGCGCACATTAAAAAGAACCCACTGATTTATAAACATTTTCATTAAATCGAGTACATCTACTAGATCCAATGTGGCGATAATTTAACTATCAAGTGAAGTCTAGCCATTAGTAAGTAATATTTGGCACAAAAACGTATAGACGTCAACTGATGTCGTAATCAACTCGATTTTGATACGCCAATAACGTTCCTTTACATACAAAAATCTTAAATAATATACAGAGTGGAAGACTTTAACCTTACCTAGAGGGGACTCTAACTACTGGAGATAGCGAATTTCACTCAAAGGAAACATTCCTTTCTTTTTAACAAGAAACAAGACTGCATTTGAAGTTTTTCGAAAACTCCTTGCCATACCTGGTAACGAACCGACAAAATCCCAAAAAGTAACATCCTGTATTTCATCATGCATCAATCGATAGTTTCAATGTATGGATGTTTATACTCTTTCACGTAAAAACTACGAATGCATTTTAATGCAGCTTTACAATATTATAGCTTATACATCAGAATTACTTATACTCGCGCCTACCACGTCTTAGCTCTGCAACACCTTATGGTCGACTGGTAGAGAATGCCTTTGGCATTAAATCCGCCATTGTACGCATTTTTTAACTCTTTTGGGGAATAGGAGATGGAAGGTGTGTAAGAATAAAAAATATTAAAGACAATTTGGGAAATGGCAGTCGAGTAGAGAAGTGGGGTATGTGATGGCGGAAGGACGGGGTAAAGGGTGGGGCATAAATGGGGGAATTGGGTAAGGGTGGGGCTTGAGTGGGGAATTTGGGTAGGGGTGGGGCTTGAGTGGGTGAAGGAGTTAAAGGTAAGAGGAGGAGGAAGAAACTGTGATTGGGGGAAGGGGAAAGGAGGGAGTGCTGAGGGAGAAGTGGGGGAAGGGAGAGAGGCAGTAGAGAGTCGAATATATAGGCGAATAGGCAGACAAGAGTGCGCTTGAGTGTTCCATCCATTCTTCAACCGTGACTGATTAAACTCTCGGACTCAGCGCTAAAATTTACAATACAACGCGATAAGCGACATCCACGCGGGAGGAGCCGCGGGCAACAGCTAGTTATACATACAATTGCGGCTACTGGCCACAAACAAATGGTAACTTCAACTTTTTTTGGTAAATGTTTGTTTTAGAACTAGATTCACGAAAATCGAATATTTAGGATGTGGATGTGATACGTACTGTGTTAGGCCTTTTCACTCCAGACGATTCAATATTTGATGATACATTATTTGATGTTGATTCTCCACAAAGGGTGCAGGGCCTGCCTGCAATGTCCCCAGTGTCAATTTCTATCATACCCACACAACAGCCAACCCCACTGCAAACCCCCTTCAACCAATTCTTAAGGTCATCTATAGTTAACTCGTTTGGGACCTTGACAGTATAATTTTTATTTCCTGATGTTACCTGCAAAAATATTAAGATAAAAAGAGTCAATCATAAATCCCGCCATGCAAAATATAATAACGTTGCATTCCTATTGCTTGACATTGAACTTAGTACGGGACTGAAAGTAGGCAACGGACAATGTGATCACTCAATTACAATTAAATCATTGGATAAGACTAGATAAAGCAAACATTTTTTCATAATGAAAGTTTCCTTAGCAGGATGAAACTATCCCTAATCTGATATTTCATAATAATATTATAAATGTGAAAGTAACTGTCTGTCCGTCTGTATGTTATGCTTACATGCCTGAACCACTGAAACAATTTTGACGAAACTTGGTATAGGGGTACATTAGTCCTTAAGAAAGGACAAAGGCTGTTTGGTTGCGATAACCGACATCCACGCGGGCGGAGCAGCTAGTAGAGATTAAAAACCTCATGGTTTTTGTTTACTATTTTGGCACTTTTCACGATAAAACTCTGTAAAATTTACTATTACAGATGTTTAATGCTAGAAAAATAAAAACCTATCAGTGAATATAATTTTTTTTGTAAGAACATTAATTTAATAAGCAATACAAAGACATGCTAATTGAAGTAATGTGACAAAAAACTAAAGTTACTTTTTGTGAAATAAGCTTGTTGCTTTGAATACAAGTCAAAGATTTTTATTCAATCTGAAACAACATGATTATTTCTTTTTGACGTCAATAAATTCTTACTACTTATCCTAAGTTTACCACCGTTTCCAAGGCGCTGGTGGAGAAGAAACGGCGCAATAAACTTTTTCGTTTACATTTTCGTCAATTTACAATATTTATATCCTTAAGGCTAAATGTGGACTAATCTACATTTGTCCCGTGTCTAATGAACAAAGTATTAAAAAAAAAAATTTTATAATAAAATAATGAACCTAAGTTAAAATATGACTTAAGTTCAGTATTATGCCGAAACTACAGCATTTTAGGAGGTGCCTGCACCATGAAACATGAAAACTGAATTGGCAATGGCCACATCTGTCAAAGAATTGAGTCCTAGAGAGGAACAGTTGGTGGGCCTAGATAGACTAACAACCTAAAACAGGCTGCACTTTGGGGAAGGTCAGGTCAGGTGCATTAGGCTAATTGAGATTTGGTAGCTTAGTGATTAAGGAATTGGCCTTAAGATCAAACGGTGCCAGGTTCGAATTCTGGCCAGTACACTACCAACGTGACCCCACACCTAACACAAGCATTAATGCTTAGCTGGAGGAGTTAAACAGAAATACTTATTAACAAAAAAAAATATGGGATTGATTACTTTAATAAATCAAGGGCAATATAAAACTACTCGTCCCCATGTTACAATCTTAAATAAAGAAGTTTAAATAAGAGTTAAGATTACCTGCACATTAGTTATATTTGAATAACTACTAGATGCTGTTAGTATTGCTCTTGTCAATCTTTGTGGATCTGGATGGACACAAAGTAACTCTTTCACAAGTGCTTCTGCAACCCCTGACGGCCCAGTAGCTGCAACAGCACTTGGTAAGGAACTATTGCCTCCGGAACAACTACTACGGATGCGGAGGCAAACAATAGGAGCTGGTGCAGATGTGGCAGAACTGTTGGAGCTTCCACCTCCAGTTGATCCTCCTTCTGGTAGAGCTGGATTAGGCATGCCGCTTGGTCTCAACTTAAATCTGTAATATATATTGAAATACTATAATGAAATAATGGATTCCATAACTGCAAGAAATTATTTATGATTTTGATTTTTTTTTTTAATACCTTGATGGAGTAACAGCACTCTTTTGACCAGGAGGTTGTAGATTGTGTCCTGCCCGGGCACACCAACCCACTGGGAATATGTCCCTAGAATCATACCTACACCAATAGTCGAAAGCACCCCTCCATCCATCAAATGTAACATGGATCTGATCATTCTTTACTGCTCCAACAGTAGCACAACAGATCAGTTGTGAATTTTTCTTGTCAACAGCTTCTAGTTTTTGACCCACAACAAATAAATTGGACTTTGGAGTTGAAGGTTCAGGTTGAAAAATTTTAGGTGGAGCCATTTCAGCACCATTCAGTGTTTTAAGCAAAAACATTGGCCAGCTGCTAGCATTCATACGAAATCCTAGAGGTGGCTGCAACATTCCATCATTTTTTTCACAATGACCAATAGGATGTATGTCACCCGCATCAACCAGTCGCCAGAAGTCATTTTTGTTATCACTACCATCAAGTCTTAGCCTCAACCGCGGGCCTAACACGCCCACCACTGTCGCGATACATGTAGAAGTTAGGTTACGCGGATCTAAAGCCTCTAGTTTCATTCCTACTTTAAAATCATTAACAGGTGGTATAGGAGCCTGTTTAAAGCATTCTTGGGGTGCTGCCGAGCTACTTGTATCTTTCATATATTCATTCCAATCAAAAGCTTGATAAATATCATAGAAGGATCCTGTAGAATTATTATTCGAATGATTTTCTGACCCATTTGCTCCATTGCCAGACTGTGGAGAAGTTGTCCGTTTATCGTTTTTCTTCTGATATTTGTTTAAGCAGTACGTGGAACAGAAATTCTTGCTTCCTGAAGGTGCATTTCCTCGAATAACGTTGTCACAATGTAGACAGGCACCTTTACTGTATGCCTGTCTGAACTCCGACAAACACGTTTCGGAACAAAATTCCTTTTTCCCATTCTCTGTGGGTAATATGTATTTAAGAGGTGTTTTACTTTCAGCGCACCATGTACAAGTACGTTTTGGTGGTCTTCCAGGTCCTCGTATTTTGCCGGGAGCAGGCCCCGATGAGCCGACAGTGTTGTTTGACATTATTCCGTATATGGATTTTAACACATTATAGCAATCTCAACTTAACTGTAGAACTTTCCACTATCATTATAGTCAATGGAACCACAATATCACTCTGAAAAAAATATATAATTATATATTTTTATACAAATCAAATATAAACAAGTCAGAACTCATTTATGACGCGCATCCAACGGCCATATTTGTTCTATTATTTAATTATTTATTTTTTGAACTGGTAAGACAAATGAGTATTGTGAAAATTTTAGAGCGCTAAATCGAAAACAAAGAGGTTTTTGTAGATTTTCGCAATACCACCCAATACCCAATAAAATCTCGCTGAAAAGTTTCATGTTAAAATTGGATTTATAAAAAGACAAAAGCACTAATGGTGGCTACTGACCTAATAGTGGACACTTTCGACAAAAAACTTTATTTTTAAGGAAAGCAACTATTTGGTCTGACATGAGTATTTGATTAAAAGACAATACATCTAATGGCAATAATGTTATATATATCGCGTAATCGTGCGTCGAGAAAGTAATGAAAATTGAGGGTAGCGCTGTTACGATTTACCTTATCCCTGTCATACTACGATGGAACAGTCTTGATCTTTTGTTTTTTATTGTATAAAGAAGTAAAATTCATTGTATCATGGCAGTTTTTCTTTCACTTTTATTCCGCTTTATTTACTTTTGAGATCTTATAAATTATATTTTTAAATACATAGACAAATATATAAACAAATATTTAAAATATAAAAACTACAATCCCACCGGCATCGGGTACAGGGTACCGGTAGCTAGGGCTCAAGAGAAAGGAATATCCTCACAATACGTGCCGTGTCGAGGAGCACCGCCTTCTGCATCGGGCCCTTGACCCAGTGATGGAACGGACCCCTGCGGCACGCCAACATTTACCTGCAAGAACTTCGAGGCTCATCCATCACAAAGGACGCGAAAATAGCGGTGCTAGCAACCCAGTTGCACAGTCTAGGGCGCAGACCAAATGCTGGTAGCTTGGAAAAAAGTGATTCTATCGAAAGCTTTGGCGATATAAAGACTAATTGCCGGTGACTCACCGTACTTGTTCATGGCCTCACCCCAAAGACAGGTAACATACGCCAGAAGATCACCCGTTGACCCTTTCGGCCTGAAGCCATAAGGAACGATCCTCTAGGTGACGCATATGCTGTATGTTAATTATGTACCATCTTGCACAGCACTGAGGTGACGGCTATGGGTAGATAGTTAGCTGTATCTGAGCGATCTCCCTTCTTGGGGATAGGCTGTACATTCACCTTGTTCCAAGCCGAAGGCATTGTACCCGAGCTGTAGGACAGCTGGTGCATCCGCGCTGGCATCGGAGACATCTCCACTGCACATTTTTGGAGAACCACCGCCGGAATACCGTCCGGACCACCGGCATTCCGGGCATACCGTACGGTCATCGCGTTGCTTGATATGAATATCAGGCATTGCGTGGTCACGGATGGGCAATGTCGGCGGCTACATACCACAATCATCGATTCGGGACCTGGCCGCAAAGAGATTAATCAGCAAATTTGCTTTCTCTTGTGGCTCATGGGCCAGGGATCCATCGGGGTTGCACAGCGGGGGCAGCGAAAGCTGTCAAAAGTTGGCTTGCACGGCTTTGCGCTGGGCATTCGCTCTGACATAAGCCCTCTTATAGACCTTTGGGGCTATGTTGTACGCCGCCTTGAAGTTGCCCACGTTGGGATGGCACGTAGCGCAAGCCCTCACCCAAGCGCGGTAGACTGTTTATGATCAATAGCCTCCGCACACTCGCACCCGAACCAAGGGTGTGCTCCGCGGACACCGGTGACATCAGTGTAGGGGATATAATATTCCAAGCCCAGACTGATCTCACCGGCAACCGATGGGTTCTTACCTTCAAAGCAGCGTTCAACCCACGGGATGGACGCACAATAGTCACGTAGTTCATCCCAGTCCGCTGACGAATTGTGCCAGAGACGCCGCTTCCCCTGCACGGGTCGTGGGGGCGGGCGAGAGTTTCCCTTCGAGAAAAGTTGAAAGAAATAGACATTCTAACCGTAGTGTCACAATAATATTTTCTAAACTATAATGTATGTAAGGAAAACTATCTCAAAATTTTCAAGAGTTTGTGACAGGCATAATATAAACACAAGACAAAAACAATCTTATAGCTTGTGATAGTAGACTCCATAAATTTAGTTTTTTTTGTTCCGGGGCAACTGTATACGCTTTTTCAACAAGCTCCCTAATGAAATTAGAGATTTACATACATACATACATACATAAGGTCACGCCTTTTTCCCATCGGGGTAGGCAGAGACCAATTCTTTCCACTTGCTACGGTCCTGACACACCTTTTTCGCTTCTCCTAATTTCATAAGCGTTTTCATACAAGCGCGTCGGTTCTGGGTACTTTTGACCTGGCCTTTACTTAAGACGTCTTCGATTTGATCGAAGAACGTTCGCCTAGGTCGCGCCTTACCAACTCGCCCATTCACTCTCGCCTCATAAATCTGTTTCGTCAATCTACTTTCACTCATCCTTTCTACGTGTCCGAACCATCTAAGCATCCCTTTATCTATCTTTGTAACTACATCTTCTACCACACCACAACGTTCCCTTATCACACTGTTCCTCACTTTATCTACCGAAGTTACTCCAGCTATACTTCTCAGACTTCTAATTTCCGCAGCATTTATCTTACTTTCGTGCTTCTTCTGCCATACCCAACATTCACTACCATACATAAGTGTTGGAACCAGCACTCCTCTATGTACAGCCAGTCGTGCCTTTTTAGACACGTTCTGGCTGCTCATAAAGTTATGCAGGGCCCCATTCACTTTGTTTCCTGCCAACACTTTTCGTTCAATTTCACAGTCATACTTTCCGTCTCTCGTAAACTTTGATCCACAGTACACAAACTCTTTCACTTGTTACACTTTTTCTCCTTCTATCAGAATCGTACAGTCCGTCATATTTTCTTCTCTTTCAAAAACCATTACTTTCGTCTTACTTACGTTCACTTTCATGCCTTTTCTTTTTAGGGCACCATGCATAATATTAACCATCGCCTGTAACTCCTCCACCGATGATGCTAATATAACCTGGTCATCAGCGTATAGGAGGCATTTGACAGTCAAATCACTCATTCTTAATCCACATGTCCTTTCTTTCTAATCTTTCAGGCAGTTGTCTATGTATAAGTTGAACAGCCCCGGTGAGGCTACACAGCGCTGTCGAACACCTCTCTCGATGTTAAACCAGTCCGTGTAAGCCCCGTTTACCCTGACACATGCACTGGAACCCTCGTAGAGTGATTTCAATGCCCGTATCAAGTTTCTGCTCACCCCATACACAGACAATGTCGACCACAATTCATTCCTCATTACCCTATCATAGGCCTTTTCCAAGTCCACGAAGGCGCAATAGACCTTTTGGCTTTTAGCCAAGAATTTTTCGGCTATGCTTCGCCAGGAAAAAACCTGATCCACGTATCCCATTCCTCTCCTGAATCCCGCTTGTACATCCCATATTTTATTTTCAGTTTCATTCATCACTCTTCCAATCAGGATCTTTGCATACAGTTTGCCGACGATGCTGAGCAAGCTAATGCCTCGGTAGTTTTTGCAGTCCCGCTGTGACCCTTTACCTTTGTAGACTGGTACGATGACGGCTTTGCCCCAGTCATCCGGTACAATGCCGCTCCTCCAACAAAGGTTGAACAGGCGGTACAGCTAACTAGCTACTATGCCCTGTCCAGCTTTCAGCATCTTGACGGTCACTCTATCATACCCTGCAGCCTTGTCCAATTTAATTTTATTCAAAGCTTCCACAATCTCTACCATACTAATTTCACTTTCATCACCACATTCATCCATGTCCCCGGATGGAACCTCTAATTGCATACTTTCCGTCTCAAATAAGCTTTCAAAATATTCCTTCCATCTTTTTAGCGCCCATTCTTCTCCTTTCGAAATACTTCCATCTTGGTTTCTGACTTTGTCCAGTTGCGAGGTCATGTTTACACCTGTGGCTGTCCTTATGTACTTCCAGATAAATTTGATTTGAAAATTTGATGCCCGTCGATTACCAGATTTACCTGTGAATAAATTTAAAAATGTAATTAAGACTAAACTGTGCCAAAAAGGCTATTATAAAATCCAAGAATATTTAGGTGATAAACAAGCTTGGAAATGAGCTGTTCGCTCAACTATACTACTCAAGCAAACTATTGTATTTAGACTAAGTAGATTAAGCAAATGTTTGTAAATAGACCAAATAAAAAATGCCCGCTGAGTTTCTTGCCGGAGTCTTCTCCGGTCGGGGCCGCGATTCGAACCAGTGGTCCATTTGCTAAACTAGTCTACATTTTTTTTTAACTTGATAATGTTAATAACTGCCTCAAAAATAGGGAAAATTTTATGCATTAATTAATAATCAAAGAATCAATTTCGTTTATTCAGTTTAGGCACATAAAGAGCACATATGAACGTCAAAAATTTTACACTCATGTCAAGAAATTACTAATATAATATTAAATAATGTTAGTAAATCATTTGAAAATGATGACCAGCAAGAAACTATATATATAACAACAAATATTGATATAACATTAAGAACATGTGCCGTTCGTCAAACTATCGTAATATTAATTATAGACTGGTCTAGTGAAAGCTAGTACTTGAAGATTATGTGCAATATTTTTTTTATTATTATTTTATAAACTTGCCTTACGAGGCACCATTTCCTTCCTTAATCTTAGGCGTCCCTGCTCATTGATCAAATATTTATCTTTTCTTTGATTCGAATAAATGAAAACATGGCTTAATGGTCTTGTAACCATGCCAAATTTTTTTTATTAAAAAAAGCACTACGGACTTCTGTCATTTCATGATTGTAGGTTATAAAATATAAAATAACCAAAATAACCCAATAAGTTTAAGTTATTTGTTTGTTTCGATGATATCTTGTCTTGTATCTTGTATAAAGAAAAGTATGTCTCCTATAACAATTGCCAGAATGTTAAGTAATGCTGAACTTGCGGAAAAAAGGTTAACCGAATTGAAGCACAAGGTTAGTGAAACTGTATTGACGGGGTATCTTTTTAAAAATATACCTTAAATAATGTATGTTATTATATTTCAATAAATAATATAACGCTTCTTTCACATTAGCGTAGGCAGAGATAGCAACTTACCACTTGCAGAGATCATGGCATACGACTATTTAATTGTCTCCCTTCATTAATTTTTAACCGATTACGGTTTGCGATTATGCATTTTTTTTATCTGGTATTTTTTTCTTGGGGCTTTATTTGTATAGTTATGTCATCCCCATCGTAGCATATACCAGTATATACTTTTAAACATTTTTTTAACCAAAAACTACACAGTAAACGTCTTTAAAGTTTAAAGCGTTTTTGTGTAGTTGCTTAACTTGTAGGAAGTGAGTAAAGTGAGTCACTGGTGGGAACTGTTGGCTGATTTGATCAAAAGACAAAGCCTTCTGGCCTTGTCGGAGGTTGGCTTGGACAGCACAGACTGAACCCAACACACGTCCAGCCCATTCAATTTCTAATACCTCATCAGTAACTCCCTTTTGGCCCCGTTCCATACACACTCCATCAGCAAATGTTGTCAATTTGGTCGCATTCCCTGAGAGCCATTTTTATAGCTGTTTAATTAAATGGGTAGGCAAGTAATTAAACATCATCAATTCAAGCTATTTGCCTAGCTGTTTCATGAATTGCCTAAATGCCATGAAATCAAAACATTCCTCCACGCACATAAATGTAGGAACAAAAAAATATTTTTAAAATAATAAGCTTTCATTTCATTCCAGGTTGAAGAAATAAAGAATATAAAACTTGAAGAAAAGATTAAGGACCTGACAGAAGAAAATAAAACACTTGAAGTTAAAGTTGAATCTGCGAAGGCTGAACTAATAAGGTTAGAAACAGCAAATGGCAAAAAACAGTACCCAATACCTACGAAAGACAATATTGTAGCTGGAAGCCCAGCATCTACTAAAAAGATTGAAGATTCTGCCAATAAAAAGGAAAAGACATCTAAAACTGCTAGTGATGCTATTAAACCTTTAAAGAAAAAAGAAAATGCTACAGAGCCTGGTGCTGATGTTGTAATAGATGTTAGAAAGTTGGACTTCAGGATTGGGAAAATTATTGATATAAATAAACACCCTGATGCCGACTCCCTGTATGTAGAACAAATAGACTGCGGTGAAGACAAACCTCGTACAGTTGTATCTGGTCTTGTAAAATATGTACCGATGGAAGAATTGAAGAATAAAATGGTTATGGTCCTCTGTAACTTAAAACCGGTTAAGGTATGTTTATTTGTATTAATATAGTAGCACACACAACACTGAATTATTAAGAATATAAGCACTTTTTTTGTCACTAAATATTAATCTTCTCCCTTGTCTTGACTTTTTCATTCTTCACATTTTATACTTAAAATTAAAATATAGCTTTTATGGCTCAGATACCTGCTGCTTTAATACATATTATGTGAAAAAATCCTATAAAATAATTGTAGTTAGGTAACCCTCTATATGGATATTATCCAAAACTAAATACATAGGCAAATTACCTTTTTTGTGTCTTTGAATCCTATTCATTTTTGCGTATTTCTATTTCTAGATGAGAGGAATAACTTCAGAAGCCATGGTTATGTGTGCGTCAACTCCAGACAAAGTAGAAGTCTTAATACCGCCTGTAGCAGCAGCCCCTGGTGATCTGGTTCACTGTGAAGGCTTCCCAAGAGAGCCGGAGTCTGTCCTTAATCCTAAGAAAAAGATATTTGAAACTTGCGCCCCTGATCTCATGACAAACAATAATAAAATTGCATGTTATAAAGGAAGTCCATTAGTGGTACCAGGTAAAGGACCAGTATTGGCTTCCACATTAAAAGGCGTCAATGTGAAATAAATGCGTTTGTAAAATATTAACTTATATTTCTTTTTTTTTCAATCTAAATCGAATATTTTTTTCTTTGTCAGATTGTTATAAATTTGGATGTTGTCTTCAATATTATGTAAAGTGTGAAATACCTACTTTTGAGTGTACATAGTGTCTATAGAAAATATATTTTTTGTCAGCAAAGTTTATTTTGTCATCAAATATTGGTACACAAAAATTGCCACCAAATATGCACGAAGGACGACACTAAAACTACTGTGGTGGGGTAAGCCCATATCGAATTGAGGCAGCAAACTTCCCGTGGCGGGTAGGTACCTACGTGTAGATGATAGTTAAGCTCAGCTGGCTGGATGGCCTTACGGACTGAATTTAGACAGTACAATACTTCGACATGTAGCGAACATAGATCGACAAGTCATTGCTTCGACAGACAATTATTAGACAACACACAGCTTCGAATTACCACTACTTCGACAGACAATACTTAGATAAGTCACATCTTCGAATGACAACTACTTCGACAGATTTTTTATCATTCCCCTATTACTGGGTGGTTTAAAAAAAATAACCACGAAGGCTAAGGCGGGCGCGAACCGGAGCGGAGCTCCCGCCTTAGCCTTCTAACCTAACCTATCCGAGTCGGGGTGTTAACCATAATGAAGTATTTTAAGGCATAAAAACCAAAGAAAAAAAAACAGTTACAATTCAACGAAAGACTACATAAAAAATCTGTCGAAGTAGTGGTCATTCGAAGATGTGACTTGTCTAAGTATTATAAGTTTTCAGGCTTTCACGGCCGGCGTTGCATGTAGAATATACTGCTTCCGGGCTGAATTTCGACAGTACAATACTGTTGAAATTCAGTCCGTAACTCGGCTGGATGATAATTTTTTGCATTTTATATTCAAGTTCCCTTGCGAAATAACCCGTGACGGGCGTTGGCTTAACGGCAACACCCAGTTCAATGCAAATAGATTTATTCATGTATTCAAATTTGTACTGAGTGGAAATCGAACCCGCGAATGCCTGTCGAATACACTACCAACACGCCACAGAGGCTGTCGCGTGGAAGTATATTGACTCTTTAACCGAAAGCCTTGTCTGAGGGGATGATGCGCATCCAAGAAGCAGCAGAAAAGTAACGGGGAGTTCTAGCAATCTATCCACAGAAGGTGCACCACGCATTAGAGATACCAGAATTAATGGCCGTTTGGCTCTCTCATTGATCCTCAAGTATGTCAGGTAGTCCGTTTCGTTCGAAGTCCCAGGAATTTTCTTCTAGGTAATAGGTACAGTCAATGTCAAAGTAAATGATGATTGCACAACCAATAAAAAATATTAACCAGTAGTGAAACAGTGTCTTCGCTTACAAATTAAATTTAATAATCTAAAATTATCATCAATTATCGGCGCCGACTGTACCTAGTGTCCCAGCAATAAATTAAACAACATTTTAAGCAATATCAACAATATTTATATTACATTTCTAATACGTGATCCTTTACAACAATTTGCAATCATCTTTAACTATATAGAATTTAAGATAGAAAAATAGTTGTGACGTAACATTAAGACCACAAAGAGCTTTGTAATTATGTCTACAGTATTGGGGCAAATAGAAAATTAGATCACTCTCACAACGTTCTAATCAATTCCTTCATTTGAGGTCTTAAGTTCAAATTTGTGTAATCTGTTAAAATGCAACGTGTTTCTAATTTCTATACATCTCTACCTACACTAGAAAATGTCATTGCAAAAACTACATAGTTCAACATCAACATATTACAAGCCCTTAGGCAATTATGTCTTTATAATTAAATAACAAGTGTGCAGGCAAGCTCAGTTTCAAGTAAATGATCTTAGTGTAGGCCAGTCACCACAGTTATACCTACCTAACTTGATATTATAAGAGGACCTGAGGACTTGTGGGAAGAAGTGGAAGAATCTGACCCCGGCACTCTGGATACAACCGGAAATAGCGCTTGAATGAAGAAGTTAAATAATTACATACACTTAAATACAGGCCTATCTATATATACCGCGCTTACGTATCAATTATATTAAAATACACTTATATGTGTCACGAGATAGTAGATGGATATTACTATATTCATTGAAATAATCTATGAAGAAATAGCTGCTGCCCGTGCCTCCCTCAGTTCAGTGGTCTAGGCGCAGTCATGCTTATAATATTAGTAAGTATAAGTAGATACAAGAGGCGTGAGCAATGTATGTGCGTATAAGTTATAAACCTGGGGACTGACCCTTGATATATTTTGAATCCCCTGTTTTCTCATGGTCCCAGGACCAATACCAACTCCTATCAATATTTTCCAAGAAAATGAGAGAACCCCTTGCAATTTTAGTCACCTGTGAGGTGATTTACTCAGTGTGGCTGTGACTAGACGCACAGGGAAAATCGTCCCGTGAAAACTCAATATGGGATAAAGCTTGGGACCACGTAAACACAGGGTTTCAATATAACATGCCTACATCTATCACACTCTGGCTCTGTCCAAGGTCGGCAGCGATCGACAGTGATGATAGCGGCGGAAAAGGAATGAGAGAGGTCTAGCGCTCCTCATTGTGTACATTATATACCACTTATATGGCAGACTAGCACATGGCCAGGATGGAAGTGGTTACCGCGGCCGATCCTGCAAGAACCTTTTATTACCCTTCTGGAATAACCCTATATTGTAGTCGCTTGGGAAAACCATAGCAAGGACAGAGAAATACGTTCTCCATAGCGCGGGCCTGAGGGTGACAGTTGGGGTTAACTCTAAGGCCCGTATTCTCGAATGCCACTCCGCTGAATCTCAGTTTATCTGAGGAAAGATTGTATATGTCGCAGCCAACTTGCTTAATCAGCTGTTCAATTAACTGCCTAGGCTGTTTACTTAACGGCGCCGTTTAATAAGTGGCCTGAATGATGTTCAGCCATATGATTAAACGGCTAGGCAAATTGCTTGGATCGATGACGTTTAATTACTTGCCTAGCCATTTAATTAATTAAACTGCATGGTTATATAAAAAACCATAACCTAACCTATCGAAGTCGCATTATGCAGCTTTCTCAACAAACACAAATTTTCTGTGAATACACCTCTGCCTACCCTCTCGGGCATTTACAGGCGTGAGTGTAAGTATATATATTTATGTAATTTACATTCTTAATTCGGAGTGGTGCCCCATTTTACAAATGGCCTAAGCATTTGCCAGCCAGGTTATTAAAAGTTATTATAAACGTTACGGCTGAATATCATTCAGGCCGCTCATTCAATGGCGCCGCGCCGTTTAGTTAACAGCCTAGGCAGTTAATTGAACGGCTGATTAAGCCAGTTCAACTTCAACTTCTTCAAAACGGCCTCTGCAGCAAATCGCCACAATTTTGTCAATGTCAAGTAAAATGTTGGCGGCGACATATACACATAATGTCAAATTTGACAGGTTGTCTGGCAGATTGTCTATACAATTTTTCCTCAGATAAATCGCGATTCAGTTGAGTAACAATCTAGAATATGGACCTAATAGAAACAGGCCCAGACTGGACTGGTGGTGGGATTTGATAATCAAGTGCAAGTCAGAGTTACAGGGATTCCCTCTGTAAGGTAGGATATCTGCTTGATTACGATTAGAGAAATACAAAGATCCTAGTAATATTATTAGGCAAGTACATGTTATAGTTATAACTACACTTTATAAAGACAATTTGGTTGTGTGCTTTCTAAAATTTATTTGTGATAAATGTTAAGTTATATTAAAGCATTATGGTCATTAAGTGTAGCTTGAAATAACCTATACCTACTGTGAAATATGTCATTAGTTAAGGCAAAGATATTCCCGCTTATTTTTACAATGGACAATGTTTTATAAATTGCTACGTCGTGGCTCGTCGCATGAACTTCGTATAGACGAGGTCTTTTTTTAAATTATTTTTATTATGCATTAATTGTAGAAAAATAATTATTCGGTCTAAACTCCTATTCTGAAAATAGGTTTCATTTATGAATAAAATCAAAAGATAGACACCAAACAAATTCTCCATCCGATATCCAAACTTTGATGATACTTGTCTATATTACCCATGTACCAACAAATCTCTGAAACGTCCAAAATTTTTGGTCAGAGGCTAAAATCGAATCTGCGGTTCTATATTAACTAAATGTGATTTTTAGAGTAGTGAGATAAATAGATAACAAACTTTGTAGTAATGTGAATTTCTACTAATAATATTACTGCCCGATTATTGCGTGTCATAGTCAAAAGTAACATTGAAGCGACGGTGACGCTGACGCCACCCTTCAGTTCACAGATTTGTTGGTAAAACAAGTGATTTGACAGTACTAAATCCGACAGTAAACATACATGACAAAGTGCCCGCCTGACGGCAATGAGCTCGCCCCTTCTCAAGTGGGACCGAGAATCATAGCGAAACGTTGGTGTTGATACACCTTTACCTACTCCTTCGGGGGTTTACAGGCGTAAAGTTTAACGTCATACCTTTTTTTTGTACAAGTTTACACAGGAGATGCCTATGCGATTGGCATGTTTAGTAAAATGAAACTGATTTGACTTGACCTTGTTGTAAATATCTTATTATATGGTAGACTTCTTAATATATATATCTGCTGTAACTGTTCAGAGTTCATGCATATTACGTACTAATTGATCGATATTCCTTCCAATAAGTGCATGTAGCATGTGCATGTAGTAGTAGAAAAATGAGTAAGTGCATGTAGCACTTACTCATTTTTCTTGTGCAGATATGTTTGATGTTGAATGTGTTACAATTCAATCTTAACCTAATCTATTAGTATATAATGTATTATGCGCATTAATTATACCTTAGTGACTTGATCGGACATCGCTTAATTTTTTTCATAACGAAATATGAACTTCATCTCTATTAATTAAACAACAGGAGATATTACGCAATGGTAGGCTGAGAGGGCGCCACGAGCACATACAGTGTTTTTTGTACTATGCCGATTCTACGATGCCGCCAATAACTCAGTTTTAAACTGATCGTTATAACGTGTGAAAGTACAAGTGTAAAATTTTCATACAAACAGATATTATAGTGTGTTGAAGTACCTGGAAAGAGAAGACAAAAGCTGCCTTTATACGGTCATACAATTGCGCGTTCTTGAGAAGTCCGCGATGAAATGCTCGTACGTATAATCATGCGCGTTTATCTTTTTGAAGTTCAAAGTGAACAAATTTTTTTACGCAAAACACAAGACGCGATTGCGCGCGCACAACATTTCAGAAACGCTGGGCGCGCTTCTTTTCCTCTCTCTCCCACAATCGCGCGGTATTATGCGCGCGCGTCCCGCGGCCGCCCGTTCAGGATTCCTAAAAACGCGCGGAGTCTTCACACGCGCGCTATTTCACACGCAAATGCCGTTTTCACTTGCGAGAGACTGTGATTGTAAAGAGCGCTATTGACAGCAATTGGCTCTTTAAACGATCTGTCAAAAAACTGTTTGCGTTAGTGCTGCCTCTGGTGTTAGAACATTGCAGTATTATCTCTCATTTAAAAAAAACATAAACAACGGCTAGAAATTTTTAAAGTTAGAGGCAAGATGATGTCCGACCCGTCGAAAAAATATATATTTTACATTCAATTTCAATATCAATTCCTTTATTTAAACTTTTATCAATTAAAGCTATCTACTGTACCTATCATATTCGAACGATTATGACAATTAACGAGTTTGTAGTACACGACAGATGAAAAAATAGCTTAACTATTATTTTGCCAATATATACTTTGTGAATTTAATATTATGCTAGATAGACCTTACTGTCCTATAATAAAGATAAAACTACACATCTACAATTTCCATATTGATATTACATAACGTTATGTATCTATATAATGACTAATTCTTTGGTGGAATACCAATCGCTGCAACATTTTCGTTCGTTCAAGGAAAGTTTATAAAATAAAGCAAATAAAAAGCTTTATTTTAAATAGATAAAAAATTACAATGCGAAAATTCACAGGCTAAAGCAGCCTGTGACCAGGGCCGGTGTAACGTGGTCGAAACGTCAGACAAATCAAAGGTGTGCATGTAGGTATATAATGGAACGCGAGAGTTAAATGGAGAATAGTTAGCCAACCGTGGCAAAGGGTTTTTGTTTTATGACCTAGAAGGCGAACGAGCAGACGGATCGTCTGATGGTAAGCGATCACCGCCGCCGATGGACACCTGAAACACCAGAAGGGTTCTAGGTGCGTTGCCGGCCTTTAAGGTGGGAGTACGCTCTCTTCTTGAAGGTTTGAAAGTCATATCAGTCCGAAAATACCGCGACGATAGTTCATTACACAGTTTAGCTGTGCGAGGCAGGTTTTTGCAGAGATAAGCCTGCGAAAATCAGATTCTAGGGACCCCTACTGTTAGCCAAACTATAGGTAGCCATATTCAGGCCCAGTATGTCACAATCACAAAGAGTAAAATTGCATTTAAAAGCAAAATTGTTAATATTAAACATTATTAATTTATAGTAAAAATAATGCACGTCCAACAATAAAGGCTTAATAAGAAATGAGGCCGGCGTCCGAAAAGAGATCGAAATAATGTAAATAAGGGTCTCACCTCATTTCAATTGTCACAGTCGCATTTTGCGAACTGACCTGTACCAATTTCTGTACTCGGTATCCATTTTTTGTAGAATCAAACCAAATTGGCTGTACACATGTAAAAATATATGGTTTTAACTAATTACTAGTTAAAATATTTTTCAAGTCAACAATTTTCGCAGCCAATTTTACATAATCTTAAGCTTAAAAGCTTAAAATAGTAATTTGTCTGACAAGGAAACTAATCTACCTACTCGTAGTCATTATAAAAGAACTTTGCGAAAGAGATAATTTATTAACAGCTAATTTGTCACAAAAATGTATTTTAAAATCATAATTTACTTTGAAATCATAATTTACTTTGAAATCATAATTTACTTTGAAATCATAATTTACTTTGAAATCATTTATCACATCAAAATATTGTATTACAAAATTAGAAACACGTAGTGAACGACGATCGACCTGGAAGTGTGGATTAGGTACGTGTTTATTGGATTACGCGTGGAGAGCGATGAGATATAGATCTGGGATCGATTTATGTTTACTAGTGAGGAGACGAATAAATTCGAGTTGCAATGAGTGGCGGTGGTAATCGTTGTGGAGTCCGCGAACTCGCTGCTCAAAATACGTGTTATAAACTTAGTTTAGTTCGTCATCTTTGTTCTATCAAGTATTAGTGTTTGCAAAAGTTGTGAAACAAAAGTGTAAAACAACAATCCATGTTGTTTTGTGTCGGCATTACAACCTAATCGCCCACGAGACGTACTATCATCGCGAAGAAGACTGATGATCAGGTCCCTTCTCTGACATATAGATTAAATTGTGAACTATCTTTGAACAGACGAATATGTAACGCCGCGCCGGCTCTAATAGACATGTGATACTCAGATAAAATAAACATTTGAGCTTGCATGGATTCGCATAGAGCTAAAAATTGGTATAAGTTTAAAATACACCGTAATAAAAGAAATATTAAAAGTCCACATCGATATTCTTATGCATTTTTTTATTCAAGGTCAAAAGTCAAAGATATTCAATGCTTATATTTTTCTCGTAAACAGCAGCTTTGGTTAGACAAAGTTGTGGATCATGTAATTACCTACAGAATTGTTCACATCTCGGAAATGGTGACTCGCACAAAAAGTTATACACCAGATTTGTAGGTAATTACATGCTCTACAACTTGCCGTTTACGAGAAAAATGCAATAAACCAATATTTTGTACCTATGACCTCGAATAAAAAAAATGCAGAAGCCCAATCGATGAGGCCTTGATATTTCTTACTTTATGGTGTACTTAAGACCCCCACCAATTTCCAACTCTATGCGAATTTATGCAAGCTTACTTTTTTATTTCGTTTATTTTGACTGTATAATAACGCAAATTGTTACTTCATTTTACTATATCAATGATTTGGCAAGACGTAGCTTGTTGTTAGGTTTGACGTATAATAAATACTAAGCATACCATTAAAGGGTTAATACAGGGTGTACTTTTTAGACGAGGTAGTATTATAGTTACAGCAAGACGTTCTTAGGAGTATTTTTCTTGCTGTCTTTACGAGATTTCCAAAATCCGTGAATACACTTTAGAATATCTCAAAAACTGGATAGCCACCTAGGAACGTCTTTATATAATAGCTACGGTACACCCTGTAATTGTTCAGCCAAAACTAATATTCTTCTCATTTTAGAGAATTGTGACAGTTAAAATGAATAAAGATATAATATAGTTATGATACAAAGAAATACGGAATAATAGTCGTATACAGTTAATATTAAAATTTTAACTTATGCATTAAAATTATTATAAAAAATTTATGATAAAACACGTAAAGCATAGGGAATGGCACAGTTAAGTTACAGCAACATTACAGTCCGAAATAACTCATTCAACAAAATGGTTATTTCGACTATCGTTCGAAGTGAATAATAAAAATATTATGCTGACTTATATTACGTAATTTCTATTAATCGACATTAAAACACAGACCGATTTAGATTGGAGATAGTTCACTATTTTCAATCTAACTCGGTCTAAGACGGGACTTGCACCTGCGACCAGTACCTCACAGGAGTGACGCCCTGACCAACTTAGCTACATGGACACTTCTTGGACACTCGAAATTCTCCTGTTCAAGTCTCATCACGTCGCACGTCACGGTTCAAGTCCCGTCACGTCACGTCGCACATTACGGTTCAAGTCCCGTCACGTCACTCGTCACGTTTCACGTCCCGTCATGTCACGTCACGTCGCACGTTACGGTTCAAGTCCCGTCCCGTCACGTCACGGATGACGTCCTGTCACATCACGGATGACGTCCCGTCACGTCACGGGTGACGTCCCTTTACGTCACGGATGACGTCCCGTCATGTCACGTCGCACTCTAGGGTTCAAGTCCCGTCAGGTCACGGTTAACGTCCCGTCCCGTCACGTTACGGTTCAAGTCCCATCTTGGACGTTCACCTTTTACAATCTCATTCAATGTCATCTATTTCAATAGTTAGCATACTAAATTGTTTAAAATTTCATTAAGTTAAAATAAAAATGTTATATAGATTTAATACCTCTGCTGAGATTAAATTGCAAATAAATATTTTATTATGAGTTAGGGCTTAGGCCTTATTGATATGAACATGATTATTGAATATTCCATCACCATTAAGAAACTATTATGAAAGGTTACATTCATTCGCGTATTAAAATATAGTTCTTATAATTTATAACCTGTTAATAGATCGTTAGTATGAATCCTTTAACTGCAATGATCAAACATCACCTAATGTTAAACCTTTATACTTATGACTATTGATAACTACTGTTTTACAAAAATATAAACAATACTTTATTATAAGAATAACATCAAAAACCAAGGAAACTTGAGAAACTAATGCATCTTTTCGAATTTTCATTCGGGAATACTTATAAAGAGACAATACTGTATAAAAATAAATTTAATTCGTTATAAATATAGAATTTTATTTAATGTACAATAAAACAAAATTGTACATTGGTAGGTACCACTCATTATACAGTAAAATACGGAGAATGTTAAGTAATGGCACATAAAACTATAACTAGCAGAAGTACCATAAGGGAGGTTGGTAAAGCACATTATTGGTGATATAATAACAGTTTTTTTTATTTTATCATTATGGTTCATATTTCAGAGGAAGACGACTTTCGTTAATTTCACAAAGTTTAAACTTCCCGTTACTATCTGCCATTTTGTGTTACAGTAAAGCCACTATTATTGCATATTTGATTCATTTTTTACGTAATAATGCTGACTAAACATTAAAATTTACAATACATTACGATTATGGATACATGTGGAAATTCTTAAAAATTATAATTTGTTACCACAGAAAATACCCATATAAAAATAAAATACTTAGTTCAAATTAGCATCAACATTTCCTTTAGCAGAAATGATGAAGACGGAGACAATCGAAGACTATATTGTTTTGGACAGTTAACTAATACTTTGGTTTAAAGTTTAGACTTAGTTGAGTAAGTATACTTGCATTTTCGCAGCTGTACAGCTAGGCAATCCTCTCGGCATACAGCATCGGCGCTGTGACGTCACCCACCCCGACGCCGTACGCTTAGGGAAGTGCACTCTGTCTGTAGCACGCACTCACTGAGAGACAGAAATCTGGCTTCGTTTTAAAGTTGTGTCGGTGGGAAACGTCGCTGGGGTTTGCTGCGACGCTGCGCTAGAGTCGACTGTGACACCGGACCTAACACTTGGGGCGTCAGCGGCGACGATGTCATTGCCTAGGAATCGAAATAAATGCGTATTATACATAGGAGCCGGATAATAGCAAATAGACGTATTCATGTACCGCCGCCGTCACAGAGGTTATCATAGTATTTGCGTAATTCACGGATGCAGGTAGGATGGTTGCATTTACTATGACAAATGTAATTGCACTATCAGGGACGGCGCGCATTTCACAAGCGCGGCGTTGGAATGCGGCGCGCAAATATTATGTAGTCGTTTTTCTTTATTAGTCTACGCTGTATCGCAAGAACACTCACCTTTTCACGTTACAAGTAGGCTCATGCCGAGTACGCTCGGATGATCATTCGGATGCTACTTGTATCGTATAAACTCGCTAACCAAGTGCACTCAGCGCCGGTATCCGATCATAAAGGATTTATAGCTTCTTTATCTCGATCTTTTATATATTTATTTTTATAAATTGATGCGGTGCAACGAAACAACGAATAACCATGATACTTGGACGCTTTTTAACTCGTAAAGCCGGGTTTTCACTATACGAGTATTCTAGGACCGAGTTCGCTCGGATGACTACTCGGACGTTACTACGAGTAAACACGTGATCCGAGCGTACTCGGACAGCGACATCCGATCAGAGTTTATCAAAATAAATTAACAACATTCAACATTCAATGGAAATGCTCCGCTTCACGCATAAAATTATTCGAAGCACTCAATTCTTCACGTCCTAAAATCCAGTTCCGAGTCCAAATTTTCCGCTTGGTTCGATTTTTCTGCGTTTCATAATTTTGAACTTCAGCATTTAACATATCAGCTACAATTTCTATACTTCGCAGCAGTTGATCAGTCGTCATCTTCGTCAGATACGTGCAAGGATGCAAAGAGAGAAAAGTAAATGCTACTTTGACGTTGACGAACTCGTAACGTGTCAACCAAACTCCGAGTGAACTCCTATCTAATTAGCTCGTATGAGCGCACTCGGTCCTAGAATACTCGTATAGTGAAAACCCGGCTTTATGTATAAACTACAATCCGAGTGCACTCCTATACGAGCTCACTCGGTCCGAGCATACTCGTAACGTGTAAACGCGGCTTAAATGCTATAGGACAACGTGGTCGTGCGTGCCCGTACGAGCTGCGTGCGACGGCGGCCCGAGTGCGGGCGCGCATACCTCTTGTAGTCTTCGCAACGCCTTCATTGTCATCTGTGTAACTACTCGTACCTATATGTCGCCGCCAACTAGCCTAATCAGGCGCCATTCAATTAACGGCCTGAAAGGTGTTCAGCCATTTAATTAAACGGGTTAGCAAATAGCTTGGATCGGTGACGTTTAACTACTTGCCTAGCCATTTAATTAAACAGTTAGAAAAATGGCTTATTTCTCTATGGTTATTAAAAAAAATAACCACGAAGGCTCAATACTGGAGCTAGGCACTGCTCCCGCATTAGCCTTTTAGTCTAACCTAACCAAGTCCGATTGCGCAGCTATCACAAAAAGGGGTTTTTAAAACGAGTGTGTTTTAAAAAAACAAGCCGGCAGGCGAGTTTTTTTATAATATCACACGAGTGTTATAAGACCAAGTTATGTACAGTGTCATACACTACTTTATCTACTCTCATACTATATACATAAAGTAGTTTATATTACAAACAACACCAAACTTTTTTTTAATTAGAATGTAAAATGTTGGCGCCAAACATCGATTGCGCATGCGTGTTTTTTTCTTTTTCTTCCGAATCGGCAGTTTCTTTTTTTAAAGTAGAGGTTCAACCTACTCGGTCCAGATGGAGGTTATATAGGTGTATCGTTATGATTAAAAAGTTATATAATTATATAGGTGTCCATACGAGACCTGTTTCGTAATAAAACCTTTTTTTTTTGGCCTGTGCGTAATGTTTGTCATAAGAGTTTTGATTTCAATTTTATAATCTTGGTATTATAGTATCGGAGTAGATAGAGAGATATACCTGATAGGTGAGGTCGACGGCGCGGCGCAGGTCGTGCGGCGGCGGCGCGGTGTCGAGCGAGGCGGAGGGCGCGGGCGGCGCGGGCGGCGCGGGCGCGTCCAGCCACGCCTCGCGCACCAGCTCGGCGGCGCGCGGCCGTGCAGCCGGCTCCAGCGTCAGCATGCGCCGCACGCACGCGCGCGCGCCCGCCGACACGTTGCGCCACGGCCCGCTCGACGTGTCCACCTGCACACGACACGCCGCCTAAGCTAGAGTCATCGAGTGCTGATGCCTTGTAGTACCGCACGCGCCATTTGGCGCATGGTAGCGCCAGCGAGAGCAGTACCGCGCACACTTTTGTACTAACGGGAGGCCGCTCCGAGGGCCACGCGCTAATTTATTGTTGATATACAGTTTTTGATCGTATATCGATGCAGTTACGGTTTATATTACATTGTCGTCTTGAATTGACGGACCCTAACGCGGCTTTCCTACGCGTATAGCTATCTATGTCACATGCTTGGCGATCAACCAATCGTATTATCATAAAGTGGCGTCACATGAACGAATTTCAACTCCAAAATGACAGTTTAACATACCTTCCCCGATTCAATTCTTGCCAAAATGATTTCTGGAGTATCATCACCGGTTGAAGCAAACGGTGTTCTGCCAGAAAGCATGATGTACGCCAGTACACCTGAAAATTATTTCATTAAATTACTAGCCTATTAGGGGTCGGTGTAGGTCTTAGTGATGGTGGATTCTTTCGTCAGGGAACTCGGCCCTACAAAATGCTAAAAGTTATGCCAATTGTGTATGCCTAGGAGTGCACACTTGCACAGCCAGCTAGCAAGCACGCACCGTCAAGTACGTCATACACGTCCACGCCGTCACTAGTATGCCCCTGTATACTTCACTGATGTAGGTCGTCCTTCCCGGGCACTCCTGTGCTCGATAACGAGCTTGCACATTGTTCTACCTCCCTCGTGGCAACAACTGCCAAGTATGACGGGCGGAGACGAGTCTTCGGCGCCTTATGTCATTCACAGTTCCTGCTCTGCTTGGGGCCGGGGCTGGCTATAGCCATGGAAACTGACGACTCCGTGGTATTGGTTTGCCTCGGTCCTTTGGCAGATGGGGCCCTGTAAATGACACATAATCGAATCTTCTGAGAAAAACAACCATGACGCCGAGCAATGGGCGATAGCGAAATAATCCATCAAACTGGTTATCGAGAACCATGACTAAATATCCACAAAAAGTTTGAGGGTACGCGCTTGGGAAACGCGGGCCATCACTTCTCCCAACGATTTTTATGAGATATGGATACTGAGAAATGCGATCCGGCTAACCCCCGGCGCCAGAGGTAACCGGGCCTCATGGTGGGAAATCTACTACCTAAGACTGTGTTGATGTAGGTAACCAGGCATTAACAACAGTTAATACTACTGGAAAACATAGTTAAGTGCAAACGGCCTTTCATCCCAGCCTATTTACACGACAAAGAAGTGCGTTACTTGGCAACACAGCCAAGTCCGAGACCATTCCTTCAGGAACGAATAACAATGATAAAGCATTACCCAAAAAACCTCAAAAATAACAGAGTCCCTGTGTCCCATACCAACAAGAAAAGGAGAACAGTTTTAATGGCCTAATAATAGACTTATATAACAGAAGGGGAAACAGAAAACGAGACCAAGAGACCATTGCGAATAAACCTAGCAAACCCCCACCGATTCCGCTATATGGTATAGAAGACGTTCACAAATTGTCAGACCTTCTGCAACTAATAACTAATGAGGATAGTTTCACTCTGAAAATTGTTACTAGGAATCAACTCAGCGTAAGCAGCAAGTACATTGAAACCTACAAAAAACCCTTTCTACAGTACGAGCACATGGACATCACATAACACATTCAATCTCAAAGACCGCTGGTATAGATTGGTCATTAAAAACCTCCACCACACAACCCCTCATGAGGCCAATAGTCACTGAGATAGATAAAACTGGTAATAGGCTACAGGGCGAGATCATGAACGTTAAGTATGGTGCGGAAAAAGTCCACATCAGCATTTTTTGTAAATGTGGCTTCAAGCCCCAACAACACTACAGTAAAGCAAACTATCAAAATCTATCACCAAGCGGTCACAATAGAAGATCCCACAAAGAGACATACTATCCCACTAGGCCAGAGATATCAGCAATACGGCCGCTGTGTGAAGTGTGCGCAAGCCCATAAAACTTCGGTGTCCAAAAAAGGATCGCAGCCCAGCACAATGCGCTCCTTTGCACAGGAGAACACCCTGCCAACTATAAGGGATGTAGTGTCTACAAAGGCGCAAGCCTACTATGAAAAGAGTTATCCAAAACTCCACACACGCACGCAGTAGAATATCTTAAACCCAATCCTAGCAAAAATTCCAACCCAACAGCATTTAACATTGCTGCAGAAAACAACACCAACGAAACTATTGAAAAACCCTACTACTCTGAAATAGTCAAAAATGGTAATGTAGAAATACCTGTGCCTACACCCCTTAACACCTTAGAACTGGTTGAGAAAATTCTGCTGGACATGATAACTCCAATACTTACCACAAATAAATGACACCATCCCTAAACACGGGTCATTAGAAGATCCTTCGTGATTAAAGAGTATTGTTTGGCAGTCTTCCTGGACATCTAGCAGGCATTTGAAAAAGTTTGGCACAAAGGTATACTTTGTAAGATTAAGAACGCCCTTCCACATAGTTATTACCTGCTAATGAAATCATATTTTTCTGAACTCAGAGTTGTCTGAATTCCATGACATAAAAGCCGGAGTCCCTCAGGGGTCTGTACTGGGCCCAGTACTGTATATATTATATACATCAGACCTTCCAGAGTCACGTGCCGTTGTCACGGCTACATTTGCTGACGACACTGCGATACTTGCAAGCAACAAAGATCCAAAATTGGCATCTGCCGCGATACAGACCAGCCTCCAAAGATGGACAATTAAAGCGAGTTCCACCAAATCTGCACACATCACATTCACTCTGACAAAAGGAAATTGCCCAACTGTTAAAGTAGGGAACAAGTACCTCCCACAAAGTGAGACCATTAAATATCTGGGCATGCATCTTGATCGCAGGCTGAAATGGAAGAAGGACATAAAAACAAAAACGGTACAGAAATATGTACTGGCTCCTGGCACGTAACTCAGTCCTGCTCATCTACAAAACAATCTTAAAACCAGTATGGACTTCCACTCTGGGGAAGAGCATGCGACTCTAATGTCACTATCATACAAAGACTACAATATGGCATCCTCAGAAATATAGCCAACTCGCCATGGTTTGTGACAAATGCTGAAATACACAAAACACTACCGGTCAACACAATCACGGAAGAAATTAGTATCTTGGCTCAAAAGTACAAGAACCGATTAAGGAACCACCCTATAGATGTGGCTACTGGCTTCATTAATATCATTTGTCAAATCGCCTCAAGCAATACGATGTACAAGACTTGGAGTTCTGATATTAAGAAGGGGCTGCCACTGGGGCGCATCTTTGACACAACACTGGACGCTCAACAAATGATCTTATAGTCAAGGATTGATTGCAGATAAGATTACAAAAAAAAAATTACTAGCCGACACACCTGGCTGCGCCATTGCCATATTTTTTAAATCTCGTATCACCCCTTTGAGCCCGTAATTTTTTAGTTTTCAAATGATGTATAGTAATTTGCCGGATTTGTTGACATTTATGATGACTGCTCTGCTCCATTGAGTATTAGCGCGACGATATATAGCCTAAAACCTTCCTCAATAAACGGTCTAGTCAACACAAAAATAATTTTCACTGTCACCTTGTCTATAATTAGGTACTGTACCTAGGCTCCAAATGTCACAGGCTGCATCATATCCGGCTCGTTTCAGCACCTCGGGCGCCACAAAGTTGGCAGTGTAGCAAGGAGTCATCAGAAGGCCATTTTCAGCTCGTAACTGCTTTGCTAGGCCAAAGTCCACTAGACGAATGTCTTCCGGCCTTTTCTCTGCTGTCGCGAATAGAATGTTTGATGGTTTAATATCTCTGTAAAAGATTTCTTCAGTTAATGATCTTGAAGTTAAAGTCTGGAAGGGAATAACATAGTGGAGGTAGGACACGACGGTATTCACGTCCGAAGTACCTCCCCCTACAGAATACCGGGGCCATATTAACCTCGTGTTGTGTTCCCGACGGCGAGTAGGGTAGGCAGAGCTCACTGGAGAGTTGTTATGCTGTCAGTGGGAAGACCAGAGGCTTGTCCTATTTTGTCTTCTGCACTGACAGTACAGAAAGTCTTTGTTCTTACAGGGTCGGCGACACGAGTGTGACTCCCCTGGTGTTGCACACGACCATAGACTACGGTAACCATTCACCATCCCGGAAATAGATTCTCATGGGTATCGAAACTGGATCAAAATTTCAGGCAGGCGAAGCCACGGGCAACGGAAGTTGGCGCGTGGGCAAGCATAAACACTGTAGTAAAAAGGAAAAGAATAAGAATTTTGGAGTGCGGTAGTTTCGAGTGCGGTAGTTTCGAGTGCGGTAGTTTCGAGTGCGGTAGTTTGGAGTGCGGTAGTTTGGAGCGCGCACCTGTGCACGACGGTGTGGCGGTGCAGGTAGTGCACGGCGTGCAGCACGTTGCGCAGCATGGGCGCCGCCTCGTGCTCCGCCAGCCAGCGCCGCGCCGTGATGAGCTCCAGCAGCTCGCCGCCGCGGCACAGCTCCGTCACGGCCAGGATGCGCCCGCCCTCCGCGTACACGCCGCGCAGCGTGATGATGTGCGGGTGCTGGCTGTACCTGCGGCGGCCAATGTTGCGTTCTAGTAGGCGACGACCTCACACTAAGAGACCGCATGAAATTTTCTTTTTTACATGCGGTAAATCAATCACTGCGATTCGGTTCTCTTTATCACCCCACTCCATTTTAATATCGCAAAATATTGTACAATGTGTTGGCGCCAAAATTAGAACACTCAATGAACAATCTTATAAAAATGACAGATTGCAAATTCAAATGTAATATCTTTCTTATTTTTAATTGTAACAGTATTAATGGCCAGACTGTGTAATTATAAAACATGAGGTAAGCAGTTATGCACCATGTTGCACATAATGCTGTAGTAATTGCTGCGGTAGATGTGCGGAGTCTCGCGTAGAGATCCGCATCCGTGGCCGCCTTCAAGTTCGTGACATCGCAGATAAAATGCAAGGAACAGCAGAATGACTCCTGCATTCTATCTGCGACACTTGGACTCTGCATGTCCACTGTAGCATTACTTGTACTTTTCCATAGACACTTCCTTTCCACAGTATTTTATTTTTTATTTTTGTCCTTACCGGATTCGCCTACACAGCATTCTCAAATGTTCATAATCGCGGTTTATGATAAAAAAATAAATAACAGTTAAAAAAACTAAAAAACAACAATTTTTATAGATAACCGAACTAAAAAAATAGAGAATAAGTTGTAATAAATTTAAAGTAAGAATAGTATTAAAATTTTCAATTAATATAAATTAATAATAGTGTCAATAAAAAAAATTATTGTATTTCAATGAAAGCGCAGGGTCATTTTTAAAATATTATCAAAATGATAATCACTTTACTCATATCTGTTGACACCACGCTCCCCACGCATTTTGTTTTAACTTTTGTTAAAAAGCGTATAAAAAAGTGCTGATCAGATTATCAGACATGTATTTACGTATATCATTAGACGCATCCTTGATGCGAGAACACGAAATAGGTATGCTGCAAGGCTAAAAAACGTGGTGGTGATACCAAAAACCATTAAAAAAAATCGGTATCAAATATAATATAAATAATATCGTAATCTTACCAGAAAAAACCAGGTTCAAATTCTGTATATGAAAAACCACCTGCTGAGATGATGAGGTACAGTGAGTCCATAATTATCGTTATTCACCATAATGATTAGCGTATATAGACTTCGAGGATTCATGCACTTCTCATACGGGGCAAGTACTCATTCTGCACCATAAAAAAGCTTGTTCACCGAAAATGACGTCATACCTTAGTAATATTTCAATCTCCTCCCGAGGGTCATACTGCAATTTATCCATGATTTTAACAGCAAACTGCGCTTTAGAAGTTTTGTGTTCGCAGAGTCGTACCACAGAGAATGAGCCAGTACCTAGTTCACCCATTAATCTACAACAAATATTTTTTCATAAATATATAGACATTATACACAGACACAACGGAACGAAATTTGAACCGACTGAAACGCACACGGCACATTTTAAATGCAATGTAAAAGTAAAAAAACTCATTTTACTGTCTAAAAGTTCGTGTTTGTGGGTCATAAGGTTGCTGGAGGTATCATTGCCACAGCCATATCTTTCGCACTACATAATTATACATAACATTTCATGCACTGAGCGGGAATCGAACAAATATTGAGGCAAACATGTCCATAAAGTTTATAATAAACTTATAAAAAATAATAAATAAATAATATTGACATACTAATAATTTTTACAAATGTTTACTAATGACTTGTTTTCATGCATTTTATGTTCCGACATTCTATTTAATTTATTGTATTCTTTGTGATTGTAGAATTTTCTTGCATGTGCTGAAATAATAAAAATATTGTAGTGTACCTAAACTAATATTGATACCTCATGTATAATATAATGTTTGCATGCCATAAAATGGTAAATGTGCTGCACAAAAGTTAATAATAACACCTGTATAACCACATTTAAGCAAATAAAATGAATTTGAATTTGAATTTGAACCCACGCTCCCTGTCAAAAGCTCTACCACTCTGCTTATTTTCTCTCTCTCATACGATGGAAACGGAAATTCGTGTACCTGTATTCGTCGAAGAAATTATTCCTATTAACAAAACCAGCCCAGAAGTCCTCAGTGGATGTTTTATTATTTTGTTGCTCATTATTTTGGTTTTGATTGGTTATCGTTTTGTTATTGTCTTCGTCGAGTAAACACGGAGCCACGAAGCTGAACCCACTGAAAAAATTCAAAGATTTTAATTAAATGATTTTCAACTTTTCTTGTACTTAATTACAACATACAGTGGGCTCGAAAAGTGCCTGGACAATCTCAGGATCAAACTACAATTGTATGAACTGACGCCACATGCCAGCTAATGTTAAATTTAATAACTACATAACATACGTTAATAATTCATACTAATATAATAAATGCGAAAGTAACTACTGAACCAATCTTGATGAAATTCTGTACAGAGATTAGTAATGGAAATTGGCTATGTTTGGACGCGATAACCGAAATACTGAACTAATCTTGATGAAATTCTGTACAGAGATTAGTAATGGAAATTTGCTATGTTTGGACGCGATAACCGAAATACTGAACTAATCTTGATGAAATTCTGTACAGAGATTAGTAATGGAAATTGGCTATGTTTGGACGCGATAACCGAAATACTGAACCAATCTTGATGAAATTCTGTACAGAGATTAGTAATGGAAATTGGCTATGTTTGGACGCGATAACCGAAATACTGAACCAATCTTGATGAAATTCTGTACAGAGATTAGTAATGGAAATTGGCTATGTTTGGACGCGATAACCGAAATACTGAACTAATCTTGATGAAATTCTGTACAGAGATTAGTAATGGAAATTGGCTATGTTTGGACGCGATAACCGAAATACTGAACTAATCTTGATGAAATTCTGTACAGAGATTAGTAATGGAAATTGGCTATGTTTGGACGCGATAACCGAAATACTGAACTAATCTTGATGAAATTCTGTACAGAGATTAGTAATGGAAATTGGCTATGTTTGGACGCGATAACCGAAATCCACGGTGGCTAAGCCTCTGGTAACTGATAGTAAACGAACATTCCTTCAAGAACCAAGCGGTTCGGTGACTCTTTCCTTTGTCGCACCATCAAGACCTGGAATTCCTTGCCTTCTTCCTACAGTCCCGGGTCCTTTAAGCGGGGCGTGAAAAAGCATCTGATGAGGCCCGTCAACCTGAGTGTCACCATTTTTAACATGGCACGTGTGTATAATGGTGGCCCTCTTTCCTCAGACTTTGCCTTTAACTTACCATTAGGCGATTATCAAATTGACGTGACCCAGATAAAAAAAAGTAGTAAATAAATTACACTTACGTTGTCAAAGGATTGCAAACTGTATGGTAGGGAGGGCATTATGAACCTGACTGTACATCTACGGTGTCCCTAAAACGAAACTATCTTGACTTTAGCTAAATAGTATATTACTAGCTTTTGCCCGCGGCTCCATTCGGCAAATTTTGTCAAAATCGGTTCAGTGGTTTAGGCGTGAAAGTGTAACTTTTTTTTATACAACTGCGGTCGAAGTCAAACACACGGCCCACCTGATGGTAAGTGGTTACCATAGCCTACGGACGTGTGCAACACCAGGGGAGTCACACTCGTGTTGCCGACCCTGTAACACACATGTCGCAGCCAATATGTGGCCGCGAATATGCATTCGTCACTCTACGTCACGATACATGTTCCCTTTTACCCCTCTTCACGATTCATGTTACAATTTACTTTCTGAACAAAGAGATATAACACGTTCACGCTGATTAAACTTTGAATTTCATTTACATCAACCAAGAAGTCGCCTCTCCATAGTATTACGCACAGAGCAATGCCTAATCTCAAACAGCTTATGAGATTCAGTCCTATTGATTAGCTAGACATAAATCGCGTTTCGCCATGACTATAGTTTAAATAATTTTAGTCATAGAAGAAATAAATTGTGCTTACCGAAATAGTTCATGCGCGTTAGCCGAAGCAGGTACACCCGGGGAGTCCTGGGGTGTGCGACATGTAAACTCTGAGTCAAAGTAAAAGGCGTCGTCCGCGCGAGACACAGCTGGCCGAAATGGAGGGATAACCTACGAAACAGTCACATTCATATTAGGGAATGCAATCTCGTTCTCGCGAGATCTCGTTCTCGCGAGATCTCGGCCTTTTTTAGCGAGATTGATCTCGGACGAAAAAAAGACGAGATCTCGCGAGTTTAACGAGATTGCACTCGAGCATAAAAACGTCTTATTCGAAGCGCGAACTGACACGGACGGAGTTGCGATCTGTCGGTTTCGTTCGGTGCGTTTCGGTTGCGGGACGAGGTGTCTCTTAGATTCGTTCGTGCGTGCGATTGGTCGAAAATTGAGCCGGTGTGCTAGCTAACGTGATTGAGTTTAATTACTTTCGAGTATTTTTTTGGTTAGGTTAAGTTCATGATTCGCAAACTGGAAGAGCTAAAAACTCCATTGGCAGAAAAACTAGCTGGCTCCTTGAGAAAGCGCATTGTTGAGCGTCGGATAAATTTGACAGCATGCTTGTTGTATATTAGAGATCCAGCTAAATACCAAGCAGATAAAGAAGAGTTTGCGAAAGACGAAACATTTAAATTGCCTCCGAAAAATGTGATTCGAACTGAAATTAAATCACTTATAGAGTGTTTGCATCCGCAATACAATCTAATTCACAGACACAGACAAATTCAGATCCATCTTGGTCGATCGCATCAACATCAGCTGCCACCGCTAATGATATAACTGAATTTGAGGATGACGATGACGATAATAAACAGCTTTCATCTCTTTCTGAGACACGCAAGAGTATTTCATTGCAAGAAGAACTTCAGGAAACATTGACTGCTCACTGCGTTCAAAGAACCTAAAAACAAAAAACCAACTACGAATTCTCTGGAGGCATTAATCAAAAAGGAAATGAATTTATACGAGTCCGGGGGGTCAAAAGGCGAACTTTTACAGTTCGTGGATAACTGCCTGAGATCTGTGGTTCCAATTAGCGTTAAATCCGAAAGGGCCTTCTCAGCGGCTGGTTATCTGGCCAACAAAATAAGAAGCCGTTTAGCAGATAATTCTTTGGACATTTTGTGCTTCTTAAGGAGCTACTTTCAAAATAATTCGTAATAATGGCTCGTGATTTGAACTGAACAAATCTTTCATTTGATTGGTATATTTTGTTAATTAATCTGTAATATCTAATGGATCTACTGAGTAGATATAGATTTATTTAATTGATAATAATATCTCAGTTTAATAGTCAACTCAACTTAGATAATAAGTTTTATTTTTTTTGACTTCTCGTTGTTTTGTTTGTTATAAAAGAACTGTTTTATTACTAAAAGATTTTTGTTTGATATTAAAAGAGATGACTGGTTGTTTCTTTTAAATGTTATTTGATAGATACGTACGTCGAAGTTTACTACTTAGAAGTTTATTGAAAAATTATAGACAGATACGTCAAACAATGTTTGATGCATAAAAGTCTATTGAAAAAATTCGTGAAAATAAATGTTTATCTTATAATACTTATAATTTTTTTCCTTATTTATTTAAATATTGTGATTATTTGCAGAAAAAAACACATAAAACTAATAATCTCGCGAGATCTCGAAATTGGCGAGATCTCGCAGTATTGTTATTCATAAACTCGCGGGATCTCGCTTGAGCCCCAATCTCGCGAGATTTGCATTCCCTAATTCATATATAAGTCTTCAGGCTTTCACGGCCGGCGTTGCATGTAGAATAATATACTGCTTCCAGGCTGTTTGGCCGTGGTCTATGTGAAACTTGCGTTCCAGACGTTTCGTCGATCACTGCGGTCGACATCTTCAGTGGCGCAGGGCCGGGCGACGACGACTTCGCGGCTGAGTTGCGACTGAGCCGCCGGCGAGGCAAGGTCTCCGAAGTCGTCATCGCCCGGCCCTGCGCCACTGAAGATGTCGACCGCAAGTTTCACATAGACCACGGCCAAACAGCCCGGAAGCAGTATATTCTACAAGTCACATTCATAACTTAATGATTGTTTGTTTCAGCAGGCCAATTCTCCTAATGAAAATACATCTCTCGAATAATATTATACATACAATATATGTCTCGATTTGTGGAAAAACCTATTAAATGTCAAAAAGGGTATTCTCATCATATAATTTTCAAAAAACATTGTCAGTTGTGATAGTTTTTAACATGAGATATTTTTTCAAACCGAGACAAAATTAATGAATACATTTTTATTACGAGAATTAGCACTTTTTCCATTGAAATCCTGATCAGTTCTGATATTTGAAAGACTACTGTCAATCTGCCTGAGACTGAATGTTGAACACCTTTTTATTAGGAGAATTGGCCTTCAGTGTCTCTTTCTTTGAATTTCGTAACTAAAAGATGTGTAATGTAGACGAAGAAATTCGGCAGATATGAATTCGGTCAGTGAAATGCTACCGTGTTGGTCACGTGACACATGGTTTTCAGAAACCGTTGCAGGCGGGTCCGGGGTACTACTACTGCCAGTGTGTACGCCGTTGACTGGACAGGTGACCAGCCCTTTTGTGTGGGTCATTTCACCCATTTCCTCTATAAACGATTGCCATGGAACCATAGATGTTCGTATGACAACTGGGACCAACGGTTTACCGTGCTCTACGATGCATAGTAACACCCAGACCAATGCAAATAGACATAAATACAAATATTTGCAGTGAGCGGGAATCGAACCCGTGCCATCAATTCGGTCAGTTTTCACAGTCAGTCATCATCATCACAGAGGCTGCCCGAGTCTGGAGTAAGATGCGAAAACTGCATTGCCAGCTCAATACAGTGGTACAAGCCCTTAAAATTTGTTTTCATTCTATCATAATTTAAATTATACCTCTTTTTTGAAAAGCGCGTCCCAGTCTATACTGGTAAAGAACTCGTGTTTCTTTATGTCCTCAATCCCGTTGGATCCAGCTCCCAATCTGAAGACGCAAAACACAAATGTTATGTATATGTATATCATTGAAATCTTCCAAATAAAATCATTATGGTAAGATGTCGTCAAAGGCTCATGCCACGGCGTGGGATAGTTTCTTTTTCTTTATATACGCAAAGTCCCCATCGACTAAAACACAAACGCACGCCGTCTGAGGGTCGTAGGTTGACGGAGGTAAGATTGCCGGAGACATGTCTCTCGCAACTCGGCCGATACAAAGCTATCGTCTCTTCCCAGCTGGCCCTCTTCGGGTGTGGGGACCACCGTGTCCCCATCTAACCCCCGGGCATGGCGGCCAAGTGGGTCAAGTGTCATGAGATGACTGGTGTCAATTGTGAGCCCAAAACAATATAACTTCTCGCCTCGCGCCCCGACACGGATATGTCAGAATAGATCTCTTCGTGTTAGGTTACTTTCGTGATATTGTTTGAAGGAATACTACTGCGTTGAGGTCGCTCGCGACTAGGGTTACCATCCGTCCGGATTAATCCGGACATGTCCGGACTTTTAGAGGCCTGTCCGGACTTTGTCCGGCTTCTTAATTTGTCCGGATTTCTTTTTATTAGATGGAATATGAGGAATATGAGTAATAAGACTACATACTATGTAATATCAAATAAGTCTTTAATCTTTATTAACTTGAAGTTCTTCTGAAAACAAAAATAAAATCTTCTTTAACAATCGACTTAAGAGATCAAACAATAAATATTTTACTTTTTGCAAACAATCAACTAGTTCAAACTTATTATTGGTAATTTCTTTAAAAAAAACTCAACAGTTTATATTTTTCAACACTAAGCAACTCAGGTTCGTTAAAAGTTTTCTGGTAGAATTCTTCGCAATTCATATTTTTAACTGAGGGTATAGTCAATCTGTTTCACTCTTTTGTCCATTGTGCTCCCATTACAGAAAACACTCTTTCCACATTTGCGTTTAGAGCATGGATAGCAAAAATAAACTCACAAATACTCAATAAAATGGACAGTCTGGAGATCGTGAAGCTTTTAAAAATGGTAACCCATCTTTTATGGAGCATCATACTGAAAAACGCATCTTTTGTTGGCACAAAAACGAATTGACGACAGTTATTTTATCGAACAGCTTTACATCATCGACAACAACTGATTTGCCTTTCTTAAATACAACTGAATCCACGAGCTTATAAAACTCAATCAGTTCGTTCGTTTTTAACTGGTACCAGTCAAAGACTTTAAAGTCAGACAACGATGTCGTCCAGTTTTCAAGATACTGGATACTAGTTCTGTACCTACATAATTTTCACGTCTTCTCAAAAGGCTTCTTGGTTTTCTGGGGTGCATTGTCCAAGCAATTCTCCTACCTTTAGCGGTAGAAAATTAGTATTTGCGCGAAAGTATAGCAACTCTTGAGTATCACAAAATGTGCTCTATACGCGCAGTACACGTGTTTTGGGTGCCCTTTAAAGATGGCACGGGGTGCTGCTGCGGAAAACGAACTCAAATTTACCAAGCATAGATTATTATAAAACAATCCGCGCTCGCTAGCCTATACCCCGGGACACGTATATTAGACCTAAATCGCGAGACAAATGAAGTCGCGCACGGATTGTTTTGTAATAATCTATGTTTGGTGAATTACAGCTCGTCCACCTCAATATCACCCTTTGCTATCCTCAATTCCAAGAAACGTGTAATGCGCCTTCAGAGTACATTAGGTCCAAGATATATATTATGTCCCGAACAATTAAATACCATGCCATTGCAACTAAGTGTCCGGACTTTTATCGAAATGTCCGGCTTTTTGTCAGGACTTTTCAGAATCCAAAATGGTAACCCTACTCGCGACCACATTTTGGTTGTAATCTAACTATTTTGCTGACCAAAACAATTATTTTGGCAACAGCTTAACCCACACCCTCAGTCCGCTGTGTTATAGAAACTTTTTAGTTATGAATATATATGTTTGCAAATTTAATGAAAAATAGTTTAAAATTCGTTTGTCAACTTTACTTCAAATAAAATTATGAACACGGATGGACATGTTATTCCTTTTATTTATATTTTTCTACACTCTGCCTCACTAGGACGCCAAAGCGACGTCGCCAGCTATGTATCCAAGCAGTTAACCGGGCCTGACGGGTGGAGCCACCTGTCAGGCTAGCAGAAGCAGGCCGCGACGGCGCCTCTCCATACCGAGGACGAGTCGGGGACACCGTGGTCCCCACCCGAAGAGAGCCAGATCGAGAGAGATGGATCAGGCGGGGTGCGAGGGATATGCTTTAGCTACCTCATCTTCGACCTTGCACTACGACCCACAGACGGCGTGCGTTTTAGTCGGTTCGAATCCGATATAACCTCCCCCTGCGGCTCCGGCGGGGGCTATCCGTGGGTATTATGCGCATGTAAAAAAAAGAACAAGGCGACTAAGGGATAGGGCTGATTAACTTTAACATCAGACAGATATGTACAGCCCAGACTCAGCCTCAGATGCATGGCTCATGGGTCAACAATAGCGCCCGGAATACGGCAATAGGCTCACCCCCTATTACGTGGGACCGAATACAGATTGGTGAAATGAGGGTGGTGTGGGTGACAGGTGTTAATATTGAAATGTATGGTACTTAACTCACTTGGCGAAAGTTTGGCAACCATACATTTCAATACAGATTGGATATATAGCCAGCGACATCGCTTTGACGCCCTAGTGAGCCAGAGGACTTAAAGTTTTTGTCCGTCTCTCTGTCTGCAGCTTTGACGGAATGTCTTCTTTAGATAGCTGATATTATAAGGCGTAACTTATGCTATTTTTTTTTTAGAAACCTAATTATGACTAAGCAAGAAAGTCTCGAAGTCTACGCGTTTCGTCCGCGTCGCGCGCACAGCTAGTACTTTACAAAAATGTTACTCACCGGTTTAGTGGATTCCTTTTAAATAATGCTCTGAGTAAAGATTGTGCTTCTTCACTCAGATTGGATGGCATCCCAAGCTTTGCTTTTAAAATCTGTGTCATTGTGTCATGTCTAGTTGAGCCATGGAAAGGAAGATTTCCTGTTAGCATTTCAAACTAAAAAGAAGATTCCGTATTATATAGTTGTTTATTAGTTGTACATTTTAAACATATCAAGGACTAACTATGCTAAGGTATGAAGTAAACTCAGTATTAACCGTTTTTTTTGTATAAAAATACATATTCCACAACATATCACACAACGCTATCTAGACCCATGGTAAGCATAGCTTAACTAACTTGTGATCTGGTATCTAGAATGAGGATAAACATACTTAGATATGTTTATTTGTAAATACATACATATTATACATAGAAACACCCAGACCAATGCAAATATACATATTCATGCATACAAATATTTGCACTGAGCGGGGATCGAACCCGCGCCTCCTGCGTAGCGGCCGCGGTCACTACCGCCACGCCACAGAGACTGTCAGTTAACTTTTTAATAAGTTCTAGACAATGAAGGTATTCACTTAATTCTTTTTACTGAAACAATTAGTGTGGCGTGCTGCCCCAGAAAGGGGAGAGAGTGAAATAGATAGGGCACCAAAAAAAAATTTGTAGGGAGTCAAGAAATGCGCGCCGGAATGAGAGCAGACGCTAGTAGGGCGCGCATCTTCCAAGATTCGGCCCGTGATAACCAAGATGGTTGGTAGGGTCATGGGAAGGAGGTGGGAATACGATGAAACAATCAGTATGTAAACTTTTCCTTTTTCCTATTTTAGACCGGAAATATTGAAGTTCCAAGAACGCCCTAAGACACATGTACACAAACATCCAAAACGTGTCCAAGTAAGCTAGTTGTTCAGAGCTCTCCCTTGAAAAGGACTAGTCGCGGGTCCAAATCACGTATTGTAAGGTGTATGGACCATGATAGGCCATGCTCCTTTAAAGGCCAAGTATAAAAAAGTCATAGTTATTGTCTTGTGATGACAAATTCCTTTCACTCACACTAAGCTACATCAAACTCAAGGATACAAGTGCGGCGGCGAGTCGCTAGTTTGTTAGTGCTATGCCTCGCTTCGTAGACTTCGGTCGTCGACGTTAAAATTGCAATTCGGGTGCACAGCAAAAGTTAAGTTTCAACCTATTACTACTTATATTGTCATATAAGGATTGGTTATGGTACAAATAAAGAAATATTGCTTCAATTTTGTTAAAAATATCGGTAGTGTTCCTAAGAAAGCCGGTGGCTCTTTATAAGGCCAATCAAAAATTTGTCGGCTGGCCTTGCTAGGGTACATGGGCCTCACGAACATTTCCAAATCATGAAAATATGAACACAGTTTTTAGTTATAAATACGTACCGGGAAAGTTGAAACAATGTTTTATGATTATAATATTATTATTATTTCTAACTCAGACTGAATAGAGATTTCTTTCAAAATTATTAACAAAGGTGTTATTGACGATAATTGTTAGATTGGCTTTCATAGGAACATTTTGGCCTTACAAAGAACAGACCCATAAGTAGGCCGTTATTGGTAAAAAAATATATTATATAATTTCATCCTAAGACGCATTTGCAACTTATTTGTTATCGATATAATACTCGTTACTATATTTTTTTAATTACTTCCATTTATATATTCTTAGTTGTTTAATGGCCTTCCATGGTCAACCCACCTTATGTATGGTAAGTAATAAATAATAGACATACCATGAGTACTCCAAATGACCACCAATCAGCTGCAAATGTATGACCTTTCCTGTTAACAACCTCTGGTGCCATATATTCAACAGTACCACAGAAACTGTAAGCCTTATCACTAGTTGGGGGTAGCTTAGATAAACCAAAATCAGTCAGTGCAATATGGCCATCAGCATCTAATAAAATATTCTCTGGCTTGAGATCCCTGTATATGATGCCAAGCTTATGTACATGCTCTAATGCTAATGCTAGTTCAGCTAGGTAAAATTTCACATCTTCCTCAGTAAACATTACCTAGAAATAAAAACAACATAATTTAGAATATCAATATGGTGTTATAGTAGTTTATGATACTGTTGCTTAATAAGGGTTCTTATAACACGAGTGTGTTTTAAAAAAACGAGCCGTAGGCGAGTTTTTTTATATTATCACACGAGTGTTATAAGACCAAGTTATGTACAGTGTCATACACTACTTTATCTACTCTCATACTATAATACATAAACTAATTTATTTCACAAACCAAACCAAACTTTGGTTAATTTAAATGTATAGAACAAAAAAAAAATTGTTCGCGCCAAGGCGCAAACGTCGATTGCGCATGCGTGTTTCTTTTTTTTTCCCCAAATCGGCGGATTCTTTTTTTAAAGTTGAGGTTTGGTCCAGATGGAGGTTGTATAGGTGTATCGTTATGATTAAAAAGTTATTTTATGATATAGGTGTCCATAAAAGACCTGTATCGTAATAAAACTTTTTTGTTGGCCTGTGCGTAATGTTTGTCATAAGAGTTTTGATTTCAATTTTATAATCTTTGTATTATAGTATCAGAGTAGATAAAGATAATAATATGTTAATCATCACTGCCAACTCATATTATTTTTATTCGTCTTTATTCATTTTAAACGGCTTTATAATTACATTTTTATATACATACAAAAAAAAACTATTACAAATGTATTATTATTCTCTTTATTCCTTTTAAAATTAAACACGACAACCTTAAGCACTATTCAAGTTTAGGCATCAAACTCGCCGAGCCTATTATTTTTTTTTATGTAAAGCTTACTAGCAGCTATTAAGCTGATGCGTGTGTCCTGTGATCTGGAGATTATATCGAGTTTGTTTTTAACAGCATTAACATTGGGTGCCAAAACAATGTCTTCCGGTAATAAAATAATGTTGTTTTTTTTTCACAATAATTTATATTTACATTATGTATAAGTATATGTAACATTTACATAGGCTCGCCCCCTATCACATGGGACCGTAAATCATAGTTGGCGAAATGATGGGTGTTAATACACCTCTGCCTAACCCTTCGGGGATTTACAGGTATGAGTATATGATTAACTTTTTTTTAAAATTAAATTTTTAAGCATTGTTCATGCTAAATATTTAAATCAAATGAATGAGAGCTGCACTGTCGCCCCAAAGACAGATATAGAAGGAGAAATTTGATTTTGTTTTTTCAATATTCTTGCCCTCAAATTGACTAGGTATAGTAAGACGAGGTGTAGTCTACAAAATAGTGACCACTATAACAGATACTGTCCTTACAATGATGGTCCTTGCCTTGACGGCCTTGATAGATGTTTCTCATTTAAAAGACAAAGGACTACAGGAATTTTTTAGCCTTCCTTCATCCTAGCATTAATCCCAGTCACATTCGAAGCTTTCACTTTTGAATCTGGGGTGTGCTTTACCAGTCCAACTGCGGATTTGACTAAACTACGATATTTTTCATGAAGCGACTGCCTGCCATCTGACCTCTACAACCCAAAGGCAATATCGAAGCGTTGCAGTTAGACCAGTTGTTGGATTTTTGAGGGATCCAACTACCGATAACGACTGACGTAACCGGTACCAACGGCTTAACGCGCTCTCTGAGGCACGACCAGACCAATATCATGCATACAAATATTTGCATTGAGTCGGAGGATTGAACCTGCGTCTCCTGCGTGGCGGCCTCGTTCACTATCGGTACGCCACGGAGGCTGTCGAATGTCGTATAGGAATTTCTTAGCATCTAAAAACAATACGGATGGGGTCCCCATCAATGACAAGAACTGAAATCCATCTTAATCCACGTCAACAGCCTCGACAGATACTACTTTCCACTTCATACATGTTCTTGCTGTTTTATTTTATTTTCTTACTAGCTGTCGCCCGCGGCTCCGCCCGCGTGGATGTCGGTCATCGCGAATCGGGGTATGAAAAATAGATGTTGGCCGATTCTCAGACCTACCCGATATGCCCACAAAATTTCATGAGGATCGGTCGAGCCGTTTCGGAGGAGTATGGCAACGAAAACTGTGACACGAGAATTTTATATATTAGATAAACCCTTGCTATGCGAATGGACTGAATTAATTTAATGATACAAGAATGAATTTTGAAGCAATTAGTATGCTTACTTTTCAAATCGATTAAGATAGGAAAAAGTGAATCGCTCAGGCAGGACTTGAACCCGCAATCTTTCCCGTGCAGGAGGAATGCTCTGACCACTGAGCCACCGAGCTACGCCTGAAGCTATCCAAATTCTCCTATACAATACAACCGTCTTAAAGCGACTGTGTGGAGTCATCTACCGACACTCGTACGAACTATCGGAAACAATGAATGATTTTGCAATCATTTTTAAACATTGTTTTTGATGACTCCGCCCAAACAATTGAATGAACGTTGTCGCCCCAAGACGGTAGTATTGTATAAGAGAATTTGGATAGCTTCAGGCCTAGCTCGGTGGCTCAGTAGTCTGAGCATTCCCCCTGTAAGGGAAAGATCACGGGTTCGAGTCCCGCCTGAGCGATTCACTGTTTCCTATCTTAATCAAACTATAAAAAGTGGTTATTCATGTCTGTATTCATCATTACATTAATAATACATTTTCTAGAAGCGTTAATTACCTTTTAATTACACCGTTACAGCGTTAATTACCTACCATACTTATAGGTTCAATCCCTACATTTTTATTCTTACCATAAATTTATTTTCGTAATAATTTTATTAATTTTACATAAATTGCTAGGTAAGAAAGCGTTCGGTAATACATTACTTAGTGTGTTCTTTGCAGCACTTATCACTACATTTATCTTACCACCAATAAAATTAACCAATAAAAGAGTGATGCAAAATGTAATCTGCAAGTAAAAAGTTCATGGCAAATAGACAGAACATTTAATTTATTTAAGTAACAGTATTGAAACCTTTCATTAGTTCACTATAGGTTTCATGCTGCAGTTCTAAAGCTGTTGTAGTTGCATATATTCACACCAGTATGGCTTCATCTATAATACTATAAAATTAAATTACTTTTTGTTGTAAATATTTGTTTGTAGCTTATAAAGTAAAATAAAAATGTTATGATTATCATTTTGAATAGTGTACCTATTATTCAATTTTAAGGAAGTCTAAAGAAAAGTAACATCTATACTAATACTAGCGGCCGCCCGCGACTTCGTACGCGTAAAGTTACATACAAACTATCATCCCCATTTTAACCCCAAAAGGGGGTTCAATGGGATGAAAAATATCCTTTGTCCGTCTCCTGGTTCTAAGCTACATCCTCACCAATTTTCAACCAACTCGGTATAACCGTTCTTGAGTTATAAGTAGTGTAACTGACACGACTTTGTTTTATATATATATTATACTAGCTGTCGCGTGGATGTCGGTTATCGCGAATCGGACTATAATTTGAGATTTAAACTATCCAATCTCTCAAGTTGGATCGAACTGCACATGGTGTGCGAATTTTATTATAATCGGTTAAGTGGTTTAGGAGTCCATTGAGGACAAACATTGTGACACGAGATTTATATATATTAAGATAGATTAAAAAGAGGAAAGATTTGCAAGTTTCTTCTTCTTAATCCTAGCGTTAATCCCAGTTGCATCCAAGCTATCAACTTGGAGTCTTGGGTACACTTGGAACTGCGGATTTGGCTGAACTTCAATATTTTCCGTGAAGCGACTGCCATCTGACCTCCACAACTCAAAGGCGACATCGAAGCGTTGCAGTTAGACCAGACCAATGCAAATACCCATATTCATACATACAAATATTTGCTTTGAGCGGGGATCGAACTCGTACCTCCTGCGTAGCGGCCGCGTTCACTACCGCTACGCCACCGAGGCTGTCAGTTTGTTTTCTACTGGCTGTCATTTGTAAGTTTGTAAAAAAAATCTTTCACCATTACAAAGCTACATTCTTCCTGGGTCACATATTGGATTTTCAAGAAGTTCAGGGTTCCATATTAATCCACCTGTAAGAAGCCAAGGCGGGTCGCTACTAAAATATATACTTACTTCTTTACTGAGTCGTGAAAACAAATCTCCGCCACGTAGAAAGTCCAATATTAAGTATAGTTTCCCCGCAGTTTGAAATGCATAATGTAATTTAACAATAAACGGATGACCCATCTCCACAAGGATATTTCTCTCCATTTTTGTTCTTTCTCTATCCCTTACTTTTAAAGTGGCTTTTTTAAGTACCTAAAAGAATAAAAACACAATAAAATGAATGAAGAAAAGTGTCAATGCACTTATATGGATTTAAAGTTAAACATGCATGGATTAGGGTATGAGGTGTTATGTGTCACTAAAGTGGTACACAACATGACCAGTAATTGCTGCAAGAGGGTATACATCCGAGTAGCTTGGTCAGTAGCTCACAAACCAACCATTTTCTCAATTAAATTCCTCTTTTTATCATAATATAAACAACTGGTATGCTTTAAATCGCCCCCCATGAGCGCGGGCCTAAGCGATGCGCGCCTCCCCATACTGGGAGCGAGTCGGGGACCGCGTGGTTCCTCCTCCCGGGGCGGGCCTGAGAGGGATGGCCCTGGGTCAGCCGTGGTGCGATGGATATGTCGAAGACAACCTCACCTTCGGCCTAGCACAAAGATCCACAGATGGCGTGCGGTTTAGTCGGTCGGACATAACCTCCCTCTGGGAGGGGGGAGTGTATCTGTGGAGACTTTCGTAAAAAAGAGTAAGTAGAAACTTTATTGTTAGTGTTTATTAATTAAGGTCAATCCCCCAACCCCACTGAAAGAGCAGTAGCCACCAGTGGCTTTTTGAAGCAAAATATAACAAACCATGTTGAATGTTACGTTTGGGAGAAAAAGAAAAACAAAGAAAAACAATGTTATACGTGTGGTGAGGCAATAGGGACGGCTAGGCACATATTAGTAGGATGTAGGGTGCTTCTTGATAGAGGCCAATACTCACGCCGCCACGATAAAGTGCTTTTCATCATACGCGAAGCAATGAGTCTGGCAGTAGCTAGAGCCCAAAAAGGATTGACTACTAACAGACGTCATATCAACTTTGTGTCTGAAGGTTCATCCATAAAATCCAGGAACAAACCTTATTCAATCTTAGATACTGCCCCAGATTGGACTCTCCTAATCGACACGTATGAAAAGCACTATAAAATTCCGGAGGATGTTGGGGTTTCGTCATCTAGACCGGACATATTTCTCTACTCAAAAACGACTAAATATGTGGTCCTTGTGGAACTTACTGTACCGTGGGAAACAAATATACCGAAGGACCACACACTTAAGAAAAATAAATACTATGACCTCACAAACGAATTAATCAAAAACGGTTACGTGGTTAATTTGTATGCAGTAGAAGTGGGAGCGAGAGGTATACCAGCTAAATCTCTCTATAACCTACTTAAAGATCTAGGCCTATCGAGAGCTACAATAAGCTCATTACTAGGACGAATTCTAAAGCGGCACTAGTAGGTTCGTATCAAATTTGGTTAGGCAGGGAGGGGAACTTGGGTAGTGAAGGTGAGTGTTGATGTACATCAACAAAAGGGGCCCCTTCTAAACCTACACTTGGGTCGCAAGTCCCAGGCACTGTCCTGAGTTCCCAACTCAGCAACACGATGGACCCGGCACCCGCACGGAGAATCCATGGATTGCTAAGAATATCGTCTCATTTAAAGGCGAAGGAGGTACAAGCATGGCACCGTGAGACATCATGCAGCTGCACAAGACTTGCTACAATAATTTGTAACAATCTCTGGCCCCTGCTGGGCGCTACTCGCCTCTGCTCTTTCAGTGGAGATTGACCCTAAGTGTTAAGATAAGATCATACCTTCATAGCATAGAGTGTTCCTGCATCAGCACCAACAATTTTTCTCACTAAGAATACCTTTCCAAAGGAACCTTCACCAAGAACTTTAAGCAACTCAAATTGGGATGGGTCAGCTTTCTCATGTCCCTCTTTAATAACATCTTGGATTTCCACTTCCCTTTCATCGCTGATATCGCTGGCAGTGTCTAAGCTTTCAGCAGTAGATGCTTGACGTGACTCTGCTGCATTTTCTACCACTATAGGAAGACTATTTGTTGATTGGATAGATGTTCCCTGTTCCAATAAAATATTATGTTAATGATGTGGATGAATCTCTGTGGTTTATTATTACACAGGTCAAATAACAAGATGTTTAATTTATACCAATACAGATTTGTTTCAACAATTTAATTTATTAAATATCCTTGACAGCTATTATTTCTGTGTATGATATTTTCATTCTGGCTGTTCATTTTATTTCACTAAATACCAATGTATTATAGTTTCAAAATGTGAAAATGATAAATAACACTACACTAATGGCATGGTATGATGGCCGAGCGAACTTGGCAGAGCTTACTTGCTCCTTTTGCTTAACAGACCCGTTAAGTAACACCTTATCTACTACCTAATCAACTCAACTACAGATAACTAGACCGTTTTACTCAGTCAGTATTGTAACTTAGTAAGTTAATATGTAGAATAAGAACTTAAGTATGTTGCCCTTAAACTTATACATGACTGATAATACTCATAAATATTTCCAAAATAAATGTAATTTACAGACCATTTTCTTTTTGTCAAGAGAAACACAGTTTTGATGTGAGAGTGAAATCAAAAGGTGTAGGCATTTTGGATGGAATATCAGAAATAAATCATGTCATATTTTCCTTATGAGTTGAAATATTAAATTCAGTGAATTTCCTTAACCCTCTTATACAGTTCATTTGTCAACAACACATACAGATAATTTGACAAACCTTAATTAATTTGACGCCATAGATTCTATGAATGAAAACAGTAAATTAATTAAAATTAACGTATGTACGGTGGGCGTTCATCATGGATCGCAGACTGTTGTAACATAGAAAGGCGTGATATAGATTTGAACCGTGCAAAATAAAAGGAAATCAAATCACTGAAAAGAAATTGAAATGTAAATTAAATAAACCAAAGGTAATCACCGTATTATCGCCATTCTGCATTCGCCAAGGATCTGAGGTGTTAGCCAAAGGCATTTCTTACAACTTATGCACTTCAACATTCACCTTATGATATTTTACTAATTAAATATATGTCATAGAATCAACTAAAATGTACACAACACTTATATCACTTCGCACGTCATACCTAAATCATAAATATATATTAATATACGTTTAGAAAACACGATAAATATCTTCTTGAAACTACAAGAACTAAAATGACAGGCAGACAGCGACAGACAGCAACATAGACTGTGATGTAGACTGTGACATAGACCATAGACCTATAATAATATGGAAAACCGTGTAGATCTACATACCATACCGTGAATCATTGTAACAAAACATGGTTGCCATTTTGGGTCTGGCAAACAAAAAGTCATGAAATCGTAGTCGGAGAAAACTATAGACTGCTGGATAGCTCTATCTCATTCCCACACATCCCGACAAAAGCAGGATGCAGTATGTAAGAACTCATGATAGAAAAGGACAAATTGCCATCCCTCAGAGCGTGCCAGTTTTTTCAAGGCTGAGCAACTAATTCGCTCAGGAAAACGATGAACTTTTGACGTTTTTCTTAGAGGACTTGAATACTTTATTGCGTTTTTAATGTTTGTTTAATTATTTCTTGACGGTGACTTATTTTTATAGTTCCTAAGCCTTCCCTTTGCTTATTACGAACGATGCGGTGCTGTGTTCTATTATGCAAAAGTGATAGTCGTGGTAGTTTGCCTGGATTGAGCTTTCACTCGTAAGTGTATGATTTCTTAACAAATTCTGTATTCTAACGGTGTAAACTTATGTGTTAGTATACATTTTACCAATGAACATTCCATGAAGATACTCAATAATTTTCAACATTGGTTAAAATATTCAGTGTTGCTAGACGCGGATTGTGATATTACCCGGGATTCAGTGTCGTAACTATTGAGTACTTAGTCGCAACCGAGAGTTGAAAATTGTAAATCGGTCGATTGATCGCTAGGACTAAATATATATTTTTTATTATTAATGTTATGACTTATGACACTTATGGGTTGTGAGTGTATGACATAAGTGCGGTGAATAAAACTGCTAAATGCTGTAAGATGTGCATATAATAAATGATTATACATGATTACATACGTTTTTTATTTATTCCATGAATTTTCTTCCAGCCAAGTAAAGCGTCACACTTTGACGCGGTCTACGGTGGCTCTTTCAATTACGAAATTTGCATTGACACTTAAGACTAGACTCACTTTATAACAACCAAAATCTTGAGGACATGCCGTCTAGACTGTGATTGTTTAATCCTCAGTTCAATTTAGAAACAGAATTTGTAAGTGTTTAAACCGAGTCTTGGGGTAAAATCATATTTTATAGCAACACTGCAATCTTTGACTATTGACCTTAGGGTAATAATCTTCTCATTTGGCCACGCCGTCCATTACTTTATACTTACTTTCTTTCGCTAAGTATGGCCCATTTGCTGAATTTGACATTGACATTATTCTACTCTCGATTTGGTATGGTGGTATGGTTGGTGTCGTGTAGGTAAGAGAGAAGACGACTCACTATATAACAATCACAATCTTGAGGACATGCCGTCTAGACTGTGATTGTTGAATCCTCAGTGCAATTTAGAAACAGAATTTGTAAGTTTTAAAACCTCCCGGGTATTGGGGGAAAATCATATTTTATAGCATCACTGCAATCTTTGACTATTGACCTTAGGTAATAATCTACTATTCTATCTCATTCGGCCACGCCGTCCGTTACTCTACACCTACTTTCTTTCTCTAAGCATGAAATGAATGTAGAAAGTAAAAATTTTCCTTGTAATTTGGAATACTAAACATCTACTAAACAAACTGTATAAATCTCATAAATATGAGTCGTTATTCCCGGTCCCACTTGCAAACGAGGCTTCCACCTCGGAGCCTGGGCACGGATTTCTTCTCATCTTTTGAACTTGGCTTACACGGTTTGTATGGGAGCGACTGCCGTCTGATCACCTAACCCGTGAAGGAACCCGGCTTGTAGGTGAGATTGTCTTGACCCCGAACCCGAAGGTTTTGATGGGGCCCTTTACAATACACTCTCTTACTGTAACATGGGCAAAAAATTATTATAGACGACCTTATTGAAGGTTGAGCTACTTTTTTATTTTTGTTAGGTATTAATTTGTGACTGGTCACAACTGTGGTGGGCTGTGACAATTCGTTGACACTGTGACTTGTGATTGTGACACGTAAAACGTATTCTAAGTGCATGGAACAAGGATACGGAGAATAGAGTCCCAAAGGAAAGTCAAAGGATATACAATTCAACTTGTAATGTAATGTGTATGAATACCTATCGAATAGTTACTTAAAATAATTATGAAATCACCAAGAAATTATATTGGGACATCTAGTAATGAAGTATGGACTTCGAGTAATGAGATTAAGACATCAAGCAGTGAAGGTAGGACATCAAGCAGTGAGATTTTGGTATCAAGCAGTGAAGTTGCCACAGCGGTCAATGCCAACATTAAAGTGAATACAAGAGATATTCCAGATCTAACTGCAAAAGTAGTCGGTGACTTTGGCTTATGGCAACTACGTGTCAGCGTCATAATGGCACTGATGAAACTGCCGACTGCTTGGTATCAATTAAACATAATATTTATGGCTCCTCCTCAAGACTTTTGGTGTAAAAAACCGGCTACATTTCATCAATATTCAGATACAGAGTGGAGAAGAATGTGTTCACCTGTAAGTCTACCTGGCCCCAAGGCGTTTTTTTTTATTCTAAGGTGAAAAAGCGGCCCAGGCAATACTCTCACGTCCCGAAACGTGTGATTTACATCAGTATGCGTACTTACATACCTATCTACCTACTTCACCGTAGGCTCCCTGCACGAGAGACACAGAATGAAAAGTGACCCCTATGACTACCTATAAATTTATGTAAGTACATACATACTCCTTAATTAAACCTATCGTAATTTTGTTTCAGAAAATGGAAGAATTTCCGTGCCTTATTTTTGATACAGATTTGCTTTTACTCGATCCACATCTTGATAAAACTTTGATACCGCTGGTACCCTGTAAGGAATTTATTTATGACACGAGTATGTTTCCTCGCACAATTGTATCCGAATGGAATTTAGTATGCGATAATCGTTGGCGTGTTCATGTATGTTAAATATTATGATATTATTATCTTACCAAACATTAGAATCGCCAGAAGAGAAAGAGAGAAAAAAAAACATATTATAAAACTATTTTGTGTCGGTGGCACTGCTCATGTGGAATATGTACCTTTTTCGTGCGGAAATCCTCACGGATATCACCCCCGCCTTCCATCGGGAGTAAATATGTCGGCACGGACCACCCGACTAAAACTGCACTACCGTCACAGGTCTCAATTACCCAATAAGTCATTTCCCTCGCACCCTGGCTCATCCTGGGCCATTTACGGTTTGAGATGACCTACCCCGGAAAGTATAGGGAGGCGCGTCGTCTCGTGGGCTGGTTTGCAGGGGCGTTTCTGACGGAGTGTCTGTCACCTGGAGGCCGGAGATCCAGTTCACGTCTATTTCTCTCCATGTCCTCTCTGCTTATTTAAAAAAATCCGTTTTTCTTTTAGACTTGCCAAATTGTGATGATGTGGGGAATACTCGTTGGAGGAATAGTTTTCGGCCTACTGGCGGATAAATATGGACGACGGAAACCTCTCCTAGCTGCAATTGTTATTGAGGGTGTAACCGGCGCATTAGCTAGCATAATACCCTATTATTGGGTGTTTCTATTCAATTGGTTTATTCTCGCAATGGCTAATGGTGGCATTGGTCTTATAGCTTTTGTACTATGTATGGAGGTAGATACCGCTTTTTTCCTATTCCTTCTTTCTATAAAATTATTGTCTTTTAATTTGTTTTTCAGACAAATTAATTTAATAACCTACTGGCTCGATTTTATTAAATTGACCTATTTGTATGCTATCAATTCTAGGTGGTGAGTGGCAAATGGCGCACAATTATTCCAGTTCTACATCAACTTCCTTTTGGTCTTGGGAATGCAGTAATGGCTGGTTTATCGTATTGGCTTAGAGATTGGAGAAAATTGGAATTTGCTTTGGGATGTCTTTCTTCCTCATATGCACTGTTTTGGTTTTGGATACCCGAATCGCCGAGATGGCTCATAGCATCAGGTGAAATGGAGACAGCGTTAGGTAAAAATATTAAACATTAATAATAAATATTTGTCAAAAGGGTCTACTACAGTACCTTCCTGAATATAACTTTTCTCGTATACAACCTCCGCCAGGGAGTGATTCTGATGGATAATAATATACCAAGTCCCTCACGTCTGCTCTCGATGAACCCGTCCGTCGCTTGCCTGCTCTCCACTGTGCATTATCTGTTAGTTTGAAGGATACGTGGTAAGCTATTGAGCAGCCTCCAGAGCATCGCTCCCGCCTGGACCGGAATTTACCCAAGGCGGCAGCGTCTTAAATACATTAAGGCCATCACCCTAGAGTAACTATCATCGAGAGGTGGCGTATTAAAAATTTGCCGCCAGTAGGCTATAATTTTTTTGCCATCCCTACTGAAATTCAATACGCTAGTTCAGTTCACAATCATTTTAATAATATTTATTCTAAAATTGTAAATTTATGATTTGTGTTTTACCGTCCTCATTATTAGCACAGTTATTAGTAGGATTGTGAACTAGGGGATAGTTGTGACAGTTTCTAAATTATTTTTGCAACCCACGATCTAGTGAAGAGTATACTGTTGACCTAAAAACAGCAGCATGTACTGATAAAGAGTTCAGAGAGTAGCTCGTTCAGAGATACAAAGTGCGCCACTGAGAGAGCTTGAAGCCAGAACCAGATGAGATCACTTCAACAACTTTACGAGAAGTTAAAATCGTCTGAGGGGTTCCACAGTCTCAAAAGTCGAGCTGGTTCTGGCGGATATATTATAGTTATATTTATAGTTATAGTTTCTACCAGAGGCGCACCGTACATGCCATCATGCGCGTGAGAGCTCTGGCGAAGGATGCGGTCCCCCGGAGCCAGGTAATGCTAGCGGTATTCCTGGACATCGCCACCGTCTTCAATTGCCCTTGAGTTCCATGCTACACACCGCAGCGAAGTAACCCTGTAAGCCACGACCGCGGTTGCCCGTGTCGTGGCACGGATCCGGTGGCTCGGTCTTGCGGTTCTTTACAAAACCGAGGCCATGTTCTTCCATGGAGCTCGACGCGCGCGCCACCGGAGGGATCCAGCCAGACACTCCTAGTGGCATCAAGCCCCAAATAAAATATTTGGTGCTCGTGCTCGACAGCCGGTCGTACTTTGGGGAGTATCTCCGAAATCTGGCTACTGGGCACAGCTAACGCTCTGGCAAGGCTACTATCCAACATGAAAGGGCCGGAGAGCTTACGCGGGAATCGTGCGGTCCATGGCCCTATATGGGTGGCCTAATATGGGCGGAGACCCTGAAGGCCAGTCACGTGTAGAAGCTCCACCCAAAAAACACAATATTCTTTGATGTCTCCTTGCCGGATCGCTACCGTGGATCCTAAAGGTGAGGGCCCTATTGGTATTATAGAAAGGAGGTGCAGAGACGGGACCTGAACCCGAGTCTGAGGAAATCCTGGCCGTGAAGTCCCCGCTCCATAGGGATATGGTAGCGGAGTGGGAGCTACAACTTGAGCAATCATGCACAGGGTACGCCGTTATAGCGGCCGTAAGACCCATTATGGGGGACTGGCTAGAGCGGTCACATGAACGAGTGGTCTGCGGCTAGAGTGCCATCACTGTGATTGGAGCGAGGATACAGGGCAGCACACGCTGACCTAGTGCCTGACGTGGAAGGCACTGAGGTGGGTCCTAGTGGCGATCCTAGGAACGGGAGTTCTTTCGTTCGCCGCCTTGTTCACGGCGATGGCACGTTGCGCGAGCGCGTGGGCTGCCTCGGTCCCCGTCTGCCAGTATTTAGTGCTTAAGAAGGAGACGGCGGAGCCGACCGAATATTCATGTGGATCATGCGCACGATAAAAAAAATAGCCCTGCGTTAAGGACCCTGGGGGCAATCTTTTATGCGAGGTAGTCGCGATGAAGGAGAAATGGAGCTCATACTTCTTTGAACTGCTGCACCCTGGGTTTTAAATGTAATCCGGGTGAAACAATCAGAATCCAGTCCGGATAGGATATTTTTATTTCTGTCAAAAAAAATTGCGTCTAATTTGCCGCCCTAGGCCACACAGACCACTGAGAGGTGTACTCAATATTTATCAACACACTACACCCAAGGACTTCTGAGAATAATTCTGGAAATAGTCGGACTATTGCCACATAAATACCTTCTAGAAGATTATTAAATATTAGGATCACCTGCATGCATTCTAATCCCCACATCATTATGTCCTTACAGAAGTGCTTAGGAAAGCGGCTCATGTGAACGGTAGACGGATTAATCAAACCGAACTTAAGCAGTTAATCAGCGGACATGTGAACCCAATGGCTAATAAAAAGAGCCCAGGATTCATGGCCTTCCTCAAATCTAGAAATATGAGGATGAAGACAATATTACTAGCAATTAATTGGTAAACCGACTGCCTTCCATAATCCACACACCGGCAGAATTAGCGGAACACAAAATTATGGTCTGGGGAGGGAAATGTTTAGGAGCTCGCACGGAGTTAGTGGTAGTTGACGGCGGAAATCTGACTGCTGATCGGTATATCAGGGTGATTTTAGAGGAGCATGTTGTGCCATTTGCCCCATTTATTGGTAACGACTTCATTTTAATGCAGGATAATGCTCGGGCTCACAGTGCTCGCTCAGTACAGGCATACCTAAACCATGTTAGTGTTACGGTGATGGAGTGGCTAGCACGGTCCCCGGATATGAATCCGATTGAACACGTTTGGGACTTGGCTAAAGAGGAGTGTCAAATCAATAATGCCACCTCCTAACAATCTGGGCGAGCTGCGAAACACATAAGTTAAAGAATGGCAGAGGTTGCCCCAAGAAATCATTGACAACATCGTTCGCAGCATGCCCAGACGGATGGAAACCTTAATCAGGGCACGAGGGGGAAACGCACTCGTTATTTAACATGTTTTTGTTATTTCATGTTTAATTATTATTTGTTTAAAAATAAACCTAACTATTTTATACTCTCCTTTTTTTGTGTTCCGCTAATTTTGCCGGTGTGTGTATTTCTATTATCATTGTCCTAGACTTTTCCCAACTCTGTTGAGGTCGGCTTTGCAGTCTAACTTTGATGCGGCAGAACTTCGAACATAACTATTATTTTACATGATATCTATTATTTCCAGGTTTTGTACAGGTTTAGCTTTTTACACTTTCGCACAGTATTTGGGGACAATAGGAGGAAATATTTTTTTAGCCGTAGCAGCCACTGGAATCATATCGGCCTTAGGAGGACTAACTTGCGTTTATGTAGTTACTAGAGTTGGACGAAAATCAGCTATAGCATTATACCAAACAATCACTAGTATTTGCTTTATTTTACTACTAATGGTGCCTGAACGCAAAACGAAGTCTAATTGGGAGAGACTAATGTTTGCTGGAATAGGCTTTGGAGGAATGGCGGTTAGTTGGCGATGTGTGAAATAATTTTGTAAGATAGACTAGTCATTTTGAATGTAGTTTTTTTCGTGCTCGAATCCGGAAATCACCCCTGCCGGCCATGTGGATTATAATGATTGAAATCGAACCGACTGTTTATACTAGAGATTGCTGGTGCTACTTCACATTTTGAATAATGGAGAAAGTACAAGTGCATTAGTCAATATGAAATGGAACCGACTAAAAATGCACACCTTCTCAGGTTTCAATTACCGGGATTTAGGTTACTCAATAAGGCATTTCTTGCAACCCGGCTGACCCTGGGTCATTGACATTGTGCTTCCCACACCATCTTAAAACAAGATTACTCCCTCGTAATGGGGATGGCCCAAGGCTAGCTGGGGTGCGAGGCAAATCTCACACTCCGGTCTGTAATCGAGAACCGAAATGGTGGTGTTCGGCTTTAGTTGATCCGCATCCGACACCACATCCTTTGGTGATGGTATCCACATCCACGGGGATTTTAGTTGGTTTGATTGATTTCAATGATTTATGCTCCTATATCTGTATAATAATTAATTATATGATATTATCCGTGCTTATATCCAAACTGGCAGACTACCGGTTCTTCTTGGTCATTGGTCACATTGGTCAACCTGATACAGTTTCGCACGGGGTTCCGTGTGTAAACCGGCCTATGACAACTGCGGAAAAACTTTTTGAAGCTAGTGCGTGTGGAAGGCCCACTTTTGTATAGGTACTTAGAACCGGCGGCGGCACGTTTGGATATGGGCAACTCAGAAAATACCTACAGAAATAAATCAATTTTTAGGGTACCGTTCCAGTGTTGTACTTATATTCCGGGGAGATATTTCCAACTCTGGGACGTAACAGTGGTTTGTGCGTCGTGTCCACTTTTGCTCGAGTTGGCTCTATGATTGCACCACTAATGCTGTTGTTGGAGGCGTTCCTTGCAGGACTACCACTTGTTATTTTGACTATTATTTCGGTATGTCAAATATTAATGATACTACCCTTACCTGAAACAAAGAATATTAGACTGCCTGATACTTTGGAGGAAGCAGAAAATATATAAGCTATCTATGGTGTTGTAACTTTATAGATAGATTATTAGCGGGTATTATACCTACTTTACCTTGTTACCTTGTTGTTTGATTTTATCTGATTGTAGCGTCACCTAAGACATCCAATTGTGAAATTTTTAGGAGTGAAGAGTGAAGGGTTTTTGTGCTGTCAGTGGGAAGACCAAAGGCTTGTCCTTCTTTATCTTCTACACTAACGGCACAGAAACTCTCTGTACTAACAAGGTCAGCAGCACGAGTGTGACTCCCCTGGTGTTGCATACGTCCATAGGCCACGGTAACCACTATCCATAAGTGGTATAAAAAGAAAAAAAACTGACTGTGGCACTTGGGGGACTACCGCGGTAAAGCTATTGCATTTTCTTGAGTCGGTCGCCGCGCTCAAAGCTATAATAGCTTAAGTCTGTCTGTTTCTGTTTCTGTCTGTCTGTCTGTCCGTCCGTCTGTCTTTTCCGTCCTTCCGTCTGTCTTGTCTGTCCGTCAGGCTGTACGTCCGTCTTGTTCGTCCGTCTGTCTGGCTTACTGGAATGAAGCGCAGTTGAAAATCATCATCAAGGGATGAAGATTTTAAAATAAACCTAACTTTAGAAACATACGGCAAACGATCATTTTACAAACATAACCACAGAATAGATAATAGTACTAGCGTACAGAATGGAAGCTCACCCCCTCCCACCGATTTCATTTCCTCTCCCCGCACGTCAAAATCATGGGCGCTTTCATGGGCGCCTAAAACAAAGGTTGTCGCTAGTAAATTGTGTAGGAACGGCACTTCGGGAAGAAGAGTGAAAGCGGCTAGCTTCGGTTTTTAAGGCGTCCTCTCTTTCACACATGACTATAGTGAAATTTAACCCTCAAATGCATCTTGCCTTTTTGTATAAATAACTCATAAAGTGTTCTCAATATAAATGTAACAACAAGTTCCACCAAGGGTCATCAATGAACAGTATAAAAAAAAAAAACTAATGAACTGGATGCCAGGTTCGCCCAGGAATAAATGGGTGAAACATCTTATAAATTATAATAATTTTCATATGGTCCGGGATCTTTAGAAAATAACTTTAGAACTAGCGTGTTATATTATAGTGGACCGATATTGATTATAGGTTAATTATTTAGGAACTGCATTTTAGTGGCATTAAATAAGTAAATATTAAAATATTAACATAATTTTTTCTTATTACTTTATTACTATTCGAAAACTATGATTTTATTTATTTATTTAAGTCAGTATTTACTCACATTGGATAGTTGTAAACCGGAATTAAATTTCACCCAGAAGGTGCGCCATCATTGAAAATTAACACGGTCTATAAAATAAAGGATAGAATACCCAGTTCTTAATTATTATTTTTATAACATTATAAAGATTATAACTCAAAAGCATATGATGCAGATTTAGATTAGTATACGTTCTAGGGTTAAAAAATGGGCGGTACCTGGCAATGACGGAATCCACGATGGACGACATTAAATGTGATACATTCCCAGGCGTGGTTCACTCCGCGCAGTACATCCGTTATAAACACTCGAGAGCAATGAATCCGGGTCACTCAAAGAATCCAAAAAATCTCGGAAAGTAAGAATGCTAGGTTAATGCAATAAATTGTATTTAATAGACAATTTAATACTCCTTAAATGAAAGTATTAAAACTTCTTAGTTATTGTAAAGTTATATCATAAAAAAATCAAATTTGAAAAGGGAACACTGTCGAAGATGGAACTACGAAATTACAGGATTTGTTTTTGCTTTTGTTTGTAATCTGTCATTTATGTTGGTACATAAACCAGGTTGATAGTGCTCAATATTCATTATTCAAGCTGAAATCATGTCGCTTACACTTGAAGAATGCACCAGAATACTTACATTGGTGGAAACCGGCCGGAGTCAACGCGATACAGCCAGGACTGTCGGTGTGTCGCTGTCAACAGTACAAAGAGTTCTCCGACGTTACGAAGAAACTGGTTCTAACCTACGCAGACCAGGAACGGGCAGAACTAGGTGTACCACAGCACGAGAAGACCGATACTTGGTGAACACCATGCTTCGAAATCGCTTTCTCACAGGAACTGAACTCACAAATCAGTTTCGACGCCTCGGAGGAAGTAACCCAAGTGCATGGACAGTAAGACGTCGGCTTGCTGAATCTAACTTAAAACCCCTTAGACCTGCAAACGGCCCTAAACTGGAGCGTGGCCATCGTATTTCAAGACTAAGATATGCCCAGAACCACGTAAATTGGAGTATTGAAGATTGGTCGAAAGTTATGTTCTCCGACGAATCAAAATTTATGCTCTACAAGCACGATGGAAGACACAGAGTGTATAGAAGACCAGGGGAAAGATTCAAGCAAGCATGCATCGAAGAAAAAGTAGCCTACGGTGGTGGGTCTGTACTTGTGTGGGCCGGAATTTCCTCTGAAAGTCGCACAGAGCTGGTGATCATAGAAAACGGCTCTTTAACTAGCGTAAGATATGTGGAAGAAATCCTCAACGAACACGTTGGTCCATTTATGGTCAATTTGGGTGAGGATGCTATATTTATGCATGACAATGCCCGACCTCATACAGGTAGGATTGTGAATGACTACCTTCAAGAGATGAACATTACTTGTATGGAGTGGCCAGCGCGCAGCCCGGATATCAACCCGATCGAGCATGCTTGGGACGAGCTAGGGAGATGCGTAAAACAACGAAACCCTCCCCCAATCACGCTTCCTGAGCTCAAAATTGCTCTCACAGAGGAATGGGAGAATATTCCCCAAAATCGTATAAGGAACTTGGTGTACAGCATGCCAAACCGCGTAAACGCAGTAATGGAAGCACGAGGAGGTAATACGAAGTATTGAAATTCAAGAAAATCGTCATAAAGTTCAAAAATTTCATGTTTCCTATTTTTGTTTTAAGGAGAGATCAGCAGTTTTTTTTCTTTATGTAATTTTGTGTAAATAAAATGTATGGTGACTCATATTTTTTTAACTTTCATTTAAGGAGTATTAAATTGTCTATTAAATACAATTTATTGAATTAACCTAGCATTCTTACTTTCCGAGATTTTTTGGATTCTTTGAGTGACCCGGATTCATTGCTCTCGAGTGTACCTACAACGAAGTATCCGGCCGACCGAATTTAAAATTAGTCGAGTGTCACGCGCGCGCTCGTGTGAACGCTTGAGGTGTTTTCTATGGTCGCGCTCGGCTGGGATTTTATAAAAACATTTTTTTTTTCTCTTGTTCGTGCATACTTAAAGTAGGTACCTACCTTAGAATGGACAAGAAAAGAAAATATGACAGACGATATTGTGTGGCGTTCAGCTGTTTGAATTCGAATAGAAATATACCGGATTTATCGTTTTTTTAAAAAGAGGCCAAAAGAAAAGATTTGTTTTCTCGATGCTGAAAGGTAAGTTTGCCAAATTAATAAATCTTAAAATTTTAAGGTACCTACATAACCATAACCCAACCTATCAATACTACTGTTCGGACAGAATGCGTATCTAGACAAAAACTACTTATTTTATAGGTAGACCACAAAGTAGGTAGGTACCTAGCCAGCTAGATTTTTGAATTGGGAGGGTTATTGGATCGGGGTCAACGTACTTCGCCGTCACCCGCCCGACGTATTTTTCTAGTTTCGAGTGTCCTTGACGGGCATCGCGCTGACTATAGGTAGGTAGGTACCACTGACGATACCTACCCTACGTAAATTCTGCAGTTCCAAGTTCCTTCTTTTTAAACGACTTCAAAAAATGAGGAGGGTCTCAATTCGATTTTTGAAGTGAAAACTTCTTTAGCGGCGTTGGATGGGTGTAAAATGTTAAGGAAGCGTCAGAATTAGTTGACCTTTGAACCGTAACCGACGACTGACGTCATACAAGATTAGGTATAAACTATCTATTTTGCAACTTACTATAGATAACGTCATAGCTTAAACGGTAAGCACTTCGACTGTAAGTCTTCATAGTTTCAGATAGTATCGGGTTCAAACCACCTGGCTTTCAGAAACTTTTTGTGATTATTTATTCTTTTTGTAATTTATTACTTTTTATGATTATTTTTTCTTTCTGTAATTTATTAATTTTTGTGATTATTTTTTCTTTTCATAATTTATTAATTTCTTCTGACAGAAAATTAGCAGAAAATAAGTGATAGGTTCTATGATTAGCGCTATATTATAGGTATGGTATGGTATGTTCTTTTTTATCTTTTTCTATGTATATAACGAAGAAAGAAAAAAAAAATGTTTTCACTTCTGCTGGCACTCCCAGAGTGCAACCCGTCTTTTTTTTAATTTCTTTTATTTGTCCCTTCATAACGCCGTCATTTATTAGTTCTTACCTACCTAATATATGAACCTTCGCGTTCGAAAGATACCTTATAGGTAATATTTAGTATTCTTTATTTATAGTCCGAGAGCTGAAGTAATAAATTTAATAGGTATACAAATGAATAGCATAATATTTAATATTATTTACCTGAACATGATAATTAGATACTTTGCGCTCCGTCGCTGTCTCCTGGCCAAAAAATTTGGCGCCCCATATTGAGGAGTATTTGAGCCACCCCCATGTATGTCCAGTGATTTTTACTAGCTTAGGAGATACGATTTTTGAAGTTATACTACTTTTGGCGCACCTAACCTTTCAAGCCGTGGCGATTGTCAAACACTTAGAAAAATTTTCATTGTATAGAGACTGGACTATGGCGACTGCAACGGGGACTGTTCCTGTGACGGCGACGAGCGACTACTACGGTGACTGTGCTCCTCAGTGCCCCGTTTGCTTCACTCTAACCAATGACCATAAGCACATGTGTGTTTGCTCCGTACTGACTACCATTTGTCTATTTTATTTTAGGCGCCGAGAGTGGCTGATTTTAATAGGACGAGAGGACTTACTAAGCAAAGAAAATTTGAGAGCAAAAAGCTACGAAGTCTGCTCCCACTATTTTGAAGATTCTGCAATCAGGACAATCAAACAACTGAAACCAAATAAAGTTCCAACAAAGCTTATAGTATCCGAGAACCAAGTTCCTAACGATAATATAAATTCAAAAATGAACTGCTTTCAAAGCGCAGCGAGTCACATTCGATTTAGCTGGCGCAAATCAAAATAATTTACCAACATGATTTTTGGGTGTCGGCTCTCGGACTAGTTTAAGCCGTTTCGTGTTTGCGTCGTACGGCATGTAGGTAACTAAACACGTAAATGGTATGTTCAATTTAGCAAATACACTAAGGTGTAGTATGCTTATCGTCTTATGTTAAAATATGCGGACATTGTAATAAAATACTTTTTTCATCTAATACTAGGTACCTAGGTATGTTTAAAGTTGTCATTTCCATATAAGTTGAAAAATAGTAACAGGTACATAACTGGACTGGTAATCAAATATTCATTTCTTCACAAGAAGGCAACCCTAAGAGCGTAAGAAGAGATAAGAGGTACGCGATAGAAAGAGACGAAGTAGTAGGTGAATAAAATTATAGGTACCTAATGTTGTGCGAGCTGAATTCCACCGTATTGCGTCGGAGCAAGACTGGAATTAATTAAATCTTCTTGCGCAGTGATCCTTCTGTACGTTAGTACTATTAATTATTCTGTGACATTCCAATCGAAAAAAAGCCATACTTCATAGGCGTGAGCTGTCAAAATTATGATTCTTAAATTTTATAAAGTATAGAGCGGTTAAAACCATTTGTTTCTATAAATTTTAAATAGATATCTTTCCGTGAACTTCCGTTTAGTATAAATTATAATTGATACTTAAATAAATTAACACTATTAAATTAAAATGTGCTCAACTGCCAATTTTCTAATTTCCTACTCACCGTTGACAATTCAAAATAATATACAAAAATATTAGTTATTACAAAGTATACTATGAGGATAGTTACTACAAAAACCGGGCATAAGATCCGTTCGATCAGTTGAGGTTCAGAAACCTTGGTAAGTAATAAAAACACCATTTATAAAGAAATGTTTTACCTCACCCTTGGCAATGGAGCATTAATTACTAAGGCATAAATACTAGTAGTTCTGTAAAGATTTCCAGATCATTTTTTGGCATCTGGAGATCAAATCTGGTATCCTCATTTATATTTATTTTATACGATACGTATCTTTATTTTATAGCCCTCTGGATATTTTACCAATAAATAAAAAAAAAGACGTGTGGCACTCGGGGACTGCCGCGGTAAAGCTATTGCATAGCATTTTGTATCAACTTATGCAATTATGATAATATGCCCTTTGACGTGCATTAGTTTTTTTCTTTTTAGCTCTTTACGCTTTTCTTCTCTATAAAACGAAAATATCTAGAAATCATAGGTATAAATAATTAGGTATAAATAGTGTAATGACACACCAAAACAAAATTATTCATTTAAAAAAAATAACGATATTAAGAAGTGATTATCGACAAATTTTACAAGTACAGCTATTCGTCCAATTTCGGAGCAGCTCGTCTCGATTCGTGCGAGCTTCGTAGAGTCGTACAATACGGCTAGTTGCACGCACACGAACACCGTGTCGAAGACTGCCGAAAAGAAACGAGCGTGAGGTTTTTTCGTTACGGAATTTCTGGATTCGGTCTCCGCGCTCAAGGCCCTCGATAGAAGCTATGCAATAGCTTAAAATGACAACCCGTTCTTAAAAAAGCCACAAGGAACGTCTCCCCCTTTTTTCATGTTTTTTTTTTCCACAACTACCTGTAAGGAATCATGTTCCGATATTTCAGCCAAAAATCATCAATATCCGTTCATAAATAACGCGACAGAAAGGCACCAATTTTTTCCGCCGATTAAAAAAGCTCTAGGCAAAAATTATGTTTTAAATCAAAGAACATGTATGCCAAGTTTGGTGACAATCGGTTTAGAAATGTGCCCTATAGACCGAACGGAACCGAGAATATTTATAATTAATGAAAAATTTCACGCGGGCGAAACCGTGAGCAACAGCTAGTTTTTATAAATACAATCGGTTTTAATTACTCTATAAACATATCAAAGTCGTGTTGTAGTATTGTTTTGTTATTTGTGCCAATTCTGTTGTTTGACAGGACCAAAATGTATCGCCATATTCTTTTCTTCCGAAGCGAAGAAAAAGATGGAAATACGTTTTAATGTCAAAATCACTGATATGACTTTTTGTAACAGCAGGATTGTCGCCTCCGTCGGATGTGACGTAAATCATGACACCAACGGATAGAGTGAGAAAAATCACGCTATCTCACTCGAAAATTAGCTTAAATTTCAAATAGTGCCATCCATGACATTTCTAATTTTCTCACACATCAACACTACCGTGCATGTACACGAGCTATGTTTGTAGTAATTACAACGCGATTGTTTCATACATTTTTCCGAGAGCTTCCGAGGTGTGACATAACATAACATAACATAAACTCACGCCTTTATCCCCGAGGGGGTAGGCAGAGGTGCTAGCACCCACATTTCGCCAGTTCATGTTTAGGTCCCAATGTAATACTCGAATTAACTTTCATATTGTAAATTACCGCAGTATTTGTGCTATTACTTTAAAAAGATACATTTGACATAATACAGGTTTCGCAAATGTATTACTTGAAATGTTCATTTGCTAAATAAAGTCAATTACAAATTAAAAACTACATCGAGAGTATTATCAAAACAGCCTCGCGTAAACTCGGAGTCCTGAACGGAGTGAGACGATTTTTCACGCAGGAGCAGCGGTGTATTCTATATAAGACACAAATTCGGTCCTGCGTGGAATACTGCTCGCATCTCTGGGATGGCTCCGCAAAGTACCTGCTTATTAAATGCTCTCGAAAAGTTTCAGCGACGTGCGGTCCGCATTATTAGGAATCCCGAGGTCACGAGCACCCTCGAACCTCTGCAGATGCTTAGATATGTTGCTTTCTTGGCAGAATTTTACCGTCTCTACCATGATGAATGTTCTGATGAGCTCTTCCAATCGGTTCCGCCCTCTCCTTTCCTACATAGGACAACACGAGCAGGGCTTAGATGTTACCCGTCTACGGTGCAGAATATTCCTGCAAGAAACATGCGTTTTGGTGACTCCTTTCTTTGTCGCACCATTAAGACCTGGAACTCCTTGCCAGCTCACGTGTTTCCTTCTACCTACAGTCTCGGGTCCTATAAGCGGGGCGTGAAAAAGCATCTGATGAGGCCGTCAAGCTGAGTGCCACCATTATTAATGAGGCTCCGGCGGCCCTACACGAGCTTATCGTACCTAGCAGATGATTGTAACGCCCACCATCGCAGCCTCTGCCGCGACGGCGGGCTTTATAACCAACTACTCTTCAGCTCGTGGGCCGCGCCGCCCCTCTGCGCCTACGCGGGCTTAAATAATACTCTAGGGCAGTGGTGGGCAAACGTTCTTGATGGGGAGCCAGAAAGTTTAAGAAATTTCAGAGCAGGGCCAGAATTATAGGAGAAATGCATTTTATATTAAAACTTTTGATCTTTTACAACACTAGCCTATACCCGCGGCTCCGCCTGCGCGTATGTCGGTCAACGCGACTTTTGTTCATATCTCCGGTTCTAACCAACCACGGAGGACAGAATATGATTAAGTAGCGGAGATGCCATAGTCAAATTTCTCTTAAGAAAAACGCGTGACCAAATGCGGGTGGGAAGGGAGACGCGGGGGGCATGACTTCATACCTCGTCCCCGTCTCCATCTAGTGCGTCATAGCGAAACCGAACAGAAACAGACCTTGTCATTTTTGTTAATAGTTTGACTATTCGCCACTAAGCGCTACACAGAATTCTAGAATAATCTATTATTAGGTAAATAATTTTAAAAAATAAGGCGCAATCTTTCGGATTATAGCAAAATCATTTAGGGGGCCAAATGATTTGGCCTTATACCGACAGATGGCCCAATTTTTTTTACTTTAATTTTCAATTTCATCTAAATATGCCATTTAATAAATAAAATAACATTTTTGAAATTGCTAATGAACTCGGGCGAGATTATTGTGAGGAAATTTTCATAAAATGAATTGAGTTATTATTACAACTAGTAAACATGTAAGACAAGGTTACTTATTTCTTCTCTACGCCAGATGGTTCTGTAACGACATTTCTTTCAAAAAAATTAAAATTTAAATATAGTGGACTTACTGATGAAATGTTATACCCTTAAAATGTTTAAATTGTTTATCCATATACTTTGTGCATCCTTGTACTGCATACTTCATTCTTAAACCAGGTTAAAGATATTTTTATCTTTGAACTTTTGACCAAAAATGACAACCGAACGCAAGGACGTTTCACTAGAACTAGATGGTGACGTCACAGACCAATTGAGTCGTTTTGACATATGGAAGGCTCGCGACTCGATTGCCTTGCAACATCTCCGCTATCATTTCCTTCTCCATGTACCCAACCAATTGCGATCAAATAAACGTAAGATTTTAAATCTTACTAAAAACTAATCTGAAAAGTCCCAGCCGCGGGGGGTCCGAAAAGCTCTAACTGGAACTTCAAAATTATTTCACCATACTAGAAACCACATTCTTTTATCGCTTGTAAAATCCCTACAGATATCACCACAGAGCCCCTCTCATGCGACATTATGCCGAGGAGGTACGAGCGTCGAGCAGTGCGAGGTCTTCTTCTGGTGCCACAATAGCGGCTCTCAAGCAGCTGTTGTGTCACCAGAAGTATACCTATACTGTGAACCGACAAATATAATCGCGGGCCCATACACCGTTCACGTCGGAGGATCGAGAGCCCCACTCATGCGACATTATGCCGAGGAGGTACGAGCGTCGAGCAGTGCGAGGTCTTCTTCTGGTGCCACAATAGCGGCTCTCAAGCAGCTGTTGTGTCACCAGAAGTATACCTATACTGTGAACCGACAAATATAATCGCGGGCCATACACCGTTCACGTCGGAGGATCGAGAGCCCCACTCATGCGACATTATGCCGAGGAGGTACGAGCGTCGAGCAGTGCGAGGTCTTCATCTGGTGCCACAATAGCGGCTCTCAAGCAGCTGTTGTGTCACCAGAAGTATACTGCTACGCCCGGCGCTTGGCCACTTCAATATATGGCCAAATTTCCATAGGAGTGAGCGAGACGGCACTATAGAAAGAGACAGCATGCCTTGACGTCACTGTTCTAGAAGGAATGGAATGAATAGAACGAGACGTCAGGCTAGAAAGAGACAGCATGCCTTGACGTCACTGTTCTAGAAGGAATGGAACGAATAGAAAGAGACACAAGACCTAATAGAACCTCCCAGAAAGTTCCTGTCTTTTTCAGAACGTACCTGTCTTTTCTCGATCTTTCGCTACTCGGCCGCGCCTTATATAAAAGGCGAGCTAATAGCCGCTGCTCAAGTTAGTCTACGACTAGACTTCGAAGCGATCATTGCGATAAAGTGTGCGAAGCGATACAGTGCGATTATACAAGTGACTGTGTATTGTGTAAGGAAGAGTTATCGAATTTGTACGCGCTTTGCTGTAAGTTAAGTGCAGCTGAATAATATCTGTCTTCAACGGTTGTCCTCGCATTTTCTATTTAAACCGACCCCCACGCTCGTAACAACTGGTGTCAGAAGCGGGATAGAAAATGCCGATAACGCCGAGAGACGACAGGGAGGGAGTTAAAACCCGAAGCCAGGCCGCGGAAGAGGCTGCGGGTACTCCGAGTACGTCGACGGGTGCTTCAAGATCATCATCGGAAATTAACCTGAGCGCGATTATGACCTTATTGAAGGAGCAAGCCCGTCACCAGGCAGAGCAGGCCCATCGCCAGGAAGAGCAGACTCTGCAATTGAAGGCACAGCTCCAGCAACAACAGGAGGAGCTGATCCGTCGCCAGGAAGAGCAGGCCCGTCACCAGGCAGAGCAGGCCCGCCACCAGGCTGAGCAGGCCCGACGCCAGGAAGAGCAGGCCCGTCGCCAGGAAGAGCAGGCCCGTCGCCAGGAAGAGCAGGCCCGTCGCCAGGAAGAGCAGGCCTTGCAACTAAAGGTTCAGCTCCGGGAACAACAAGAAGATCTATTTGCCTTCTTGAAAGAGTCTAAAGCGCAATGGCAAAGAGAAATTCATTCAGTGCAAGACAAGCTCGACTGCCACGACGTAAAATTAGAAAGCCACGACGAAAAATTAGGAAGCATCGACACGAAATTTGAGAGTTATGAGGAGCGGCTGCAGTCTGTGGCTCAAAGCGTAAAAAAATTGGAGACGAAAATAGCTTGCGGAACAGCTGGCTCTGTAACCATTTCATCTGCACAGGCTGTCGGAAAGTTCAAAGTACCGCCATTTGATGGGACCTCCTCGTGGACTGCATACAAACTGCAGTTCGAGTCTGTGGCAAAGGCGAACGGTTGGGATAAGGAGCAAGCCAAAACAGCATTAACATTGGGGTTACGCGACCAAGCACTCAGTGTTTTAGAGGCGCTTGGAGGTGAAGTGACTTACGACCGCCTTCTTGAAGCGTTGGAATCACGTTACGGTTATAGTCACTTAGAACATGTCTACCGTGCCCAATTGAAGGACAGAAACCAGCGTCTTAATGAATCTCTGCAGCAGTGGGCTTTGGAAATAGAAAGGCTTGTGAGAAAAGCTTACCAAGGAGCTTCTTCGTCATTTCTTGACAGCATTTTGGTGCAAGCTTTTATTGACGGGATCAGAGACTTGGAGGTGAGAGCTGCCGTCCGTCTGGGTCACCATGCAACCCTTAAAGATGCTGTTGCTCACGCCCTTGAAGTGGAAGCTGTACGACATGACCCTCGACCACATAGTTTGCGTGAGATCTCAACAAATGAGCAACGTGTGTACCGTCGGAAATTCGCTCCCAGGTGTTATTTCTGCAAAGAACAAGGACATATTCGGCCTAGCTGCCCGAAACGGACTCAACAAGGTAATGGCCAAGAACAAGCGGCGCGACAGATTGAACGGCTCCAGAAATACGACTTCGTCATCGAACATCGGAGTGGGAAAGCGCATGGAAATGCAGATGCGCTCTCTCGAAGACCTTGTCCGGTGGAACGTAACCATTGTGGCAGGCAGGAAGCTAAGGACAGTGTGCTGATTAGAACGATAAGGACTGTTACTGTCAGCGATGAGTGGAGTAGCGAAGCCATGCAGCAAGCACAGCAAGACGATCGAGACATCAAGCCTATTCTCGAATGGATAAGGGCAGGAACACCTAAGCCGAAATTGAGTGATGTCTCCCAAATGAGTGCAGCTACGAAGAGCTACACTGGGCACAATGGAAAAGCCTCGTGATACACAATGGAGTCCTGTGTAGAAAATGGGAGTCTGCAAACGGGAAAGACTCACATCTACAATTGGTTGTCCCAAAGACTAAAATTAATGAGGTTTTGAGATCAATTCATGACGGAACTTCAGGCGGTCATCTTGGTGTGAAGAAGACGTTGATGAAGATTCGTCAACGATTCTATTGGATCCATTGCCGTGAGGATGTTGAAGATTGGTGTAGGAAATGTACATGCTGCGCATCGGTAAAAGGGCCTCATACAAGGAGCAGGGGAGCATTGAAGCTATACAATGTTGGAGCGCCTTGGGAAAGGATTGCATTGGATGTTGCAGGGCCATTTCCTGCATCGGAGTCTGGAAACAAATACATCCTAGTAGTAATGGACTACTTTACTAAATGGCCAGAGGCTTTTGCCATACCTAACCAGGAAGCAACTACAGTCGCAGAAAGACTGGTCACAGAAGTGTTTTGCCGATTTGGAGTTCCTCTGGAAATACACAGTGACCAGGGAAGGAATTTTGAATTACAGGTATTTCAAGAAACCTGTAGGATAATGGGTATTCATAAAACCAGGACCACCCCATTTCATCCGCAGTCAGACGGAATGGTTGAAAGATTTAACCAAACCTTGGAAAGGCATTTGGCTGAGGTTGTTGAAAGCCACCAGAAAGACTGGGATAGTCATATTCCTTTGTTCTTGTTGTCTTATAGAACAGCGATACATGAAAACACAACGGTGACGCCTGCGTGTGCAAACTTTGGTAGAGAACTGAGACTACCGGCTGATCTACTGACTGGACGTCCTCCAGATTCACCGCAAGAAATCACGGAATATGCTAGTGCATTGCGCGATAGACTAAATGACGTTCACACCCACGTCCGTGAATCTGGGCTCCAGGCAAGTGAAAGAATGAAAACCCGATACGACCGCAACTCTCATCAAGCCGGGTTCGACGAAGGCCCGTTGGTATGGCTACACAATCCGATGCGTCGCAAAGGCAAATCTCCGAAGTTGTCTCCAACCTGGGAAGGGCCGTATAAAGTTGTCACCAGGATCAATGACGTTACATACCGGATACAACGCAACCAGCGAAGCCCCTTGAAGGTTGTACATGTTGACCGACTGGCGAAATACTACGGATCTAATAATGCTCGGGACGAGCATGTCTAAGAAGGGGGTAGTGCTACGCCCGGCGCTTGGCCACTTCAATATATGGCCAAATTTCCATAGGAGTGAGCGAGACGGCACTATAGAAAGAGACAGCATGCCTTGACGTCACTGTTCTAGAAGGAATGGAATGAATAGAACGAGACGTCAGGCTAGAAAGAGACAGCATGCCTTGACGTCACTGTTCTAGAAGGAATGGAACGAATAGAAAGAGACACAAGACCTAATAGAACCTCCCAGAAAGTTCCTGTCTTTTTCAGAACGTACCTGTCTTTTCTCGATCTTTCGCTACTCGGCCGCGCCTTATATAAAAGGCGAGCTAATAGCCGCTGCTCAAGTTAGTCTACGACTAGACTTCGAAGCGATCATTGCGATAAAGTGTGCGAAGCGATACAGTGCGATTATACAAGTGACTGTGTATTGTGTAAGGAAGAGTTATCGAATTTGTACGCGCTTTGCTGTAAGTTAAGTGCAGCTGAATAATATCTGTCTTCAACGGTTGTCCTCGCATTTTCTATTTAAACCGACCCCCACGCTCGTAACAATACCTATACTGTGAACCGACAAATATAATCGCGGGCCATCCACCGTTCAGGTCGGAGGATCGAGAGCCCCACTCATGCGACATTATGCCGAGGAGGTACGAGCGTCGAGCAGTGCGAGGTCTTCATCTGGTGCCACAATAGCGGCTCTCAAGCAGCTGTTGTGTCACCAGAAGTATACCTATACTGTGAACCGACAATTATAATCGCGGGCCATACACCATTCACGTCGGAGGATCTTCGTCGCGTCGGCGGGCCAGCCCCTCTAGACAAGTGGCAATTCGCTAGCAAGCGTTTGATGGAATAGAATGACAAATGTATGGGATTTGACGTATATGACAGTCGTTAACGCATGTCAAATACGTCAAATCCTATACATTCGTCTTTCTATTCCATCAAACGCCGGGTAGCGAATTGCCACTTGTCTAGAGGGGCAGATTAGATAAATGCTTTCGCGGGCCGAAGTTGGCCCGCAGGCCGTAGTTTGCCCATCTTTGTTCTAGGGGTTGGGCGAACCAGCGGTTCATTTCTGTTATAAGTTTTGACTGTATATGACAATAATTTAAGGGTAAAACTAATTTTGCCAACTAACATGTTTAAAAAAAAATCTATTTGTGAAATGACGATAATGCATAATGAATTTTTTCTAAGTAAATATTTTGTCTAATGAATGAGTAGTGTATAATTTTGCTAAGCGTTGTTTTTCAAATGAAAATTCGTTATTAGTTTTATGTTAAATGATTGGATACCATTTGAATGTATGGTATAGAATGTATAGACCAGCCTCTGTAGCGTGGCGATAGTGAACACGGCCGCTAAGCAGGAGGCGCAGGTTCGATCCCCGTTCGGTGTAAATATTTGTATGCATAAATATGGGTACTTACCTATTTGCATAGGTTAGATTGGTCTGGTCGTGCCTCGGAGAACACGTTAAGTCGTCGGTCCCGGTTGCCATACGAACATATATGACAGTATGAAAATTGGTCCGCACAGACCAACTAGGTACTCGTCCGGTTGAAGGCATCCCTACTGGCAGTACTAGCATACTACTATGTGAATTTTGTATTTTTTGTCAAAGATTCTCTGATCTCTCCTAGAACAGAGTGAAGACGGAACAATATACATATTTCTAAAAGTAGAGGTGTAAGAAAATTAAAGTAAACATGATGTAAAAATATTTATTAAAAGAACTACTTATGACAGACATTATAGATACCTACATAATGACTTGCGAATGTTCTTAAATATTGATAACAATACTAGTTAGGGACAAGTTCACAGATTTTGCTAACTAAAACATATGGTAAGTGTGAGTTGCATGTCATTAAACCTTAAATATATCTATACCTGCGGCGCGCTATGATGGCCGTTTTGACATATTAACTAAGTTATGATATTGACCGAGTCTAGTCATCTATAGTTGAGTAAGATAGTAGATAACGCGGTACTTAACGGCCGTGTAAAAAGAGAGAGAGAGCAAGCAAGCCCTGCCAAGTTCTCTTAGTATTTAACAGCCATCATACCGTGCCGGTAGTGTAACACAGGTAGCTATAGACCTATTTTCATTATTTTATAAGTATGTCAAATAATATTAAAGTAAATAGTACATAAACTCACTCAAGGAATATATATTATACAGAGTTGTTGAGAAAATAACTGGAATAAAAGTCTATTGCACTGTTATCCCTAATGAAAGATTTTAATTTCTTGAAATTGTTGCTGTTTATTTATGTCTAGCCATTTGTGCCAGTCTCAGGTAATATTTATTGTGTATTCAGGTGCAATGAACAATAGTGAATATTTACTAAATAGAAGTATGTAATGTACTTCTGTAATGTATAGATATTAACACCTTCAACCTTCAACCAAGTGTGACACAACAATAGCAAATAATAACGACTAGTAAGTATACCTACAAGCTGTAATTATTAATATTAAGGAAAAAGTATATTTACTTGTACTGTTAACACTTGTTACAAAATTGTACATAATAAATATAACAAAGTATAAAATTATTTCTGCTTTCGATTTTCTACCTGATCTTTAATGTTTTCGATTCTGTGTAATAATGTTGGGTGGGAATGATACCAAGCAGAATACAGTTTGTCATAAATTGGATAGTCCAAATTGTCCTTACCTAGTTTTATGAGAGCAGATCTCAATTCATTTGGGTAAGACAAGGAAACAGCAAAATTATCTGCTTCAAATTCAAATTTCCTAGACAGTGCTGTAGCAAAGAATGATAAAATTGAATTATAAGGTGCTAAGATCATCTGTAACACAACCATAAGACCAATAATAATGGGTTCCTGACCAGCAGGGAAGCCAATTGCAGTATACAACATGGAATATCTGAATAAAGACCCAAATGCAGTAAACAATAGTAGCAAATTCACTTCAGTCAAAGCAATAGACTTATAAATATGACTACACTTCCAGTGACCAAGCTCATGAGCTAGGACACCTAATATTTCACTCTCTGTACATCCGGTTGTAACTTTCTTCTCTTCATCAAACTTCTCTAACAAAGTGTCAAACAAAACTATTCGCTTTGCACCAAATAATCCACTGAAGTAAGCATTACTGTGTGCTGATCTTTTAGAGCCCTCCACAATATAAATTTGAGAAAGAGGAAAATGTAATCTCGACGCTAAGCTTTCTATACCCTTTCTTAGAGAGCCGTCAGGCAGTGGTACAAACTTGTCAAAGAGGGGAGCTATCACAGTTGGGTAAAGTGTTAACAGTAGAAGTGTTGCCACTGTTGTGAACATCCAGAGCCAAACAACAAACATATTTCCACCGAGCATTATGATGTAAATAGCTATTGAAACAATAGGTAGTGTGATGACTAGGCTCAGCAGTACAGCTTTTAACTGATCTTTAATAAAGAATCCAATGGTCTGCTTGTTGAAACCGTGTTTTTGTTCTATCACAAATGTACCATATACTGTGAATGGCATGTTTATAACAAAACTGAAGACTGTTACAATAGTCATGAATATACAACTAACTACTATTTCTCGATCTGGGGAAATGTTAAAAGTAGTTGCAATATCTTCCGATTTGTGCCATGCTACATATATCCACCTCTTATATAAAAATATAGAATTTAATAATATGGTATAAAACTCCTTTACTATCTTGAATCTGGACTTGTCAATTCCATAGAGCTGTGCCTTTTTGAACGAGTCTTTATTTAGCATTTCATCCAAATCCTTTGGTATAGAATCATTTGTTTTGTAAATGTTTAACTGTAAGAAGAGAAACATAGTATTAAAACCATAAAATAGTCACCCCATAAATTAAACTGAGAACCAAAATATACAGCCCACCTGGTGAATGGCAGTCTATGTAATGTATGTATAGGTACTACAAGACTGGCTGTAAGCTACTAAAAAGTTGGTTTAAACTTAGGACCACAACTATACCATTAACTTTTTGCAGCTATCATACACAAACACACATTATCACTATTACAGATAGCAACTCTCTCTACATCCAATTTAAAATTCTTTTCCACTGGATCAACGAAAATTTTGTTTTAAAATGCTTGTCTTTTTTTTTATATTCTTCAACATTTCACACAATGCTATCAATATATCAGCAAGTATAACAATACTTACAGTCACCTTGATCATTTAGACAACCTATGTAGGAAATAAATATAATCTAGATAGCTTTGCTTTAAGCTTATAGATGATAAATTGTAAGTTTACAAATTTTCATCAATACATATTGAAACAGAATTTATTAGTAAGCACAAAAGAGTACTTTGCTTATTTGACATTTTGAATGTCCTATTTTATGCAATGAATTATGAGTATTATGGTTCTGATAACAAACTAGAAAGTTGTAATATGTATAAGTTTAATGTAAGTTGTTAGGGACGAATCTCAACAAAACATTACATACCTGTCGCAAGGAGAGATACAACTCCCAAGAATATTCAACCCATGTGAATATTAGAATTAGGGACACGAGTGAATCTTCGTCGAAATTCATGTTGATAAGTAATATGTTATAAAATTAACTTTTAGATTTTGCAACGCCGACTTCAGTATATTATCCTAATCTTGACACACCGCATTTGATAAATGACATTACTTTGACGTTGGCTTTTGACAATGACATGTATGTAAAAAAAACTAGAGACACAGAGAAACAAAGACTATAATTTGAGAATTGAGAAGAATGTATGAAATCTATGATAGAGGTGATGGCACCAATGGTAGACATTGACCCAATAGTAGACACTTTCGAAAAAGTCTTTATTTTAGGAACAGTAAATAATAATTTACAAGACAAAAAACGCCTAATGGCATCTATAAGAGGTGTTCAAAAATTTGCAGCACTGCCCGAAGTAAATTTTGGATTGTCGACAGTTAAAAGCAAATAATGTAAGCCGGCGAACACAGTCGTGTTGTTTCTTAAGATTTTTGTTAATTATTAAACTACATATTAAAAATCAGTACTCGTAACTTTTATTTATTATTTATGATTATTAATAATTTTTGTATGGATGTTATAAAATATGTAAGTTGTTGACATACGTAGGCCATTGCCTGCGTATTTTACTGGGCGTTTAGACAAAGTTTCATTCCATTGGCTATTTCGTCAGTCGAAAGATATAAAATGTATGGAACTGACATTACCTGTCGATGTGTCACGTGATCCACGGATAACGAACACACAGATGGTAGACAATGTTTCATTCGCGCGATTCCATCAATCGAACCAACATTAACGAAAGATTACTTGTATAGGAATGCGTAGCCAACGCGCCCATTTTGACAGGTGCTATAGCTCCATTTCGAATTTCGTGTTCGCAGCCGGAGCGAATGCCGGACCCCTGTCGCTACCGAATAAAATGTCAATGTGTGCATATAGTAGTAAGTTTGTGTGAGTGTCGAGATACGCGAAACTGTCATTTTATTGAGGTTACAATACAAATCTTCTTTGATTGAAATTTCAAAATTTACTATAACATAAATACAAAAAGCAAAAGCCGAGCTTACTGTGGGCAGCGCGTAATAAAACTGTTAGGCAGAGACGCCAAAGACTTTACATTTCCCGGCGAGAGTTGGAAAATGTCGATGAGATGCAGGAAACTTTATTTATTATTCAGTCTTAATAGGTCAACATATAAAATCTTTGTGTGGAAGTAAGAGCTTCCACTGCATTCAAAGGGTCGTGGGAGATAACTTTGGAAATAAAGGTAAGACAGTATGGAGTAGAATAATAACACTTGTTAAGATTCTTGTTTTGCTTTGAATTTACCTATTATGCTTATTTCAGGTGCTATGTGCCCTTAGTGCTTTTGCCACCTGCTTGTACCACAACTCCATCATGGAAAAAATTATAGTTTTCACTCAAACTCCACAAAAGAACAGGCACATATATCAAAGAAGAGTAAGTGGAATTATTTTTATGATGTCAACGATTATATTATTATATTTTCCTAAGAATTGCGAACATACAGATATATGTAGGATTTATATTGTAATGTGTATGTTCTTACCTTACAGATTCCAAAGGATATACAATTTGCCCACATGCATACATGTTACCATCATTAAGCTGGGCAATGATGAGCACCTTATACTTCAATTCAAAAGGATTTCACTCATTAAATGTTAAGTAAGTACCTACCTACCTAAGCAATAGATAGTAAATTTATCATTGAAAAAATAGGTGGGATGAAGTAATGCTTATTTTAACTTGGTTATGTCACGTCTCTAAAATATCACCTAGATAAAACATGCAGAGAACAACTTTTTTCCTAGCATTTTGTTATTATGTATTATCATAAATCAATACATTCATTCTATTTGCAATGGTCATATAGAGCATTATGCTGCAGTCTGAGAATTTTGATAGTAAGTATTAGACTAGTCCCTACATTGACTCCGGCTTATCACCATGTTGTGATAAACACATTTGGTGACTGGGGATTCAGAGAAACTAGTGTAGAATTACAATTTTTTCATACAAATAAGATTAGGTAATAGCCAAGAATAGCGAATCAATTGAGAGTTGATGCTTTTTAATTTAAAAATCATTTACCTATATATGTAACTTAAGATTTAGTATGTTTAAGTTCTAAAATCATAAATATATTTTGATAAAGGATTATCGTTATGATGAACAACATATTATTTATGATTCTCTTGCAATGAACACAAATAAAATATGCTGAAGATTTCATAATAGTATTCAAGTGAATATTGTCCTGCAAATAAATTATATATTTTTTTACAGATTTACAACTATAACTGTGAAATCCTGAATGTTCATTCTTAGTTTGTTGGTGCCACACATGACTCCTATATATGGTCTAGAAGCAAAGTCAAGCCATGCAGGCAGTCTCCATCAAAGTAGAGAATGAGTGTGGTTACTGGGTAAGATAAGACAATACCCGTTTTTAAACTCATTGGGCTCAAGACCATTACCTTAATAGTACAAGGATATACATACATATAATCACGCCTTTATCCCCGGAGGGTTAGGCAGTGGTGAATTAACACCCACATTTCACCAATCATTGTATTCGGGCCCATGTAATAGGGTTATATACACATTAAGTAAGTATTCAATATATATATACAAAGTTATGTGGTTGTTTCAGGTAATTCCGGGCATCCACAATTGCCATGGCTTATGACTTCAAGATGCTGTGCCTGGGTCTCACACTGCAATACATACATCGCGCCATGTGCAGGCTCATAACGTTATAGACCGGTGCTTTGGCTTGCTGAAGGCACTTTGGAGATGCCTGTAAAAACAGGGTACTGCATGATAATCCCCAGCAGGCCAGCAGGATGACGCTTGCATGCAAATACCAATATTGTACTATGTTAAGAAATAAAAGAAAACGATTGAAAGTGAAATATAAAGGCTTCTGTTTATTTTAAATATAACCATACACAAACAGACCCCTTAGGGATTTACAGACGTGATAACTCATAATATGATTTTGATATTTGACTAAATCAGACTTACAGTTTTGATTAGACTAAATCAGAGTAGTTTTTATTTGACTAAATCACACTGATATTTACTCTTATTAAGTTATATAACTTATAATATATTTTAGATTGATTTTTACATTCATAAATTAGCAGATAAAAGAAATAGGCAACAAGTTGGTCAGTTTACACAAAGAATTCACAACAAACAAACAACAAGAAAACGAAATAACAATGGACACACTAATAGAAAATCAGTGATTTCTGTGGATTCAGCTATTATACAAGGCTTTTGCAGTATTACAATATTTCCCATATTAATACTATTTATTACAAAGTAACTTCTGTACAATTCCTTGTAACATTGTTTATTAACAAATTACTAAGTATTAAGCAACAAGTTTTTCAGTTTACACAACCAGTTAGAACAAAGAATACACAACAAACAAAGAGCAAGAAAACCGTGCGCTTGTCTGCCACCTTAGTGGTAATTCAGTAATACGCAACAAGAAAAGAAAGAATATACAACTAAAATATGGGTCGGGTGCTTGACTGCCACCGGAGTGGTAAAAAAATGAACTAAAGAAAGGGAGTCTGAAGCAACCGGCGGGCTTGCATGAAAGGTTTAATGACAATAGTTGAAGCTTGTGAAGTGGGTAAGGATAGAAGCAGATAACGGGCTGTTATCTGTTTCTACTCCAGAAGGAAATAGGTGCGAGCATATTTTTGATTTTATAGAAAAAAATTGCTGTTATGTGTGGTCCCTACTTGTCAAATATTGCTGAAGGAATCCTTCAGCAATATCTGCAAATCGGCTTAGTATATTATTGCGCTGCACATCCACCTCTATCCTACGAGCTTCATTTAGCTGGCCTCTCCCTCAATTGTATCCTTTGCTCAACGGCCACAAAGTCGCCCGTACCGTTTCTTGTCCAGCTGGAGGAGGAAGAATAGGAGGCGTGTTCGGTCGTGGTGATCTTCACGTCGGAATTACTAATGGTAGTTGTTGACTGGTGGAGACGCTGACGCTGACGTATGACGCTGATGGCAGTAGTGTTGGTGGTGCTGGTGGTGTCTGAGGCTGCGACTGTATTGTTACTAAGTCTGCAAAAATAAATAGCAATATAGGTTTTTGTTATCACTCTACAAAACGAATACTTTTTCATAATGGATAGATGTATCTACCTACGTCAATGGGAAAGAGGGAGTGACTGACTATGTCAACATTACGTTACACATATAATATAATAAGGCTTAGATGGTCAACAATAGTGCCCGGAACATGGCAATTGGCTCACCTCCATGCTGCTGGTTGCACACGTTCATGGGCCACGGTAACCACTGTCCATCAGGTGGGCCGTGTGCTTGTCTGCCACCATAGTTCTATTAAAAAAAAACCATATTACATGGGACCAAGTACACTGATTGGTGAAATGTAGGTGTCAATTCACCTCTGCCTAACCCTTCGGCGGTAAGGCGTGATTATATGTATGTATGTTAGATTTTCATATAGAATAATCATTTCTCCAGAAGATAAAGGTTTATGTGAGAAAAATTTAAAATGTCTCTTTATTTGATGAATAGGTGATAAGTACATACCATATGCAACAACAATATCTTGCTTGTTAAAGTTTGATGATGCAGCTGATGGTCTCTGGAAGAATGTAAAGATGAATAAATACCTATACTATTAAATAATATTATGTAAAGTAATTACTGTTAAATTCCTGTCATATCCGTAATAATTTATCTTTATTGAGCAATCATCAGTTTTGGAATACAATGCTTTTGTTATGTTACTTAAATCCATTTTACTACAGAGGTATACAAAGATATTTATAATTTTCATGTGAATTATATTCATCTGACTAATGAATTTTTGAAGATTGATAGAAACTAAGAATCATAAAATTATATGTAGGTTATTTATGTTTTAGTACTTAAAACAGATTATACCACTTAGGTGACAGAGACAAACTGCACACTTTTTTATTGTTTGTATAATATAGTAATTTCATTTTTAAAATTTTTAGTTTAATTGAAAAATCACTTTACTGAACTTCTAATCTTCTATCATTATAATCATTACACCTACAGTAACCTACATCAATCAAAAAGTTACACATCAACTCACATTAAATCGCTATTCCTTTATATTAGGGGGCCCTCCATTGCTAAGGCACCCATGAGTTATCCGATATCACCGTTATCAGGACCACCATCAATGCCACTGCCATGCTGACATAGTTTGTGCCTTTGTTGGTCTTGGATTTCCAGTCAGCAAACACCTTAAAATAAACAAATTATGCAACTAAGTATACAATATTATAATTAACAATAATAATAACAAAAAACAATTTTATATGAAATTGTGATTATTGTTAAAAGCATTAATAAATAAGTCACAACATCTTTTATTCACCTAAATAATGCAATGATATTATTAATCTAGGTACTTATTAAACAGGAGAGGATGTATCATCAAAACCTGTTCTATGGGCTGTAGTTTCAGTATGGTAAATACCTTCTTCCATTTGTCTTGTCGTATTGACACCGCCATGAATAGAATTAAGGATAAGGGCTAGGCATGGGTAATCTTGATTCAGTTGTCTGAAACGATTCACTGAGTCTGATTCACTAGACTGAATTAATTCACCTTAAGTATTCTCATTCACCTTAACTATTCACTAATCGCTTGTGCTATAATTCAGATTTATAGTATTTAGTCGCTGACTGACTCGCTGAATGAGTTTTAATAATACTCCCTAACTATTCTGAAAATGTGGTCTGATTTAGGGATTCCTTTGTATTTAACTAACCAAATATATTTTATGACAACTTACAAAAAATAATAATTATGTTTGGTAGGTACAAGTGGTCATTAACAATTTCCAACAGGCTAAACTAAACAGTAATAAGGCAACAGTGACCGTGTAGGTCACTCATTTTCACATGAAATGGCTTATATTCATCAGGATTTAGGATAAAAACATAACAAAACAAAACGAATTACCTATCATTTATAAACAACGACAAATCAACAGCCAAGCCAAACTAAACACGGGTACATCCCCAAAGTACTTTTAAAGTATAACCCAAACAAATAAATAGTCAACTCTCAGCATCAATGCTCATACAGCTCAGATGCCTTCCCAATTTTGTAGTATAGTATCATCTTTGAATAGATAGACCCTATTCCACTATAGTAGTCTGTGAAACAGAAATCTCCCGACACCACCCGAACGATTCCGAACTCTCGTAGTCAGTCGGCACTTCAGCACTCGGCGGACACTCGATGAATCGGTGAATCACTGAATTGTTAAGGTTTAGAGGGAATAGTTAAGTTATCGAGTCACCATAGTGAAACGATTCTTCTTAATGCCTCTCATTCAGTTTACCCATCTCTAATAAGGGCTGACTCCTGCCATAGGTGGTCTGCCCTTATATGGCCTTGAAGACCAGGCTGAGGTCTCGATAAATCACCCTGGCTGGAAAATGAATAATAAGAGTACTATGAAATTGAATATGTTATTGTAAACCACCAAGGTCATTGTTTCTTACTTCCTTTCGGCCCATTATAACTGATATATTTAATTAAAGTAATGCCGCTATATTTCACTGCTTAAACTATTGCGCCTTGCCATAAATTCCAAGAGTAAAAATTGACTGAAAATTGAAGACATTAATTCTTCCTGTGGGATACCTACGTTTATTTAGGTATAACATCTTCATAAACTTTCACATTTGTAATATTAGTAGAATAACACTTACTAACTTAAATAATACTTACTTAAATCTTAGTTTTAAAGCTCTTAATAAGATCCCACAAAGTTTTTAACATTTGTTTGGTCCGTCCGCGTCGAAAGTTCAAAACAAAGTTTTGACACTCTTGACAGTGACGATGGAATAAGAATTAGGACTCATCCACATTAATTCGAAAATCATAGACTAAAATGGTGTCGAAACGACCATTCGAGTCGAGTTAAAGAATGCAAAAAGTGACAAACATTGTCTACGAATCGAACATCGTTATCATCGGAGCGATGGCGAATGTAGCGGTGGATTCGCTCCGTAACGAATGCAGTTTGACTAGAACCCCTGGAATGGTGTCGCGAAGTTCCTTCGCGAAATACAAACTTTTTTGGATTCGTACTCTTTGGTTGGTTTCACTGGCAGCTCAATCTATTTATAATTCTATTTTCTTTACTGTCAAGTAAAAATACGTATGTCAAAGAGAAAATCGAAGGCAACCGGTGCGATGTTACGGGTGCACAAGGAGATAGCGCGGCTGTACGAATTATTCGAAAGCTGGTACCCTTTTTGCATATTAATTTTGCTCTACACCATTTTGTGAACTGTGAAGCAGTCCTGTATGAGATACGCGATTCACCGCTCGCGTGCTGCCTTAATACTGGCTCAGGATGGGGGTTGAATGCAGTTTCGCCCAGCAGTGCCTGAAGACCAAAACCCGCAAATCATATGGTTTGGATCAATCCTACGGTGCGGTATTGTACCAACCTAGATCAGTCGTTGCCTTACGGAAGACTCGACCTAGTCGTGTCTCACCTTTAAAGTGTGACACGAATGGTGGACTTAGAGTTCTGCACATTTGTGCTTTCCGAGATGCCAAAGGGTTATTAGCTTACTCTTTGCGAGTAACAGATATTTTCATTGTCTACAGGAGGAGATCTACGGTGCGAGATGACAGAATCACTGGTAATCAGCAATCATTTACATGCCTTGCATTCAAGCTACTGAACCCTGAAAGGACCCCCCTTCATTTCGCGACAAGGGTTGAAGACCAAAACCCGCAAATCATAAGGTTTGGATCAATCCTGCGGTGCGGTATTGTACCAACCTAGATCAGTCGTTGCCTTACGGAAGACTCGACCTAGTCGTGTCTCACCTTTAAAGTGTGACACGAATGGTGGACTTAGGGTTCTGCACATTTGTGCTTTCCGAGATGCCAAAGGGTTATTAGCTTACTCTTTGCGAGTAACAGATATTTTCATTGTCTACAGGAGGAGATCTACGGTGCGAGATGACAGAATCACTGGTAATCAGCAATCATTTACATGCCTTGCATTCAAGCTACTGAACCCTGAAAGGACCCCCCTTCATTTCGCGACAAGGGTAACTACGAACCTTTTCTTTTTACGACAATTGATATCGCAAAATATAAAATACCCAAGAGTCTACATTTTCGACAAATACCTCCTTTTTGGAAAAGTATATATTATACGTATATGTGCGTTATATAGGTACGTGCATACGTGAGTCTTAATAAATATGATAAATAATAGGGGTTAAAGTATGAAATTGCCGTTTCATTGTAATAGGTACTTCGAATTGACATAGAACCTTCATGGTTTGAGATTTATGAGTGAAACTTTTTCCACATGGTACCTATGTAGTTCTTCATTTAAAAATGTGCAACATTCGATTATCGACTTTCAGTTGTTTTTTTTATTCAGCTTAGACAAGAAAGATGGATACTTTGAAAATTCGAGTGATTTTTGAATACGAGTTCCGACGCGGAACTAACGCGGCAGAAACAGCTCGCAATATCAATATTGCGTTTGGAGAGGGGACTGCTAATGAACGCACCGTGCGATTTTGGTTTAAACGCTTTCGTGATGGAAACTTTGATTTGAAGAACGAACCACGAGGAAGGCCGTCCACACAGGTGAATAACAATGAATTGAAAGACATGGTGGAAGCCGATCCGAGCCAAACTACCCAGGAATTAGCTGCATGGTTTAACGTTACCTTACCAACAATATTGACTCATTTGCGTCAAATCAATAAAATAAAAAAATGTGAAAAATGGGTACCTCATGATTTGACTGATCTGCAGAATGAAATGCGTGTTGAAACTTGTGTTGCCTTGTTGAATCGATACAGAAATGAAGGAATATTGGATCGAATTGTGACATGTGATGAAAAGTGGATTCTTTACGATAACCGTAAGCGAAAAATGCAATGGCTGACCCCAGGTGAAACGCCACAACAGTGTTCTAAAGCAAAGCTTACCAATAAAAAGGTAATGGTAACTGTTTGGTGGTCTCAGCATGGTGTTATTCACTATAGCTTTCTACGATCTGGTCAAGCAATAACGGCAGATGTCTACTGTGCCGAACTCCGAACAATGATAGCAAAACTAGCAGTGAAACAGCCCCGGCTCATGAATCGATCTTCACCATTATTGCTCCATGATAACGCGAGACCTCATACAGCACGAGAAACCGTTTTAACTCTACAGGAACTGCAATTAGAAACTATCCGTCACCCTCCGTATTCGCCAGACCTTGCTCCAACAGACTACCATTTTTTTCGTGATTTGGACAATTTTTTATGTGATAAAAAGTTTTCTTCTCAGGAGGCAGTACAAAATGCTTTCACACAGTTTGTCGAATCTAGATCACCAGAGTTCTATCGCAAAGGCATAAATGACCTTCCTACTAGATGGCAGCAATGTATAGATAATAATGGTAATTATTTTGATTAAATAAATACGTTAAATTAAAAAAAAAAACGAATTTCAATTTGTCAGTACAAATCGGCAATTTCATACTTTAACCCCTATTGGAAATCATCATAATTGTCCGATTTCAGTTTCGATTTTGACTACCTACGCAGTGTTACCAACTCTAGTCTAATTAACTGACTTCAAAAAAACGCCGGCCAGACGTTATAGACGACGACATGCATGCCAAGGGTCTCGCTACCATAGATGTTCTCGACCGTGAAAAGTACCGATAATCTATTCTATAATATTATAAATGCAAAAGTTACTCTGTCTGTCTGATGATACACTTTCACGACTAAACCACTAAACCGATATTGCTGAAATTTGGTACAGAGGCTAATTAAAGCTTGGGATCGGACATAGGCTACCTTTTATCGCGAAAAAAGAGGTATAAGGGGGGAAATAGGGGATGAAAATTTGTATGAAAGAAAATTTGTCATTTTTAAAGATATTCTGATGAAATTTGGTGCAAACTTGGATTGGAGCGTGGGAAATTATTATTTAAAAAAAGAGTTTAAACGGGGGTTTAGATTAGGGAAAGACATAGTCGAATGAAGAGTCGAATATAGAGGTGAATGAATAGGCGAGTAGAGATCGTCATAGAGAGGTGAGTGGATAGGCCAATAGATGTCAGAAAGAGTCATATTTTTTTTATTATTATTTAAATAAAATGAAATTTTTTAAAAATGAATCCTATCTGGATCGATTTATCGCCCTCGAAACGTCCATAGGCCACGGTAACTACTTTCCTTCAGGTGGGCCGTGTGCTTGTCTGCCAGTGTAATTGGTATAAAAAAAAACAGTAGGTAAGTACTCTTAACAAAAATCTTATGAAACCACTATTTTCAATTCAAAATTTACTTACGAAAATGTTTGTGCATTGTTGAACATGGCATATACCATAAGTCGTCTATTAAGTAAATAGGCATGTAAACCAAATATATACTTTTCTTAAAAAAGGGTTTTTCGAAATAAGTGTCCACTATTGGGTCAGTGTGCACCATTGGTGCTTTTACCTTTAGTATTTTGAAAACAACTGTTTAAATTGTATTCATAATAATCATAATTTTATACTTTAATTTTCGATCGGAGGATCAAGTCAAGATTACGTCCCCTCGAACAAACGTGCTCATCAGACTGGCAGTGTTTGCCCGTTCCCGTTGTAAGACAGGTGGTCATCGGACTCGGATGTTTCGGGAACTACATGCAATGGATCCAGAAGGCGCCAACGCCTGAGTATCATCAAGCGAGGACACGGGGTTGTACACGCTAAACAACGTCGATGCGGGTCCTGTTTTGACTGCCCTGTGGGTAAGAGTTCTCTCGCTCAGCTCACAGTGATGGTGCAAAACGCGAGCGCGTGAGCTGCCTCAGTATTCTTGTGCAAGCAAGAATGCTCAAGAAGGAGGCTAATGAGCGAGTTCGAAGGAAATTCAGTTCCCTTCCATCCCGCAATGCGCGCAGACGAGTTGGGCGTCAGAGTTCGCTTAATGCACTCATATAATGATCTCGAACGTAGCAATCAGTGGTTACAATTATCACACTAAAATCCATAGTTTGCGGTTGATAAATCTGTCGTTCTTATTTTTAGAACTATACTTTGAAATACCTTATTACCTACTAAAGTTACCTATTAACTTTTACTCTCCCGAGTGTCAGAATGTAATACTTTTCTGTAAGTATATTTTTATCCAAAGTAATGCAGCGTTATACATTAACAAAAACGATAGCTAGACTATAAAAAGACTTGAAATAGTTTTTAGGTAGGTTTCTAAATTATCTACCTACTTATTCCTTTAATATAGGTACGATAAGTTTCTGTAAAACCCATTATCATGGACCATGGTGCACATATTGCATGAACCTACGTAATTTTTCATATCATTAGAGGGTTGTAATGTAAGAGATATTATATTTAGATATATCAATTTTAAAATAATAATACCTAATTTAATTGTATTATATTTAAGTGTACCTACTAGAATCTGATTACGGCAAGCGCTATACTAATGTTAGCAAATGTTAGCCTACAATAAGTTACGATTAGTTAGAGATCCGATTCTCAGCACTTCATGGATTCACCGCGCGGTCGCCGGGTCCATAGCGTGGTACAGAGAGAAACACCGTGACGGCGACTGGGACTTGCGACCCAGATGTAGGTTTAGGGTGGCCACCTTGTGATGCATCAGCGCTCACCTCCACCGTCAGTAGTGTTCCCCCCGCAACCTATCCATATTTGGTAAGATCCTATCAATGCCGCTTTGGATATTCGATTTAGTAAAGAACTTACTGAAGCTCTTGGCAATCCAAAGTCTTTAAGTAGGTTATACAGGGATTTAACTGGAATTCCCCTTGCTCCTACTTCTACGGCGTAGAGTTAAACACGTAGGTACGCCACTTTAAGGCTATGGGAATACAAAATTCACCTAGGGTCAACCATTCGTTTTGCATTTCTAGGTTGTTTTCGTCAGCTTGAAGAAAAGTTTTTGTTATTTCTTTATCCGTTTCATAATTGATCAATTAAGTATAATTAATATTCTGTAATGTTGTAGGTTAACTTGATTTTCTTACTTACCTGCACTGAGGAGTATTATATCAATGCTTACCTAGGTACCTACATCAAGTGGTTATATAAATATGAACAACAGTTTCATCTACCGTAAACTTTGGATTTTCGTGTGCTAACTGTAACCACTGGTTTTTTTAATATAAAACACGTTTACCTCACCTGATGATAAGCTGAAGGCAAAGTCTCAGGAAAGAGGGCCACCATCATATACACGTGCCATGTTAACAATGGTGGCACTCAGCTTGACGGCCTCATCAGAGGCTTTTTCACGCCCTGATTAAAGGACCCGGGACTGTAGGTAGAGGGAAACACGTGAGCTGGCAAGGAATTCCAGGTCTTAATGGTGCGACAAAGGAAAGAGTCACCGAACCGCTTGGTTCTTGAAGGAATGTTCTGCACCGTATGCGGGTGATCCGATATTATTATATCTTTTGTACTCGTGTCTACGAGTACAAAAGAGTGGGCTGTGTGATTGTCTGCCACCTAAGTCGTATAAAAGAAAGAAAAATACAGAAGAAAAGATACCCATATTCAAGCTTACGAAATAAATGTTTGCATTATCGGGAAGCGAACCCGCGCCTCCTGCATATAGCGGCCGCGTTCACCACCGCCACCCCGCATACGCTGTCTCTGGACTATCTTTGAATATTAATTTATTTTCCAATATTCTTGTCATAATATTTACACATAAAACAAAAAATGTTCTTACAAAAATTCTAATACATTTACAAAAAACTTACTCCCCGCGTCCATTACACGAGTTTCCAATTTATGCTTTCGATGACCCGCTGGTATAGCCCACCCCATACCCTCACATATAGGATAGCGGTCGCGTATAAAAGGAAAATAATTCGAAGAAATAAACATTATACTCTCAACCTCAGTGGTAGTAATAGGAATTACCTACAATATAAAATAGTTGATTACCATGTCTTTTAAAACTTCTAAGTTATTTGTAATTCATCTTACGACATTATTATTAATATTAATTTATTATTGTGTTGCGCAAGAAAGCTGTGAGACTGTTCCGACTGAAATACACGTTACTAAAGGTAGGCCCTTAGCCCTAAGCTCTAAACTACAAGTAGGTAATTAATATTATTGATCGTCTATTTTATAGTCAATGGTGCCGTGTACCTTCGGTGTCCACCATGAAGTTATAGATAGTGTCCACTGAGTATGAAATAACAGCCCCTCTAGACAAGTGGCAATAGCGAATTGCCACTTGTCTAGATGGGCAGGTCCAGATTCGGGTTGAAGGTGACGATTTTTAGTATCAACTCGGTACAACAGGTCATTCCTAATGATCTTATTTGAGATAATTTGAATAATTGCCCTTGGCCCTCAGTTCTGCTAAGCCACTGTAATACCACAGACACTTTAAAGTCTAAAATTAATTTGAATAATTTTGCATTCTCCGTGGTATGTTTAATGTTTATTGTTATAATGGTTTCGCTTTAGTAAAATCGAGGCACTGATGTTGCACACGTCCATAGGCCATGGTAACCACTTTCCATTAGATGGGCCGCGTGCTTGTCTGCCCACCTGGCATACACACATACATACAGGGCCGTCTTAAGGCTATATAGCGCCAGGGTGCGAAGCTCAGACTGCGCCCCCTCCCCCCGGTCAACAAAAAAAACGCAATAAATTTTTGATGTTTCATTTATTTTTCTCTAAGATCTGTAATCCATACTTTTAATAATAGGGGTTAAAGTATGAAATTGCCGTTTCATTGTAATAGGTACTTCGAATTGACATAGAACCTTCATGGTTTGAGATTTTTGAGTGAAACTTTTTCCACATGGTACCTATGTAGTTCTTCATTTAAAAATGTGCAACATTCGATTATCGACTTTCAGTTGTTTTTTTTATTCAGCTTAGACAAGAAAGATGGATACTTCGAAAATTCGAGTGATTTTTGAATACGAGTTCCGACGCGGAACTAACGCGGCAGAAACAGCTCGCAATATCAATGTTGCGTTTGGAGAGGGACTGCTAATGAACGCACCGTGCGATTTTGGTTTAAACGCTTTCGTGATGGAAACTTTGATTTGAAGAACGAACCACGAGGAAGGCCGTCCACACAGATGAATAACAATGAATTGAAAGACATGGTGGAAGCCGATCCGAGCCAAACTACCCAGGAATTAGCTGCATGGTTTAACGTTACCTTACCAACAATATTGACTCATTTGCGTCAAACAATAAAATAAAAAAAATGTGAAAAATGGGTACCTCATGATTTGACTGATCTGCAGAAAGAAATGCGTGTTGAAACTTGTGTTCCTTGTTGAATCGATACAGAAATGAAGGAATATTGGATCGAATTGTGACATGTGATGAAAAGTGGATTGTTTACGATAACCGTAAGCAAAAAATGCAATGGCTGACCCCAGGTGAAACGCCACAACAGTGTCCTAAAGCAAAGCTTACCAGTAAAAAGGTAATGGTAACTGTTTGGTGGTCTCAGCATGGTGTTATTCACTATAGCTTTCTACGATCTGGTCAAGCAATAACGGCAGATGTCTACTGTGCCGAACTCCGAACAATGATAGCAAAACTAGCAGTGAAACAGCCCCGACTCATGAATCGATCTTCACCATTATTGCTCCATGATAACGCGAGACCTCATACAGCACGAGAAACCGTTTTAACTCTACAGGAAATACAATTAGAAACTATCCGTCACCCTCCGTATTCGCCAGACCTTGCTCCAACAGACTACCATTTTTTTCGTGATTTGGACAATTTTCTATGTGATAAAAAGTTTTCTTCTCAGGAGGCAGTACAAAATGCTTTCACACAGTTTGTCGAATCTAGATCACCAGAGTTCTATCGCAAAGGCATAAATGACCTTCCTACTAGATGGCAGCAATGTATAGATAATAATGGTAATTATTTTGATTAAATAAATACGTTAAATTAAAAAAAAGACGTGTGTCACTCGGGGACTGCCGCGGTAAAGCTATTGCATAGCATTTTGTTTCAACTTATGCAATTATAATTATTTATTTATATTATAATTCAAAATTAATACTGCATTTGTGATAATAATAAAATGTATGTATATAGAGTACTCACTCATTTTCTGTCACTATTTTTTCGTGACTTTCTTCATTAATAATAAATGCACTTTGTTCATTCATATTCAAAACACTTTATACACAAATTTTACAAGTACAGCTATTCACTGTTGTACATAAATACCCATACACCTATATACTTTCTCATAAACAGCTGCTTAATATTCGTCTGATTTCGGAGCAGCTCGTCTCGATTCGTGCGAGCTTCGTAGAGTCGTACAATACGGCTAGTTGCACGCACACAAACACCGTGTCGAAGACTGCCGAAAAGAAACGAGCGTGAGGTTTTTTCGTTACGGAATTTCTGGATTCGGTCCCCGCGCTCAAGGCCCTCGATAAAAGCTATGCAATAGCTTAAAAAAAACGAATTTCAATTTGTCAGTACAAATCGGCAATTTCATACTTTAACCCCTAATATTATAAATGCGAAAGTAACTCTGTCTGTATGTTACGCTTTCACGCCTAAACCACTGAACCGATCTTGATGAAATTTGGTACAGAGGTGTATTAGAGCTCGAGAACGGACATAGGCTACCTTTTGTTGCGAGAAAGGGGTTTATGGGGGGGAAATAGGGGATGAAAGTTTGTCATTTTTGTAGATTTCCTAATGAAATTTGGTACAGAGGTGGATCAGAGCTTGGTAACGGACATAAGCTACCTTTCATAGCGAAAAGGGGGGTAGAAGAGGGGAGTAGGGCCATGAGATGAAAGTTAGTCATTTTTGAAGATATCCTGATGAAATTTAATACAGAGATAGATTAAAGCTTGGAAACGAACATAGGCTACCTTTAATCGCGAAAAAGGGGGTTTAAGGGGAGAGGGAGGATAGGGGATGAAAGTTTGTCAGATTTGAAGATATCCTGATGAAATTTGGTAAAAGGATGAATTGGAGTTTGAGAACGGACATATGCTACCGTTTATCGCGAAAATGGTCCCCCCTTTTCACGATAAAAGGGGGGAGTAGGGCCATGAATGTCTTCTATTGTGAAATTTGGTACAGAGATAATTTAAAGCTTGGGAACAAACATAGGCTACCTTTGATCACGAAAAAGGGGGTAGAGGGGGGGGATAGGGCCAGGGGATGTTAGTTTGTCAATTTCGAAGATATCTTGATAAAATTGATATAATATAGAGCTCGGCCTGCGCCCCCTCGGGCTACGCGCCCGGGTGCGGCCGCACCCTTGAACCCCCGGTTAAGACGGCCCTGCATACATAAAAAAAAGACGGGTTGCACTCTGGGAGTGCCGGCAGAAGTGAAAACATTTTCCTTTTTTTCTTTCTTCGTTATATACATAGAAAAATATAAAAAAGAACATACCATACCATACCTATAATATAGCGCTAATCATAGAACCTATCACTTATTTTCTGCTAATTTCTGTCAGAAGAAATTAATAAATTATGAAAAGAAAAAATAATCACAAAAAATTATAAATTACAGAAAGAAAAAATAATCATAAAAAAGTAATAAATTACAAAAAGAAAAAATAATCACCAAAAGTAATAAATTATAATAAGAAAAAACAATCACAAAAAATCCCTGAAGGCCAGGTGGTTTGAACCCGATACTACCTGAAACTATAAAGACTTACAGTCGAAGTGCTTACCGTATAAGCTACGACGCTATCAACTGTAAATTGCAAAATAGATAGTCTGTACCAATCTTGTATGACGTCAGTCGTCGGTTACGGTTCAAAGGTCAACTAATCCTGACGCTTCCTTAACATTTTACGCCCATCCAACGCCGCTAAAGAAGTTTTCACTTCAAAAATTACTGACTCTAGAGAATATTAATAAGTTTTGTATTGTAGCTTATTACTTATGTTCTATGTTGAAAATAAAAAATAAATTTGATAGATTTATTTCGATATATCAATTAGTTTCCAAGGTGTGGACTTTGTGGACCGCCTGGCGCCAGATGCGTGTGACGTCACGTTCCGTAGATTACTAGATTTTCCTACCACTGCCTTATGTGTCACTAGAAATATCAGGAACTACTGGTTCGAATTTAAAAACACCGGAGATAGGTGTTATGAAATGCAATTATTGCAAATTAGAACCCGGTGACTGCTATCCTAACTCCATTATTTGGTTTATTTTGGTCTTTACGGCAGCACCTGTCTGAGGCAACTGACTGTCCGAAGGCTTTCCACGTGTCCCTCTGCCTAGCAGAGCCGCACAGTAAACCCTACTGACGCATGTCTACCTCTTAAAGCTAAGAGGTAAAATGGCAGACGTTCCCAAAGCTGACATTACTTACATGCATTAATTTACTCGATTTACATGTTTCTTTTTCTGTTACTTGCAGAGGAATATGACGATATGGGCAGACTACTGAGATCTTGCAGTGGCGAAGTTGGTGTTAACAAATGTGAAGGAATGTGCAGCAGTCAAGTGCGGCCGTCGATTTCAGCTCCTACGGGCTTTTCAAAAGTAACTTCATAACATTACATGTTTATGTAACAACCAGATAACCAAAATTACTCACACCCCCAACCACTAAGCTAAATTTCTTGTATTAGGAGTAGGTTCAGGTCGGTAGTAGTAGCCAGGACTCGAACCCAGGACATCTCATTAGTATAAGGCTGAATTCTTAACCACTGAGCTCAGTCGACGATTATGAGTAGTAACAAAATTTTAAGTTGCTCTGTATGTAATTTGTTCGGGGTAAGTCTTGCAACTCGATTTTGAAGCCGATAACCTCAACCGATTTTGATGAAATTTTGCATACACATTTAGTTTGGATGATAATCAATCATTAATATGCTACCATGGAGCTGGTCTGATGATGGAATGGCCACAGCAACTCCTAAATTAAATAAGATAAACTGATCGACTTTGAGCTCATTTGTGACTCGCGACAGAACGGTGCCGATATATCCGTTTGGAGTGAGAGGATGTTCGTGTAAATACATGATGCCAGTTTTCTCCAAAATTAGATGGGTATGGCAGGGGGCGCTATGGGGGAGAGGGGGACAGTAAACATTTTTGTGCAAGTCAATGTTGCCATTTTTCTCCAAAAGTCACTATTCTGATCTTCAATGAAAACACTTGTACTATTCCACATTATTTATTGAATTCCTGACCGGTTTCGCCTTACGGCATTATCAAAGGTTGATAAATGTTTTTTGGGGGGGGGGGGGGGGGGGGTGATATTGACATCTGATACCCAAAAAACATGTGTAGCAAGTTCCACCACCAACAAACAAACAAGATGTGTAGCAAGTTCCACCAAGTGCCATCAATCAACAGTATAAGCAGTCACTAGTCTGAATTTTGGTGCAGTTTTTAGTTATAGGTTTGGGTTTGATTGGTGTATGTTCTTTGATAGGTGTTACGGTGACAACTCACCAGCCCCTCTGGACAAGTGGCATTTCGTTGGCCGGTGTTTGGTGGAATTAACGAGGCGTTAACGACTTATGCAAATAAACGTTGCTATTTTTCTCCAAAGCTACTTGTCTTAGTTCGAGTTGATGAGTTTGTAGTAGATTAGTGAGGGTTCTTAAATGGGTGTTACGATAGTACCTCACTATCTGAAGGAACGCCAGAAGTGCCGGATTCCTATGGGTTGAGGGTCGAGTCGATTTTTAGAGAACCCTCACCACTGCTACCATCTATTTCTTAACGAATTCTGCGGTGACTTATATTGTGTTAGGTATTTTATTTTTATCTACACTTTCCTTACGTTCCGTTGCTTTCCAACAGCCGTGGAAATTACAATGAAGAAATTTAAGATGAATCCTGAAGTTTAGGACAAGTTTTATGGAAAATAACACCAGTATTTTATTTCAGGAATGTTTTTGCTGCCGGGAAAATTTCCTGCGCGAACGCTTAGTTACCCTGACGCACTGCTACGACCCTGATGGTGTGAGGCTCGAAGATGAAGATAGCGCTATCATGGAAGTTCGCCTTCGTGAACCAGACGACTGCAAATGCTACAAGTGTGGAGACTTTAGCCGTTAAATGATTGATATTGAATGCAATTCCAATCTGGACCTCGATCCTGCTAAAGCAAATCCACAGTCATACCAGGGACATTGCAAAAATGTATATCATGTTAGATTTTAACAGCATTATTTTAAAATCTAAAATAAATACTTACTTTTTTTTGCGGTGTCCGTGATTTCGTTTTAGCAGAATCGGGGACCTTTTAACACACTGATATTGATAAACGAATATATTTATGAGAATTATAACGAGAAACGGTAAATAAATATAGATTGGTCAAGGGTTTTATTTAAATACGGTGACAAGTAGTCCGGCGAGGCGCATATATTATTATTATTATTAATCACATTTTAGTTAAGATAATAAATTGTTGAAAATATACAAATTTTACAAAGTTAATGCACAGTTTTCATTTAAAACCTAGTCATAAATTAGGATAATTGAAATAATTTGGCGTCTCAGTCTCCGGTACCTACTTACATATTAATTGTATTACCTTTGATGCCCCGCATTTTTGGATTTAACATCCATTACATGAATGTGCCACACTCATATGAAAGTTTCATTTATCTGATTACTAGCTGTTGCCCGCGGCTCCGCCCTCGTGAATGTCGGTTATCGCTTAGTGTTGAGGCGACGCTATTGAGCATTAAATTCGCCTCTCTACTCAACTATGTACTCACCTCTGTTCTCGACTTTCTACTCCCCTCTATATTCGACCCTCTACTCGACATTCTACTCGCCTCTATTCTTGAATTTATATTCGACTCTCTACTGACTTCTCTGTTCCTCTCTTTACTCGTCTTTGTACTCTTCTCTATACTCGCCTTTCCATTAGCCTCTCTACTCGCCCATCCATTCGATTCTCTTTTCGCCTCTCTGCTTGACTCTCTCCACTTGCCTATCTACTGGCCTCTCTACTCGGACCCCTACTCAACTTTGTATTCGATCTCTACTCGCCTCTACATTCATATTTTCACTCGCCTCACTATTCGCCTCTCTACTCGACCCTCTACTGCATTCTATTTGATTCTATACTGGCCTCTCCACTGGCTCCCTAGTCGCATATCTACTCGCCCCTGTAGTCGTCTCTACTCGACTTTCGACCTTTACACGCCTATCCAATCGCCCTACCGCCCCCCCCTACCCCCCCTCCCTTTAACCCCATTTTTTGTGACAAAAGGTAGCCTATGTTCGTTTCCAAGCTTTAATCTATTTATGTACCAAATTTTATCAGATTATTTTCAAAAAAGACAAAATTTCATCCCATAGCCATATTCCCCCCCCTGCTCTACCTCTTTTTGCATTAAAAGGTAGCCTATATCCGTTACCAAGCTCTAAACTATCTCTGTACCACATTTCATCAGGAAATCTTCAAAAATGACAAACTTTAATCCCAAGGCCCTAGTCCCCCCCCCCTTCTACCCCCTTTTCGCGATAAAAGGTAGCCTATGTCCGTTCCCAAGCTCTAATCTACCTCTGTACCAATATCATTAAGATATCTTCAGAAATGCCAAACTTTCATTTAAACTTTCATCCCCTATTTCCCCCCCTTAAACCCCCTTTCTCGTGATAAAAGATAGCTGATGTCCGTTCTCAAGCTCTTATATACCTCTGTACCAAATTTCATCAAGATCGGTTCAGTGGTTTAAGCGTGAAAGCGTAACATACAGACAGACAGACAGATAGACAGACAGACAGACAGAGTTACTTTCGCATTTATAATATTAGTATGGATTGCTTCAACGAGGTCTTTATTTTCAAGCCTACCAGTTGAAACAATAATCAGATAAATGAAACTTTATGAGTACTATATGAGTGTGACCATTTAGCGAATGGGACAAAATGCGAATGGGACCGAATGCAAATGGGACTGAATGCGAATGGGACTGAATGCGACTCGGACTCGGGTTTATTGTCGTTGGGCTTCACCCGCGCGGATTTTGCTTATCGCGCCGCGATCGTTCATTGGTTTTATGTCCTTTTCTTAGGATCTAATCTAAATTTGATCAAAATCGGTACACAGTGCTTTAGGCATGAAAGCGTAACAGACAGACATACACAGTTACTTTCGTATTTATAATATTATTATGTAGTATGGATTCACATAACGTGTGCCTAATTATAATTAATCTATTGACAATCGGTAGCCTATCTTGAAACATTCGGAACTGCGGATAAAAGTTCAATCGGCTCCTGAAACACATTATCCTGAATAGATCACTCTCGTAAGCTGCCTTACGAGAGTGATCTACTCTGATCTGGCTTGAAGCCAAGGATCTACTACTGCTGTGGTAGACCAACAAAAGGGGATGGTGTACTTACTAGTGGTGGCTCACAAAGCACCTCTCTTATTATAAATATGATTATATAAAATAAGCAACGAAAATGTAAGTATCTAGAATAACCCTGATTAGGTAGTGTCATGAACTAGGAGACACACGAGAAATAAATGACCGCTATTTCGTGAGTCGATTTAATTTGGTTTTAAATTAATTCTATAACATAAAAAAATAACATAATCTCAGGCCTTTATCCCCGAAGGGGTAGGCAGAGGTGCTAGCACCCACATTTCTGCAGTTTATGTTTAGGTCCCAATGTAATAGGTGGCGAGCCTATTGTCATTAACCGGGCACTTATAAACCTGCGATAAATACACACATAACTTCGAAAAGCATCGAAAAGTCATTGATGTGTGCCATGGTAAAACCTGGGATTGAACCCGTGACCTCGTCTCAGCAATCAATTACTCATACCACTAGGTTACCTTAGGATCAAAAGAAATACATATTAACAGATTTATTTAAATAGACTTAGGGTTACAAGTAGTAAAACCACAGTAAAACACATTCGTAGCGCAATGAGAGTATTTAGAATCGCATTGCTATCCCCATTGCCACCAAGATGTCGGTACTTGATTTTAAGCCAGTTTAAATGATAGAGATTTGGCATTATTATATAATTTAAATTAATAATATTTAATTGCTTATTTTTTTGCATCTGAAACAATACTTACCAAATAAGGTAGGTACTATAACGCAATAACGGACATTTACCTTATTTAATTTGGTTAGGCAGGGAGGGGAACTTGGATAGTGAAGGTGGTTTTCCGTGTGAGCTCCTCGCCATGCAATCTGGGTTATTGTTTTTTTCAGAACTCTAATACAATCGGGTACAGTACATAAATACGAAAACCTTTGTTCCGAAAACCGATGTACCATAAATCTTATCGATTGAAAACCCGAATTTCATAATTCCTAATGTTTATGACTACGAGTGTCAGAATTCCGAATTTCAAGATACCGAACCATTTTAATTCTGAATTAATAGTAAGTATAATCTGAAATATCTTCTAGACGAATTACGACTATCAAAATTTCGAAACAACACAAACCCAACAATCAATACCTTGTAAACCTATATGAAGTAAGTAAGTAGGGTTGTTGCACTTGCAGTTCTCGATTCTTAATAACCTAACGTAACTTACAAATTACAAAATACTCGTCACTTACAACAGGTGCATGCCTGCATGCTTGCATGGCAAGTGGCGAGCATGCATTGCAACCATGCAAGCAGGTATGCGTGGATGCAGACGATACAGACATGCATTAGTTTTGCCCTTTTTCGGTGCTACTGAAAGTGCAGTCCTTCCGCCTTTGCGTAATAAAGTTCGGGTATCCATGCTTGCATGGGGTTAGCTTAATTCATGAAACTAGCTTTTTAACCCGCAGCTCCGCCTGTGTGAATGTCGGCTAGCACCACCAAAAGTATTTTTTCTAAACTGACGGGCTTGGTGTATAAACTTCTAACACCTATTTCACTATCTCAGTAGCGAGTTTTTCAAAACATCAAATGTAAACTGTACGATACATCGGCCCTGTGTCATATCACTGTTTTACACACATGTGGTAGGTTTTAAGAACATTATTTCAAAATAAAAATATTGTTAGTATCTTTATATCAACAGTAAATGGTAGGAAGAAAAATCGAAACACATAATGTTATACCATTTCGTTCATTAATCAATTAATTAGCCTATTGCAAACCACTGTTGGACTTATGTCTCACTCAATGTGTGCCATAGCACTCGATTCGCCACCTTGCGCATTCAATATCCTAGCTACCATTTTCTGATCTGTCTCCACTGTTTCCACGTTTCGTCCCTGGTGAACAAAACTTGACGAAGCAAATTGTGTTCAATGTGTACTATTCTTGAACAACTTCGGATGTTGACCTTTCAATGGCAATTCCCCTTATTCCACCCTGTAGGCTTTTGAACTTCGCCTTCTGATATTGGAGAATCCAGAAATGCCCGTCTCGATGGAGTCAAAGGCTTTCTTGTAAGTAGTCTACAAATGCCATGCGCAGCTGATTGCACTCCATCATCATCATTATCTACATTTAGCTGTTATCCTGATTGCATCCGAGACCGAGATGCCCTCGGAACTTAGGGTCCGCCTGCCGGCTCTTCCTAATTTAATTTGTAATTTAATAATTTGTAATTTATTCTTTATTGTACACAAAATTACATAAATACAAAACAGTGAGATGTAATGTACAAAGGCGAGCTTAACTCATAGTTGAGTTTTCTTCCAGCAAACCCGGGAGTGCACAGAGGAGTTGTAATACGAGAGGCAAAGTCTAGTGTACATGAAAGTGATTATGATGTAACAGGTATACGAAATGTATACCCCAGGTTATAAATATACATATATATACATAAATACCACCATAGATACATACATACATACATAAATAACACCATACATACATACAAACATACATACATACAAACATACATATATACTATCTAAATACACACTCATATTATATACACGTAAATAAATATTATGTCTACTATTGTTGAGAGAAGAGGTGGTCTTTTATCCGTTTTTTAAAAATATTTAAAGAAGGACTATTGCGAATGGAGTGGGGAAGAGAGTTCCACAGCCGTACTGCAGAAACTGTGAACGAATTGTCGTAGCAAGTGGAACAATGAGAAGGAGTTCGAAGTAAAAGGGAGGACGAAGTGCGACAGGGTTTACCCCTGGGGACAAGGAACTCAAAACGCTCACGAAGATATGAGGGAGCCTGAGGGTTATGTAGGATAGAGAAGAGAAGGGATAGAATGTGGACATCTCGTCGCCGCCGAATTGGTAACCATTTCAGTTGCCGCCGGAACTCCGAAACGTGGTCATACTTGCGTAGACCGAAAATAAAACGAATGCATAAATTTTGCAGTCGCTCCATCTTGTTCCAGAGTTCTTCAGTTGCATCCAGGAAGGTGACATCAGCATAGTCTAAAAGAGGAAGGAGAAGAGATTGAGCAAGACAGACTCTGGTCTTAAAGGGAAGGAAATTCTGAAGACGTTTAAGAGAGTGAAAAGTTCCAAAAACTCGTCTGCTCACTTCATTGATATGACTAGTCCATGACAAGTTGCAGTCGAAGGTAATCCCTAGGTTTTTGACAACCGTGGTGAATGGAATCACCGCGTTATTATACAAAACAGGAGGCAGAGATCCATGGTCGAGATTATTGTGAAAGTATCTGCTACCTATAATTACTGCCTGAGATTTAGCAGGATTGACGAGTAAACCGAAAGATTTTGCCCAAGCACTAATGCTTTGGAGGTCATTATTGATGGCAGTAATAGCCCCACCTACCTCATCAGCCCTAAAATGACGATACAACTGCAAATCGTCCGCATAGAGATGAAAATTGGAAGATATAACTTTGTTGATGGCATTAACTTCCTCCTCCACTTCTCACGATTTTGGGCGTCCAGGGTAGTTTTAGACTTCGAGTTTGACTTTCTTGCAGGAGTAGGCCCTACTACCTGCACTTGGCGGGGCGCCATTGCCAGGTATTCGTAACTCACGACTGCCTGCAGCCGCAAATGGTGGCCACATCGGCGAAGGCTACTCTCTTGCATTTTATCTGCGATTGCACTCTCAGGTCCTCTTTATTATGACTGATCAGTATGGTCTACGATACTGTGGTCACCGCTTACTCCGCTGGCTGGAACTAACAGTCAAAAATGTTAAATAATGTCAATCATTAGCATATGAAACCCGCTGTAAGTTATAACAGATCTATACATAATGACTATTTTTACAATATTGTTGATGTCTGTAGTTTCATCGATTACTGTCATAGAATAATAACTAAAGCAAGTAGGTACTGTGTTTATTGCTTTCGACTGACGAAAAGATTTGAAGAACCGCAGTCGTTTGAAAAAAGGTTCCGTGTGATTTGTCATCTTATTCAGAAGTGCACTGTACTTGAATAATTGCACCCACAGCTTGTATTGATTATAACCTTATTAAAGTAAAGTATAATCCTCGTCATTGTGGTCTTCGTCAAGAAAAGAATGAAATTTTTTAGTAGGCGTTCGCGTATTTTCACATATCTGTTTGAGAGCCAAATACGCCTGGTGATATGTCAGAACGGGCGGCTTTAGGCTTATGCTTTTGCAATTACTTTATGAGAGTGTTTTAGCTTTTGCTTACAGCCTGGTAGCATAGGTACAAACTTACCGCTGCAACTCTCTCAGGGTTGCAGGGGGAGCGTGGTCCTAGGGAGGAGCGCAACAGTAGTGCAGATCCCCTAGGCAAGTTTGGTGTCTATCCTTCACGAGCTTTCTTGCCCTGTTCTTGGTTCAATTCCCTCAGAATTGAACATAACAAAAAATACTAAACTACTATTGTAGCAACGGCGAGGTCACGCTGCTGCGAGTTCATCATCGTAAAATACCTATGGTCGGCAGAAATGACGTCCTGCGTGTTTGTGCCGTGCGCGAGGACCTGTACGGAAGGATGAAGGAATCCTGGTCGTTGAGCGAAACAGTAGCTGCGGCTGCTGGGAAGCAACGCACCTCTTTGGTCTGGAGCTTCCTCTTACACGGGAGGTTACGAGGTAGCCGCTCGTAATCAATCGGCTGTGGTGCCCGGTGAGACGGCCACTAGCCAATTCTCTGGGGTGATGGGGTATGCAAGCGACGGCGCGCGGTCTTACTCATGGCCGTGGTGACCAGGGGAGGATTCTCGTGCAGGTCAGTCTCGTGGACAACTCATCTTGGAGTGCTATATCGGTCCGATAGCCTTGGTGCTTAAGATTATCCCCATCTGAGGGCTCCATGGAGGGTTGAGTCAGAGTTTTGTTTCTTAGGTATATAAACATTGGGAATTTTGAAAATCAGAATATTGAAATGCAGAATTAAATATTTTGGAATTTTTGGGTGTTATATCTTTCTGCAAGGAAGATGCTGCCGCCTACAGCGAATTCCAGGGGGAAGAACGACTTCGTACAGGGCTGCTAGAAAGCTTCCCAGAGTTCATAGTGTTGAGCCAACAAGGGGCGAGCTGGTTCTCCGAGCATAGGCCTAGGGGTGACAGGTGAGGCGCCTCCCTGCCCATTTCCGGAGTTTACTGGAAATATTGTGCTTCCCAAACCTACGGGGACCATCTGTAATCATAGGGTCAGCCAGGATGCGAGGGATATAGTTTTGATGTAGAACGCAACATATGTCTGCAGTCCCTACCCTTGCACCTTCACATCTTCAAAGCACAGCAGACTGTGCCAGCGTCGCATCTGAGGTAGGTTCACTTAATGGTGTAAAGCTTCAAACTACGTAAATACCTACTATTAAATAGTAGGCGATTGTTTTTTAGCCGTTTTGGGTCGAGACGTTGGGGTTATAGGGTCCAAGTGCCCAATTCGTCTTGTAGTTTTGTAGAAAAGATCTGTCAGAGTGGCTAGTCGATACTACAGGTGACCAAAGTCCTGGACTTTATCGTACACAAGGAATTATGGTGCCATAAAATGTAGCAAATGAAGCAATACTGCCAGTCGCTTGGGATTTTTTTTAAATAGGTTTTTATTTACGTGGCAGGCAAGCACACGGATAGAAAAGTGGTTACTGTGGCTTATGGACGTGACGTGAGGACGTTAATATAATAAGATCGTGTGCAATAATAGGTAAGGTACTCATTAATTAATATACCTAATGCTTGCACATTTCATGCAATTTCGTAGATAATTACAACTTGTACATGTTTAATAAACAAAACTATGCCATCAAAAAGAAATAAATATAATTTTAAATTTTTATTTACTGAACATTTACTAATATTTCTCTAAAGAGCTTAGGAACAGGGTTCTGAAACTACGAGGGTGAGTTTAAAAAAGAACCTAGGGGAGTTTTTTATAGTATCGCATAGTATTACATACGAGTATTTATAGACCAAATTATGTGCAGTTGCATAAATTTATTTTACTAATAATTTGCAAATAATGATATAGTATATTAACGTATTACGTTGAGCGCCAATGTCCACAGACTATGTAGAATAAATCCCGCCGGTGATTTAAACTTTATTTTGATATTGTGTGACAGAATCTTCCTTTCGGAACAGGCTAAGGTGCTACGATCATGCTGCCTTGCTATGATCGTAGCATCTTAGCCGATAGTCCGATTGGAAAAAAAGAAACAATAAGAGTAAAGTTCGGCAGTTTAATGATTACATTTCAGTACGGCAGTAGATAATAGTACATTATGATACAAGTGTGTAAAGTTGGTGCTTAACGCTGAGGCGATATTAAGACCCGAGCCCCTAGGCTCGGGTCTAAAGAGAGCCGAAGACGGTTATCAACAATACACACGTGTTTCATACATCGTTTTTCAATTGATTTGTGAATATTACAATAATAAATAGATATTTACACTTGCAGTTTTCAGAAAGTAAACATTCTATAATGTTAAGAACTTTACAAAATATATAGGACTTTGTACGGTATATGTGTATACAGGATGGAAGAGTTTAACCTTACCTGGAGAGGAAGTACTTTAAATACTGAAGATAGCGAATTTCCCTTAAAGGAAATATTCCTTTATTTTTAAAAAGAACCAAATGGCACTCACTGATTTTCGAAAACTGGCTTGCCATACCCAGTAATAGAACTGACTAAAACCTGAAAAAATAACATCCTATATTTTTATGGCATCAATTGATAGTGTCAATCATAAAGACCAAATCTCTCTAACTAACATGGACAATTAAATTAAAGGAAGTATTTGAAATCCAAACTTAACAATTCAATTTGATAAAATAAAGCACTTTAATTCAAAGGTACATCTGATATCACGTTAACAATTAAATTCCATTTTTAATTTACTTGCCCTTTCTTTTTTACTTTGAGCACAGATAACATAATACTAAAGCTTTGAGTGAATTTCGCTATTTTCAGTAGGTATTAAGAGCAGTTATTCTTCAAGTAAGGTTAAAATATTCCACAATGTATATCGGGTGGTGTACTAGGTACATAATTCGTTTTCTTCATAACTAGTTCTTGTAGACATTTTAATTAATAAAAGCTATAATTTCCCCATTAAAAACGAATTGTGAAACTTTTTGGTACTGGAGGACAGCCGGGAATAATAATAAAACATTGGCCACAGACTAAAAGAATGGGGTTTCTTTTTTTGCTTATCACGTTTACAAAATGGTAAATTTACTTAAAGTTTTGAACAGAGAGAAAACAAAAGATATATTCTAGTAAAAAAATTGTTTATTATACACGTACAAGATGAAATATCCTATTAAAATACGAAGTTGCATGAAATGAATAAGAAATAGGTAAGTATATTAATATTATATATTTGTTCTATTGAACACAATTCTTTTGTTTTAAGAATATTGCAACTCAACAGATAAAATTTTAAAAAAGTGATTATCCCACTCGTGATTAAATAACAATAAAAAACCACAATTTGATAATAGGTGCCTAATTGCGGTGAGATTAGAGCCATGTTATGAGCAAATGAATTAAAAAACCTTTTTTTTGTATTATTTTATTGACAGGAGTGTTGAAAAACCTCGTATGATACACGTGTGTATTGTTGATTACCGTCCTCGTTACGCACTTGTGCCATAATGTACTAATAGGTATGTACTTAGGTAAGTATATACTAGCTGTTGCCCGCGGCTCCGCCCGCGTGGAAGTCGGTTATCGCTTAGTGTTGATCCGACGCTATTGAGCATTAAATTCGCCTCTCTACTCAACTTTATCCTCGACTCACCTCTGTTCTCGACTTTCTACTCGCCTCTATATTCGACTCTCTACTCGCCTTTATACTTGAATTTATACTCGACTCTCTACTAACTTCTCTGTTCCCATTTCTACTCGACTTTGTACTCTTCTCTATACTCGCCTTTCCATTGGCTTCTCTACTTGCCCATCCATTCGATTATCTTTTCGCCTCTCTACTTGACTCTTCCCACTCGCCTATCTACTCGCACCTCTACTCAACTCTCTATTCGATCTCTACTCACCACTACATTCATCTTTCCACTCGCCTCCCTATTCGCCTCTCTACTCAACCCTTTACTGCAATTTATATGGCTCTCTAGTCTCATATGTACTCGCCCCTGTAGTCGACTCTACTCGACTTTCGATTTTTACACGCCTATCGATCCACTCATCCCTATAACAATCTCTACTCGCCTCTCCACTTGTTTGTATATTTGGTTCGCTACTCGACTATGTCCGTTCAGAAGCTCTAAATCACCTTTGTACCAAATTTCACGAGGACAGCTTAAAAGAAATTCTTACTATTTATGCCATATTCACCCCCTTTTTTATGCCAATAAAAATTAGAAACCTTAATCCCATAGCTCTATTCCTCTTCCCTCCTCCCCCTTCTATCCCTTTGTTCGCGATAAGGCGTAGCCACATTATTCGTAGGGCCTAGCCTACGAATAATACATTATTTGTAGGGCGTAGCCTATGTCCATTGCCAACCTCTAATCCATCTCTATACCAATTTCATCAAGATATCTTCAAAATTATCAAACATATATACCCTTGCCTTGCTATTCCACCCCTTCAACTCCTTTTTTCGCAATAAAAAATTGCCTATTTCCATTTTCGAGCTCTAATCCATCTCTGTACCAAATTTCACCAGGATATCATCAAAAATGACAAATTTTAATACTAACTATCCAGTCCTTATCCCTCCCCCTCCCTTTTACTACATTATTCGCAATAAAAGGTAGCATATGTCTGTTACCAAGCTCTAATTAATCCCTGTACCTTTCATACCTTATGACCCCCACCCCCCTATGTCTCCATTTTCGCATCAATAGATAGCCTATGTTCGTTCCCAAGCTTCAATCCATCTCTGTACCAAATATATCATCAGGATGTCTTCAAAACTGGTCAACTTTTGTCCCCTATAACCCCCCCCCCCCTTTATCCTCGTCTTTCGCGACAAAAGGTAGCCTATGTTCGTTCCCAAGCTTTAATCTATATCTGTACCAAATTTCATCAGGATATCTTCAAAAAAGACAAACTTTCATCCCATAGCCATATCCCCCCCCCCTTCTACCCCTTTTTGCGATAAAAGGTAGCCTATGTCCGTTCCCAAGCTCTGAACTATCTCTGTGGTACAGAGATAGTTCGTAATTTCATCAGAAAATCTTCAAAAATGACAAACTTTCATACCAAGGCCCTAGTCCGCCCCCCTTCTACCCCCCTTTTCGCGATAAAAGGTAGCCTACATCCGTTTCCAAGCTCTAAACAATCTTTGTACCCAATTTTATCAAGAAATCTTCAAAAATGACAAACTTTCATCCCAAGGCCCTAGTCCTCCCCCTTCTACCCCCCTTTTCGCGATAAAAGGTAGCCTATGTCCGTTCTCAAGCTCTAATCTACCTCTGTACCAAATTTCATTAAGATATCTTCAGAAATGACAAACTTTCATAAAAACTTTCATCCCCTATTTCCCCCCTTAAACCCCCTTTCTCGTGATAAAAGGTAGCCTATGTCCCTTCTCAAGCTCTAATATACCTCTGTACCAAATTTCATCAAGATCGGTTCAGTGGTTTAGGCGTGAAAGCTAACATACAGACAGACAGACAGACAGACAGACAGTTACTTTCGCATTTATAATATTAGTATGGATTTTAAATTTTTGCGAAACCTCTGAGGTGGCAGCCAAGCACACCTTCCAGCTGATGGAAAATGGTTACCGTGGCCTATGGACGTGTGCAACACCAGGGGACTCACGCTCCTGCTGCCGACCCTGAAAACACAGAGAATTTCTGTGCCATCAGCGTAGAAGACAAAGCAAGCAAAGCCTTTGGTCTTCCCACTGACAGCTCACAAACTCTCCAGTGAGTTTTAGCTACCCTACTCACTGCTTGGAACTAGAACACAACGCGAGGTTATTATGGCTGCGGTATTCTGTAGGGCGAAGGTCTACTACTCCAGTCGGACTGCTCAATTGCACAGGAATACCGTCGTGTCCTACCTCCTACAAAATGCAACACCAGGGGCGTCACAGTCGTGCTGCCGCCGGCAGCCGACTTTGAAGAAACCTTCTAATGCCCTTCTGGAAGAACCGCATATTATAGTCGCTTGGGAAAAAAAGAGCAGGAATGAACTCCATTCCACAGCTTGAGCGTGCGTAGGATGAAGAACTTCATGAAAGGAACTTCATCACCTGATGTAAAGTGGTTACCGCAGCCTAATGGACGTGTGCAACACCAGGGGAGTCACACTCGTGCTGCCACAGAATAGATAATAGTGCTGCCGAACCTGTAAGCACAGAGAGCTTCTGTGTCTTCACTGTAGAGGACAAAGCGGGACAAGCCTTTGGTCTTCCCTCTGACAGCATAATTTGGTTTTGGTACTGTATTTCAAGAAGTTATTTTAAGTATTATTGATACATTGAATAAAAGCAAAACCGATATAAATATGGAACTATTCATAAATCTTGCTTAGCTTTGAACTCCTACTGTGTGTCCATTTAAAGATCGATTAAACATGTTTGCGCTGTTGGGTCTCTTGTAGCTCTTTATGAACTTGTTCTACTAAAATGCCTTCGTTGTTAAGTGAATTATTTAGATTTTTTTCGCTCATACAGCAGTGCTTTATATAGCGCCAGCGGAAAATAATCCTCACAACAGTTTCATCCACCGAAGGATACAGTAGATTGTCAAATTAAACAAATAGGCACTACTTAACTTAATATGATTCGTTTTGACTCAATATTTTTAAGTCTCATGTTAATATCTGCCTGTCAAATACAGGAGAAACCGGTAAGGGCACAATCAGTTGAAGTGCCTTTATCTCCAGGTATGTATGTAAACGTACTTCAAAATACATATATATTAACGAATGTTTGCAACTAACGTGGTACAGTGGTGAAGGACTTTTAATTTTAAAAGAGAAGCCGGTAAAAGAGTTTACCTAGATCTAGTTTGTGAAGCACCATGTGACGCACGGGGAAGCCGCATTAAGGACCAGAAATCAATAGCTATCGACGTGGAAGGTAGTGAATAACAAGGTCTAACTTAGAGCCAGACGTTGCAAGGCAGTTAAATACAGTTAAATACAACAGCTAATTATTAACAGAAGCCGCATAAATCGTCCAGTTCTGCCCAAGTGCCTAACCACCCAGCGTCCGCCTATATACCATAAAAACAGTAGGCTGGCACGATTGGTACAGTATAGACCTACATGGTATCTTCCAATGCTGTGATAATAATAACATTTTCTATTTTAGGTCAAGAGTGTCAAATGACGCCTGTTATCCATGTCTTGAAACATCCAGGATGTATACCTAAAGCTATACCCTCATTTGCGTGTATCGGAAAATGCACCAGCTATGTGCAGGTACGTACAAAGAGTACGTATAAGTAGGAAGTACGTTATCAACTGAGTTGTCGAGCCTTCTTCATCCTAGCATTAATTCTAGTTGCATCCGGAGCTTTCGAGTCTGGGATCCGCTTTTTCAAGTCTAACTGGAGATTATGCTAAACTTCGATATTTTACGTGAAGCGACTTTTTTTTCTTCCATTGACGATACCGAAGCTTTATGTACAGTTAGATCAGGTTTTATTTATTTGGAGTTTTTACCCATAACGACTGCCATATAGATGTTCGTATGGCAACCGAGACCGATGGCTTAACGTGTTTACCGAGTCACGATCAGACCAATGCAAATAGCCATATTCATGCATACAAATATTTGCACTTGTGAGTTGGAATCAATCGTGCGCCTGTTACGAGAATAAATAATAAAATAATAAAAATCCTGAAGTCTTTTAAAAAGTAATTTTCTGAAGGAATTTCCGTACTTCACCATCGCCAGGCCAGTCGCCACAGAGGCTTTCATATTAAAGAAACATTAGTGTTTGAGAAACTTATCGTAAATGACAGTCATTAACGACTGTCAAATACGTCAAATCCAATACATTCGTCATTCTATTCCACCAAACGCCGGCTAGCGAATTGCCACTTGTCTAGAGGGGCAGGTTATGAACTATTTTCGCTTCTAAGAAACGTAAACACCTATTAAATTTCATTTTACAGGTATCAGGTAGTAAAATTTGGCAAATGGAACGCACCTGCAACTGTTGCCAAGAATCCGGCGAGCGGGAGGCAATAGTTGTACTACTTTGCCCAAAGGCCAAAAGCGAAGATAAAAAATTGCGACGAGTTAGTATATTTTGAATTTCAAACAATACCTAACTTCAAATCGATTAAGATAGGAAAAGTGAATCGTTCAGGCGGGACTCGATCCCGCGATCTTTCCCTTACAGGGGGAATGCTCTGACGGTAGTATAGGAGAATTTGGATAGCTTCAGGCGTGGCACGGTGGCTCAGTGGGTAGAGCATTCCCCCTGTAAGGGAAAGATTGCGGGTTCGCGTCCCGTCTGAGTGATTCACTTTTTCCTATCTTAATCGATTTAAAAAGTTAGCATAGTAAATGCTTCAAAATTTCATTCAATACCTAACTTCAGTTCATTCATTACATGTCAGTATATGACTCACGCCTTTAAATCCCCGCAGGGGTAGAGAGAGGTGTATTAACACCCACATTTCACCAATTATGATTTTCGGTCCCAAGTTATAGGGGGCGAGCCTATTGCGCTCCGCTCCCGCATTAAGCCTTTGTGGTTTTTTTTTTATAACCATACAGAAATAAGTTATTTTTCTTTATAACCATGCAGAAATAAGTCATCTTTCTAACTGTTTAATTAAATGGCTAGACAAGTAGTTAAACGTCATCGATCCAAGCTCTTTGCCTAGCCGTTCAATTAAATGGCTGAACACCATTCAGGCCGTTAATTGAATGGCGCCGTTTAGTTAACTGCGTGATTAAGCTAGTTGGCGGCGACATATGTACCTACTGGTATTGAAATAAATTATTTATAATTATTTTTTCCAGGTCACTACTAAAGCTCCATTAGAATGCATGTGCCGGCCATGTGGAGGAATAGAAGAAAGCGCTATTGTTCCTCAAGAAGTCGCAGGGTATGCAGAAGAAGGACCCTTATACAATCATTTCAGGAAAACCTTTTAGACTTGTTAACATTTGCTAGATTATAACGTATTAATGATTGTTATGCAGAAAAGCGGGTGCGTTATTATTTTTTATATTATAATTAAAACCTTTGACCAATAACCATACTGTTTCTTTAATTAATTTCTATTACAACAGGGAAGTAACATGGCATGGGTGAAATTTTAGGGACGCTTTTATATGGTCTAAGGCCTAAGGTATTGTCTGAAGACGGCATAGAACAGCGGCTCTCAAACTTTTTTGAAGACGGATAACCTTTTTGGAAAGCGCAATACTTGACGGAATCCTACAGTAAAATATGTTTTTATAAATTAAACATTATAAAAGTACTATGTAACAGTTACTACTTATTACTTACTTGGTAAATTAGAAAGAAGCACAATAATAAAATATTAAAAAAAAAAGAAAAAATCGAATAATGAGTAATAAATAATAATTGGTTGATATCAGGTTTGATAGAAGACAGTTCAAGTCTCATATCAGTTTCGGCATCCAGTCTATTGCGGTATTTTGATTTCGTAGCTGCATTTTGGCAAGCATTGGATGTTTAAATCATGGATTATGCACCAAAAATCGTTGTGAGGCGTGGTGTCGTTTTGAACAGAGACTCTATACTTGTGATTCGTCCTTTGACTTAGTTTCGGGCTTATGCAAGTTAGTTAAAAGATTATTAAGAATTCATGAATTTCTTTTCCTATTTGTGCTTTGGGTTCGTGGTGAGATGGCTGACATTGAAGGAAAACGACTTTACGACTTTATGACTTATTATTTATTCTGTGAGACACACACACTTGAGTTACATGTTAAGGAATGAATGTCGGGCGCCGGTACTGTCCGAGGACGAGGGCGCTGTCATAGACAATCATAGACAACATATTTATTTTAATAGACAAATATACAACATGCCCTTTTTTCTTTAAGAAAAAGAAATGACAATTTATTTCTTTTTTGACACTTGACGTTGACACTGGCTTTGACATATGACATATGAATATAAACAAAAAGATAACCTTACTTTTCTAAACAAAGTCACGTTAAACAATTAACATTAAATTATTTAAAATTACCGTGATAAAAACATATATTGAAGTGTTTTCGTGCAATTAATACAATTAGAGTCTACATTTCAACATATTATCAAATTGAATTACATTCTATTAGATTACTTACAAATTATTGTCATGTCAATATTTAGTTTTGTAAAAGTGTCTATTGTGTACATTATTACAGAAATTATAAATCCAGTCTTTCTATTTTCTTAAGCAATCTACCTCTAGAGCTATATTTTATTTCAGCTGTTGCATCGTCACTATTGCGACTTTGTGACGGTAAAATATGACTACTTGAGCTTGCTTGAGGTAAAGTACTTGTTTCAATTGTTTCAATAGGACTTGTAAGTATGTTTTCTAAATTATCTAAATTATCAGAGGACGACAATGATATAGGAATTGGATTCTCGCTTTCATATTCACTGTAGTCATGTAAACTTTCAGGTGAAATAATGGTATCATCCATATTTACAAATTCGGGTGACTTACATACATTTTGGGACTGACTTGACTTAGGACTCTTTTGTTTTTCTGTGTGACAAGAATAGTTTGATTCAAGCGACATAAATGAATCTGAGTCATTGCTAGACTCTTGACTTTGACTTTGATACTTTGACTTTGTATCAGGACTTGACTCACATATTTGAGTATAGAAGAATGTACAATTATCATCCTCCTCTTCTACAAAATAAGATTTTTTATTTGACTTATTATGTTTTTGATTAGATTGACTTGAACTTAATGACTGACTTGGACTTATTGACTGACTAGGAAAAGTTTCCTTAAAGTGAACTTTTTTATCACTCTCTTGTAAGACATTATTTTGACTTGAATTTTGACTATTTGACTTATATTTCAATCGAATATGTTGGCTATTTCTACGGTAAGTAGTATTATTACAATCCTTGACAATAAATGATCTAGGATATTTTGTTTTTGATACAATAATTCCTTCAGTCCAAATTATATCTTTAGGATTTTTCTTAAAATAAATTTTGTCATTTATGCGAAATTCAGTATAACTTTTACAATTTTTATCATAATAAAATTTTGATTTTTGTAAACTAGTTTGTTTCTTTTGATAATGTTCAGAATGCTTAACAATCTTAGGTCGCAAGTTTTTAATTTGACTAGGTAGTTTAGATCTTAAAGTTCTAGACATTAACAACTGTGCAGGCGAACTTAAATTATTCCTAGGTGTATTCCTATAGTGTAATAATCCTATGTATGGATCAGTACCAGAATAATCACTTTTTCTGAAAATATTTTTTACTATTTTCACAGAGACCTCAGCTAAGCCGTTAGACCTTGGAAAATGCGGACTAGAGACAATTTGTTCAATGTCCCATTCATACAAAAATTTTTGAAAATCAATGGAGTTGTATGGTGGACCTCCATCTGAAACTAACTGCATGGGAATGCCGTGACGTGCGAAGATAGACTTTAAATGTGTTATGACATTAAATGATCGACTATCTTTATTTAAATTGGCAATTTCGATGTAATTAGAATAGTAATCTACTACAAGTAAATATTTTTTACCTTTATATTCAAACAAGTCGGTAGCCAATTTTTGCCATGGATACAATGGTATTTAATGGGATAACATAGGTTGTTTTGTTTTATTTGCAGAATAAATAGCACATGACTCACACTGTCTAACTTTATTTTCTATATCCTGATTAATATTAGGCCAATAAACTACTCCTCTTGCCAAGTTTTTTGTCTTTTCAATACCTTGATGACTTTCATGTAGTATATTCAGAATTTCTGATCTCATAGACTGTGGAATAATAACTGAACTATTTTTGAAAATAATATCATTTATGACATGGATTTCCTCTTTGATATTCCAGTATGGTAATAACAAAGTATCACAATGTTGTTTGCAATTAGGCCATCCATTTTTATAGTATTCAATTAATTTCTGTGAAACTAAATCCTGTTTAGTATGAGACAAAAATTTTTCAAGTTTTTCTGGAGAAATAGCTAAATTAGAGGTCAAAAAATTCACATGAATATTAATATTTGAGTCTAAATCTTCTAAAGAAACTAATTCTTGGTTAAAATTGTTATCATTTATTGGGGCACGTGACAAAGTATCTGAAATATACATTTCTGAACCTTTTGTGTATGTAACAATTAGGTCGTAGGCTTGCAACGTTATCATCATACGTTGTAATCTAGCTGGCACTTCGGATAAAGGTTTTTTGAATAAAGTAACCAATGGTTGGTGGTCTGTTTCAACCTGAATAGGTTTGCCATATAAATATTGGTGGAACTTTTTACATCCAAAGACTATTGCATACAATTCTTTTTCTATCTGTGCATAATTTATTTGACTTTTATTCAATGACTTGGAAGCATATGCTATGGGGTTTTTTCCATGCAAAATTACTGCACCTACTGCATTCTTAGAAGAATCGACTGACAACCTAATTGGTTTTTTAATATCATAGTGGACTAAAACAGGCGACTGACATAATACTGATTTTAATTTTTTAAATTGTTTTTCATGTTGGTCTAACCATTGCCATTTATTAAATTTTTTGAGAAGTTCTCTTAGAAGAGAGGTTTCTTCTGCAAGATTTGGAATATAGGAACCTAAATAGTTAATCATTCCTAAGAATCTTTGAAGCTCTTTGACATTAGTAGGACTTGACATTTTTGAAATTGCTTCAACCTTCGACTGATCAGGCGAAACACCTTCCTTATTAAAAATATGACCTACATAGCAAATTTCTGACATACCAAATTGACATTTTGATTTGTTGAACTTCAAATTGACTTTAGAGGCACGCTCAAATAAAGATTCTAACCTTTGATTGTGTTCCACGACAGTAGACCCAAAGACCAAAATATCATCTACAAAGATAATTACACCAGGCAAATCTCCAAACAATTGATTCATAGTCCTATGAAAAATTTCACCAGATGAGCTAATTCCGTAGGGTAATCGCAAAAATCTGTATCTTCCGTAAGGTGTATTGAAGGTACAGAGATCACTACTACCTTCATCCAAACAAATAGTCCAATAGCCTGAACTAGCATCTAACTTTGAGAAAATTGATGCACCCGCAACTTTAGATCTTAAATCATCAAATGTTGGATACGGGTAGTAAGGACGTCTAATAGCTGTATTTAAATTTCTAGGATCAAGACATATCCTTAATTTACCATTTTGTTTTTCTACCAAGACTATTGAGTTAACCCATTTAGTTGGTTTAACAACTTTTTCTATGACTTGTAATTTTTCCATACTCTCTAATTCATCTTTAAGACGTTTTTCTAAAGAATATGGTATTCTACGTACCGGGCAAATTTTAGGAGGTACATTGCTATCAATGTCTAGATGAGCTTTATATGGTAAACAACCAAGACCCTCGAATGTTTTAGCATATTTAGAAACAATTTGTTGCACTGATTTGTTCTGAATTCCATAGATTCTTTTTACAATTCCAAGTTTTTCACATGAATTCCATCCTATAATTGTTTTACAGTCACATTCAACCACAACAAAGTACAATTTTGTTTTTATACCATTTTCAAATTCACAATCAATTTTACATGTACCTACATTTGGCACTAATTGTCCTGAAAAGGTGAATAGCTTATTATTTGTTCTAAAAATATTAATTTTACAATGAGAACAAGACATAATTTTATTCAATGTGTTCTTACTAATAACATTTGTATCAGCACCTGTATCAATTTGACATTCAAGTTTATAATCATTACAGTAAACATTTATCAACCAATCTTTATTATTATAATTAGAATTTTGAATAGAATTTATTATAAACTGATTAGAAAATACCTGTGGTTCTGCGTCATTGCATGAAATATTGCTCACTTTATGATTGTTACTTTTTCCTGGCTGCCTGAAAAAACAAAATTTTGCAAAATGTCCTTGTTTTTTGCATATTGAGCAAATTTTTTCCATTGCTGGGCATTTGTGTCTGTGTACTTGACCACATCGAGTACAGTTTCTATTCTGTGACTTATTTCTGTTGTTGGATAAACACAACTGATCTCTTGTTCTACTATTATTTCGAGAATGACTATTATTTCTATTCTTTGAATTATTTCTTTGTCGTGACCTTGATCTACCACTATAATTTTGATTTTGAGTGATTCCTTGTATAACCTCATTTTTATGTTCATGATTTAGCATTTTAGATCTTTCTTGTGATAATTCTAAGCTTTTGGATATTTTTGTTGCCGACTCTATAGTCAAATTTTCTTCTTGTAGTAGCCTTTCCTTTATATGAGTGTTTTTAATACCGATTACAAACATGTCTTTTATCAATGATTCTTTTAGATCTCCAAATTCACAAGATCCACTTAAATTATTTAAAATCGTTAGATATTCATCCGTAGATTCATCACTTTTCTGGTAGCGTGTAAAAAAATTATATCTCTCTACCGTCAAATTAGAGTGTGGACTAAATTTTTCATCAAATTTCTTCAGAATTGCCTCGAATTTGGTTTTAGTTCTGTCCAAATTGAAGCTATTAAAAATCTCTATGCCATCATCACCAATCGCATTTAGGAAAATCGCAGTCTTTTTATTGTCTGTAAATTTCTCAAATTCGTTCGCATCCATGAAAATTTCAAAACGTAATTTCCATTTTTTCCATTTACTAGATGGATCCTCAGTATTTTGAATCGTTAACGGTTTGAGTTGGACAAGAATTCCTTTGTCTGACATGACGACTATGACTTGTATTTTTTATTTTTTGAAATTCTTACTTTTGACTTACCCGCGATTATTTTTAGTTCCAACAAGCAACGTTTATGACACCACTTCTTATATTACTTCTTATATTGCTTTAGACACCACTTTTGACACCACTTTTGACACCATGCTTTGGGTTCGTGGTGAGATGGCTGACATTGAAGGAAAACGACTTTACGACTTTATGACTTATTATTTATTCTGTGAGACACACACACTTGAGTTACATGTTAAGGAATGAATGTCGGGCGCCGGTACTGTCCGAGGACGAGGGCGCTGTCATAGACAATCATAGACAACATATTTATTTTAATAGACAAATATACAACAATTTGTATTCTGTTCTTCAAGAAAATATTCATCAAAAGATGCGCGCATCAAAGTGAGATATTGGACCAATTCTTCAAATACATCATCTTAAAACATTTCTGAGTCGTTATCGCTATAACAAACTCTATGGAGTTGAGCAGCGTGAATAATCTTCTGGCGTTCTTCAAAGAGTTAGAGTGAATCGAGTAGAATACCTACCAATCCTCACCATAGATAATTAACATATATGATCGTCACGCAAAAACCTCGTCATGACTTGGAGTTGCGGATACCAGACCGTGATATGATACCATATTTTTCCATATCAATACTCTGTAGTGACGTAAAGCTTTCTATTTCACTCTTACCGACACAAATAATCCAAAAATGTAATTTTATTTTTTAAAGGCCTGGAACACTATTGAATGTTTACTTAGCAACGATAAATTTAATTCATACAGTTTTTGAAAGATATCTATGTATATAAAAATCAATTGCTGTTCGTTAGTCTCGCTAAAACTCGAGAACGGCTGAACGGATTTATCTAATCTTGGTCTTGAAATGTTCGTGGAGGTCTAGGGAAGGTTTAAATGGTGAGATAATATGGGAAATTGCAACTTTTTTTTATTGATTCCGAGGCGGTATGAAGATTGCCGGGTCAGCTAGTCCGCAATAAAAATAGTCGGCACAACCAAGTTTTATCATAGAAACAAACTTACAACTAAACAAACGGCCTTTCAAATTAAAATAAGTATATATCATTTGTAACTCGGCTCTTAGTAAAAATATATCCATTTTTTATAAAAAAATCTTCTCCGTTGGTGTTTGTGGGCAGCGGCGAACACATAAGCATATCTTTTTTTTAAAGAACTTTCATATGGATATCTCACGGTAACCAGAAAGATATCCAGACGAGCGACATCAGTTGACTTATCCATTTCCAAGACAAATCGTCTTTTTTCTAGATGTGTCTAGTTCTTGTTTAACGTAACTTGCTAGATCATTAATTCGCCATGAAACCGTATCGTTTGATAGCGGCACAGTAGAAAGATACTTTGCAGATTTTTCACATTTTTTTTTTCATTTTATTATGTCTAACACCCATTTCTTTATCTAATTCACACCGATAGTGTGCGGTGTGCGCTTCAACGGCTTGTGCAATGTGATGGCTAACTAAATATGATAAATATGACCCAAACTATCGATGAAAAGGCCGGGGGCCTTTTCATTGTCTCTTCTCCTTTTCTCCTCAGTAGCTAAAAAATTGTCTTTAGACTCCGTATACCTACAGTTTTCTAAATTAGACTTCGATTCAACAATCCCGTGACATAGGAGGCCACCACTTTTCCTGCAATATTCTAAAATCGTTATAATAGGCAATCATCAGACAATGACAGTCTCTTTATAATCCTGGCAGTTGGCACCTTTCCCCATTCGGGTTAAAAAATTATAAATCAGATTTAGTCCATTGAAAAGTTACATTTGGGGTTCCATTTGTCAGAGGCTGCGATTTTCTGTTTTAGATATCAAGGGAGGGCCAGTTCCACGTTTTATCCAAGTTTGTGGGGTTGCAATTCATACATTTCTATACAAACTCCTTGGATACGTAGCCGGCAACATCGGCCGTCCTAGTGAGGCAGGGGATTTAAGGATGTACCACTGAATTTGTGAATTCCGAACGTTCCGAAAAAAGTTGATAGTTTTCAATTTTTGTCATTACCATAGAGTACTAGGCTTCGGTAAAAAATTGGGATGAGGCGTATATACCTACTGGTACAGGTATTTATACCCGGTATAAACATGGCAGTACGCATAACGGGTGTGTACCTACGGCAGATAGGATATCAGATCGATAGGTATTACCGCTATCGCACGAGCTACGGGAAGAACGAACCCGGCCCGTACGTACCTATACTTTGTACCCAGTCTGCGTTCTAAGACCGACACCGACACCCGACACCGCACCTGTTGTCGCACCCGCCATTCACGAGGTTGCCCGAATGGTTACGGTGCCTCCCGATTGTGCCTGAATTGAAACGTACTTATATAACTTAAAAATGCGTCACATTGATTGCATGGGTAATTACTTCAATTAATACAAATAAAAAATACATGCAAAAAGTCGTTTAATTTTTTTCATACATAATCAAATCAAAAAATTATTACGACATCCGATGATTAGGTGTTTCGATCGCTAGGACTAAATATATATTTTTTAAAGATGCGTTATATAAAATATGCTGTAAGATGTACATATAATAAATGGTTATACATGATTAAATTCATTTTTTATTTATTCCATTAATTTTCTTCCAGCCAAGTAAAGCGTCACACTTAAGGTGCTTTTCCACCTGAGGGGCGAGACGAGACGAGGCGAGAAGAGAATTGAAATCGCACTGACCCTTTTCCACTAAAAATTAATATCGCGAGCTCGCGCGTGACGGCCGCGCCGCGCCGCCCGTATGCTTTATATATAAATGTATTTTAGACAGCTCACACACAATGCTCGATATAACTTTATTCTAGCGTCAATGCCGAAAACTCCGAACAAAAATTAGGCGTCAATATTCTCGTCAATCCACACTGTTTCCACCAAAGATGCACTGCGAGAGGATTGAAAATTTGTTATACAAATTTCAATTCTCTCCTCGCCTCGCCCCGCCTAGCCACTCTGATGGAAAATCACCTTGAAGGTGATTTATACTCTATATCGGAACCAATACGGTTCATTTTTGCACTAACAAATATTTCAATTCACGCCTCGCATATTCTCGTCAATCTACACTGTTTCCACCAAAGATACGCTGGGAGAGGATTGAAAATTTGCCATACAAATTTCAATTCTCTCCTCGCCTCGTCTCGTCTCGCCCCTCTGGTCGAAATTCACCTTTAGACGCGGTCTGCGGTGGCGGTCAATACAACTGACAGCTTTCAATTACGAAATTTGCATTGACACTTATGACTAGACTCACTATATAACAATCACAATCTTGAGGACATGCCGTCATGACTGTGATTTTTTAATCCTCAGTTCAATTTAGAAACAGAATTTGTAAGAACCTCCCGCGTCTTGGGGGAAAATCATATTTTATAGCAACACTGCAATCTTTGACTATTGACCTTAGGTAATTATATGGTAATAATCTTCTATCTCATTCGGCCACGCCGTCCATTACTCTATACCTACTTTATTTCTCTAAGGTATATAGAGGTCTGCAAAGCATGGACTATAAATTATACTTACCTACTTGCTAGAAAGAATAATGATGATCGATTGATTTAGGATGATTGACATAATAAAATAATAATTCATTGAATCGTAGTGATTAGATTATTTATAATTTAATTAAATGACAGCCAGTTAAATGAATGACAGAAATCATTCAAGATGTCAGGTATTAAACTTCAAGAATAGCAAAAAGATTAATCACTGTAAAGTATCTACTATACATAATAATCTATGCTTAAGTATTTCTATCAAGTTGCTGTAAAGTGTGTGACAAGAAGGTAAATAATATTATTGACTCCTAAGCTCTCATTTATTTATTTATAGTAAGTACTTAAACAACCCAAAATACCATAGATATAAATACTAAATCTATGCAAAATACAGAATGGAAAGGAGACCGTGGTTGACCTTGGGTTCTAGTCAAACTGCATTCGTTACGGGGCGAATCCATCGCTACATTCGCCCTCGCTCCGATGATAACGATGTTCGATTCGTAGACAATGTTTGTCACTTTTTGCATTCTTTAACTCGATTCGAATGGTCGTTTCGACACCATTTTAGTCTATGATTTTCGAATTAATGTGGATGAGTCCTAATTCTTATTCCATCGTCACTGTCAAGAGTGTCAAAACTTTGTTTTGAACTTTTGACACGGACGGACCAAACAAATGTTAAAAACTTTGTGGGATGTTATTAAGAGCTTTAAAGGTAAGATTTAAGTAAGTAAGTATTATTTAAGTTAGTAAGTGTTATTCTACTAATATTACAAATGTGAAAGTTTATGAAGATGTTATACCTAAATAAACGTATCCCACAGGAAGAATTAACCTGTCTTCAATTTTCAGTCAATTTTTACTCTTTTGGAATTTATGGAAAGGCGCAATAGTTTAAGCAGTGAAATATAGCGGCATTACTTTAAATAATATCAGTTATAATGGGCCGAAAGGAAGTAAGAAACAATGACCTTGGTGGTTTACAATAACATATTCAATTTCATAGAACTCTTATTATTCATATTCCAGACACGGTGATTTATCGAGACCTCAGCCTGGTCTTCAAGGCCATATAAGGGTAGACAACCTATGGCAGGAGTCAGCCCTTATCCTTAATTCTATTCATGGTGGTGTCAATACGACAAGACAAATGGAAAAAGGTATTTACCATACTGAAACTACAGCCCATAGGTTTTGATGATACATCCTCTCCTGTTTTATAAGTACCTAGATTAATAATATCATTGCATTATTTAGGTGAATAAAAGATGTTGTGACTTATTTATTAATGCTTTTAATAATAATCACAATTTCATTTAAAATGTTCATTATAATATTGTATACTTAGTTGCATAATTTGTTTACTTTAAGGTGTTTGCTGACTGGAAATCCAAGACCAGCAAAGACACAAACTATATCAGTATGGCAGTGGCACTGATGGTGGTCCTGATAACGGTGAAATCAGATAACTCATGGGTGCCTTAGCAATGGAGGGCCCCCTAATATAAAGGAACAGCGATTTAATGTGAGTTGATGTGTAACTTTTTGATTGATGTAGGTTACTGTAGGTGTAATGATTATAATGATAGAAGATTAGAAGTTCAGTAAAGTGATTTTTCAATTAAACTAAAAATTTAAAAAATGAAATTACTATATTATACAAACAATAAAAAAGTGTGCAGTTTGTCTCTGCCACCTAAGTGGTATAATCTGTTTTAAGTACTAAAACATACATAACCTACATATCATTTTATGATTCTTAGTTTCTATCAATCTTCAAAAATTCATTAGTCAGATGAATATAATTCACATGAAAATTATAAATATCTTTGTATACCTCTGTAGTAAAATGGATTTAAGTAACATTACATAAGCATTGTATTCAAAAACTGATGATTGCTCAATAAAGATAAATTATTACGGATATGACAGGAACTTAACAGTAATTACTTTACATAATATTATTTTATAGTATAGGTATTTATTTATCTTTATATTCTTCCAGAGATCATCAGCTGCATCATCAAACTTTAACAAGCAATATATTGTTGTTGCATATGGTGTGTACTTATCACCTATTCATCAAATAAAGATACTTTTTGTAATATACTATACTTAACGGGAGTGACATTTTAAATTTTTCTCACATAAACCTTTATCTTCTGGAGAAATGATTTTTCTATATGAAAATCTAACATACATACATATAATCACGCCTACCCCCGAAGGGTTAGGCAGTGGTGAATTGACACCTCCATTTCACCAATCAGTGTACTTGGTCCCATGTAATATGGACTTTTTTTAATAGAACTATGGTGGCAGACAAGCACACGGTCCACCTGATGGACAGTGGTTACCGTGGCCCATGCCGTGAGCCAATTGCCATATTCCGGGCACTATTGTTGACCATCTAAGCCTTATTATGTTATATGTGTAACATAATGTTGACATAGTCAGTCACTCCCTCTTTCCCATTGAAGTAGGTAGATACATCTATCCATTATGAAAAAGTATTCGTTTTGTAGAGTGATAACAAAAACCTATATTGCTATTTATTTTTGCAGACTTAGTAACAATACATGCGCAGCCTCAGACACCACCAGCACCACCAACACTACTGCCATCAGCGTCATACGTCAGCGTCAGCGTCTCCACCAGTCAACAACTACCATTAGTAATTCCGACATGAAGATCACCACGACCGAACACGCCTCCCATTCTTCCTCCTCCAGCTGGACAAGAAACGGTACGGGTGACTTTGTGGCCGTTGAGCAAAGGATACAATTGAGGGAGAGGCCAGCTAAATGAAGCTCGTAGGATAGAGGTGGATGTGCAGCGCAATAATATACTAAGCCGATTTGCAGATATTGCTGAAGGCTTCCTTCAGCAATATTTGACAAGTAGGGACCACACATAACAGCAATTTTTTTCTATAAAATCAAAAATATGCTCGCACCTATTTCCTTCTGGAGTAGAAACAGATAACAGCCCGTTATCTGCTTCTATCCTTACCCACTTCACAAGCTTCAACAATTGTCATTAAACCTTTCATGCAAGCCCGCCGGACTAACTGGTTGTGTAAACTGAAAAACTTGTTGCTTAATACTTAGTAATTTGTTAATAAACAATGTTACAAGGTATTGTACAGAAGTTACTTTGTAATAAATAGAATAAATAGTATTAATATGGGAAATATTGTAATACTGCAAAAGCCTTGTATAATAGCTGAATCCACAGAAATCACAGATTTTCTATTAGTGTGTCCATTGTTATTTCGTTTTCTTGTTGTTTGTTTGCTGTGAATTCTTTGTGTAAATGTAAACTGACCAACTTGTTGCCTATTTCTTTTATCTGCTAATTTATGAATGTAAAAATCAATCTAAAATATATTATAAGTTATATAACTTAATAAGAGTAAATATCAGTGTGATTTAGTCAAATAAAAACTACTCTGATTTAGTCTAATCAAAACTGTAAATCTGATTTAGTCAAATATCAAAATCATATTATGAGTTATCACGCCTGTAAATCCCCAAGGGGTCTGTTTGTGTATGGTTGTATTTAAAATAAACAGAAGCCTTTATATTTCACTTTCAATCGTTTTCTTTTATTTCTTAACATAGTACAATATTGGTATTTGCATGCAAGCATATTCCTGCTGGCCTGCTGGGGATTATCATGCAGTACCCTGTTTTTACAGGCATCTCGAAAGTGCCTTCAGCAAGCCAAAGCACCGGTCTATAACGTTATGTGCCAGCACATGGCGCGATGTATGTATTGCAGTGAGAGACCCAGGCACAGCATCTTGAAGTCATAAGTCATGGCAATTGTGGACGCCCGGAATTATCTGGAACAACCACATAACTTTGTATATATATATTGAATACTTACTTAATGTGTATATAACCCCATAACATGGGCATGAATACAATGATTGGTGAAATGTGGGTGTCAATTCACCTCTGCCTAACCCTCCGGGGATAAAGGCGTGATTATATGTATGTACATCCTTGTACTATTAAAACCTTGTACGGTAATGGTCTTGAGCCCAATGAGTTTAAAAACGGGTATTGTCTTATCTTACCCAGTAACCACACTCATTCTCTACTTTGATGGAGACTGCCTGCATGGCTTGACTTTGTTTCTGGACCACATATAGGAGTCATGTGTGGCACCACCAAACTAAGAATGAACATTCAGGATTTCACAGTTATAGTTGTAAATCTGTAAAAAAATATATAATTTATTTGCAGGACAATATTCACTTGAATACTATTATGAAATCTTCAGCATATTTTATTTGTGTTCATTGCAAGAGAATCATAAATAATGTGTTGTTCAACATAACGATAATCCTTTATCATAATATATTTATTATTTTAGAACTTAAACATACTAAATCTTAAGTTACATATATAAATGATTTTTAAATTAAAAAAGCATCAACTCGCAATTGATTCGCTATTCTTGGCTATTACCTAATCTTATTTGTATGAAAAAATAGCAATTCTACACTGGTATCTCTGAATCCCCAGTCACCAAATGTGTTTATCACAACATGGTGATAAGCCGGAGTCAATGTAGGGACTAGTCTAATACTTACTATCAAAATTCTCAGACTGCAGCATAATGCTCTATATGACCATTGCAAATAGAACGAATGTATTGATTTATGATAATACATAATAACAAAATGCTAGGAAAAAAGTTGTTCTCTACAGGTTTTATCTAGGTGATATTTTAGAGACGTGACATAACCAAGTTAAAATAAGCTTTACTTCATCCCACCTATTTTTTCAATGATAAATTTACTATCTGTTGCTTAGGTAGGTAGGTACTTACTTAACATTTAATGAGTGAAATCCTTTTCTATTGAAGTATAGGTGCTCATCATTGCCCAGCTTAATGATGGTAACATGTGTACATGTGGGCAAATTGTATATCCTTTGGAATCTGTAAGGTAAGAACATACACATTACAATATAAATCCTACATATATCTGTATATTCTCAATTCTTAGGAAATATAATAATATAATTGTTGACATCATAAAAATAATTTCACTTACTCTTCTTTGATATATGTGCCTGTTCTTTTGTGGAGTTTGAGTGAAAACTATAATTTTTTCCATGATGGAGTTGTGGTACAAGCAGGTGGCAAAAGCACTAAGGGTACATAGCACCTGAAATAAGCATAATAAGTAAATTCAAAGCAAAACGAGAATCTTAACAAGTGTTATTATTCTACTCCATACTGTCTTACCTTTATTTCCAAAGTTATCTCCCACGTCCCTTTGAATGCAGTGGAAGCTCTTACTTCCACACAAAGATTTTATATGTTGACCTATTAAGACTGAATAATAAATAAAGTTTCCTGCATCTCATCGACATTTTCCAACTCTCGCCGGGAAATGTAAAGTCTTTGGCGTCTCTGCCTAACAGTTTTATTACGAGCTGCCCACAGTAAGCTCGGCTTTTGCTTTTTGTATTTATGTTGTAGTAAATTTTGAAATTTCAATCATAGAAGATTTGTATTGTAACCTCAATAAAATGACAGCTTCGCGTATCTCGACACTCACACAAACTTACTACTATATACACACATTGACATTTTATTCGGTAGCGACAGGGGTCCGGCATTCGCTCCGGCTGCGAACACGAAATTCGAAATGGAGCTATAGCACCTGTCAAAATGGGCGCGTTGGCTACGCATTCCTATACAAGTAATCTTTCGTTAATGTTGGTTCGATTGATGGAATCGCGCGAATGAAACATTGTCTACCTTCTGTGTGTTCGTTATCCGTGGATCACGTGACACGTCGACAGGTAATGTCAGTTCCATACATTTTATATCTTTCGACTGACGAAATAGCCAATGGAATGAAACTTTGTCTAAACGCCCTTGGTCTTCAAATCCAGCAACTGGCAACACTACTGCTGCACCCATGTCAAATCCTCTGCTTTCTGTTGTTTCTGGTACGTTCTCTTTGCATGCGGGCTGTTCACGAAATCGTTCATTGATTGACCACCTATTTTATCACCGGAGAAGAAACCATTGTAATAATATCACCATTCCGTTCAGTCGGTCCAGTGTTATCAGTGTTTTCAATACATTAAACCAGTTTCTTCAATACATTAAGCAATTTGATAATCAAAATGCCGAAAGCTGTGTGTGTTCTCAAGGGGGACGTCAATGGAACAGTCTTCTTCAATCAGCAGGTTTTTATTTTTTATTATTATTATTATTTATCTGTTATTAATGCCTTTGGCAACAAGTTACGCATTTATATAAAAAATATAAGTAATTAACTATAGAAAAAGTAGGTAATTACCAATTCTGTTATTATAGTTTTTGCATACCGCCGCGGCCGGCATGGAATGATTTTAGTTACCAACTCTAATCGAAAGCACTTAGCAAAATTACTTGCTTTATTTTTAGCTATCATTGGTATGTGTATATTAGTTGTTTTAGTTTTATTGTATTGTGCAAAGTAACTCATAAAAAAAAAAACTTAGCTAAAAACAACCTTTGCCCTCTGTTTTATACATGCAGAAAAATGCGGAAGAATAATAGAATTACAAATTACAAAGCTTGTGAGTCTTCTAGGTCATGCAGAGTGTGCGAGGATGATACAGCACCGGACTTAGAATCTACGATACAAGAATTCTAATAAGAATCTGTGCAATATGGAAAACTGAAAACCTAAAAAGCCAGTGCTAACAAAATTAAATAAAAAAAGTATCAGCTTCTGCTAGTACATGAATTTTAGATAGTTATTGTATCACTTATATGACTAATAATGTAGTTCTTTGGAAACAATACTTGTTTGGTTTTCACCTACTAAATGAAATTGATGTGTCTTAACATTAATATTTTTACTGTAGGTAGTAATCCAGTATTCAGGCATTCAATTTGTTACATACATAGGTAGAAAAGTATGTAATATGTAATTAAGAAAAACTAAATACCCACCAGCATTGCACTGCTGAACTTAATGGAGTAAAATATAGCAATGTAGCTCAGTTTGCCATGATAGCAGGTTTGATGTTATTCACCCCTATTGTTATTTATGAGAATTGTCATATAAATAAACCCATTCCTCTTTCTAGGATGAGAAGTCGCCAGTGGTGATGACTGGGGAAATTTCTGGACTCAAAAAGGTATGTATTGATTTAAAAAGGTGTGTTAAGAGTACCAAAAAATAATTCGTAGAATAACAAGAAATTGTAATAGGTATACTACTAATATCACTGCATAAATCGCTCCTGGTCGTGGAGTTGCAGATATCAGCCCGTGATACCATACCATACTACTAACATTTGGTGCAAGTTTGTGAAGGTGAATTATATGGAAAAATGGAAAGAAATAGAAGAGAATGGATGAAAGAATACACAGACCAATTTTTACAGCTGTACAACTTTGTGTTAGAAGGTGAATTTTTATACCACTTAGGTGGCTGACAATCACATGGTCTACTTGATGGAAAGTGGTTACCGTGGCCTATGTACATGTTCAATACCAGGGGAGTCATGCTCATTTAGCTGATCCTGTAATGACATAAGAAAGACTTATAAAGTGGAAAAGAGATAACCACTTATATTAAATAAACAGTTACATTCTTATCAGTAAGAAACACTTGAGTTGAACCAGTCCCATTTAAAATATATATAAAAAACGAAGGTACCGCTGCTACTTATCAACTTAAAAATAAATTCTTTATCAAAAAGATAATCACTTGCTCTTTAACATCTACATTGAAAAAATAAAACTATATTAAACTTTGAAATTTAGCATGGTCGTTGCATCTAAAGCACCTTGAAGGTTGAGTCCACATTACTACTCTTTCTGCTTCACATCACATGGTCTGTAAGCTCATTATCTCTAGCAGTAAAGACAGAAAATGACTAAACAAAATGTACACCTATATGTTCTTAATAAACTTAAGGATACACTTCTTTCTCCTAGCATTAATCCCATTTGCATCCGAATCTTTTCATCTGGACGTCTTGGTCCGCTTTACCAATCTAACTTCGGATTTGGCTGAACTTGATATTTTTTTTAAATTTAATAATGTGTAACAGTAACACATTATTATTTGACAAGCTGCGCTAAACAAAGATTTGGGGTATAACTAATTGCAGAAGTGCCTATTTTTCAAAAATAAAGTAACCTAAGCTAAGTCCAATAAAATTGTCCTAGCCACTTCATAGATGACCTGTACAAATAGACAGATAGACTCAGTGGCTTGCTGTGTTAAGAATGGTTACCCATCCTGACCGATATGCTAGCATTGCTAAACCTTGCAATATGCTTGGTTACCATTAACCGCAAGCCACTTTGTAGTAGGAGGTCCGTCCAATTGAGCAGTCCGACTGGGCAAGTACCTCGGCCCTACAGAATACCGCGGCCGTAATAACCTCGTGTTGTGTTCCCGGAGGTGAGCAGGGTAGCCAGAGCTCATTAGAGAGGTTTTTCGCTGTCAGTGGGAAGACCAAAGGCTATTCCTGCTTTGTCTATTCAAACTCTGTGTTTAAAGGGTCAGCAGCACGAGTGTGACTCCCCTGGTGTGTTACAGGTCCATAGGCCACGTAACCACGTGCCATCAGGTGGGCCATGTGCAAGTCTGCCACCCCAATGGTTTAAAAAAAAAGAAAAAATACTTCAGAATTTAATTAAAGTTATGAACATGACTTTGCTGTTTTATGTAAAAGGTAGTGTGAATAGGTATAAAATTAACATGTACAATGATTATCATATAACAACAAGTCGAGGTCACGACGCCGCGATGTCGTAACGTAATCAAATTCACTCTACTACTTGAATAGGTATATATTATCAATTTAAATTGTAGAGGAGCATAAGTGCCTGCACACACTAGCGAGAAGACATGGCGTACGATTATATGTATAAAGAAATAGACCTTAAAGACATGCATTAAAATGATAATTTCAATACCACCGCTGGTTTGTTTTTGCGCCTACGATTATCATTTGAATTTCAATATTATGAGCATAGTTTTTATAAAGACTGTTTACTGTATAATGTGAAACAGTCCTTACAAAACACTATGCTCATTTATACATAAACGTCTTGTTCTACCATACCGCCAGCAAACTCCGGCCCTAAAACGTAAAGTTTATTATTGCAATCTTTTACTTGTGCTACCGTAAATGTGAAAGTTATGAATGAATGGTAATTATTCCATCAAGTCAGAATGTCTAAATAGATGTGGCGAGATCTCTGGAAGAGCACATAAACCATTTTCAGAGAAATGGTTCCCTCTGAGTCACAGGAATGAGATCATTAGGAGATAGGTACTTTACTAGGGCCAAACAGACGACAGTGAAAGCCAAAATTAAGCAAACCAAAAGGAGGAGTAGGACATAACCTAGCAGATTATGTTGTGAGTACCTACAGTCTCAAGCAAGCAATTTTGATTTAGATCGAACTAGATTGGAGAAAGTAAAATGCTCAGGCGGGATTTGAACCCGCAACCGGTCCCTTAAAGGGGGAGTGCTCTGACCGTTGAGCTACCGAGCTACGCCTTGAGCATTTCAATTTTCCTTTACATCTTGGAGCGACGAAGAAGGACGATTGTTGTACGATCTATCACAAGCCATGGTTGATGTTACAATCATTTTAAACATTGTATGTTGACCGACTGAGGAAGTACCTCCGCGCTACAGAATACCGCGGCCATAAAACGTCGCATTGTGTTCCCGGTTGTGAGTAGGGTAGCCAGAGCTCCCTGGAGTTTTTGTGCTGTCAGTGGGAAGATCAAAGGCTACTCCTGCTTTGTCTTCTACACTGACACACTCTGTGTTAACAGAGTCGGCAGCACGAGTGTGACTCCCCTGGTGTTGCACACGTCCATAGGCCACGGTAACCACTTTACATCAGGTGGACCGAGCGTGTCTGCCACGTCAGTGGCATAGAATACTAATTATTTTAGAATTTAATTAGATAATTTATGTTTGAATTCATGAAATTGCAGGGTAAACATGGTTTCCACGTTCACGAATTCGGAGACAACACCAACGGCTGCACGTCGGCTGGTCCTCACTTCAACCCTAAGGATCTCGACCATGGCGCGCCGGAGGCAGCCGTCCGCCACGTCGGTGACCTAGGGAACGTCGAGACCTTGGCAGATGGGGGCGTTACTAAGGTATTTCTATACATAATATGTATGACTTACTTTCAGACGAAAAGCATAACATAGACAGAAAATATAGCAAGTGGAGCCGCATAAAGTAATACTAAAGTAGCAGCATTTTGCTCGCACTCGTGCGTACTACACAAAGCGTGCGAGTGAGATCGTACTAGTTCTTACTACTAATTGATATTATTGCTACTACTTATACTACTACACTACACATGTACTCAACTTAAGTTTAGTAACAACCTCTGTCTGTCTAATAGACTCATTTAAACTGTGAAAAAAAGATCTCTAGCTTCAAAACTTTTAGTATGGTATTAATTGTAAATCATGTATTGTAGGTATCCTACTTAATACACATCATTATGTAATTGTTCAAATTGTAAACAGGAATTGTAAATGTTGCATATAACCTTGTGTACGTAACCCTGGTTTTAAAACGCAATCGTGGGTCATGTACGGGGTCTACCAAGATCATTATGAGCCCAGCTAACATCACCTGACAAGCTTTCTGTCAGGGTCAGGGAGTCAATTTTACAATAGTACTGTCGGCTGTTTGCGACTTCGTATGCGTCGAGTGAGTTAGAGTTTCGAACAAACTACTATCCCCCTGTTTTAACCACAAAAAGAGGTTGAATTTTAAGGACACATTATTATTGCACTTTCTCACCAATTTTAAATTTTATGTCACTTGCTTCAAGAATATAAGACTTTCATACAAACTTCCAACACCCGTTTCACCCCCTTAGGGGTAGAGTTTCGTAAAATTCTTTCTTAGCGAATGTCTACACCCTTTAAGGAACCTACGTGCCAAATTTCAAGTTTGTAAGTGTTATATATAGTTCTGTTCACGTTCATGAATCAGTAAGTGGTAATTCGCTTAATATAGATATAACGGCGATGTTTCGCAGGTGTGCATCCAAGACTCGCAGATCTCTCTGCTCCCGGGGGCTCACAACATCATCGGGCGCACGCTGGTGGTGCACGCCGACCCCGACGACATGGGCGTGGGTGGGCACGAGCTCAGCAAGACCACCGGCAACGCTGGGGCACGCGTCGGCTGCGGCGTCATAGGCCTCGCCAAGTCCTAGGCCTGCCTAGGCCACTACCAGCTGTCAAGGGAGGGACAGGCCCCACTGAAAGACCAGCGGCCGGTTGCGAGAAGGTTCGTGCAGCCTTGCAGCGAATCGCTGCCCCTCCTTTGCCTTCGATCGACTGTGAACTTTTCTCCCGTAGATAAGATTCAAAATGGTTTATAATACCTTCCCTCAAGAAGCCTGCCGGCTGCTGCTCTTTCAGTGGGGTTGACAATAACTGGCGAGCCTATTGGAAACTACCGATGACTTCTATGTGTATATGAGTGTTGTAAATAATCTATCAAAAGTTTATCCGGATGTCGCTCATTGAAATAAAATGAACGAAAAAAAAAAGAAATAATACTTGCAAAAAAAAAAAAAAATAGAAAGAAATCGCGGTAGGATTCGTTTAAAATAGTTTTATTTCAATGAACGAAAGTTGTGTCCTAGATAGTTTGGTGAGAAGCGGATGGGGGCGGAGAGGGGAAATTAGTTAATGTTTTTTAGACATGCGTGAGGGCAAAATTCACTAGTGTGGCGAGTGTAACGTGGGGTAGAATATCTTCAAAAACTTATCACTAGTTTTAATAAACATTTACTGATAATTAAGCCGATTCTGCTGCATAAGCTATTATGTAGAAAAGGACATTGCGCGCCTTTTTGTAATGACAGCTAAAAAAGTTTTTGTTGGTGAAGGCCACATCATTAGTGGCACCTATTTTATTAGTTCTCTACAGCCAGTCAACCTAATCCATAGTCACAAACTGAACAAGGGTTGAAAAGAATAATACTTTTGCTGAAGTGTTTTTCAAAGATTGCTTTTTTCACTTTGTCGCTGTTACAAAGTTACATTACACACCGTAAAATATACATAGAAGTCATTGCAAATGGCTAAATGTTTTTCAGATTGACTTAACACAGCTAGGTTTGTTAGGTCAATCTGAATATCATAATAAGCCTTGCACTTTATTCGCCTATTTAGTCCCACAAATCAATATTGTCACTATATTCAATTTGTTATCTGTGACCAAACATATGATGGAGTCTGTTAAACATAGATAGTACATATAGGTATATAATGCTTTTTTTTAATGGCACACTTATAAAAAATGTGTATAGATAATGCAGACTCTGTCTGTGTTGCTAGGCAAGAATAGCAGCTGAAATAATATATTTATATGTAGTAAAGTGTAGTTGCTACCAGATTTGTATATTTGTGGCAACAGGTCAAGCATTTCTAATATTAGCATAATTGGCATACATCTTAGATAACAGAAATAAATAGATGTACCTATTTTTATTTTTTCACTTTTGGTGCAGGGCACTTGATGTATGTCATTGGTACTTGTTTTGTTTCAATAAAATCTATACTAAAGGCAATTTTTGTTTTCATCTAGAAATACACACCATAATGCACATCCACACACCCCTCCAGGGAAATAGAGAAGATTAAAAGAACATTTATTATTTCACTGAAGGTCACTGGTACAGTCAGCATCAGACATATCTTGACAACGAAGTCTCAAAACTCTCATATAAGAAAAATCAAACTGTTTTATTGATTTGTATTATCTTCCGAACTAAAGGTGTGTTCCAAATATCAGAACAATCAGTCAATGGGAAGGGGGGAAGCCCAAGGCATTAGGATCATTTTGAGAACTTTGTTCGTCAAAATCGATCTGATGCTGGCTGTACTAAAATATGTTGCAGTACTAAAAAATTCAGATAATCTTATTATAAAAAAGTTCAGATGGGTACTCAATTACATCAGAAATGGATCAAGATTATTATATTATAAAAATAGCGGGAATTAACATGATCATGGTATAGGTACTTACCTTAGATTGTCTGATGATTCGGCCAGGTTACACTGGCTGTCGTCCTATCAAATTCTGGTAAATGCCTGCAACTTGATCCTGCAGAGCTATCCATGAAATCCTATACTGGGGCTAAAATGTGTGGCCTTTGTGATTCCAGATTAATCTATCCAGTGCTAATTTTCAGTTGCTAGTGTGAACTAAAAAAAGGGATCTTAAAGTAAGAGGGTGATCTTTGCCATTTGATAAAACTGCCATGAAACACCCTCAAAATTTTTGAATGAAAACAGAAAGATGTATGAGTATGTTTAGATGTATAGGATGAAAAAGAACTATTGAGTTTATATTTATCTGCTAAAATAAAAGATTTCATAACACTATGAATACTTTAATTGTCCAATCATGTGCATCACATGCCCATGGTGTGTAAAATATATGTTGCAGGATGAATCATGTGACTGGAACATCTTAGGGCTACTGTTGTCCCACTGCCACAGGCTGTTCTCATCACTCTGTACACTTATCGCAGCCCAATAGTTGTCTGTCTCCCTAGACAATACATATTCATTCAATTTCTCACACAAACTACTAACTGAAGAGGGTGATAAGTATCCTTTCATCACACAAAGAGATATTCTTGTGGTTTTTAATATCGTTTCACTTTCTGGTTGACTATAACAGCTAATGTAGGGCTCTGCCGGGTTAAGGACTGCCTGATGTGCCAACATTCCGATCCATTCAGTCATTTCTTCAACATCAACATCCTTTACTGACGGTACTTCTAGAATATCTGGTGCTATATTCTTTATGTTCAACGAATGTACAGAAACATTAACATCCCTGTCATGAAAGTATTTTGCAATGGAAGATGGGCAAATATTTTCATTATAAGGTTCCCATACTAAGTGACAGTCAAATAATTCCAATTTACTCAGTCGCAGTTTAGTTTTTTCATAGTTTTTTAGAGATTTAAGATCAATTTTGACTTCATAAAAACCATGTGGTCGTTTTGTGCCCTCAAAACCCAAGGTTTGAAAAACATGTTCATGGATATGCAAAATTAGTGCGCCGTCTGGGGTTATAGCGACGCAGTTTTGAACAATACAGTCTCTATCTGTGGATAAACCAAATATTTTGCCGGTTTTTATAAAAGTTTCTACAAATGTTGGCTCCACAAATTCTGTTAACGAAAAAGCAGACAATTTGTAATAATCACTATCGTCTGTGATGATTTCTTGAATGAAACTTGGCGTTTGTATTTCGTCTGGACACGTTATTATTATAGTTTTATAAAACCAATTCCTATTTATAGTGTTTTTCACAGATATTAAGTCTTGGTTTATTTTCTTTGATTCTATCACTTTTGGAGCCGGAAAGTTCCATACTTCTGGACACAACATGGTCTGATATTGTTTATATTACTTTTAAAACAATTTACTGTATCATAACTACTAGAACAAATATTGCATTATTTTATTTTAACCTCAAGATCACAAGCTTACACTTCACAATAGAAACGAAATGATATATATTATATAGCAATAGCCAATAGCAAGCAAGAAGCAGAGAGAAGAAGTAAACAAATTGGCACTGTCAGAATTGTTTTTTTTTTTTAAATAATTTATTCAATAACGTGGACATAGATCTTTAAAGCCATTACCACAGATTACCAAAATAAATTCTGTACTAAACATTTTTTCGGCATGGCATGCCTGTCTCAGTTTAAATAAGAAAAATACTATATCTATGGTTTAAATAGTACAACAACTGTTGGAACCTCAAAAAACCCTACCATAGAGTAAAGTAAAACATTATTTGAAAGACCCCTACGAAAAGCACCACTATTTTATAGGTGGTGGGCTAAAAAAATCCCCACAGTGTTGTATATTTGTCTATTAAAATAAATATGTTGTCTATGATTATCTATGACAGCGCCCTCGTCCCCGGACAGTACCGGCGCCCGACATTCATTCCTTAACATGTAACTCAAGTGTGTGTGTCGCTCAGAATAAATAATAAGTCGTAAAGTCGTAAAGTCGTTTTCCTTCAATATCAGCCATCTCACCATGAACCCAAAGCATGGTGTCAAAAGTGGTCGCAAAAGTGGTGTCAAAAGTGGTGTCAAAAGTGGTGTCAAAAGTGGTGTCTAAAGTAATATAAGAAGTAATGTAAGAAGTGGTGTCATAAACGTTGCTTGTTGGAACTAAAAATAATCGCGGGTAAGTCAAAAGTAAGAATTTCAAAAAATAAAATATATAAGTCATAGTCGTCATGTCAGACAAAGGAATTCTTGTCCAACTCAAACCGTTAACGATTCAAAATACTGAGGATCCATCTAGTAAATGGAAAAAATGGAGATTACGTTTTGAAATTTTCATGGATGCGAACGAATTTGAGAAATTTACAGACAATAAAAAGACTGCGATTTTCCTAAATGCGATTGGTGATGATGGCATAGAGATTTTTAATAGCTTCAATTTGGACAGAACTAAAACCAAATAAAAGAAGTACAGAATATTAATATGACATATACATTTATTCTATCATCATTTTTCCATTTTCCAGTTAAATTGAACGCTTAGATTGAATTAGTTAATCACTTCACCAATTCACACAACACCTTAATTTACTTTACATTATTTCTCATTTAATATAAACTCTACCCACACTAAGACTATATATTATTTTTAAGACCACTGATGCGAACTAATTAATGCGGACTGATAACAGTGTTGTCGCTTCGACGGCAGGACTAAGAGTGAACAAGTCGCCGCTCCGTTCCGTCCAATCGTTCCCTCGGTCTGCCGTTCGGTGTGAAGTTTGTTGTGAATTAGCTGCGTCGCTGACGTCACGTCCCGACTGCGCCGGAAACTGAATTGCGAGGGCGACAACATCCGGCCGTCCTGCTTACGCGTTCGTCCTCGAACTGCGTCTTGGTCTGATGTAGAGCTGGAAACATTTACACGATACATTAGATACAGTTGTATAATTATCAAATTTTATTCATCATGCAATAGAGCGTTTGATATCATCATTTGTGGTTTGAACTAGATGATGTTCATTCAGGATCAATCTAGTCGTGTATCACCACCACTCCGCAACAGCGTTCACATCGGATTCCTGTTGGAGCTCCTTGCATCAAACACCCTATCGTGCATAATGATTTCAGCGATTACATTTGACAGTTTTTGTAATCATGATAATAACCTGTTTTTGTCGAATAGACATCAATATTGAAATAAATCAAAAATTGGGAAATATTGCTTACGTTAATAACAAAATCCATACTAATATTATAAAATGCGAAAGTAACTCTGTCTGTCTGTCTGTCTATGTTACGTTTTCACGCCTAAACCACTCAACCGATTTTGATGAAATTTGGTATAGGGGTAGATTAGACCTTGAGAAAAGACGTGGGCTATGTTTGGTCACGATATCCGACATCCACGCGGGCGGAGCCGCGGACAAAAGCTAGTAAAACATAAAACTTACTTCCATTTACGCCTACTTTTGTTTTGACAACATCCGGTCTATTGGGAAATGCGGATCCATGGCTTCATATTTTCCACGCATGCTGTGCCATCGTATTGTTTTGAAGATCTCTCTGCTCCTCTCATATCTGCTACTTGATATCTATCGTAGCCTAAAGCTTTCGTCACTTGAAATGGGCCTTTGTAAAGGGGCATCAATTTTTTACTCTGTCCGTCGTTAGAATGACTTGGAATTTTTAGTACCACTAAATCTCCGACGTTGTAGCTCGGAGCGTCTTTTCTTTTAGCGTCGAAAGATGCCTTCTGCTTTTCTGCGTCTTTCTTAATATTAGCATCGACCGTGTTCCTCAATGCAGTGACATCAACAGAACGTTCAACATTATCATCGTCAGTGATCATATCGTTATCCATTCGGAGTCTGTATCCGAAAAAGACCTCACTCGGAACTGCTGATGTGGTTTTATTAATTGTACTATTAATGCCCTGCTGTATATTGGTAACGTGCTGGTCCCACTTATTATTTTCAGAATCAGCACCCATACTACGCAACGCTTCCAGGATTGTCTGGTTGTAGCGTTCGACTTGCCCGTTTGCACGTGGCATGGATGTAGCGATAACATGAGCCCTGATATTGCGATCATTGCAATAGCTTGTGAACAATTTAGATGTAAAAGCGCTCCCAGCGTCGCATACTAGACGTTTTGGATTGCCAAATACTTTAAATATTTTATCAAGTTCGTTAATAACAAGTTTACTTTTTGTATTTTTGACTGCCGAAATAAAAACAAACTTGGTAAATGAATCCACAAGCACTAATAGGTAGCTATTTTGCCGAGTAGTTTTAACAAAAGGACCTAGGTGATCGACGTGAAGTGTATGGAATGGCCTTGCATACTTTGGGATTGGATACAGTTTGCCTGGTTTTTTGCCATGAATATTTTTGAAATATATACAATTCAAACAATTTTTAATGTATTTCGCTACAGTTTTCTTGAGACGAGGGAACCAATACTTTGAACGAATTCTTTCAATAGTTTTGTTTTCTGCAAAGTGTCCTACTTCATCATGGTTCGCTCGAATGACATACCATATGGATTGTTTCGGAACTAGCCAACGTCTTCCAAATTCAGTTCTTCGATAGACTTTATTACCTAACAATTCATATTCCTTAAATATTTGCTTATTCGCCTCGGCATCACCTGACAACAAAATGTCTCGAATACTACATATGTTTGGATCTTGTAATTGAACGGCGAGTAGCCAGTCGCTTTCAGTTATTGTGTTTACGTTTTTAAATATTTCGGAAACATTACTGACGTCGCTAATAGGATTTCTACTAAGCGCGTCCACGTGTTGCATTTGTGACCCCGCTCTGTGCACTACTTCAAAAGTGAAGTCTTGCGTATACAGTACCCACCTACTTATACGTGGCACAATTTCTTGTTTACTTAACGCGTGTCGAACAGCATTACAGTCAGTCGTTATTTTAAAGTTTGTACCTACTAAATAATGTCGAAATTTTTGTAGTCCTGTCACTATTGCTAACAGCTCAAGTTCAAACGAATGATATTTTTTTTCGTCATTACTGGTTTGTCGGCTGTAGAAATAAACGGGTTTTTCGCCGGTGTCCGTGGTTTGAGTTAAAATACAGCCAAGACCATCACGACTGGCGTCTGTATATAGGTTTATGGGCAATTTAGGGTTAAAGACTTTAAGTACTGCATTATTAATCAATGCATTTTTCACGCTGGTTATAGCCTGATCTTGTTCGGAGCCCCATTGCCAGGGTGCTTCTTTTTTTAGTAAGCTAGTAAGGGGTTTGCAGAGGTGGGCGCAATTTGGTATAAATTTTCTAAAATAGTTAATTAATCCCAGAAATTGTCTTAGCTGATGAACTGTTTTTGGTGTGGGGTATTTTGAAATAGCCTCAAGTTTACGTACGCTTGGACGGACCCCTTGCTCGCAAATGTCATAGCCCAGAAACGTGATACGTTCTTTGAAAAATGAACATTTTTCTAAGTTAATTGTCAGTCCATTTTTCACAAAGATATCTAACACCATTTCTAAGCAAGCTATATTTTCCTCAATTGTCTCGGTAGCTATAAGTAGGTCATCCATATAACATACGACTCTTCCGAAACGGAGATTGCGCAACACAGTATTCATTAACTTTTGAAAGACTGCTGGTCCGTTACATAATCCAAATGGCATTCTCAGATATTCAAAATGACCATCACTAGTAACGAATGCAGTTTTATGCGAGTCTTCCTTTTTTATGGCAATTTGATGGTACCCACTTTTGAGGTCTAAAGAAGTATAAAATTTACATCCCTGCAACCTATCAATGAGGTCCTCAATCATAGGCATCGGATATTTCTCTTTAACGGTTATTTTGTTTAATTGCCTATAGTCGACACATAATCTTTTGGTACCAGACGATTTGTCAACTAAAAGAGCAGGGCTAGCATAAGCGGAATTACTGTTTTGAATAATTCCATTCTTTAAAAGATCATCCGTAATTTCACGCGTGATTGCTTTTTCAGACTCTGACATTCTATACGGCCGTTGATAAACAGGTTTATTAGATGTTAATTGTATATCTAATTCAACACATGAAGTTTTTCCTAAACGTGATAAATCTTGTGAAAAACATTGGGGGTATTTTGTCAAAATATTCGTTAAAATAGTTTCATGGTTATCCGATGCATTGTTTAGATCATTAACACTGCAAACATTAAATGCCTGAACGGGTTCAAACGTTAGAGTATCTCCTACGCGGGAATACATTATGCTTTTGTCTTCTGTAAAGTTCCTTCCGATAAGAATGTCACAGCCTGAGAGTGCATCAATAACGTAAAGCGTAACAATCAACTGCACAGAATCGACTTTGAGTGTGACTGCCACAGCTTCAGCTATTTGTGTAGACAAATCATACGTGAAACCCACTAGGTTAACCGGTTTATTTAGAATAAAAGGTTTTAAATTATATTGTTTTGCTAACTCTGTTGTAATTAATGAACAGTCACTCCCCATATCAATAAATGCTGTTGTTTGGACGCCGTTTAGTGCAACTTGTTTGAAAAATTTAGCTTTACTTTGTGATTCCGTGATCATTTTAACCTCAACTTCCTTCTCAATTTTTGGTTGCGGTTTAGATTGCGGTGCGGTTGCGGTGAGTGGCTGGGGTCTCACAGGACTGATTTTGCGGGAAGGGCTGCTCACAACTTTGCCCTGACCTATGGGTTCTCGCAACTGGTGCATTCCATCACAAGAAAACCAGATGTCGGGACCCACAGAGAGTCTTTATTGGACCTTCTGCTGACTACGCGCCCGGATGAGTACTCCGTAACTGTGGAAGCACCTCTCGGTACTTCGGACCACAGCGTCATCCGGGCGCAAGTGACTCTCGCGCGGCCAGAACCACCGCGGCCACCTCAGTGGCGGCATGTCTGGCACTACAAGTCGGCAGACTGGGACGGACTGCGAGAATTCTTCTCGTCGTACCCGTGGAGGCGGCTTTGCTTCACTTCTAAGGATCCAAGCTCCTGTGCAACAGCAGTCGCTGAAACGATCCTATCGGGCATGGAATGCTATATTCCCAACCGTTGGATCGCAACAGGAGCGAGCAAACGGCCGTGGTTTAATAGGCCTTGCAGAGAAGCTAGAGACCGCAAGCAATCTGCATATAAGGCTTGGACCTCGGCACTTGCCAATAAGGATCCTAACATAGCTGAAGTGAAGCGGAAATTGAATGCCGCCTCGAGGTCCAGTAAAAAAGCTACTGCCAGGGCGAAGTTTGAGTTCATCGGTGGAATTGGCGAGCGGCTTACTCGTTACCCATCCGGTAGTCGAGCATTTTGGTCACTCGCCAAAGCTGCCGAGGGAAACTTCTGCCATTCCTGCCTTCCGCCGCTGCAAAAACCCGACGGTAGCCTAGCTCATGGCGCTAAGGAGAAAGCCGATCTTTTAGGTAATCTCTTTGCGTCAAACTCGACGATGAACGACGGGAATGCCGAGCCACCTATTGTCCCCGACTGTGGTACTTTCATGTCTGAAATTAAAATCACGCAACGGGTGGTTCGGCGGGAACTCAAGTCCCTGGATGTTCGGAAGTCGAGTGGGCCGGATGGTATACCGGCGATGGTGCTCAAGCACTGTGCCCCCGAATTGTGCCCAGTACTTACACGGCTTTTCGCGCTCTCTTACTCCGCGAGACAAGTCCCAGCCTCGTGGAAGACTGCATTCGTGCATCCTGTGCCTAAGAAAGGCGACAGGACAGACCCGTCCAATTACAGGCCTATTGCTATAACCTCCCTTCTCTCGAAGGTAATGGAGCGTGTGATTAACGCACAGCTCCTGGGATACCTTGAGGGAAACGACCTACTGAGCGACCGACAGTATGGCTTTCGCCACCGTCGCTCCACTGGTGACCTTCTTGTGTATCTCACACACAGATGGGCGCAAGCTATCGAGAGTCGGGGCGAGGCACTAGCGGTCAGCCTCGATATAGCAAAGGCCTTTGACCGGGTCTGGCACAGAGGTCTTCTTTCGAAGTTGCCACGCTACGGACTCCCCGAGGGACTTTGCGAATGGATTGCCAGCTTTTTGTCCAACAGAAGTATCCAAGCCGTCGTCGATGGCAGCTGCTCGGACCGCATGGACATAAACGCTGGTGTCCCACAAGGCTCCGTGTTGTCCCCGACGCTGTTTCTGCTGCATATCAATGACATGCTGTCTGATGGATCTATTCATTGCTATGCGGACGACAGTACCGGGGATACGTGTTACACGGGTCGTGCAAATATCCCTCAATTCGAGGTGGAGAAGAGACGCGAACAACTTGTGTCTGAAATCGAGACTACTCTCTCGGGAGTATCCGATTGGGGTCGACTTAACCTAGTCCAATTTAACCCCACTAAGACACAAGTATGTGTATTCACCGCTAAGAAAACCCCATTTATTGTAGCGCCGCAATTCCTGGGCACACCACTTTCCATCTCTTCGAGTATTGGGATCCTAGGTGTCGACATCTCAAGCGACGTTCAGTTCCGCAACCATTTGGAGGACAAGGTCAAGCTGGCCTCAAAGAAACTTGGAGTGCTCAACAGGGCGAAGCAGTACTTCACTGCGGGGCAACGACTTCTGCTTTATAAGGCACAAATTCGGCCCCACATGGAGTACTGCTGTCACCTTTTTGCCGGAGCGCCTGCATACCAGCTTGGCCCCTTCGACTCATTGCAAAGACGGGCGTTGAGGCTCGTCGACAATCCCATACTCACAGGCGATGTGGAACCTCTCAGCCTCAGAAGAGACTTTGCCTCGCTGTGTGTGTTCTACCGCCTATACAATGGTTTGTGCTCAGATGAATTGTTTGACATGATGCCCACCGCTGCATTCTATCATCGCACCACTCGCCATAGGCAGGGAATTCATCCTCACACACTGCGACCGGAAATGGTACGCACCGTGCGTTTTGAAAGGAACTTCATCCCACGCACGCTCAGGTTGTGGAATGAACTTCCTGCCGTGGTTTTCCCAAGCGACTACAATATGGGGTTCTTCAAGAAGGGTATTAGAAGGTATCTACAGGGTCGGTAGCACGATTGTGACGCCCCTGGTGTTGCAAACGTCCATAGGCCACGGTAACCACTTCCCATCAGGTGGGCCGTGTGCTTGTCTGCCGCCTAAGTGGCATAAAAAAAAAAAAAAAAAGATTTACAAGCGGCATCTAAATGACCTATTTTGTTGCACGAGGAACATCTGACGTTATCTTTGACAGGGCATTTGTTCCTTCGGTGCCCTAGTTGGCCACAACGGTAACAAATTGAAACACTACTTGTACTGGCAGAATGTTCAATATTGCTTTCAGATGTACAGCTTGTATTATGATGTCCTGACAGTAAATGTCGGGAAGGCTGTTTTGATAGTGACTGATTTTTTCTAAAGGTTTCTTTTTCAGTAGGCAGGTAGACCTTGCCGTGTAGAAAAGAGGCTAAATCGTTACAGCATCGAAAATTTCCTGCTTCAGCAGCAACACTTATGTTTGTGTCTCCGATAGACCCTACTATAACCGATATTATGTCTCGCTCTCGGAAACTTAACCTCAAACGATCTATTTTCGCTTTTTGTTGAAAAAAAAATTCGTACAAGGACTGGTTAACAACAGGCTTCGAATCTATTAATTCTTTGAGCAACCTAAACATATCGCGTTTTACTTGAAACGTATCAGACAGCGTATCACTCCATTCCTTCCACTTCCACGTGGTCCACCTAGTTTCATTTTTTTGCATAGAATCTAACCATGTTTTCGCGGTATTACGTAATTTTTGAAGTGCCTGGTAAATAATCATACTATCGGACCATTGAAACGCACGAGAATTGGCATCTATGACGTTAATCCACATATCAACATTGTCAACGAGTGGGTCAAATTCGGGAATCACTGACGATATAGCAGAGTTCTGACTCACGGTTGGCGATCCCTTACGGCATCGTTTGTTCCTATGCTGTCGTTCTCTGCTGCAACTGGAGCTTGAGCTGGAGTGTGACGAGCTCGAACTGCTCGATGACACTCTCCTCGATCTTCGTTTGTGCTTACGACGGGGCATATTGTGGACGTGGTACGGTATCTCACTTCTGATAAAAGAAGTACAGAATATTAATATGACATATACATTTATTCTATCATCATTTTTCCATTTTCCAGTTAAATTGAACGCTTAGATTGAATTAGTTAATCACTTCACCAATTCACACAACACCTTAATTTACTTTACATTATTTCTCATTTAATATAAACTCTACCCACACTAAGACTATATATTATTTTTAAGACCACTGATGCGAACTAATTAATGCGGACTGATAACAGTGTTGTCGCTTCGACGGCAGGACTAAGAGTGAACAAGTCGCCGCTCCGTTCCGTCCAATCGTTCCCTCGGTCTGCCGTTCGGTGTGAAGTTTGTTGTGAATTAGCTGCGTCGCTGACGTCACGTCCCGACTGCGCCGGAAACTGAATTGCGAGGGCGACAACACAAATTCGAGGCAATTCTGAAGAAATTTGATGAAAAATTTAGTCCACACTCTAATTTGACGGTAGAGAGATATAATTTTTTTACACGCTACCAGAAAAGTGATGAATCTACGGATGAATATCTAACGATTTTAAATAATTTAAGTGGATCTTGTGAATTCGGAGATCTAAAAGAATCATTGATAAAAGACATGTTTGTAATCGGTATTAAAAACACTCATATAAAGGAAAGGCTACTACAAGAAGAAAATTTGACTATAGAGTCGGCAACAAAAATATCCAAAAGCTTAGAATTATCACAAGAAAGATCTAAAACGCTAAATCATGAACATAAAAATGAGGTTATACAAGGAATCACTCAAAATCAAAATTATAGGGGTAGATCAAGGTCACGACAAAGAAATAATTCAAAGAATAGAAATAATAGTCATTCTCGAAATAATAGTAGAACAAGAGATCAGTTGTGTTTATCCAACAACAGAAATAAGTCACAGAATAGAAACTGTACTCGATGTGGTCAAGTACACAGACACAAATGCCCAGCAATGGAAAAAATTTGCTCAATATGCAAAAAACAAGGACATTTTGCAAAATTTTGTTTTTTCAGGCAGCCAGGAAAAAGTAACAATCATAAAGTGAGCAATATTTCATGCAATGACGCAGAACCACAGGTATTTTCTAATCAGTTTATAATAAATTCTATTCAAAATTCTAATTATAATAATAAAGATTGGTTGATAAATGTTTACTGTAATGATTATAAACTTGAATGTCAAATTGATACAGGTGCTGATACAAATGTTATTAGTAAGAAAACATTGAATAAAATTACGTCTTGTTCTCATTGTAAAATTAATATTTTTAGAACAAATAAAAGCTATTCACCTTTTCAGGACAATTAGTGCCAAATGTAGGTACATGTAAAATTGATTGTGAATTTGAAAATGGTATAAAAACAAAATTGTACTTTGTTGTGGTTGAATGTGACTGTAAAACAATTATAGGATGGAATTCATGTGAAAAACTTGGAATTGTAAAAAGAATCTATGGAATTCAGAACAAATCAGTGCAACAAATTGTTTCTAAATATGCTAAAACATTCGAGGGTCTTGGTTGTTTACCATATAAAGCTCATCTAGACATTGATAGCAATGTACCTCCTAAAATTTGCCCGGTACGTAGAATACCATATTCTTTAGAAAAACGTCTTAAAGAGGAATTAGAGAGTATGGAAAAATTACAAGTCATAGAAAAAGTTGTTAAACCAACTAAATGGGTTAACTCAATAGTCTTGGTAGAAAAACAAAATGGTAAATTAAGGATATGTCTTGATCCTAGAAATTTAAATACAGCTATTAGACGTCCTTACTACCCGTATCCAACATTTGATGATTTAAGATCTAAAGTTGCGGGTGCATCAATTTTCTCAAAGTTAGATGCTAGTTCAGGCTATTGGACTATTTGTTTAGATGAAGATAGTAGTGATCTCTGTACCTTCAATACACCTTATGGAAGATACAGATTTTTGCGATTACCCCACGGAATTAGCTCATCTGGTGAAATTTTTCATAGGACTATGAATCAATTGTTTGGAGATTTGCCTGGTGTAATTATCTTTGTAGATGATATTTTGGTCTTTGGGTCTACTGTCGTGGAACACAATCAAAGGTTAGAATCTTTATTTGAGCGTGCCTCTACAGTCAATTTGAAGTTCAACAAATCAAAATGTCAATTTGGTATGTCAGAAATTTGCTATGTAGGTCATATTTTTAATAAGGAAGGTGTTTCGCCTGATCAGTCGAAGGTTGAAGCAATTTCAAAAATGTCAAGTCCTACTAATGTCAAAGTAGTGTGGGTTCCTATATTCCAAATCTTGCAGAAGAAACCTCTCTTCTAAGAGAACTTCTCAAAAAATTTAATAAATGGCAATGGTTAGACCAACATGAAAAACAATTTAAAAAATTAAAATCAGTATTATGTCAGTCGCCTGTTTTAGTCCACTATGATATTAAAAAACCAATTAGGTTGTCAGTCGATTCTTCTAAGAATGCAGTAGGTGCAGTAATTTTGCATGGAAAAAACCCCATAGCATATGCTTCCAAGTCATTGAATAAAAGTCAAATAAATTATGCACAGATAGAAAAAGAATTGTATGCAATAGTCTTTGGATGTAAAAAGTTCCACCAATATTTATATGGCAAACCTATTCAGGTTGAAACAGACCACCAACCATTGGTTACTTTATTCAAAAAACCTTTATCCGAAGTGCCAGCTAGATTACAACGTATGATGATAACGTTGCAAGCCTACGACCTAATTGTTACATACACAAAAGATTCAGAAATGTATATTTCAGATACTTTGTCACGTGCCCCAATAAATGATAATAATTTTAACCAAGAATTAGTTTCTTTAGAAGATTTAGACTCAAATATTAATATTCATGTGAATTTTTTGACCTCTAATTTAGCTATTTCTCCAGAAAAACTTGAAAAAATTTTGTCTCATACTAAACAGGATTTAGTTTCACAGAAATTAATTGAATACTATAAAAATGGATGGCCTAATTGCAAACAACATTGTGATACTTTGTTATTACCATACTGGAATATCAAAGAGGAAATCCATGCCATAAATGATATTATTTTCAAAAATAGTTCAGTTATTATTCCACAGTCTATGAGATCAGAAATTCTGAATATACTACATGAAAGTCATCAAGGTATTGAAAAGACAAAAAACTTGGCAAGAGGAGTAGTTTATTGGCCTAATATTAATCAGGATATAGAAAATAAAGTTAGACAGTGTGAGTCATGTGCTATTTATTCTGCAAATAAAACAAAACAACCTATGTTATCCCATGAAATACCATTGTATCCATGGCAAAAATTGGCTACCGACTTGTTTGAATATAAAGGTAAAAAATATTTACTTGTAGTAGATTACTATTCTAATTACATCGAAATTGCCAATTTAAATAAAGATAGTCGATCATTTAATGTCATAACACATTTAAAGTCTATCTTCGCACGTCACGGCATTCCCATGCAGTTAGTTTCAGATGGAGGTCCACCATACAACTCCATTGATTTTCAAAAATTTTTGTAGAATGGGACATTGAACAAATTGTCTCTAGTCCGCATTTTCCAAGGTCTAACGGCTTAGCTGAGGTCTCTGTGAAAATAGTAAAAAATATTTTCAGAAAAAGTGATTATTCTGGTACTGATCCATACATAGGATTATTACACTATAGGAATACACCTAGGAATAATTTAAGTTCGCCTGCACAGTTGTTAATGTCTAGAACTTTAAGATCTAAACTAGCTAGTCAAATTAAAAACTTGCGACCTAAGATTGTTAAGCATTCTGAACATTATCAAAAGAAACAAACTAGTTTACAAAAATCAAAATTTTATTATGATAAAAATTGTAAAAGTTATACTGAATTTCGCATAAATGACAAAATTTATTTTAAGAAAAATCCTAAAGATATAATTTGGACTGAAGGAATTATTGTATCAAAAACAAAATATCCTAGATCATTTATTGTCAAGGATTGTAATAATACTACTTACCGTAGAAATAGCCAACATATTCGATTGAAATATAAGTCAAATAGTCAAAATTCAAGTCAAAATAATGTCTTACAAGAGAGTGATAAAAAAGTTCACTTTAAGGAAACTTTTCCTAGCCAGTCGATAAGTCCACGTCAGTCATTAAGTTCAAGTCAATCTAATCAAAAACATAATAAGTCAAATAAAAAGTCTTATTTTGTAGAAGAGGAGGATGATAATTGTACATTCTTCTATACTCAAATATGTGAGTCTAGTCCTGATACAAAGTCAAAGTATCAAAGTCAAAGTCAAGAGTCTAGCAATGACTCAGATTCATTTATGTCGCTTGAATCAAACTATTCTTGTCACACAGAAAAACAAAAGAGTCCTAAGTCAAGTCAGTCCCAAAATGTATGTAAGTCACCCGAATTTGTAAATATGGATGATACCATTGTTTCACCTGAAAGTTTACATGACTACAGTGAATATGAAAGCGAGAATCCAATTCCTATATCATTGTCGTCCTCTGATAATTTAGATAATTTAGAAAACATACTTACAAGTCCTATTGAAACAATTGAAACAAGTACTTTACCTCAAGCAAGCTCAAGTAGTAATATTTTACCGTCACAAAGTCGCAATAGTAACACAGTATTAACTTTTAGTGACGATGCAACAGCTGAAATAAAATATAGCTCTAGAGGTAGATTGCTTAAGAAAATACAAAGACTGGATTTATAATTTCTGTAATAATGTACACAATTGACACTTTTACAAAATTAAATATTGACATGACAATAATTTGTAAGTAATCTAATAGAATGTAATCCAATTTAATAATATGTTGAAATGTACACTCTAATTGTATTAATTGCACGAAAACACTTCAATATATGTTTTTATCACAGTAATTTTAAATAATTTAATGTTATTTGTTTAACGTGACTTTGTTTAGAAAAGTAAGGTTATCTTTTTGTTTATATTCATATGTCATATGTCAAAGCCAGTGTCAACGTCAATTGTCAAAAAAGAAATAAATGTCATTTCTTTTTCTTAAAGAAAAAAGGGCATGATGTATATTTGTCTATTAAAATAAATATGTTGTCTATGATTATCTATGACAGCGCCCTCGTCCCCGAACAGTACCGGCGCCCGACATTCATTCCTTAACATGTAACTCAAGTGTGTGTGTCGCTCAGAATAAATAATAAGTCGTAAAGTCGTAAAGTCGTTTTCCTTCAATATCAGCCATCTCACCACGAACCCAAAGCACACAGGTAGAACTATTTACTTTTTGTTGTAGGAATTCGGTCTCGATCTAACTAACCTCAATTTCCACTGAGTTAAATGATAAATCAAATCAATAATCGCGTGACCTAATTTTTTTTTCTTTGCAATTGTGATCATTTCTAATATTTAGAAGATTGAAATTAGATGAAGATTGAGTTTTGAACGTTTTTTATTACGAGAATTGGCCTTTAGAACTTCGACTTTACTTAAAACAAAGCATTGCAATGAGGCTCTCGATGTGGGTTTGCAGCTCATATCTAAGCAGAAGCTATTGCGTAGCTTTAGGAGAACCAGCCGTTGCTGTGCACCGCGACCTCCTACATCGGGGATCTTATTGAACTAGTTGCAAGATCATTCCCAAAAAAATCGACTTCCGTCTGTTCGTAACACGTGGGGAATTCCCGTTCATCCTTTCTGTTGTTCATGTACCTAGTGAAATCTTGCAATATTTGGCCTCACCTTTAGTGGTTCAAGGTTTAGTATCCTAGGTCACTGAATTTACAGCGGAACCGTCTATGAATATTAGGTAGGTATCTAAATTTTTGAATAACTAGTAGTCTAGGCTAGTCTCCGGTCCGTGGCCGGTGGCCCATAATTAGCAACAACACCTATCTGAGATTACAAGAAATCAAGGTACAGCAATCTCAATTCTGTTACTTAAATTAAAAAACAAAATCATCTCGGTTGCTTTCTTTAAATTAGGTACGTACTCCGTATTGAGCTAACTGGAAGAGTAACTACTGATATTGGAAAAATGCGTCGAAGCATCCTTGTCTCGACGTGCTTAGCCAATAAATTGCACTTAAAGATACGAGAAGTCGGTTCAAAGATATTTATTTCTCAAAGAACATTCATGGATCATTTAGATACACGGCCTACGCAGAAGAAGTGTAAGGTTTTATCGTAGGCACCAAATATACACCACGAAGTCGGTTTAAACTACATTAACCGTGTACCTACATATTTCGATAATCGATAAGATAATACCTATTTAGAAAACGTTGAAAGTTATTTTCAATCACAAACATCAGATGTGATTTTATTTAATGAAATGTTGCCCGCGGCTCCGCCCGCATGCCTACTAATGGCCTTCGATTCTGCTAAACCAGAACATCTGTCATACCACAGATGCAGCAAAAAAATGACATTAAATTTTCAGACTTTACGCTCATAGACTTAAAGTCCAAAATTGAATGAAACGAGTTACATTATACTTTTTATATCACTTGCTCATAGCGTAGCTCTTATCTCACCGAATTTAGGCACATAATGATACCTATTATCAAACTGTGGTTTTTGATTGTTATTAAATCACGAGTGGGATAAGGATTTTAAAGAAAAATTGTATGAGTTGAATTATTGTTAAAAAAAAAATTAAACAAAAAGATCGTGTTTAAAAGAACAAATAAATTTAAATACATACCTATTGCTTGTTCATTTCATGCAACTTCGTATTTAAATAAAAAAAATCATCTTGTACGTATACCTAAATAGTAAACAAAACTTTTACTCAAATATAACTTTTGTTTTCTCTCTGTTTAAAACTTGAAGTATTTTTTTTACACGTGATAAACAAAACAAAAGAAACCTCATACTATTAGTTTGTGGCCAATTTTTTTACTATTCCCGCCAGTCCTCCAGTACCAAAAACTTTCGTAATTCGTTTTTACTCGTGATATTATAGTTATTTATCAATTAAAATGTCAACAAGTACTAGTTAAGAAGACAACGATTTATGTACATAGTACACCGCCCGATATATACCCATATACTGTACAACGTCCGATATATGATGTGAATGATGTAAAGTTCTTAACGTTATGTAATGCTTACTATCTGAAAACTGCAAGGGTAAATATCTATTTTAGTATTATATTATTCACAAGTGAAATGAGTAACGTCGTATGATACATGTGTGATTACCGTCTTCGGCTCTCTTTAGACCTCAAAATCGCCTCAGCGGTAATCACCAACTGTACATACTTGTACCATAATCTACTATTTTCATTTACTTTATGACAGTGGTTTTCCTTTAGCAGAATCGAATCGAGCATCCATCCTCAGGAACTTGTTCTACGGATAAAAGTATTGTAATTGCTATTCCCACCCGTAATCATCTTTACCAATTTTCGTCCATATCCGTTCAATAGTTTTAGCGTGAAAAGTAACATACTCCCACACACACCTAGGATACATCGTCCCCTTCGACATTATCATATATTATAATTTATTTAATTCACTCAAAAATCTTTAAATGTATCTGGATGGAGGCATAGAGATAGACTGCAGTTTGCAATAGCACACTATTTGACACTATGCTAAATTATTTATTTGACCTACTTTTAACCCGGGTTTAGTTCCATTTAGGTCGCGGCAACAGGATAAGTAACAAGTGCAGAGTGATAATGAACATGTTTGTGTGGTTCCGTGAGGAACAAAATTTCATATCCATAATGTCAGTATTTATTTATACTTAAATAACTTTAGTAGGTGTTATGATTATGTAGGTGAAGATGTATTATAAAGTTATTCAAAAATCCTGGAATAGGTACATAACTAGCTTAAGTATATACCTGTTACACTTTCGCGTTCCATGGTATGGAACAATGATAACGGGAACTAACGCGATCATGGTATAGGTACGGTCGACAAAGGTGATACGGTCGGACTTTTGCGTATAAAGTATTTAAAGATGGGATACTATCGATTTTGTCGAGTGTACTACATACATAACTTTGATTTATACGATGATCGCGTTAATTCCCGTTATCATTGTTGTATACATAACTAGCTGTTGTCTATTTCAGAGAAGGTAGCTAGAAAACCTAATATTTACATCACAACTTATAGGCAACTATATACGGCATTTTTACGGTGAGTTAGTGCATATAAAGTCGCCTTTAGACTGGCACTATCGAACAGTAGCCAGCTGTTGAAAGACTAGAAAGAAACATGTCTCGTCATAGAGCGTATTCGGCATCACTTTTCACGAGTAATATAATAGCAGTACATTCTCATACATGTTGCGACAAACGGGACACTTATCAACCGTCAACGCACACCTAGAACACGCTACAAAATGTCTGCATGGCATGAAGCATACATTGCGCTCCCGATCATAACAAATTTGACACATTTTGCTGTCATTTAAAGAGTTCTCAGGGGATTCGATCACCGTGCTTTGTTTAATTGCAGTTTGCTCTGGTAAACTCTTTTCTGCATCGGGCGCAGAAATGGAGCATTCGTCCTTCATCATTTTCACAACGTATTCCAAGGACCACTGCGCGAGCTGCTCCCAATGTCGTACGTCATCGTTTTTCCAGTCTTTGAGCTCGCTGTCACAATAGAAGCATTTCGTTTTGTCACCCTGCCTTAGGCGGAAGAAGTCGGCAAGTTCGTTACCCAGTTCCTTAGGTTTTCGATGTACACAGCGCAACCGATCTTGGAATTTTTGCAATTGAGCGGCATCAGAGGCGTTGCCACGTTGGTCAAGGTCAGGCGTGCGTGGAGGCGAATCCTGTAGTATATCCGACTCGAGCTCATAGTGACCCGTGGATTTCAAACATGCAAGCTTACGTACAAAATGACACTGCGGTGCCCAGCGCTTATGTTCTTCAGCAGGATTATCCCCTTGTTCCCAACTGTGCATCTCCACTTTACAGAAAGCACAACGAACTTTGTCGCTGTCACCGAGGTAGTAGAAGCCGTTACGAGCCAATTGTTCTCCTGTGAGAAAAGTGACAGGCCAAGTTTTGAACGTCTCCAGTCTCTCATGCTCGTGGCGCATGTCGACAGTATGGCTGTAGTTCAAGGTATCGCGTACAAAACGACAATGCGGTGCCCAGCGCTCATGGTCTTTGGCAGGATTATCCCCTTGTTTCCAATGGTGTATCTCCACTTTGCAGAAAGCACAACGAACTATGTCGCTGTGCCCTACGTAGTAGAAGCCGTTGCGAGCCAGTTGTTCTCCTGGGAGAAAAGTGACAGGCCAATTTTTGAAAGTCTTCATTCTCTCATGCTCCAGATACATGTCGATCGCATGGCTGTAGCCGAAGGTATTGTGGTTGTCCATAACGTATGGTTAAAGGTAAGGTGAAGACAACGAGGGTGGTTTTGTAGATTTGCGCACGTGAGCCAGCAGCAAGATAGCAACCGATGAACTCTTGAATCGGGTGAAGGATGAATCTTGATATTAATTTGATGATACTGTAATTAAAAGACATGCATTGTTAATAAATGCTATCGAAAGAGTATGACGTCATTCGGAATGTCTATAAGGTGGTAAAGCACACACAAAAATAAATCAGGAAGTATGTAAAATTCGCCATATTGTGATCTTTTCTGAAATGTGTGTCTTGATATTTAGTTTCCTATTTTTAGATGCTTTTCCATCCGCTAACGCACATGCGATGACGGATTGTATTTCTTCACTTTCCTCCATTACGTCACTGATATAAATTTTACACGTACGGTTTGCCGAATGGTGGCCAGTACGGTCCAACAAAGGTGCTACAAGTATCGTAAAGGGAAACTGACAATCAACTTTATAATGCTGTCATCATATACTTATATAGATGACATTACTAGAAGGCGCATTGAATTTGTACCTACGTAGCTCGTAGGTTTAAAGTACTCACACGTATTTAGTTAGTGCTAAAACTCCGTTAACTCTTTTCTGCCTTTGCGTCGATATTAAAAACAATACAAATAAAAAAAGAAACATCTTTTAATCTATGGTCGATTGAGTGGAGATGCGCACATATTAAAAAAAATATTTTTCCCGCTACTGCGAAAAAAAAATCGGAATACGTTTTCGCTTTTTCTATTTTAGTTATTTACTAGCTGTCGCCCGCGGCTCCACCCGCGTGGATGTCGGTTATCGCGAATCAGACTACAATTTGAGATTTAAACTATCCTATCTCTCAAGTTGGGTCGAACTGCACATGGTGTGCGAATTTTATTATAATCGGTTAAGTGGTTTAGGAGTCCATTTTTCTCTGTTGGTCTTGTAATTGATTTCTTTGTTCCAGAGCCACCCAGAGTGTCTCATGGGAACTAGGTATAATTGTTTGGCGGTGAAACTTGTAATCTTCGATTAGGTGTGTCCTAGTTCTCACGCTCGACCGGTGGATGGCGCTGGTGTCCTACAGCATATATTCTATTTTTTATTGCACTCATTTATTATTTTATTTTTACAATTTAACAATAATAAATTGAATGGGATTTATTTTCTCAGGAATTATGATTTACCAGTAAACAAGTCATAATTATAATAATTGTTGGTAATGGGTCGTCAAGTTGTCTTTGGCGACTGACAGCTAATGAGTTTGTTTATGGTATAATGAAATACATCATGATTAGCAGAATTTTGAAGATTGTTCACGAAGATTCGATGAACGGGCTATAAATATACCTGCCCGATTTTCACCAGGACTTCTGTTGATTCTTCGTGGCAACTAGTGACCTTTTTTAGTCTTACCAAATCTCTGTGGTATAAATCTTGTAATTTGTCAATTGCTTGTAACAATTTAGTTTGGTGAAAATCTCGTCTCCCAGATATTCTGGTAAGTTTTTTTTGTAACTCTGTTTAGTGGGACTGATGGCGGGCCTGTATGTGTATTAACGGCTTATGTGTGGTCTGTTTTACACAGGGTTCTTAGTTCGTGCTAGTGAGTCCTTGAGGTTGAGACCGCCTCATCTTACCTGCTGCGTACCTTGTGGTACATTTGCTGCCGAGAGCTGCTACACGGCGAGAGGTCTACCGCGACCGTCCGCGCTACCACCAGCGAAGCCAAAGGCCAGTACACTACCATCGTGTACCAGTAAATGTGTAGCTGTAGTGCCAACCATCCGTAAACTTAGTACGCTTAGTAGTTTGTGCTAGAATTCACGTGCCTATAAATGTGTAGCTAGTGCTATAACACTCGTGCCTACTGTGTGTGTCCTCTCTGCCTCATTCTTCTGTATTCTGTGCCTGTCTGTCTACCTACTTGTCTGTACATATCTTCTGTATTCTGTGCATTCCTGTCTACCTACTTATCTATACATATACTTCTGTCTCCAGTGTCTACCTACTCTGTTACTATATTTCTCTGTGTCTTACCCTGTTTTCTGGTTACTTAATCAAATATATGTGTGTACAACCTGACAACCAGCTGTTTTCATTGGAGCCCTAACTTCCCTGTGCACTCACCTCTCTAGCTCTGTGGAAAAGGCGCCCTGGGAAAGAGTTCTGCATCAGCCCCTGAGCGAGCCGGTGAGTATCCACCTGACTAGTTCAGTGGTTACAAATTGGCGCCCAACGTGGGGCTGATGCAGAACTCTTTCTGGGAATGGCCGGTTGGCATCGTCGTTTTGTCAATAATTTCTCTAAGATTAGTAAACCTCTGTGTAAGCTAACGTCTAAGAATGTTAAGTTTGAATGGACTCCTGAAGCTGAACAGTCCTTCAATCTTCTCAAGTCAGCTTTGGTCTCTGCCCCTATATTGAAGATGCCTAATTTTGAGTTGCCTTTCCGTATTCTCAGTGATGCATCCGCATTTTCAGTTGCTGCTGTGCTGACACAAACTCACGATGGAGTTGAACACCCTATCGCCTACTGCAGCCGTTCTCTCAACAAGAACGAGGTGAACTACAGCACAACTGAGCGGGAACTTCTGGCCGTGATTTTCGCCTTGGAACAATTCAGACAGTACGTCGAAGGCCAGAGGTGTACAGTCGTCACGGATCACTCCTCCTTACTGTGGTTCCATAAGCTAAAAACCCTACAGGCCGTTTAGCGCGTTGGAGCATGAGGCTAAGTCAATTCGATTTTGACATTGAACATCGGAAGGGTAAGGATCACGTTGTACCTGATGCTCTGTCTCGTATAACGATTGATTCGCTAGATGCTGCCGCCTCTAAAGACCCTAGGTATGTCCACACCATGAACAGTGTGCGGAAGAACCCTAGGAAGTTGCCAAATTTTGACATTCGTGACAACCTTTTATATAGATTTTCTAAGAATAAATATACTCTGACTTCAGATTTTGACTGGAAGTTGGTGGTACCCCAGGAGGATCGCCTGTCCCTGCTCTCTAAGTACTATGATGACACACTTAGTGCTCATGGTGGTGTTTGGAAGACACACAAAAGGTTAGCCCTAAATTATTATTGGCCCAAAATGTACGAGGACGTCAAACAATATGTCGGGAAGTCTGAAATCTGTAAGCAGTACAAACCCGTAAACACGTCTCGTCCTGGCCTCATGGGTAGCCCGAAGCGGGTGTCGAAGCCTTTCGAAGCTATCTCTGTCGATCTACTTGGTCCCTTTCCTACTTCAAGCAATAGAAACGTGCACCTGATCGTGGTCTCCGACTATTTTAGTAAATACGTCATGTTGTGCCCTATTCGGGTTGCCACAGGCGCTGTGGTCGCGAGATTCATAGAGAAGAGTGTATTTCTTGTGCATGGAGTATGTAAAACTATTTACATGGATAATGGTCCTCAGTTTGTAAGTAAGCCTTTTAAAGATTTATTAACTAAATATAATGTACCCAATATATATTATAACCCTAGGTATCATGCCCAGACTAATCAGGCGGAAAGAGCTATTCGCAATGTTGTCCAAGCGATCTCATGCTATGTGAAGTCACAACACAAAGCATGGGACTCGTTCTTGGTTGAAGTACAGTGCGCTCTGAACACCGCAGTGAACGAAGCAACTCGTTTTACTCCTTACTTTCTGGTGCATGGTAGGGAGTTCATTGGAGATGGAGTTCTATACAGGCAGTCAGACATTGCGTGCCACCCGGCTTCTGTCGCTGTGGACGATCCATCAGCCTTTGGTGTCAAACTGAGAGAAATACAACGTATCTACGACCAGGTGAGGAAACACTTGAACATTGCCCACCAGCGTAATGAAAAGTATTACAACCTCAGAAAAAGGCATGTGGAGCTGAAAGTAGGACAAATCGTGTACAAACTCACGTTCTACCTGTCAAACAAAGCAAAGAACTTCACTTCCAAGTTAGCCCCTAAGTTCCTTAAATGTGTGGTCACCGCCAAGCAATCCCCTCTGGTATATCGGCTGTCAGATTTAGACGGTAAGGATCTTGGTGAGTACCATATCAAAGACATCCTGAAGTATAAGGAGGAGCCGTCTCCAGTACCTAATGTCAGCGATGTTGCCACTACATAGCACTGTTTATCTAGTCTATAAAACCAGCGCTATGTTATGTTTAATCTGTACAAAATCTGTTTTCTCTCTGAGTATCTACGTGACTATAATTAGTCGCATTAGGGGTTCCACCATACACCGTACCGAGTGTTTATTCCCCATTTCGCCTCTCAATTCTCCACAGCTCCTTGTAGTTGTTGGTAGTGTTGGTGTATCTGCAGCGAATAAAGGGAACATTCATTTTCTCTGTAGGACATTTGACTCTAGCTATGTAACCTAACTAAATACAACGTATCTACGACCAGGTGAGGAAACACTTGAACATTGCCCACCAGCGTAATGAAAAGTATTACAACCTCAGAAAAAGGCATGTGGAGCTGAAAGTAGGACAAATCGTGTACAAACTCACGTTCTACCTGCCAAACAAAGCAAAGAACTTCACTTCCAAGTTAGCCCCTAAGTTCCTTAAATGTGTGGTAACCGCCAAGCAATCCCCTCTGGTATATCGGCTGTCAGATTTAGACGGTAAGGATCTTGGTGAGTACCATATCAAAGACATCCTGAAGTATAAGGAGGAGCCGTCTCCAGTACCTAATGTCAGCGATGTTGTCACTACATAGCACTGTTTATCTAGTCTATAAAACCAGCGCTATGTTATGTTTAATCTGTACAAAATCTGTTTTCTCTCTGAGTATCTACGTGACTATAATTAGTCGCATTAGGGGTTCCACCATACACCGTACCGAGTGTTTATTCCCCATTTCGCCTCTCAATTCTCCACAGCTCCTTGTAGTTGTTGGTAGTGTTGGTGTATCTGCAGCGAATAAAGGGAACATTCATTTTCTCTGTAGGACATTTGACTCTAGCTATGTAACCTAACCATTGCGCAAGTCAGTGTATAATTAGGTGTGTGGGAGGAATGTTCTTTAGTTTTGTAATTATAGCTGTCAGTTTGGGTTTGAAGTACCCAGCTGTGTGTCTATATCTATTGTAAGCATTTTCTGTTTTTTTGTTGTGTATTTCCAGCGTATCGTGTCCGCAGGAAATACTATTAAGGGGGGGATGGTGTAACGTGATATTTTTCTCTGTTGGTCTTGTAATTGATTTCTTTGTTCCAGAGCCACCTAGAGTGTCTCAAGGGAACTAGGTATAATTGTTTGGCGGTGAAACTTGTAATCTTCGATTAGGTGTGTCCTAGTTCTCACGCTCGACCGGTGGATGGCGCTGGTGTCCTACAGCATATATTCTATTTTTTATTGCACTCATTTATTATTTTATTTTTACAATTTAACAATAATAAATTGAATGGGATTTATTTTCTCAGGAATTATGATTTACCAGTAAACAAGTCATAATTATAATAATTGTTGGTAATGGGTCGTCAAGTTGTCTTTGGCGACTGACAGCTAATGAGTTTGTTTATGGTATAATGAAATACATCATGATTAGCAGAATTTTGAAGATTGTTCACGAAGATTCGATGAACGGGCTATAAATATACCTGCCCGATTTTCACCAGGACTTCTGTTGATTCTTCGTGGCAACTAGTGACCTTTTTTAGTCTTACCAAATCTCTGTGGTATAAATCTTGTAATTTGTCAATTGCTTGTAACAATTTAGTTTGGTGAAAATCTCGTCCCCAGATATTCTGGTAAGTTTTTTTTGTAACTCTGTTTAGTGGGACTGATGGCGGGCCTGTATGTGTATTAACGGCTTATGTGTGGTCTGTTTTACACAGGGTTCTTAGTTCGTGCTAGTGAGTCCTTGAGGTTGAGACCGCCTCATCTTACTCTGCTGCGTGCCTTGTGGTACATTTGCTGCCGAGAGCTGCTACACGGCGAGAGGTCTACCGCGACCGTCCGCGCTACCACCAGCGAAGCCAAAGGCCAGTACACTACCATCGTGTACCAGTAAATGTGTAGCTGTAGTGCCAACCATCCGTAAACTTAGTACGCTTAGTAGTTTGTGCTAGAATTCACGTGCCTATAAATGTGTAGCTAGTGCTATAACACTCGTGCCTACTGTGTGTGTCCTCTCTGCCTCATTCTTCTGTATTCTGTGCCTGTCTGTCTACCTACTTGTCTGTACATATCTTCTGTATTCTGTGCATTCCTGTCTACCTACTTATCTATACATATACTTCTGTCTCCAGTGTCTACCTACTCTGTTACTATATTTCTCTGTGTGTTACCCTGTTTTCTGGTTACTTAATCAAATATATGTGTGTACAACCTGACAACCAGCTGTTTTCATTGGAGCCCTAGCTTCCCTGTGCACTCACCTCTCTAGCTCTGTGGAAAAGGCGCCCTGGGAAAGAGTTCTGCATCAGCCCCTGAGCGAGCCGGTGAGTATCCACCTGACTAGTTCAGTGGTTACAAACATTGTGACACGAGATTTATATATATTAAGATTAATTAAAATGTCTACAAGTACTAGTTATGAAGAAAATGATTTATGATGTCCAACATCCGATATGAGGTGATTGATGTGAAGTCCTTAACGTTATAGAAAGCTTATACTACCTGCAAACTGCAAGGGTAAATATCTATATTTTTATTATTAATTTATTTACAAGAATATTGAAAATCATCGTATGATACACGTGTGTATTGATGATCACCGTCCTCGGCTCTCTTAAGACCCTCACCTGACGATTTGGGTCTGAATGGCGCCTGAGCGGTAATCACCAACGTTACATACTTGTAATATAATGCAGAAGTAAACGTAAACCTTAGCATACGTCAAAGAATCTAGGTTAGACAAGCAGTCTATCTTTGAAATTTTCTAAGCACCTACCGCTAAAATCCAATCACACGTCCTGATCGTCCACCTGAATCTCGTGGGGGGCGGACCCACTAAAACAAATTTACTGGCGTGGCTAACGTGGCTCTGGTACACTCGACATTCATAATTTTATATTAGATTTTACTTGACATTGGCGATTTGTGGCGATTTGCTGCAGAGGCCATTTTGAAGAAGTTGAAGTTGATTAATAACTATCAATGGCGAAGGGCGAAAATTTTTTAAAGTCAAGCTATGGCCCAGAAATACATATCTAGATCTAGTTTATCATACACTTCAAGTTAAAGTTAGTACGTTAGACGAGCCGTCAGGAATTAGGTTATTGAGCCCCCACGCCACTGTTATCTATACCTACCATACCTACTTATAGAAAGATAGTTGTTTACCTCAGTGGCGTATTCCAAATTTAAGTCCAATACTTATGGCGGATGGTATGAGAAGGTTATGTAAAAAACACTTTTACTTACGTACCTTATCTAATAATAATGTATTGATAAGTGTTTTTACTTCAATCCTGGAAATTGGCTTTCACGCATGGTAGACAGTTTCACGTGCACACTATTATTTTTATTATTTTAGGGTTTATCCACAAAACAAACAGTATTGTACACGGGCACTGAGTTATAGCAATCTAAGACTCACTTTAATATCAGATGTAAAACAGCGTTTATTTATTTTATCTGATAATATTGTGACGTATGTACCTGCCTATTATGATACGATAAATTCGTCATATTACGTAGATTGTACGTTGTATACAACTGAAAATTTAACATGAACAAAAGTATGGATAAGTTGCTCGACAAATTTGGCATCGATTTTATTGGAGGTGTTGGTGGTGCCAGATGGAAATGTGTAGGAGTGATGCACATGCTCCTTGTTCGGAGGTCGCGCATTGTACATAACATCTAGGGATCGCGCTGTTAATGCATTCGTTTTCTGTGTGGGTGTCATATCATCGTAGTTTATCTCCAGTTATTTAAGCATTGAAACCATCTCCCCCGCCTCCCCTCCCCTCTCCTCTCCCGTCAGTAGAGATGGGTAAACTGAATGAGAGGCATTAAGAAGAATCGTTTCACTATGGTGACTCGATAACTTAACTATTCCCTCTAAACCTTAACAATTCAGTGATTCACCGATTCATCGAGTGTCCGCCGAGTGCTGAAGTGCCGACTGACTACGAGAGTTCGGAATCGTTCGGGTGGTGTCGGGAGATTTCCGCTTCACAGACTACTCTAGTGGAATTAGAGTCTATCTATTCAAAGATGATACAATACTACAAAATTGGGAAGGCATCTGAGCTGTATGAGCATTGATGCTGAGAGTTGACTATTTAATTGTTTGGGTTATACTTGAAAAGTACTTTGGGGATGTCCCCGTGTTTAGTTTGGCTTGGCTGTTGATTTGTCGTTGTTTATAAATAATAGGTAATTCGTTTTGTTTTGTTTTTATCCTAAATCCTGATGAATATAAGCCATTTCATGTGAAAATGAGTGACCTACACGGTCACTGTTGCCTTATTACTGTTTAGTATAGCCTGTTGGAAATTGTTAATGACCACTTGTACCTACCAAACATAATTATTATTTTTTGTAAGCTGTCATAAAGTATATTTGGTTAGTTAAATAGGTACAAAGGAATCCCTAAATCAGACCACATTTTCATAATCGTTAGGGACTATTATTAAAACTCATTCAGCGAGTCAGTCAGCGACTAAATACTTTAAATCTGAATTATAGCACAAGCGATTAGTGAATAGTTAAGGTGAATAGAGAATACTTAAGGTGAATTAATTCAGTCTAGTGAATCAGACTCAGTGAATCGTTTCAGACAACTGAATCAAGATTACCCATGCCTACCCGTCAGCTACTCTACCAATGACACATGGTTTACACTTTGCAGGGCCGCATTGGGGACCTTTACTTTAGATTTGCCGCTGATTTGCCTTACCTACTTTTGTACAAAACGTGATATATATATTTTTTTGATATGATATCCAAGATCAATATCAATATCAATAATTCATTTATTACCATAAACACTTACATATGTAGTTACATTTCCGGTGGCCCCACACTAGGTCTAGGCCTGTCCTGTGGGTGCCTGTCACAATCTGATTTACAAATAAATTAACATTGGTTCGGTTTACACTGTCATTGGTAGTAAGGATACATATTTGACAAAAGTTTTTCAATTTAGAGGTGAATAGTAAAATAAAATAATATCATAGTTATAATAATATAGATAATATATATATATAGGTATATAAATATATGTAAAGATAATAAATAATGTATGTATGGTCTTTTTGACGCAATTAGTAGGCACCCAATTTTTGGTGCATTGTGTTTTAGTATACCTAGGTATTGAAATGGGTCTCACACCAGGTGCACCAGTAGACTCTCCGTGAGGCGGTATGACAAGGAACCTAACCAGTCTGTGATTTTTAGTTTAGCCTCCTTTACTGAGCACTGCTTTATATCGCACCACTTGGCCACCTTGTTATAAATGTAGGCGTCTTTATATGGACTGAACCGTCTGGCAAAGCTGGTGTAGATTTGTGGTACAGGTAATTTGTATACGCGACGATTGAGTAATTTAGGGTACTCCTCAGACTTAAGAACCGTTCGATGCGACTTTAGAGATGTACTCCGGAGAAATAGCTGGCGTACATTCAAAACTTTACATTCCTTGTACAGGCTCGTGGTGGAATATCTAAAGGGTTTCCTGAGCATAGTTTTCAAAACCGAGCGTTGGGCTATTTCAGCTTTCTTCATAAAGGTTTTTAGCGCGCATCCCCAACAATTTATACAGTACGTTATGAGGGACTGAGTAAGAGCAAAGTAAACTTGTTTAAGGACCACTAATGATGCTGAGCAACGAAGCATTTTCATGACGTTAGCTGTTTTTCTAACTCGAGTGGAGACGTGGGTTATATGCGCTTTAAAATTGAGCTTCTCATCAAGCACTATACCGAGGTACTTTATGGTGTCTGTCCTCAACAGTTCATCACAGCTGCAACGCCTCTGGTCCATGCACACATGCGAATGAATTTTATAGTTGGCCTTTGGAGCTGACACTGCGGTTTTATGAAAGCACACGTATTTTGTTTTCTGAGCATTTAAGGTTAGGAGATTGTGTTTCAACCATGCAGTTACCCGTGTCATGTCTGTTTCAGCTTTCAGAAACGCCTCGTCCCAAGTGAGACCTTCATAAATTAACACCGTGTCATCTGCATAACATATGATTTCTGTATTCGTACTGTCGTGTATATCATTTATATACATAATGAACAGTGTTGGGCCCAAGATGCTTCCCTGTGGAACTCCGAAATTTACAGTGTTCAATCCACTTTCATGACTTCCAACTTTGAGACACATTTTTCTTTCGGTCAGGTACGTTTTGAACCAGTTAAGAGCCACACCCCTCACTCCAAAGTGAACCTCCAATTTCCGCAGTAAGATTGGTATTGATACGGTATCGAAGGCTTTCGCCAAGTCCAAAAAGATACCTATGCTAGTCTTCTTTCTGTCGAGATGAGATGCTATTTTCGATGTAAGCAACCCCACAGCATCCTCCGTTGATTTCCCCCGCCTAAAACCGAACTGTCTGTTAGAGATAAGGTTGTTAGATTCGATATAACCAACAAGCCTTTTGTTAACTATTTTCTCTAGTAGTTTGGAGAAAGTAGTAAGGAGAGAAATTGGGCGGTAGTTCTCCACACAATCCCTGGGCCCGTCCTTGTGAATTGGCGTTATTGTAGCGATCTTCCACGAGTCCGGAAAGATGCCAGATTGTAAACTTGAGTTGAGAATAACAGTAAGTGGTTGTAAAATTACACTTCGAATACGTTTTAGAGTCGCGTTCGTAAGTCCGTCTATGCCAGGTGCCCTATCATTTGCCAACGAGAGAATCAGAGATTCAACCTCCTGTTCGTCCGTAGGTTGCAAAAAGAACGAGTTTTTTATTTGTTTATTTTCTACTGCAGCCGAAAGTTTCTCCTGGCTTGAGTTAAGCTCACGCAGGGTATCTCCTGCCAACTTTTCGCCTACAGAAGAAAAGTAGACATTGCAAAGGTCCAGGGATTGTTTGGCATCCGAACTACCATGCAGCGTCAGGAGTTCCTTTGGTTCCATGTTTGGTTTGGACAAATGACATATGGATTTTATTGTTTTCCACAGCTTTTTTGTGTTGTTTGTGCTGTTAGAGAGTTCTTGGTTCTCATATTCTCTTTTCAGTTTATTAAGCAGTTCATTACAGAAATTTCTGTAACAAGAATAGATTAGATGCAAACACTGATCATCCGGATACTTACGTGTTCGCATATGTAGTTGGTCCCGATGTTTCATACAACGTATTAATCCTGGTGTTATCCAGGGCTTAATAGTAAACTTCGAATGGCTAATGGGGACTTTTTTCGTATGCTTATTTAAAACATCAGTGAACCGACTGCAAAAGGCGTTGACAGCCCGATTTGTGTCCGCATTATCAAGTATTATTGACCAGTTTACCTGTGAAAGCTCATTTTCAATTGCTTCAACATCTCGCTTAAGTACCGTTCTGTTGATATGTTTTATTTTCTTAGTAGCCAAGCCGAGCATTATTATGTTGTGGTCCGTTATATCAGAGCTACACACCACTCCCTTAGCTTCCCGCGTTGCGTTAACAAAAATGTGATCGAGACATCTGTGGCCTCTTGTTGGTTTCATTATAGCAGGAAAAAGTCCGTGTTCTGCAGTCAGGCACTGATATTCCAAATCTTGGGAGCTTTTTGCCTCCAACAGATTAATGTTTATATCCCCTACAAGTATCAACGTACTGTTTTTGTTTGAGTTCATTTCCAGAATTTGATCCAAGGAAGAGAAAAAATTATAGAAGTGTGGAAAACATGGAGGGCGATACACTCCAATGATTGTTATGTCGTTACAGACCTTCAGCTGCAGACAATTTGCGTCCTGGAGATCCGGTTCCGATACACAGACGCTCAGTGTGTCTCTCACATATGCCACCACGCCATTGTTTTGGTTAATTTTCTTCTCAGTGTAGTAGCTCCTGTAGGATGGCAGATGAGGAATTACAGAATTTTTATCGAGCCAGCATTCCGTCAAAATAATAACATCGAAAGTAATTTTCATTCTATTCAAGGTGACAATAAAATGGTCGAAATTTTTGTTAATGCTCCTTATGTTATACGAGATTACTTTAAAATTCTGATTTGTCGCAAATGCTGCTCGACACCGCTCAGGCGTTTCAATCAAATGACAGTTTATGCAAAGCGAATCTAACTCAGCCGCTGTGTTATTATTAATCACTGATAATGTATAGAGTGTTATATACTAATTGGTTTATAAGATTTCCGATTGATTGATAGTTACCTGATTGAAGTCCGAGCAATGTCTCGCAAATTCTAGGCCCGTGATTTAAAATAAGTTGTCCTGTTTTTTTTAGATTTTTCAGATTAAGAACCATGCCATATATTAGTTGTTTATAAGGTGAATTGTAGACTGTATATAAATAATACTGCGAAAACACTAATAATAATGAAGTCTTAAGTGAGACTGACTGTACAAAAGTTATCAAGTACAGGATATGCATTTCTATGTATGAGATGTAATATATTATGTAATAATAGTAGTATACGTACAACCTAGAATATCGCAAAAATATCATAAATATTATAAGAACATGTATGTATATCACAATTGTAAACTTGGTAATACCTAAGACTAATTCGTGCAAAGTGTTGTAATAGCGTGCGAAGACCTCAGTTGCCGTTGTCCTGTGTGTTGCCGCCGTTGCCATCAGGAGAGTTGAACGTACGCGACAGGTCATCGCTGGTGCGGATGGGTAAAGATGGCTTACCTTCCCGTTGCTTGATGAATATATTACCCTGGGCAACCCAACAGTAGGCGTAGCCATTCTCTTTGGCTTTCGCACGTGCAGCTCGAAAAAGCAGCCTCTTTTCCTTAGTCAGCCGTTCGTTATAATATATTTTTTGTGGGGAGCCCGATACCTTTAAATCGAGGTCTGTGGTAGTGATATTTCTTCTGGATTTCGCAGCTTTTATTATTTCATCACGTTTGCTTCGCCGAAGCAGACGCATCACTATGGGCCTCGGAAACTTTGCACTATTATTAGAGGAGATTGTAGAAATCACCCGTGGGCCCACTCTGGTCACCCAATCAATATCACCGTCCTCCAGACAAACCCCGACCTTTCTGGCTGCCAGAAGTGCTATATGGTGCAGGCTTTCCGTGTTGTCTTCCGGTATACCGGCTAGTTCTAGTTCGTTCCGAAGATTGTTTTGTGCTTGTGTGTTAACTTCCTGTTGAAGCTCCGTGACCCTTAGCTCTAACATCTTGGCGTCACGGTCGCGACCTTCAAGATACCTGATACGCGCAGCATTTGAGGCTGTAGTAGAGCTCAGTTCCTCAAGCTTAGTTTGACAGCTGGATAGTGATGTTGTAGCATCTTCTAGGCGTTGTTTGAGTGAAGATATCTCTCGTGTAAGGCAACGTACTTCTTCTGTGAGCTCTTTTACGTCAGCATTTAGGCTGACATCCACAGTTGTATCTGTTTTTTTCCTCATGGTGACATTCTCCTCGGTGGATCGTACAGGCGTGGAGCTATTGTCTCCTCCCTTTCTTTGGTTAGCGCAGCAATCTGGACATTTCCAAGTTTTTTTCTTCTCAGCGGACATGGTAGCTATGTTTAAACATAATAAACAAAAGCTTTTGTCACACATCGATGAGGTACATTTTATAGTATTTGCGTCTTTTGTATTCTTTAAACACCCAAAACACTTCATTTTGTCGTAGAATAGGATTTTGCTTGCAAACTTTTATTCTACAAACTCAAAAATCACAAAAAGACTTTTAGTTGGTTTAGATCGGAACCCACCACCTTTCGGTTCAACTTGCGCGTAAGTCGCACCGGTATGCGCTACGCCACCGAGCTTATGGTTTGACTTGTTGAAATTAGTAACTACTTTCTAAGCTTCGCAAGGATGTGATAGGTATATTTTTTGTTTGATCTTGTCTTTTGTCTTTCAAGGTCAATGACACTGCACTAATCACTTTCAACGGAATATTTTGAACACTTTAATGTTTATAATTCTGCCGATATTTGCAATGACGAATTCATATTAGCACTGTTTAACTTGTGATGTTACGATCCACAAATTGGTATAAGTTTTACCCAGAATAATAAACTTTTTACTAATTTTCTACAATAAAATATGCTGGAGAACACAGTAACAATACCGCCTTTGACAGCGATCCGAACGATGATGATATTGGAAAAGATCTTATACGAGGCACTATACAGCTATTTAGAAAAATATAAGATAATTACAGATGCACAAACGGGTTTTAGGAGAGAAATGAGAATAAATAAAGCTATTTATAAACTTATCAGTAACGTTATGATCAATATAGACCATAACACCCCAGATAGTGCTCTTTTTATGGACCTAAGTAAAGCTTTTGACTGTGTAGACTATAAAGACTTCAAACTAAGTTATACAAATGTGGCATTAGGTGTAATGTAGGTATTAAACATTGTTATGTCTTTCTTAAGTAATAGAAAACAAGCAACATCCATCAACAAAATATTTGAAATAAATAGAAAAGAATTAACTTTTATTTCTGACTATGAACAGGTAGAATCTGGAGTTCCTCAAGGCAGTGTACTGGGTCCTTTACGGTTTTGGTGTACATAAATGACTTTCCTAAAGCAGTCACTGTACCAATGATTTTGTTTGCAGACGACAGTACTTTAGTATTTTCAAATAAAAAGTATTTTCAAATAAAAATCATACTATACTAAAAGACAGAGGTCCAATTCTCAGCTCTCCACAGGATTCACCGTGCGGTCGCCGGGTCCATAGCGTGGTACAGAGAGGAACACCGTGACGGCGACTGGGACTTGCGACCCAGATGTAGGTTTAGGGTGGCCACCTTGTGATGCATCAGCGCTCACCTCCACCGTTAGTGGTGTTCCTCTGCGACCTATTCATATTTGGTAAGATCCTATCAATGCCGCTTTGGTTATTCGATTTAGTAAAGAGCTTACTGAAGCTCTTGGCAATCCGAGGTCTTTAAGTAGGTTATACAGGGATTTAGCTGGAATTCTCCTTGCTACTACTTCTACGGCGTAGAGTTTAACCACGTAGCCGTTTTTGGTTAACTCGTTAGTCAAGTCAAAGTATTTGTTTGTCTTTATAGCGTGGTCTTTAGGTATATTAGTTTCCCATGATACTGTGAGTTCTACAAGCACTGCACGCCTATGCGATCGTCTGGATTATGAGGCACAGATATCCTCCGGTATTTTGTAGTGCATCTCATACGTGTCTTCAGGTATTGTCCAGTCAACGGCAGCCATCAAAATTGAATATGGCGTTTGAGGTAATTTCTTTGAGCAGCCTTCCTTTACAAACGCAATGTCATTTCTTTGGTTTGTGGTTAATCCTTTTTTCGCTCTAGCTACCGCCAAACTTACAGACTCACGTATGATTTCTAATACCTTATCATGTCGGCGCCGACCCCGGTCTAATAGCGGTAAATGATACTCTTTCTGACGTAGTTGAATGGTTGAGATCGAATAATCTTGCCGTAAACTTTACTAAGACTAATATAATGGTATTCAGAAATAGAGTCAGACCGCCAATTGACGTAGCAATTGACTATGCAGGTACAACAATAAAAGAAGTTGACACAACAAAGTTTTTAGGTTTAACGGTTGACTTCAATATAAATTGGAAGTCACATACAGAACTCGTTTCCACCAAACTATACCAAATTTCATATGCTATGTTAACAAAAACCGTAGACATATCTACTGTAGTGACCGCATACCAAGCCTATGCAGAATCGGTAATACGCTACGACATAACATTTTGGGGCAACTCGACAGATTTAGATATAGTATTTAAAGCCCAAAAACGATGCACCAGGTCTATTTGCAAAATTTCAAAAACCGATAGTTGCAAACCGCACTTTATCAATTTAAAGTTACTAACGTTCCCATATATTATGCCTATTTATTATGGAGTTAGCTCTTTTTGTCAAACGAAACATAGAGTTATTTGAACATCTTTATGGCACTCGACATAAACATAAAATAAATAAGAAATAAGACTGCTCTAATGAATAATAGTAGATTGTTCAACAAGGGACTAAAACAAGCCATAATGACACGAGATGTTATTAATAGTTCGAGTTTCATTATGGTTGTTAGGTCCAACGTTGAACACTCTATTTTTCACTTTGAATGCGAGGAAAAAAAAACGACGTTCTATACAAAATTATAATATTTATAACAAAATAACAAAGTTTCTAAAATTACGTATTAATTGTTAATCTAACATAAGAATAGTTCTTTTCAAAATTCAAATTACAGAGAAATTTGCCCCGCGGTTTTTTTTTGTAAAGTGACGTGCGCTTTATCTGCTTGCATATTTAGCAAACAGATTCAAACTTGAAAAATAATTTGAAACTGGAAATGCATAATAAATATAAATAAAATGAATTAATCCTTAATACCTACATAATAATTAATTAAATTAATATCATTAATCGTGTTTCACGAAATTAAATGGGTTTCTTAGATTTTTGTCATTTTGAGGTTATTTCTATACAAAATCACTAAAAAGGTGATAATCCTCGTATTCACAAACACCGTGATCCCATCACCGTGAGCTGTTTTCAAAGAAAATTAAAAAAAAAACTTTTAGTCCCTAGAGATTACTAAGGAACTTTAGTCCCGATATGCAGAGACTAAAGTAACATTTTAAGAGCATGAGAAGTGAAAAAGTATTTTATTGATTTGCTTAATATAGATGATTGTAACTTTGTTCATTATTATATTCATGACTTTGTTTAAAGACTTTATTGATATAAAATTGAAATAATTGTGTACCTGTCAACTGAATTAAATTTATAGAATTAGGTAGGTAATTACCTAAATAAATTTGCACGCCTTGAGGCGGAATGTGGCTGTTCAATTATATATTTATGTTAAAACCTACTGTACAGTCAGCATCATTAAAATGTCACTAACAAAAGTATTCAAAATAATCCAAATACCAAAATCCCAATTTTATATTGGTTATTAGAGTACTCAAATAGTTGTAAGTATCCAGAGTGGTCTAACTATCTTAAGAATCGGTCTTCCAGTATTATGTCAGTAAGTAGTGTGTTCATATTCATATACACAATCACGCCGGTCGATGGTATCCAGTCAAGCATAATTTCAAAAAATCTAGACATTGTCATTTAATCGCATTTTATATCCCTTTCTTGCTTGTAAAGCCATTCCTTTCACACAATGGCGGGATGATAAGGGTTGGGTATATGAGTAAGAAAAGGATACAAAATGTGTCAATTGAAAATGTCTTTTGTATTTTTTTATAATGTTGACAGTTGCATAAGCCATGAACTATCAACTTCCATTAGTGAGAAAAGTATGAATGACTAGATTTTTTGAAATTATATTTGACTGGATACCATTGACCGGCGTGATTGTGTTTATGATATGAGTACTCTACTAACTTAGATAATACTGGAAGACCGATTGTTAAGATAGTTTGACCACTCTGGATACTTGCAACTATTTGAGTACTCTAATAACCAATATAAATAAATAAAAAATAAATAAATAAATAAAATTCGGATTTTGAGTACTTTTGTTAGCGACATTTTAATGATGCTGACTGTACCTACCCATGTTCGCAAAATATATAATTGGAATTTGAATTTGGATTTGAAGTCTGCAACGCATCCGAAACGTCGCGTCGGGTCGGCAACGCGTCGCCAAGAGTACTAGTGCATTATGAGACAAGTGTGTAAAGTTGGTGATAACCACTGAGGCGCCATTGAATTGAATTGCTTTATAAAAATAATAAATAAAGCGTTGAACCGCGATAAGTCCCGAACCGTCCTAAAATTATAAAACTCAAGTTATTGGAAGTTTAAGCATAAGTTCCATTTATTGGAATGGAAATTGAAGTGGAGCATTTCATGCTTAGAAATATTCCTACGGAAATAAATAAAATCATCTTTGTGCAAAGAAACAGTTCTTTGAACGAACGAAGAAGATGATACCTACAGAGGTTAAGGAAAAACAATCATAAAAATATAAAAAACGTTTTATACTCCTATCCGATATTTTTCCAAGCTTTTCAGTCTGGACCTATAGTTTACGTCATTCAGAATGGAAACAAATTTTTGTATGAAACCAAAGAAAGAAAGTATGTTCCCTGGTTTTAAATTTTGCGCCGTAGTCTAGTAGGTTTAAAGAAAAACAAATTAACCACAGAGGAAAATAAAATGTTTTAATCAAACGACTTCTATGTTGTTTTGCTGTGTTTTGATCGTTTAGCTAATATAAGAATTCCTTCATAGTTCCAGTTCATCTACAGGAACAGCCTTGTATAGAGCCTCGACTGCGTCCACCACGCGGCTGACGATGGCGCGGATGATGGGAGGTGCCACTTCATGCATAACTTCTTGCCAATTCGCGTTCAAGAAGCTTATAACTGGATCAGCTGGAATTACAAGAAATGTTTATTTATGAGAATTAGATGGTTACGAAGGGAACCAAAACCGAACATAAAAGCGTTCATCCCGGTTGAAAGAAAGAAACATTGTATTGCATTCGAGGCTTTCACTTTGAAGTACATGTTGCTTATACGGCTTGATGGGAGTGACAGCCGTCTGGCCGGTGGTCAGCAGCACGATTCTAACAGGCTACGGTACCAGCCTGTTAGAATCGTGCTGCTGACCTTGAAGAACCCATATTGTAGCTAAATATAATTTGCTCCACAAGTGAAGAATAACTGCCTAGAACCTGTAACATTACGAAGTGACTCACGGTCACAAGACAAATTACTCACTCGTAATAGGAAAATATATGTAGTATGTTTTCCTATTACGAGTAAGTAATTGTTATGATTGTTTTATAAGACGTCATGTTTTTCCACCGGCTTTCCTTTTGAAATTTTCGCCTTTCATCACTTCTGTTTAATAATATAATGGTACCTAAATGCTTGTTTCCATTGAACAAGTTGTCGAAATAAAACCGCGCGCTAGTCTTCACGTCGCTCGTGTAGTGCCACTTGTGGATGTGCCAGTGCTTCTTGCCGTCAGCGCCATCTACCATCACGAGCCATGTCGTAGTCTTGATCACTATGTCTCCTGAAAATAAAATACTAACGATACTTAAATGCAATTTAAATTGAAAAAGTTGAATTGGTCTAGGCAGCGATCTCTCCGCCCTAACCAATTCAAATTTCTCATTTTCACGCCCCGCTTAAAGGACGCGGGGCCATAACAAGTAGGAAACACGTGAGCTGGTAGGGAATTACTGGTCTTAATGGTGGGGCAAAGTAAAGAGTCATTGAATCGCTAGATTCACGGAGGAATATTCGGCACTGCATGCGGGTGACATTTAAGCCCTTGACAAGGACTGGTCGCGTTTTCAAGTTTAAGTCCAGACCTGTCATCCTGGCAGAAGCAGACCGCGGCGGAGGCGCACATTGCGCGCCTCCGAATACCGGGGATGAATTGGGGACTCTGTGGTCCCCACACCCGAAGAGGGCCAGATCGAGAGAGATAGCCCTGTGTCGGCCGGGGTGCGAGGGATATGCGTTGCCAACCTCATCTGCGGCTTTGCACTACGACCCACAGACGGCGTGCGTTTTAGTCAGTTCGAGTCCGACATAAGCATAACCTTCTTACTTATGTACAATACAAATTAGCGCATTTTCAATGGTAATAATATATAAATAAACAATTGTATTATCATTTTGAATGTTCTCATGATACTTTCTTATTTTAACGCACGGCCGACGTCTCGAACCATCAGTTGCTGGACGTCAGGGAGCCTTTGGCTTATCCCTCGTACACCCCGGCTGATCTATGACCACCGAAGGCCCCCTCGGTGTCTTCCTCCAGTCATCTTTCTCCTGAAAAAGACGGTGGCACCGTCGTCTGGGCCTGCTCCTACTAGGGTGACAGGCAGCTTTACTTGTAACCCCAAGCCCAATGCTCTCAAAGCCGGATTTAGGTACGCAGCCATTTGTTGCCCTTAGTTCGATCGTGGAGTTCAATTTATCTAAAGGCAATTTTTATTTGCCTTTTGTTCTATCAATCGAGCCATGGTTATAAAATATTAAGTTGTATTGTACTGGTTAAGCACGATCAAGGTGTTTATACTATTTACCTACAAAGATCCTGAAAGCAATCTGTTATGCCAGAATGTTGCAGTCAAGGAGAAATGGCACTCTACTTCCACGAGCTGCTGAACTAGCAGCATAAGGAAGTGCGGCCTCCGGATCTCCTTCCGAATCAAGGACTAATGCCTCTAATAACGCCCGTAGAAATGCAAACGGCTTTATGTTGCATGAAGAATCGGAAAGCTGTCGGATCCGATGGAGCTCCCATCGTGGCCTGGAAAGCGATAGCACCCTCTGGTGTGGGCATTCTTAGAAACCTTTATAAACGTATACTTCTAACCGGATCCCAAGAAAGTGGAAGAGGAGTGGCATTAGTTCTGTCTGCAAAGGTACGGGAGCGGTGCAATATTCCGGGAGGTCGGAGTACATCAAGGATTTGTCCTTATTCCGCTTCTGTTTAGTGTAGCATCAGAAACATATACGAACAGTTTTTTATTTTATTTATTAATAGTACACGTCAATTTGACTTTACCTCGCCTGATGGTAAGCTGAAGGTAAAGTCTCAAGAAAGAGGGCCACCATTATATACACGTGCCATGTTAACAATGGTGGCACTCAGCTTGACGGCCTCATCAGATGCTTTTTCACGCCCCGCTTAAAGGACCCGGGACTGTAGGAAGAGGGAAACACGTGAACTGGTAAGGAATTCCAGGTCTTAATGGTGCGACAAAGGAAAGAGTCACCGAACCGCTTGGTTCTTGAAGGAATGTTCTGCACCGTATAGGGGTGACATCTAAGTCCTGCACGTGTCGTCCTGTATAGGAAGGGGGAGGGTGGGACTAATGGAATAGCTCTTCAGAACATTCACCATGGTAGAGGCGGTAAAAAACTGCCAAGGAAGCAACATCTCTACGCATCTGCAGAGACTCGAGGGTACTCGTGACCTCAGGATTTCCGATAATGCGGACCGCACGTCGCTGCAACCTGTCGAGAGCATCTAATAAGTACTTTGCGGATCCATCCCAGAGATGTGAGCAGTACTCCACGCAGGAACGAATTTGTGTCTTGTAAAGAAGACACCGTTGCTCCGGCGTGAAAAACCGTCTCACTCTGTTCAGGACTCCGAGTTTACGCGAGGCTGCTTTGATGATACTCTCGATGTAGTTTTTGCTGTTCAGTTTGCAGCGAACATCCATACCGAGGATATTGAGGTTGTCCTGCAATGGCAGTGGCGTGCTCTGAAGAGTGGGAAGGGGAAGGAAAGAAGATACCTTAAACGCACATGCCTGCGTCTTCTTGGCATTGAACTCGACCAAGTTCTCAGAGCCCCATTGGGAAATGTGACAGTCTCCATAGATGCCTTTGTATGCTGATGAACCATTGGAAAAGGATACGGTGAAATTATTAACCTCTTTTACATATGAACCTGAATACAGATAGATCGTACCTATTTGACATAGTTGTAATCGAACCACAGGTAAAAGAAATTGTCCATTCTATGTATTATCAATAGGACTACAGATAGATCATTTGATTTGCCCGTAGTCCAATTCATGGAACTACGGATAAATTGATATGCATGTAGTTCGATTGATAAAAGGAACTACTTTTTATGTAATCATGTATCAAAATACGTTAGTTCACTACCGAACGATTCTGCAAAATCTCGAAAAATCCTGGTTTTGATAATAAAAACCGGGGTTTTTCGCCCCGAAAACCCGTTAAGCCCGGGTTTTTTTGGATCCGGGTTAATTCGGACTCGATGCTCTACGTTGAATGCTTAGAGAACTTCACAGCTCGAACCGCGCGCGGTGCGATTGGCCTTTAGGCTATTTCTGAATCATGTCTCTTCCATCCCTCTAATATTTAGATAAACAAAATACGTACGTATGTTGATGTTATATTTCCCCTCACCCTGGATGGGCAGCAGAAGCACCTGGCCATTCAGATTGTAGTCACCCGTCAGCTGCGTGGGGCATTTGGTTGTAAGTGTTATTTTACCTTTCTGTAAGTCGCGTCTGCAAATCGAAAATAAATATAAAGATCTTTTCCTCAAACATATGAGCTCTTACATATAAACACAAAATTTGACGTGATAGTGATCCAATTAGCCTAAACAAATACAATTTGCTCGGTAAGTAAAAATTAAGTTAGGCACTTAATTTTTAACATATAACATTATTACGTGGTGACTCACGGTTACATAACAAATAGGAAAAGGAATATTTTTCCAAGGAATATTTCCAAACTTATGACGTGGTTGATCAGTCAGACTAAGTCAATTGATGCTCCTGGTATTAACGCGTCAGGACCAACAGGTCTAAAAGAGCCAAGTTAAGTGATTCCGCTAAAAAAGAGAAACTTTATGAATTTTTAGTAGATCTTAATCGATTCCTATATGAAATGATGAAATTCATAAAATAGTAACTTATATGAGCAGAATCACAACAATTCATTTATCAAGCAGATTCTAACTTCGTATACCTAATAAATATAGTCATATGACAAATATTATAATACGAAGAAAGGGGTCTGCTGCCTCAGGGCATAAAGGGATAAAACGATATGAGAGGTTGCTCTAGATGACAATGATAATAAATAACAAAATATATAACAAATAGGAATAACAATTCTTAGGGTAAATTAAATTTTGATGGCATTTTTTGTGAGGAGTGACAATATAAACCAAGAAAATATCTGAGGTCCCCAAAGAGATACTTTGGTATATAAATAAATATGAAACACCACAGGGCAGAAATAAAAGGGGCAAAGAATAAAGCAAGTAAGTTATACGGATCCAGGCAAATGGCAATACGTTAACAGAATAGAATAAATGTATGAGATCGACATACATTGATGACTGTGTTGTATAGTAAACGTCAAAATATGTGTCAATCTCATAACAATGAATTGCCACTTGTTTTCGAAAGAGATGACCCTGGGTCAGCCGGGGTTTTTTTATGCCACTTAGGTGGCAGACAAGCACACGGCCCACCTGATGGGAAGTGGTTACCGTGGCCTATGGACGTTTGCAACACCAGGGTCGTCACAATCGTGCTACCGACCCTGTAGATACCTTCTAATACCCTTCTTGAAGAACTCTATACTGTAGTCGCTTGCATGGATATGCACTAGCAACCTCGCCTTACACTGCGATGCACAGATGGCGTGCGGTTTAGTCGGTTCGAGTCCGACATGACCTCCGCCTTCCGTGGGAATTTTACGCACGTTAAAAAAATCCTTAAAGGCCCCCCGCCTTTGTTATGCGAAGCGCATCGATTGTCAATTTTTTCATCTTAATAGGGTAATTTTTATGTTTTAATACTGTAATACTGTAATAGCTCCATACCTGGCAGCTGTATTCAATTGCTGTTTCGCATCTGGTGTGTTTCCTGACTTGATGAAACATAGTAAGATAATTCCATGATTTAAAACTGGTGATACTGGAGACCCCTCTAACTTTCGGCCTGTTTCCGTTCTACCTACTCTAAGTAAGATCTTTGAAAAGCTTATGCTTGGCCAGTTGCTTAGTCACTTTAATGTACATAATTTACTTCACAGGAAACAGTTTGGATTCACAAGGGGTTGTTCAACCATAGATGCGGGGGTTAATTTACTAAAAAGTATTTTTGAGGCTTGGGAGGAGTCGCAGGATGCTTTGGGTGTTTTCTGCGACTTATCTAAGGCGTTCGATTGTGTTCACCATGAGACTCTTGTCAGAAAACTACACCACTATGGTATCAGAAACAGGGCTCTCGATCTTCTGACTTCTTACTTGAGTAATAGGGTTCAGAGGGTCGAAGTAAAAGGTAAACGATCTGCAGGAAGCCCAGTTGTAATGGGCGTTCCGCAAGGGTCAATCCTTGGTCCATTTCTGTTTTTAATATACATAAATGACTTACCTTACTATGTAGATTGTATTGTTTGCAGATGGTACTTCCTTGACGTTTAAAATTAATAGGCAATTACACAATTATGACAAAGTTAACAGTGCACTCTCAAAAGTTGTTCATTGGTTTAATGTTAATAATCTTCTTTTGAATGATAAAAAACTAAAGTAATCAAATTATCGACACCTAATGTAAGGCAGGTAGCTACCAATGTACAACTTAATGGATCTGGGTTGGACCCTGTGGGGACTGCTGTATTTTTGGGTATCACTATTGACTCAAAACTGCAGTGGGGACTGCAGATTGAAAAGTTATCAGGCAAATTAAGTTCTGCAGCATATGCAGTAAAAACAATTAGACGGCTTACTGATATTGAGACAGCTAGAATAGTTTATTTTAGTTATTTCCATAGTGTTATGTCATATGGAATTCTTCTCTGGGGTAATTCTGCGGACATTAATACCATCTTTGTATTGCAAAAGAGAGCTGTAAGAGCAATATACCAACTTGGTCCTAGAATGTCTCTAAGAGAAAAGTTCAAAGAAATAAACATTCTTACGGTTATTTCGCAATTTATTTATGAAAATTTACTTTATGTGCATAAAAATATAGACTCCTTTACTAAAAATATACATGGTATAAATACTAGACATAAAGGTAATCTTGTGTTACATACTACTCGTCTCCAAAAAATAAGCAACTCTTAGATTCTACAATAAACTTCCCAATGAAATTAGAACATTATCCATAAATAAATTTAAAACAACAATTAAGGCCAAATTGTGTAGCAGAGCATATTATAACATTTCAGACTATTTGAATGACAAAAATGCTTGGGATTAAGTAGCTCTAAGTCAACACAAGAAAATGATTATTGTACATAGATGACGACGTTTTTTTTAAAAAAGGATTCCTACTGTGTTTTTTGGCAGTGTTTCTCAGTAGTTGCCATGTCACGCACTGCACGGTAGGGGAAAAAATAATGACGATTCCAAACAAATTTAATATTTTTATGGAATAAATGATTATTTGAATTTGAATTGGAATACAATTAATAGGTACTTATGTTAACTATACCTATCGATGGAGATTGGAAAAAGTGAACGTTCAAGGCGAGGCCTGAACCCGCAACTAATCTTAAACCGGGGGAACGCTCGGCATAACTGAGCTGCACGGACAAACTATTTCATAGAATCACATAATGACATAGAATTTTCCTATACACCGTCATCCCAGGGATCCCGTGCAGTCTTTAGAGCTTGGCTTTATACGAGATCTGATAACTTAATGAGAAGTTGACCTTATACAAATTTGTCATTTTATGAATTTGACATTGTAAGAAGTTGTCGTTTTAAGAAGTGGACATTTTAATAAGTGGACGTTTTGCGTCCGGTTGTCATTTTATGAAGTTGTCATTATGAGCTGAAATGTGCACTTCCAGCTCTTAATCCCAGGGGATAGTTTAGGTTAGGTTTTTTAATTTTTTGTTGTCTTTGTAGTAATATTAGCTTACATTCCAAATTTCAGCTCTCTAGGACTTCAGGAAGTACCCGAACAATTTTGATGATCAGTGAGAGAAGAGTCAGTGACGAAATTAAGGGTTCTGAGACATTAATAAAATCTAAAGTATAACAGCTACGACATTCAAACTTTGTATTTTTAATGATTGTACTGATGGCATTCTATCTTGAAAATTGTAACTATTTAGCATCATCCAAAGCAAAGTTATGAGCGGTCAAAAAAACGACGAAGCGTTTCGAGAAAAGGTAGGTAGTGCCCTTGTGCTTCGCTTGTCTCGTCTTGGCGGAGGCACTGCCTTGCCCCCAGATGTGTCAATCGGCTCGTTACGTGTGCGCAGATACCTACTAGGCTGCAGGAAAATAGTTCTCTTAAACCGACCATATTTACCATGAACTAAAGAAATCCGTGTCAACTTGTCTTTGTTTACCTTAATTACGATCATAACCGGAATGTCAACTGCGCTATCAGAAAGGTAACAATGAGCGTGTGTATCTTCAATTAAATACTATGAATATTTACGTGTAGATAATTATATAGGTATTTATTTTATATAGTATCAAATATTTGTATGCATGAATATGGATATTTGTATTGGTCTGGTCCTGCCTCGGGGAGCACGTTAAGCTGTCGGTCCCGGTTGCCAATGTTGCCATATAACTTAGCCATACCTACTAACATTAATTTAAGAACTTAGACATGAAGGTTTTTATTAAACTATGTTGTTAAACTATTTACAAAAATATATACTTAAGAATAGTTTCATTGCTTTAAGAAGTTAGTTATTGAGGTTATATAAAAAAGGTTTAGAATCAAAGAATCAATTTCGTTTATTCAGTTTAGGCACATAAAGAGACATATGAACGTCAAAAATGTTACACTCATGTCAAGAAATTACTAATATAATATTAAATAAAGTAAATAAATCATTTGAAAATGATTCTTTCGCTGGTTCGGTAAATTGGTTCTACTGAGAAGATACCAGCAAGAAACTCAGTGAACAATATTATCGTTGCTTTTTTAAAACAATTTGTTTTTTTTTTTTAAATAGATTTATATTGTGCGAGCAAGCAAAAAGATTAGGATGACCATGCATTTTGAACATTGAGGCACTGAGGTATTGAGGTATTCGTTTACTTTGTAATATTCTTTTTTCATTAAAGACTTTTTTACTTCTATTTTAAACTTGTTTAGTGGCATGTCAACCAAATCTTGAGGAATTTTATTAAACGTTTTAATGCTGTTACCTACAAATGAATTTTTTGCTTTTCTGTTTTTCGGTGGTAAATTTTTTTGTTAGAAAGGTTTTATTTCATACTTTTTTGTGGCTTTAATCCTCTAGTTACTACATGCTTAAATATAAAAAAATGTACTACTCAACTCAGCACTAAAATCTGCGAGTGATCAATAAATCACCCCTATTTTTTTCAAATTTATATTATATTTATTATTATTATTATTATATGGGACCAACTTCAGGGTATACTCTTTCCAATAATTAAGGAATTATCAGAACCAGACCACGCTGTAAAAAGTTATACGTGGTCATACATAAAAAATATACACGTCGACTTGACAATCTCCTCCTTCTTTTGTCGGTTGAAAAGTTCAATAACTGGTCTAACTGCAATACTTCTATATCACCCATGGGTTGTGGAGTGCAGATGACAGTGGCTCCATGGATAATATCGAAAATCAACATGACGCGAAGCTAGATTGGAAATAGCGGACCCCAGACCCCGAGGTGAAAGGTTCATATATGATTGCGATCAACGCTAGGATGATGAAGAAAAAGGATTTTAAATATATAGACTGGATCTCATGGAACTTACTTGACAGTTTCGATGGTACATTTTTTCATGCCCTTCACGGTGGAGTTTTTAAAAGTCAAAGAAAGACCTCCTTGGTCGCCTTGCACGATGTCGAGGTACATGGGATCCAAAGACTTGATTCCAAGCTCCGGTATACCAGCAGCTACCAACGGAAGCACTGCTCGAGCGGAGGCCAGGGTGCATTGGACGTCGTCACTTTTGCATGGTTTTATAAAGGGTGCTGTGGGAAACCATAATTTAAATACATAGAAAGTGTTATGTGTTACACAGTATTTATGATGCAGGCGCTATACCTGGACACCGTTTCTGCTAATTCTCAAGCACTGTCATACCACAAACAGTGTAAAACATGCCATTTAGATTTAGACTTTAATTTTATAGTCTAAACTTAAATTATCTTGTAGAGTGAATGAGAAAATGTAATGAACTCTTTTTCATTTATTTTTGACTTCAAGCCTTTAAAATTAAAGTTTAAAATTTAATGGCATTTTAGTAGGGTTAGCGGTATCACAGTGGTTACCAATTCGAATCGAGTGTCTAGTTTTAAGGGTTCCGTAGCCAAATGGCAAAATACGGAACGAACCCTTATAGATTCGTCATGTCTGTCTGTCTGTCCGTCCGTATGTCACAGCCACTATTTTCCGAAACTATAAGAACTATAATTGTTGAAACTTGGTAAGTAGGTAGATGTATTCTGTGAACCGCATTAAGATTTTCACAGAAAAATAAAAAAAAAAACAATAAAATACTCAGAACTGAAACTCAATTTTTTTTTTCATCAAACCCTGGAATACATGTGCTGTATCTATGGATAGGTCTTCAAAAATGATATTGAGGTTTCTAATATCATTTTTTTCTAAACTGAATAGGTAGTTTACGCGAGAGACACTTCCAAAGTGGTAAAATGTGTCCCAAAGTAACTTCTAAAATAAGAGAATGATAAAAGTAAAAAAAATATATGCTGTACATTACCATGCAAACTTCCACCAAAAATTGGTTTAAACGTGATTTAGTAAGTAGTTTTTTTTAATACGTCATAAATCGTAAACCGCAATTTACCTACTTGTTGCTACGGAACCCTTCATGGGCGAGTTCGACTCGCACTTGGCCGCTTTTTTTTTCAATCTTGATAATGCGATAGTGAGTTTTTTCCACGGAGTACAGACTATATTCCTTCTCCATGGGTTTTTCAAACAGTTTTATGCCTGTCAATCGTAAATCGAGTGATATTGCACATGTGCGCAATTACAGAGACAATGTTCAAGAATAACCTATTCAGCATGTCTAGATTATCATTACAAGGTGCGATATTCATAGCACAAACGACTCCCTGCCACACCTCTTAAAAACAATGTTTACCTAAGTAGGTATACAATGTTAGCTGCAGATTTGTTGTTGCAAAACAGTAATTTATCACAAATGCATAATCCAGTAAAGGTCTAGACATTTCACAAAGATGTGTACAGATCCCTATTAACATCCTTAAAGTCCAAGCAAACCAACCAGCCAGCCTCGTCCAACTTGCAGACGTGGCTTTTACTCAGGCTTTGCTCTCAGGACTGGTGGTCTGCTACTTCGCAAGGGAATACGCTTGCCCTGTGAGGTGCCTTTCCACTGATGCGAAGTTAGTGGATGTAGCATTGAATGTAACTTGTCGGATCATTACTGACTGTCTCAAGCCGATCTTGATGCGTATACCCCAGTGTACCAAACACTGGGAGGTGTTTCTCATGTCCATGGTGTGATGTGGAGCTATGACACGGACCACGGTCCATGAGCCACCTGCTAATGTGTGCTGCCTGCCTACACACATGTGCATCGGAGGACCTCATAAGTGCCTCTGAGAATGCTGGCAAGGCGGTTGCACACTGGGCAAATTAAATCTGACAAATGACACATAGACTCGACACTAAAATGACAATATAATCAGAGAGAGACCATAGAGAGACAAACATAATAGCTTTTTCATTTCACTTGCTCATAACGTGGCTCTAATTGCGTGGCACCGAAATAATGATACCTATTATCAAACTGTGGTTTTTTGATTGTTATTAAATTACGAGTGGTATAATGATCATATTTTAAATTTTATTGGTTGAGTTGCATTATTCTGAAAAAAATAGATCCAAAAAGATCGTGTTCAATAGAATAAATAAATTATTATACGTACCTATTGCTTAATCATTTCATGCAACTTAGTATTTAAATAGAAATTTTTATCTTTTACGTGTATAATAATTTTACTCAAATATAACTTTTGTTTTCTCTCTGTTTAAAACTTTAAGTAAATTCACAATTTTGTAAACGTGATAAAAAGCTAGCCTGATAGTCAGCTGAAGGAAAGTATCATAAAAAAGGGTCACCATTATATACACGTACCATGTTAACAATGGTGGTACTTAGCTTGACGGTCTCATCAGATGCTTTTTTACGCCCCGCTTAAAGGACCCGGGACTGTAGGAAGAAGTACACATGTGAGCTGGCAAGGAAATCCAGGTCTTAATGGTGCGAAAAAAAAGGAGTCACCAAACCGCTTGGTTCTTGAAGGTATATTCTGCACCGTATTCGGTCGACATCTAAGTCCCGCTCGTGTTGTCCTGTGTAGGAAAGGAGAAGGCGGTACCAATTGGAAGAGCTCATCAGAACATTCATCATGGTGGAGATGGGAAAATACTGCCAAGGAAGCAACATCTCTATGCTCGTGACCTCGGGATTCCCAATAATGCGGACCGCATGTTTCTGCAACTTGTCGAGAGCATCTAATAAGTACTTTGCGGAGCCATCCCAGAGATGCGAGCAGTATTCCACGCAGGACCGAATTTGTGTCTTGTATAGAAGACACCGCTGCTCCGGCGTAAAAAATCGTCTCACTCTGTTCAGGAATCCGAGATTACGCGATACTCTCGATTTAATTTTTGTTATTCAGTCTGCAGCGAACAACCATCACAACAACACCAGTGTTTTTTTTTATTCCCGCCAGTCCACCAGTACAAAAAACTATCGCAATTCGTTTTTACTGGTGAAATTATAGTTATGTATTATATAAATTGTCAACAAGTACTAGTTGTGAAGAAAACTATGTATGTACCTAGTACACCACCCGATTTATACACATATACTGTACCACAACCGATATATGATGTAATTGATGTGAAGTTCTTAACGTTATGGAATGTTTACTATCTGAAAACTGCAAGGATAAATATCTATTTTAGTATTATATTATTCACAAGTGGAATGAAAAACGTCGTTCGAAACTACTACTACTACCACTACTATTATAAACGCGAAACGGATGAATGGATGAATAGATGTTTGTCACTCTTTCACGTAAGAACTACCGAATGGATTTTAATGAAGCTTTACAATAATATAGCTTATGCATTAGAGTAACACATAGGCTATATTTCATCACGCTACTACTCAAGGGAGCGGAGCAGTGATCATTAATGACAACAAATCCGGCCGACATATTTCTAATAATTATGTAAATACAAAGAATTGACGCGCTCAACGTTCTGATATTTGGTACAGGGATGGATTATAGCTTAGGATCGGACATTGGCTCCCTTTTATCGCGAAAGAAGGGATTAAAGGGAGGGGGAAAGAATAGGGGATTAAAATTTGTAATTTTTGAAGATATCCTGATAAAATTTGGTACAGAGGTGAATTAGAGCTTGGAAACGGACATATGCTACCTTTTTCGCGAAAGAAGGGACAAGGTGGGAATAGGAGATGAAAGTGGATAAGAAAGTAAAAAAATAATATTTAAGACAGATTAGAGTTTGAAAAATCACAGTCGAGTAGAGAAGGGAGGCAACAGGATGGGGTGGGAAAAGGGGTAGTTATAGGGGTATATTAATGAAGGGGTAAGTGATGGCGGAAGTTGGGGAAAGGGTGGGGTATAAATGGGGGAATTGGGTAAGGCCTGAGCTTGAGTGGGTTTAAGAGTTAAAGGTGGGGGTAAGAGTAAGGGAAGAAAAAGTATAGGTGCATTAGACGGGGAAGGGAGTTGAGGCATGAGGGAAAGATGCGTAGCTTAATGGTTAAGGGATCGACCTTACGATGGAGAGGTCTCGGGTTTGAATTCTGGCCATTACACTACCGACGTGAACCCACTGCTAGTACAAGCAATTAGGCATAGTTGGAGGGGTTAGAAGGAATATTAGTAGGTAATGTCGATGATTTCGGTTCGTAAGTTGGGTGCATTAGTGTAGGAAGGGAGGTCAGGGTGGGAACATTTATAAGTGTGGAAAAGAAGATAGGGTGGATAAGTGAGGAAAGGGAGACATTGTTGGGGAAAGGGGTAAAAGTTGACGCATGATTGAGGGAAAGAAGCCAGGGTGGGTGCATAAGTTGGAGAAGGGAGTAAGGATATGGGTATGAGTGAAGAAAGTAGAAAAGGGTGGGTCTTTGAGAGTGGAATGGTGGTAAGGGAGGAGCAAGAGTGAGGGATGTAAGAGAGTGTAGAAAGGGTCAAACGTCGGAGCACGATTGAGGTAAGGAAGGAACGGTGGTTAGGGGAAGTGGAAAGGAGGGAGTGGTGAGGGAGGAGTGGGGGCAGGGCAAGGGGAAGAGAGGCGAGTAGATTAATAAATAACTATAATTTCAACAGTAAAATCGCACTGCGCATCTTTTTGGTACTGGCGGAGACTGGTGGGAGCAATTAATCACATTTCTTATTGGCCGCAGACTAAAAGAATGAGGTTTTACTTTTTTATCACGTGTACAAAATGGTGAATTTACTTAAAGTTCTAAACAGAGAGAAACCAAAAGTTATATTTGAGTAAAAGTTTTGTTTAATATACACATACAAGATGAAATTTTCTATTTAAATACGAAGCAGCGATTGCATGAAATGAACAAGCAATAGGTAGGTTTATTAATATATTTGTTCTATTGAACACGATCTTTACGAATCTATTTTTTTTTAATTAACGCAACTCAACCAATAAGTTTTAAAAAAATCATTATCTCACTCGTGATTTAATAACAATAAAAAAACTACAGTTTGATTAATAGGTATCATTATATGCATGATTGAGGTGAGATAAGAGCCACGTTATGAGCAAATGAAATGAAAATATCTGTTTTCTCCATCTCCGTATGGTGACTCCACAAAAAACGGACACTACACAATGTCCAATATAAATAGTTTAGGGAACCATTTGAACTTAACAGTAGCTAACGCTTACGTTTGATGTATTGTGCCTGCTACAAGGCCACTCTCACCTCGGCCGAAAGCCCCCAGGGGTGAGATGTGCTGCCACCCTTGGCATGGTGGTTCCAGGCCTCACACCCTATGACCCTGATATCGATCTCAAAAGAACAAGCGTCAATTTGTAAATAAAACTGAATAATAATTTTCGTATAGTACACACTCACCAGTACCAGCCTTCGCTCCCAACGCCACACCGAGGAAACAAAGATATTTCAACATGGCTGTGCACAAACCACGACTACTTGACGAGTGTTTGGAGAGTGCCAGTCTTATAACTTAGGTATATACACGAGCAGTGTGCACCCTGACGTCATTGATACATTGTCAACACTAAGACCGGTTCATGTTCTGTGCAGTTTTAAGGAGATGCACCAACTTACCTTTGAGTTAGTTCATACAGGAAGTGCTTACTCAGTTACTGGTCAAAGTATTAGTACGAGTGAGTGCTAAAAACTCCAAGACAACGCCGACAACAAAAATAACGCAAATGCCAACAGGAGTTTGTAGAATAGGTCTCCTTTAAATTGCCTGATTTCTCGACCAGGTTACACTAGTCGTGATCACAGGCTGACCTGCGAATGGTTCAGAGGTGCAGGTCTTACGCAGGATGAAGCGTCCGACTGACCACAATTAGGTTTTCCACATATGTATATATATGTAAATCCCCAGAGATAGGCAGTGGTGTATTAAAATTCACATCGCCAACTATGATTTTCGGTTCCGTCAAGCGGGCTCTTAGTTATGGCCTGTAGGTTTTCTGTCGAATGGAGAACAGGCCTATCCTGCTACGGCACCCACAGAGATGGAGTAGCCCTGTTAACTCCACCGCTAACCAACACCGACCGAAAAACACACTGGATGAAATGTGGGTATAAGTTGGATGTGCTCTGCCTGCCCCTGCGAAGTGCGAGGCCGTAATGTTATTTACCATAAAATATTAACTCCTTTTTTAATACGCATTACTACAGGATTGAATTATCTAGACAACTTCACCTTGATCTTGGAACTAGATCCTACAATTATCGTAACTGCAGCCATTATTGTCAAGGTTTTATAGTTCTATAATTGGGAATTTGCATGATTAAATCGATAGCTGACATCTTTTAAGTACAGCTACTCAGTTTCAGAGGACGCTGATTGAGGGATAACCTTAACATTGCTATTGAAAACATTTCAGTTGTAACTAGCATTAGGAGAGGCGTCCGCCTAGCAGTGGACTACGCTGCGCTTGGCTAATTTATTTATTGATCTGTTGTAACTTCTTTTTCTACGCTACAACTTATGCCATAAAACTTTAATCAAGTTCTTTTTCTTTATCTATTTTGACAGCCTCCGTGGCGTGGCGGTAGTGAACGCGGCCGCTACGCAGGAGGCGCGGGTTCGATCCCCGCTCAGTGCAAATATTTGTATGCATGAATATGTATATTTGCATTGGTCTGGGTGTTTCTATGTATAATATGTATTTATTTACATAAAAAAAGTATCTAAGTATGTTTATTCGCATTCTAGATTCCATAACACAAGCTAGTTAAGCTATGCTTACCATGGGTCTAGACAGCGTTGTGTCAAATGTTGTGGAATATTTATCGACTCTGATACTATAATCACAGAATAGATAATAGTACTAGCGTACTATAATACAAAGATTATAAAATTGAAATCAAAACTCTTATGACAAACATTACGCACAGGCCAAAAAAAAGTTTTATTACGATACAGGTCTTGTATGGACGCCTATATCATTAAATAACCTTTTAATCATAACGATACACCTATATAACCTCCATCTGGACCAAGAAGGTTGAACCTCTACTTTAAAAAAAGAAACCGCCAATTCGGAAGAAAAAAAAAAGAAACACGCATGCGCAATCGATGTGTGGCACCAACATTATACATTTAAATTAAAAAAAGTTTGGTTTTGTTTGTAAAATAAATTAGTTTATGTATTATAGTATGAGAGTTGATAAAGTAGTGTATGACACTGTACATAACTTGGTCTTATAACACTCGTGTGATACTATAAAAAAACTCGCCTGCCGGCTTGTTTTTTTAAAACACACTCGTGTTATAAGAACCCTCATTATGCAACAGTATCATAAACTACTATTATTTGATAACGTGTCTAAAACCATGTTTCTGAAGATTAAAAAAAAATAATATTTACAACTTCAATGTGGCTTGTAATTACAAATTATAATCATAACGACGACGTCGAGTTAGTGTGATTACACTCATTACAAGATCTTAGGTACAGTCGACGTAGATACGGTCGCACCTTACCATACAACTTTATATGGAAAAGTGCTACCGTATCTTCTTTGTGGACTGTACATAACTGAGGCATCATTTCAGGATTGATAGTATATTAGCATAATTTCAGGATCAATTGTGAGGTGGTCGTGCCTGTTCATGGGATACTTTTATTATCTGATCTGAACGTGAAAATATATATATATTTTTAAGTTCCTTGTATAGTTTGTTCGTGATGGACGCAAAACCTACTGAACGGATTTCGATCTGCTGTTTTTTAAAGATATTAGTGAGACTTAAAATCTTACATTTGTTTGATCGCAATTGGTTTAATAGAACCGGAGATATGATCAAAAATTGCGTTAACCGATATCTGCGCGGGTAATCGTATTTTCAAGGGATTTACGGGATGTTTTTTTAATATTTATTACAGATTCGGATGAGAGGGATCGCGGAATCTAATATCTTCGAATTTTCCTCTAGAAGAATACACGCTGACTTCTCTGTCAGCCTCTTAACTGTCCCGCATCAGATGTTTTTTCTCCTATCTAAATTCAAATTCTTTATTTTTAATAGTTTCAGATTCGGTAAAACCTACTTGGGTTTGATCCGCAGATTTAGTCCGGTCATTTTAGACATAAAAATAGTGATCAAATAAAAAAAAATCCGACAGAGCCAAATCTTCGCAGAGACCTTGGTGATTCTTACAAGCGCAATATCTGGGAAATAGTGGGTCTTAGAGAAAAAATCATAGGGACCATTCTTATAGAGAATTTTAAGATCTACGACTTTGCTCTGAGGTACCTTTTCGATAAAACTTACCGTTTTCGAGAAAAATCCAAAAAACCTAAAATTTTGACCTTGGGCCCCGAATAAGTCCCTAAGCTCACATGGGACTGATGGGGACTTTTGACACTTTATTCCTTGTGGTAAACCTAAGGTCTCTACGAAGATTTGGCTCTGTCGGAATTTTCTTTATTTCAATTGTCTAAAATGACCGGACTAATTAGACGCTACAGTACACAATGCGGACCTCGTAACATCTTCATAAGGACGTTATGTCTCGATTGTCTTGATTTCACATAGATTTATATATAAAATACTAGGGACACACCAATAGAACGAAGACAAATGGCAGCATACGAGAAGGATTCGTTAATCATCACTGCGTTTTGGCAGGTGTATACGAGCGGATCCAAGGAACTTTTGAGAGTATTTGAGTGGCATTGGAGCACATTCGACATTATAGGATATTTATAGTGAATTCAAGCGCACCAGAGATGGATTTGAAGTATTTTGAACCACTTTCGAGCGCAGTCGTAGCCCATTCGCCATATGTGTAAATGCTCTAGCATCAGGGCTTTAGCATAGTTGGGTTGACTATATAATTTGCAAGATGGTCATGAATATTTTATTACCATTTATATGTTATTTTAGCTGTCACAAAGTTCAAGCAAACAAACACGTGTCATTATGATGTACGCCACCAATGTTTACATGAATGGGTTTTCTTAGAAAATGAACTCGCAGGCATCCAGTTGCATCACAAAATCGTTTTACGTCAGTTATTTTTATTTATTTATTTATATTGCAAATACAGGTAGAGGGTTGGTACAAGGTTGTTTCTTATAAAGTATCACTATATTTCGCCTTGCGCCGGCATGCAACAGTATCCATGAAATTATCATTAATAATAAAATAAATAAACAATACCAAATAAATATACTTCAATTGATCATGAATTAATTAGAATGTTTCATTAAACAATAATAAAATATAAAAATCCAACCATATTTATGTCATTAGTTATCATTTATTTATTCTTCCACGGAATAATAACATTTCTCCGGCAATAAGTGTTTAATTTTGCCCTTGAACTCCTTAAAATTTGTTATTTGTAGTACAGAATTAGGAAGGTTGTACAGTGTACATTTATTGAGGGTTATTCATGTGAATCCATACGGAAATATCCTTAGTTTATACTAAAGGCCTGTGTTTGGCGTAATTCTAAAGAGAGGTTTGGTAGCAGAACGTCCCATTCCTAAACTCGTCACTCTGTTTCAGATGGTCCCATTCTCAAATAGTCCTATTCCCAGATCGTCCCGTTCCCAGTTTGTCCTATTCCCAGATCATCCCATTCCCAGATTGTTCTATTCCCAGATCGTCCTATTCCCAAATGGAGCCAGGGATCGTAATGCATGACGCAGTTTTAATGACAGGGGTATGAATAAAAAAGACTACTTTAATTAACATAAAAATTAACTTTTATTGAAATTTTTCAATTACAATATAGTTAGTATGAAAAATAAACTGATTCAAAGTGTTGTCATCTTTTAGTAGTAAAATAATTGTATAACAAAGGATAAAATATCAATCGCTCTCAGTATTTGAGAGCAAGCCCGTGTGCCCCAGCAGTGGGGACTTATTAGGGCTGTTGATGATGTTGATGAATACTACTTCAATCTACCTTGACATGACTTTAATTTATTTCAAAACTAGGTACTTTTTTAAAACTTTACGCCTGCTTAATTCGTTTCAGCAAGAACAACACTTTCAAATATTGCTAAGGTTTTAATTTGTTTTATTGTTTTGTACCATGGATGAAATATTATATTGTTTTAAGAACTTGGTGTGCATGTTTTAATAATCCTTGATCTTATATTTTACTTTACTTTAAGTCTCATGTCGTCTGAAAACTGTACAAAAAATAAAATGCGACCAATCTCGTATTAAAAAAAAGAGAGTAAAGGGGCTAAGAATATTATTATGATGTTTGCGTTGCTGTTTAGTTAATTCCCCACCTAAGTGCACAGTAATTTTACGAGGATACATTATAATCTCTCTTTAAACTGTATGTTGCGATGGATCAAAATTTTGAATTTCTAAAAAATATGCGAGGCGGACGAAGTTTAGTTTGTGGAACATACACATACAATAAACATAACGACAACAGTGATGGAAGCTCCAAATGGCGTTGTGTGAAAAGAAAAGAGTGTAGTGCGGCTATAACAATACAAGAAACGAGAAAAACTATTTATAGGCAAATACCACATAGGTACATGTCAGAGTAACACGGACACAATGACAAAAAAAAAGTTGTTTCAGAACTTAACAAGCAGTTTGTAAAGACTTTCGTTTATTTCAATCTATTTTCGAGGAAAAAAATATATGTTCTAAACATAAATATGCTGTAAGTACACAATGTGCCTTCCTTCAGAAACATCAAAAGTACATTATACAAAGAACCTAATTTTTTTTTGGCAAATACCACATAGGTACATGTCAGAGTAACACGGACACAATGACAAAAAAAAGTTGTTTTAGAACTTAACAAGCAGATTGTAAAGACTTTCGTTTATTTCAATCTATTTTCGAGGAAAAAAATATATGTTCTAAACATAAATATGCTGTAAGTACACAATGTGCCTTCCTTCAGAAACATCAAAAGTACATTATACAAAGAACCTAATTTTTTTTTAAAATGCCCGTACTTCCATAGCCCAGCGTCCGTGAATATACCTGAGGGTAAAGTAAAAAAAAAATTTGTATATGAAGATGGTGAAGAAGACAAAATAATTGTTTTTGCTACAAAAGTTAGCAGGAATATTATTAGAAAAGCGCGATTTTACTACGCAGATGGGACATTTAAGAACACAACTAGTTCATTTTATCAGGTATATGTATTACATATCTACTGATATGGGTTCCGATGAACGGTCCACTAACATAATATCGTTAATTTATGTCTTATTACTGAATAAGACATAGGCGACTTACGTGCAGTTATTCCGCATTCTGAAAGTAAAATTACACATTAGAATATCAAATTTTAAAAGTGATTATGAAATCGCGCAATTGAATGCAGTTGCAGAAATCTTCCCAAACGCAAAAGTAAGTGACTGCTATTACCACTACAATGAGGACATTCGGAAGCAAGCAAAGAAATATGGTTTGAATGCTACTAATGAAAGTTGCAATATAACAAGAACGTGTGGTATGATTCCATTGGTACCAGCCAGTTTTATTCCCGAAACATGGCGTTTGATAATTAGGCTCCAGCTACTCCAAACGTTCAAAGCTTCTTACGATATTGTGAAAATCAGTGGCATCCAAAGATATCGCCATTAATAATAAGTTGTGGTGGGCAAAAGAACAGAACTACAAACGCACTTGAAGGGTGGCATCACCGTATGAATGTTCGGATTCCCAAGAAGCCAAATCTCTTTCTATTTTTGCATAAATTACATAAAGAAGCATAACATTGGGATTCTATAATAAGAACCAGCTTATTCGAAAAAACTAAAAGTAAAAGAAGAGAAATTAATATATAGGTAGGTACTTTGATAAAGTTGAGTTGCAGAATCGCTTCGAATGCCTGGGAGATTGCGAAAATGTGGATGATTACAATGACAGATTTGTGGAAATTGTCCAAACGACTGGGTCTAAGATCTTCAAAGCCCGTCGTTCAAAAGGAACCAAAAAGATTTCGGACCTCACCAACAAACTCATGGAACAAAGACGAAATTTGGTTCTGCAGTCCTCTGAAGATGCTACTCAGTATCGGCGTTTAAACAGACAGATCTCCAAGTCCTTGACTCGCGACCTACGCCAATTTAATACGACTCGTATTAAGGAGGCGATTGAGAGCAACAAAGGCTCAAAGGTTTTCGCAAGGGATCTGTCTGTTGGTCAAAGCCAACTGAATAAGCTGAAAGCGGAGGATGGCAGAATTATTTCGTCAAAGCCGGAGCTGTTGGAAGAGGTCGAGAAGTTCTACGGACAATTATACAGGAGTGTACGGCAATCTGTTAACAATCTGGCCAAAGACCCAAGAGCCAGATTGACCCGACACTATACCGAGGATATCCCGGACGTCAGCCTGTACGAGATTAGAATGGCTTTCAAACAGCTAAAGAACAATAAGGCACCGGGTGATGATGGGATCACGGCTGAGCTTCTAAAAGCTGGTGGAACACCGATACTTAAAGCTCTTCAGAAGCTATTTGATTCCGTCATACTCGAGGGACGAACGCCTAAGGCATGGCACAGAAGTGTGGTGGTACTCTTCTTCAAAAAAGGTGATAAAACCTTGTTGAAGAATTATAGACCCATCTCGCTTCTGAGCCATGTCTACAAGTTGTTTTCGAGAGTCATTACGAATCGTCTCGCTCGCAGGTTCGACGACTTCTAGCCTCCCGAACAAGCCGGTTTCCGAAAAGGCTTTAGCACCATAGACCACATACATACGCTGCGACAGATTATACAGAAGACTGAGGAGTATAATCAGCCACTCTGCTTGGCGTTTGTGGACTATGAGAAAGCCTTCGATTCGATCGAGACCTGGGCTGTGCTACAGTCTCTCCAACGGTGCCAAATTGACTATCGATATATCGAAGCGCTGAAGTGTTTGTACGAAAACGCCACCATGTCAGTCCGCCTCCAGGATCAAAGCTCAAAACCTATCCAGTTGCAGCGAGGGGTGAGACAGGGAGACGTTATATCTCCGAAACTGTTCACCGCCGGCCGTAAGATGTTTTCAAGCTCCTGGACTGGAGAAGACTCGGCATCAATATCAACGGCGAGTACATCACTCACCTTCGATTCGCTGACGATATCGTAGTCATGGCTGAGACCTTGGAAGACCTAGGCACAATGCTCGAAGACCTCAGTAGAGCCTCCCAACAAGTGGGCCTCAAAATGAACATGGACAAGACGAAAATTATGTCAAATGTCCATGTCGCACCCACTTCTTCTTTAAAGGTTGGAGACTCTACACTCGAAGTTGTCGACGAATATGTTTACCTGGGACAGACAGTCCAGTTAGGCAGGTCCAACTTTGAGAAAGAGGTCAATCGTCGAATCCAACTCGGCTGGGCAGCGTTCGGGAAGCTTCGTAATATCTTCTCGTCCAAAATACCGCAGTGTCTCAAGACGAAAGTCTACGATCAGTGTGTGTTGCCAGCGATGACCTACGGAAGTGAGACTTGGTCCCTTACTATGGGCCTCATAAGAAGGCTCAAGGTCACCCAAAGGGCGATGGAGCGTGCTATGCTCGGAGTTTCCCTGCGTGATCGAATCAGAAATGAGGAGATCCGCAGGAGAACTAAAGTAACCGACATAGCACACAGAATCGCCAAACTTAAGTGGCAGTGGGCGGGGCACATAGCTCGTAGAACAGATGGCCGTTGGGGCAAGAGAGTTCTCGAGTGGCGACCACGCGCCGGAAGACGCAGTGTAAGCAGGCCTCCCACACGGTGGACCGACGACCTGGTGAAGGTCGCGGGAAGGGCATGGATGCGGAAGGCGCAGGACCGGTCACTGTGGAAATCCTTGGGGGAGGCCTTTGTCCAGCAGTGGACGTCTTTCGGCTGAAATGATGATGATGATGATGATGATGACTTTGATAAAGAGTACAATAAACTTTTACAAAAATTGGAAGAAAGAAGAATACCATTGGAAAGATTTCTGAAGAAAGTATTTTTTTACAGCTTCATAAAAAATATTAACAATGTTTTAGATAATATTATTTTTAGTAATTTGCGTAATAATTCATTTACTAGGTAGCTTTGATTACTTTTTGTCTTATCCAAAATAAATCGATTATTCCCAGTAGTCCCCTCTAGCTCTGTCCTCTGGGGTGACAGCTAGGAATTGTCTTCCCAGTTGTCATCGGGGTGACAATTTGTGCCGACTGTTCCCTTTGAAAGTTGACTAGAGGGGACAAATGAGAAGTTTGTTTCTCAGTTGTCACAGGGGGGGGGGGGGGGGGGGGGGACAATTGCAATTAAAAACAATCCATAGATTTCAGCTTTTTTATTTCTTATGTTACATAGAATCTTCGAAATAATCCAGATGACCGTAATCCATATACACGAAACCCGAATATTTAAAACACAAATTTTTGAAATGTAGTTAATTGATATTCAGACAAACAATATCCAGATTCTTAAACCTAGAACTAAACCTCATATATTATGGCGTCTACTAACTAAGCTCGACGGAGCCCCGCTCCGCGGGGCTCCTACTTCTGGGTGGTTTAAAAAAAAATAACCACGAAGACTAAGGCGGGAGCGAAGCGGAGCGGAGCTCCCGCCTTAGTCTTTTAACCTAACCTATCCGAGTCGGATTGCACTGAGTCGGGGTGTTAACGATAATTAATTTCGAAGATTCTATGTAACGATAATTAATTTCGAAGATTCTATGTAACATAAGAAATAAAAAAGCTGAAATCTATGGATTGTTTTTAATTGCAATTGTCCCCCCCCCCCCTCCCCCCGTGACAACTGAGAAACAAACTTCTCATTTGTCCCCTCTAGTCAACTTTCAAAGGGAACAGTCGGCACAAATTGTCACCCCGATGACAACTGGGAAGACAATTCCTAGCTGTCACCCCAGAGGACAGAGCTAGAGGGGACTACTGGGAATATACTAAATAAATATATCGTCTAAATCCAAATAGGTTTTTTTTATAAAAAAAAAAGAACATGTTGGACACTAAATCGTCTTGTGTGTGTTTTAGTTTTATTCAATTAATATATGATACAGCGTTTAGTACAAATAAAGTATTTCTTATGAAAAAACAAGCATGTTTGAGACTAGACAGACGCCATTTACGTAAGCTTTGATTTTCTTTATTATTTTAAGTAAATAAAAAATATAATTTTTTCGTCGTCGTCGTCGTCTAATCTAAATATATTTTTTAATTATGTTTTATCATTTGCTTTACTATTATTTTAGTACTTAAAGGTGACTCTTTGATTCAGTTTATTTTTCATACTATATTGTAATAAAAAAATTTGAATAAAACTTAATTTGTATGTTAATTAAAGAAGTATTTTATTCATGATAGGGGATCATTAAAACTGCGTCATGCGTTACCATCCCTGAATTAGAGCTTGGTAACGGACATATGCTACCTTTGATCGCGAAAAGGGGGGTAGAAGGGGATAGGAGAGCCATGCGATGAAAATTTAGATGAAGGTTTGTTATTTTTGAGGAAATCCTGATGAAATTTGGTACGGAAATGGTTTACAGCTTAGAAATGGAAATAGGCAACCATTAATCGCGAAAAAGAGGTTGAGGGGGGGGGGGGGGGCTAGGGCTAGAGGATGTAAGTTTGTCAATTTAGAAGATGATGAAATTTGGCACAGAGACAGATTAGAACTTGGAAACGGATATGGCTACCTTTTATAGCTAAATAAGGGGTTAAAGGCGGGAGGGGTAATAGGAGATGAAAGTTTGTAATGATAGTTTGTTACTTTTAAATATCCTAATGAAATTTGGTGCAGAAATGGATTAGACCATATTTCAATCGCGTATATTTCAAATAGTAAGTTTTTTTTTTTGGAAGATACTGTCATGTAAGTTGGTACACAGGTGGATTTGAGCTTCAGAACGGACATAGTCGAGTAACGAGCCAAATATAGAAGCGAGTAGAGAGGCGAGTAGAGATTGTTATAGGCATCTAGAGGTCAAATAGAAAGTCAAGTAGAGTCTACTACAGGGGCGAGTAGAGAAGCCAATGGAGAGGCGAGTATAGAATCAAATGGAGTGCAGTAGAGAGTCGAGTAGAAAGGCGAATAGATAGGCGAGAAAAGATGCGAGTATAGAGGCCATGCGAGTATAGAGGAGAGTATAGAGTGGAGTAGAGAGGGGAGCAGAGAATTCAGTAAAGAGTCAAGTATAAATTCAAGTACAGAGGCGATAAGAAAGTCAAGTAGGCAGTCGAATATAGAGGCGAGTAGAAAGTCGAGAACAGAGGCGAGTAAATAGTCGAGGACAAAGTTGAGTTGAGAGGCGAATTTAATGCTCAATAGCGTCGGCTCAACACTAAGCGATAACCGACATCCACGCGGGCGGAGCTGCGGGCAAAAGTTAGTATTACGATATTCGCAGATTATCCTGTTGTTATTGTGTTTTGGAAAATCCCCCATGAAGAGGTAAACTGCTTCAAGCGACCACTTTCTGTGCATAACAATTTATGTACGCGTAGGGTTGCCAACTTTTTTTTACAAGAAATAAAGTATATTCAGGTCTATAAAGAATATTTAACAGTATTTCAGAAAAATGAACAGTATTTTATTTATGTATTGTTTTAAATACATATTTTTAGAGCTTCTCGCAAAACTTACTAATTTACTATCTTTTTACCCGACTGTTTGGCAAGCGCTGCAGCTTGAATGGCTCGATAGATTTTAGCTTGAGGGGTGTCGTTAGATTTGTATTTACTGTGAGAGTGACACTGGGTATATCAAACTAAAAATAAAACACAATTGCAGAACTTGAAAAAGAAAATTACCTACATTTTTCGAGTGGGGTATCAAAATGAAGGAGGTAACGAAGCAGTATAAAATAAAATAAATTATTAAAAATAAAAACTCGACTGAAGCTGAAAAGATCGCAACTAGCTTCATAGCAGGCAGTATCCATTTGCAAATCTCAAACCCGATGAAAATCCTGCTATAAAGCTTGTTGCGATCTTTTCAACTTCAGTCGGGGTTTTTTATTTTTAATAATTTATTTTAATTTTCAACACACGACTAAGTCCGGTGGGTGTAAAAATGCTAGTAAAATAATAGAACGGTTTCTATTGGCAATGCAGTCGCATCTTGATCTGAAGGTCGAATCATATTCCAAAACAAATTCTTGGAAACACATAAAAACCAGCACAATTGGACCTCGTAGGAATAAATCAAAAGAACACCACGTGCGGTTGCCAATTCGACGGTGTTTCTATTATACAAGTTTCCTGTACCGATTTAAATACTTGACAACCCTAGAGATGAGTAACAACCGGTATGTGGCCAAACCCGTATATTCCCAACTCATCATTAAACGGCGTATAAAAGCATCGACAACGACATCCAGGTGTATCATTTCATTGTAAACAAGAAGCGCGGAATAGCAAGAACGCACCTTCAAGATGCAATTCAATACTTTTATCTTCATCGCGATAGTTGCTGTTATGGCTCTCTTCATGCCCAGCCAAGTCTTGGCATGTATCGCCAAAGGTAATGGGTGCCAGCCGGATGGTAGCCAAGGTAATTGCTGCGTGGGCTACTGTCACAAGGAACCAGGATGGGCAGCTGGCTACTGCCGATGAAACGACACTTTTAAAATATTGTAATTTTATATTCACAAAGTGTTAATAAACAAGTTAAAACATTTATTTTGTTTGCATTTCATGAAACACTTCATTATGTTTATTTTTGCCAGTAATTAAACTCACTATCAATGTGATCGCTAATAAGGCAAACAAATTATAAAGTCGTGAAGATTATCGGTGCTTACTACACTGGCCTGCAAAAGTAAGTATCACACTTTTCAAATGTAATTTTTTTCTTAACTATAGAAGGTAACGATTTAAGATTAAAAACGTTTTGTTGCCGATTTTATAAGCTTTAGTTCTTAGAAACTAGTAAACTATACATTACTAACACTTTTAACTTAAAAAAGATATAACAGTGAAAATAGAAATTTTTAGCTTAGTGTCAAAAAATTAAACTAAAATGTATTACATAGTATTTAATTTTTAAAAACTGGTATTGCTTCCTCGAGTTCTGATAACAGCTTCGAGCCGGTTTGGCATACTGAACACTAGGTTTCGGAGCCGATGTTGGGGAATATTCTCCCATTCCTCTACCAGGGCCTGCTTTAGTGCCCTGAGAGTAGTAGGTGGTGGTCTGCCTGTAGACTCCTAACTAGCCTCCCAAGCTCAACCCAGGCGTGTTCAATCGGGTTGAGATCAGGACTTCTTGATGGCCAAGCTATCACGCTGATACCGACGTGGACACTCTCTCGCTCGAGACCATGGTGCGAGCCATGGTCTCCAGCGGGAGTAAGTGGGACTGCGCCGTCTCTTTCTGTGAACAGGTCATGCTCGCGAAAGAGGCGGCGGGGCGGGAGCGGGAGAGAACTCTCCCACCCGAGTTCCGCAGTCGGCGGCTTGGGGGCCGCCGACGTGTCTTCGCCGAAGACCATGACCATGACCATGACCGGGGTCCTGAGGACGGTGAGTGGGCTGCTCACCGTCCTAACAGAAGCAGGCCCATGACGGCAGCGTGACGTGAGAGATCACCCCCCCCCCCCCCAAGAAGCGGGGTGACACCCGAACCCCCCCCCCCATAGACGCGGGACAACACCCGAACCTCCCAGGTGAGGCCGCAGCCGTAGGTCTGTTGGTAGTCCTGGGACATCCTTCCGAGGGCTTACCCGGGGCTACCAACCGCAGGCTATTAGGCGGTACGTGAGGGTTTTTTAGTCGGTAGGAGTCCGGCATAGCATCCATGAAGGATTTTCCCTCAGGTTAAAAAAAAAAAAAAAAAAAGGCGTGTTCAATCGGGTTGAGATCAGGACTTCTTGATGGCCAAGCTATCACGCTGATACCGACCTCCTGAATATACTCATGTACGATATCAGCCGTGTGTGGCCGGGCATTTACATGCATCAGCAACGATCCATCACCCATATTTGCTAAATACGGCCCTGCATACTCATTGAGAATCTCTTGGGCATTATTGGGGACTAAAAAGTTTTTATGTACAAAATTGAATTCTTTTTGGAGTCCTTTTTATTTCGCAAATATATCTTGTGAACTTAAAACGATCAATTTTAAAAGTGTGATACTTACTTTTGCAGGCCAGTGTATGGATAAGGTCACATTTATGTAACATACTACTAACACCAGCAATACCAGCATATAATATGGCGAATAAACGATAATACTGCAATGATTTATGAATAATATTGACTCATACTCGTATGATAGTACGTACTGCGAAACAACAACAGCAACATATTGGTACCCTATTCCACTTGAATAATTTAAAAATTATCTTACCAGTAACCACTGACATTATGCTACTTGACAAATAGTTTTAAATGCAGTCGTAACGCAATATAAAAGTTAGATTGGAAGGTCAAGTAAAAGTGATTTTTACAAACAAGAAAAATTAAGAATTTTGGTTCTTGTTTACAAATGGTGGGCATATTTTTTTTTGTGACTAGTTATCTTAGAGTTTTGTACCATTTTGGAATTTTAATTAGTTGCGTCAATTTTAAAAATAGCTTGCCGTAGTGGTGCCCATACTTTTTTTCTACAAGACCATTAGTCAAAGTAGAGTGAATTTAATTTTTTGTTTAAATTTAAGGGAAAATTATTATTTTGATCAATTTTTGTTTAAAAACTGCGGGCATTTTAGTATTTTTAAGAGTTTTGGTGAATAGTAGTACTACTTAAGTATCCGATACAAAAAAACCTTAAGCATATTTGAGAAATTGTGGTCGTGGTAACTCAAAATATCATAAAAGGTGTAAATTTTCAAAGAATTTCTGAATTTTTGTTGTAACCAAAAAAAAAAAAAAATTGGTATATTCTTTTTATTATTTTTCCTCGAGTGCTCATGAGCAGGTCTACCTTTTGGGGCCCGCTTATCGTTGAATTTTGGGACACGTTGTATATTCACCCGGATCACGCAGATAAGCCTACTACATATTCAGACTCAGGCCCCTTTGTAGTCCATGTCACCAGAGACGTCGGAGATTCATCTTCAGGAACGGTTTTCCGCTCAATTAAATTCGGCCACTTCCTATCTAACAATAAAATTAAAAACATCGTACCCGGAGGTGTAAAGCGAGTTGGCCGAAACAGAGTTTCGGTGGAATTCAAGTCTGCCAGTGACGCAAACAGCTTTTTATCCCATCCTGCTCTAGCTCGCGCGAAATATGAGACTATAATTCCCTCATTTGCATGTTCCCGTATGGGTATTATAAGGCAGGTGCCTGTGTCATCTTTTAGTAGTAAAATAATTGTATAACAAAGGATAAACTATCAATCGCTCTCAGTATTTGAGAGCAAGCCCGTGTGCCCCAGCAGTGGGGACTTATTAGGGCTGTTGATGATGTTGATGAATACTACTTCAGTCATCTTTGACATGACTTTAATTTATTTCAATTTAGGTACTTTTTTTTAACTTTACTCCTGGTTAATTCGTTCCAGCAAGAACAACACTTTCAAATATTGCTAAGGTTTTAAAGTCGGGCGCTTTTTTATTGTTTTATACCATGGATGAAGTTTTAAATTGTTTTAGAAACTTGGTGTGCATGTTTTAATAATCCTTGATATTATATTTTACTTTACTTTAAGTCTCATGTCGTCTGAAAACTGAACAAAAAATAAAATGCGACCAATCTCGTATTTAAAAAAGAAGAGGGTAATTGCTTATTCTAAGAATATTCTTATGATGTTTACGTTGCTGTTTAGTTAATTCCCCACCTAAGTGCACAGTCATTTATCGCGGATACATTATAATCTCTCTTTAAACTATATGTTGCCATGGATCAAAATTTTGTATTTATAAAAAATCTGCGAGACGGACGAAGTTTGATTTGTGGAACATGCACATACAATAAACAAAACGATAACAGTGATGGAAGCTCCAAATGGCGTTGTGTGAACAGAAAAGAGTGTAGTGCGGCTATAACAATACAAGAAACGAGAAAAACTATTTATAGACAAGTACCACATACATGTCAAAGTAACACGGACACAATAATTAACAAAAAAGTTGTTTCAAAACTTATCAAGCAGTTTGCAAAGACTTTCGTTCATTTCAAACTATTTCGATGAAAAAATTATATGTTTTAAACATAAATTTGCTGAACACAATATGCCTTCCTTCAGAAACATCAAAAGTACATTATACAAAGAACGTAATTTTTTTTTAAAACAACTAAGTTTAACTTCTATAGCCCAGCGTCCGTGAAAATACCTGAGGGAAAAGTAATATTTTTTTTTTGTATATGAAGATGGTGAAGAACACTTAATAATTGTTTTTGCTACAAAAGTTAGCAGGAATACTATTAGAATAGCGCGAAGTCTTATTACTGAATAAGACATAGGCGACTTACGTGCGGTTATTCCGCATTCTGAAAGTAAAATTGCACATTAGAATATCAAATTTTAAAAGTGATTATGAAATCGCGCAATTGAATGCAGTTGCAGAAATCTTTCCAAACGCATAAGTAAGTGACTGCTATTACCACTACAATGCAGCCATTTGGATGACATGCAGCCGTCTATGTGCAGCCGTTTGAATGCTAATAGTGAAAGTCGCAATGTAACAAGAATGTGTGCTATGATTCCATTGGTACCAGCCAGATTTATTCCCGAAACATGGCGTTCGATTATTAATAAGGCTCGAGCTACTCCAACAACGTTTCTTACAATATTGTGAAAATCAGTCGTATCCAATGATATCGCCATCAATATTAAGTTGTGATGGGCAAAAGCACAGAACTACTAACGCACTTGAAGAGTGGCATCACAATATGAATGTTCGGATTCCCAAGAAGCCAAATCTCTTTCTATTTTTCCATAAATTACATAAAGAAGCATAACATTGGGATTCTATAATAAGAACCAGCTTATTCGAAAAAACGAAAAGTAAAAGAAGAGAAATTAATATATAGGTACTTTGATAAAGAGTACAATAAACTTTTACAAAAATTGGAAGGAAGAAAAATGCCATTGGGAAGATTTCTGAAAATAGTATTTTTTTACAGCTTCATAAATAATATTAATAATATTTTAGATAATATTATTTTTAGTATTGTTTTCTAGTATTTTTGCGTAATAATTCATTTCACAGACAAAAAGGAATCAACTTCAACTTCTTCAAGATGGCCTGCAGCAAATCGTCACAACTCGCCAATGTCAAGTAAAATGTAGTATAAAATTATTAATGGCGATACGCCAATGTCGATTGTACCAGAGCCACGTTAGCTACGCCAGTAAATTTGTTTCCGTGTGACCGCCCCCCACGAGATTCAGGTGGACGATCAGGACGTGTGGTTGGATTTTAGGGGGCAAAAAGGAATTAAAGCTTTGAATTACTTTTTGTCTAATCCAAAATACTGACACTGCGTCAGACACAAGGCCATAGCGTCTAAACCCAAATAGGTTTTTTTTTATAAAGAAAAAGAACATTTTGGACGCTAAATCGGCTTGTGTGTGTTTTAGTTTTATTCAATTAATATATATTATACAGCGTTTAGTACAAATAAAGTATTTTTTATGAAAAAACAAGCATGTTTGAGACTAGACGCCATTTACGTAAGCTTTGATTTTCTTTATTATTTTAAGTACCTAAATAACAAATATTATTTTTACGTCGTCGTCGTCTAATCCAAATATATTTTTTAATTATGTTTTATCATTTGCTTTACTATTATTTTAGTACTTAAAGGTGACAATTCTTAGATTCAGTTTATTTTTCATACTATATTGTAATTAAATTTTTTGAATAACACTTAATTTGTCTGTTAATTAAAGAAGTATTTTTTATTCATACCCCTATCATTAAAACTGCGTCATGCGTTACCATCCCTGGGACCATCTGGGAATGGCACGACCTGGGAATAGGACAATCTGGGAAATTGGGAAGGAAAGTTTGTCAGCTTTAAAGACATCCTGATGAAATTTGGTACAGGGTTAAATTAGGCAACCTTTTATAGCGAAAAGGGGTGAATAGGGGATGATGTCAGTTTAGAGGGTATCCTGATGAAATTTGGTACGAGAGCTTGGTGACCGACATATGCTACCTTTGCTCGCGAAAAGGGGGGTAGAAGGGGAGAGTAGAGCCATTCATTTTTGAAGATATCCTGATGAAATTTGTTACGGAGATGGATTATAGCTTAGAAATGGTAATAGGCAACCATTAATCGCGAAAAAGAGGTTGAGGGGGGAGGGGACTAGGGCTAGAGGATGTAAGTTGGTCAATTTAGAAGATATCCTGATGAAATTTGGCACAGAGACAGATTAGAACTTGGAAACGGATATGGCTACCTTTTATAGCTAAATAAGGGGTTAAAGGCGGGAGGGGTAATAGGAGATGAAAGTTTGTAATGATAGTTTGTTACTTTTAAATATCCTAATGAAATTTGGTGCAGAAATGGATTAGATCATATTTCAATCGCGTAAAAAAGAGGGTGAATATGGGATAAATAGTAAGATTTGTTTTGGAAGATATTCTCATGTAATCTTTTTTTCGCTAGATGGCGCTGTCTAGTCAGTACACCTAAAAAAGTGCTCCGCAAAATTTATCTATTTTAATTAATTCAAAGCAACAAAACCAGTCATTTAAATAGTTGATCAGTGTCTATTGGGCCAACGTAAAGGAGGAAACGTTATTTTAACTTTTACTACACTATTCAGAAGTATCCAGTGAAATTAAATCCGACATCTCAAAAGTTCAAAAGCACTCAATCGGCCAACTACAAAAGTGTTACAAAGTTATACAAATAAAAATTAATCACAGGTGCAGTGTAAATTACAAAAATAATTTAATACGTTGTAAGAAAAGTGCAATAAAATAAAACAAAGTGATTTTACAAAGTGCAACAAGATACAGGAATGTGACAAAAAAATTCTTGAAGCATTAGTCACTCGTCTCCGGCTCTGCACTCCAATAATTATACACTACGAAAGTGAACATCAATTTCAGCTTATATTTTAACTAGCGTCGTGGCTCGGCGGTTAACGGTGACGGCTTCATACGTGGATCACCGAGTGGCAGCGTTTCGGAACCGAGCCAACTTGATTTAGTCTTTTTGGGATTTTTCTAATTCTTAAAAGGCAAATTTAATTGCCTCACCTCTGAATACTATAGAAACATTGTTTATAATTTGAATAGTATGTAGAATAATATTGTAATGAAAAGGAGTTAGTAACATCGCTCTGGCGGTTCAGTAGCTCTTGAACTAACTACAAACACCGAATCAGTAAGCAAGCTTCTCACTTGGTTGTACATAGCGATAATAGTACGATAGAAATATACAATGCCAATCAATCGTACACCCCCTGCATCACCAATAACATCTAAGACGACTGAGATGTCTTCACAATCACTGCATACTACGGCTCCCCCCAATACTAGTGCGATAGAGGTTAAACAAGGTAATACAGTGGCCGGTCCAGCCCCAAATGCAGCAGGACGAAAAAAAAGGGCTACCAAACAAATTGAAAAAGGACTTCAAGTGTTATCTACGGACAGCTTTGCCACCTTTTCCAGAGAACAAGATACGAGATTTGAGGAGCTTATAAGCAAGATAAACAGCATTATCGAACTAAACTGCGAACTCAAGAGCAGTGTAGAAATTATGTCTACTAAACACGACGAGTTCTTGAAACGCATAACATACCTTGAATCAAAACGCAAAGAAGACCTTAAACGCATTGCACATCTAGAAAATGTGGTAGAAAGCCTCGAACGTAAAAACAGAGCATGTAGCGTGGAAATACGTAATATACCCAAAATCAACGGAGAAACAAGAGAGATACTCGGCGACTTGGTAGCGAAAGTGGGAAATACAGTAAACATAAACATCGAAGGTCAAAATATAAAAGAAGTATTCAGAGTTAGTTCTAAGGATAATTCAAATCCGGTTATAGTGGAACTTGATACAGTTATACTTAAGGAAAGATTTATCAAAGCCGTCAAGGATTTTAATAGAAATAAGAATAACTGTGACAAGCTAAATACCACACATATCAAACAAAACCAACCTCCGAAACCATTATATGTAGCAGAATCGCTAACACACAAAACTCAAAGGTTATACTCCCAAGCTCGAGCTTTCCAACGCGCCTATGGCTATTCGTTCTGCTGGACGTCACACGGCATAGTATACTTAAGGAAACATACAAATGACCCCCAAATCCGTGTGTATACAGAAGCAGACATCGAGAAATTAAAGACTGCATGACTACCCAAACAATCCCGTCATTCTATAAACTTGTATAGTATATTATTTTATCTTCATTCAATTATTAGCTACAAGTTTAATGTCTACAATCTAGATTATAATCTATTCAATTTCGCATTTAATCCAATTATTTATTTGAAATTAATTTTATATTACCCAATTCAAGTTTGTTATTCATACTCAATACAAGTTTGTCATGTCTGTGAGCTACCCAATGAGCATGATGTAATCCTATCTATTTTAGCTCTAAGTTATACTAATACTAATTTTAAGGCACCACATTCACTAATACACACACTTCCACACCACACAAAACTATCCATAACAAACTGCCTTCTACACGTAAACAACACATCAACACAAAATAAATACTTAATCAACTCCTATAAACGCGTGCACAATCATGTCAGTGCTGGACAGCTGGGTTTAATGGTTTTATCTACAAACACAATTAAAATTCGATAACATCCAGGTAAATTCAAGCTTTATAGACTCTGTGTCTGCGGCGGACTTCACTACTTGTGACATAGAGCAGTGTATCCCCTCTGGCGTGGAACCCAACAATAGTTTGAAAATAATGAATTTTAACATTAGAAGTATAAACAAAAATATACATGCTTTCCAAACATTGCTGCATAGATCCGGCGTGGAGTGGGATGTAATTGTGCTTACTGAATGTTGGCTATTTAACAACAACAACATCCCTGGGCTGCCCGGATATGACCATTACTCAACCACAATCCACAGGACCCAAAACGAGGGGGTGGTTGTGTATATTAAGGAAGGAATAGTGGCTATCGCAAACGATCTGGGATTCTCGAGTGCAAACTGCCTCCAGATAAAAATAAATAACAATACGACTGTCTTAGCCATATACTGTCCTCCTGGTATAAAGGATACTCCAAGTTTTTTAAACAGTCTAAATCATACCCTTACTGAAATAAACAACACAAAACATATAATTGTAACAGGAGTCATGAACATAAACATAAACCGCGACATAAAGGACCCCGACTGCGATCCCTACCTGACTTTATTGGCCTCATACGGCCTCTTGCCCACCCACACAATACCAACTCGAGATACCACATGCTTAGAACATATTATCCTAAAAACAACACTACCTGCCAAAGTCCTCGTCGCACACACAGATATTACGGACCACTCCGCAGTAATGATGTACCTATTGAACAATGTGCCCAAAAAAAAGCCCGTCAGTGTCATGCCGGTGTATGAAAATGCTCAAGCGGGGTTGGAAACTGTGACAAAATGGCTCAGAAACAACTACCTATCACTGAACGCAGACAAAACCAAATATATACCTTTCGCTATCCAAAACAGCGCTCTCTTCTCCACGTTTGCACTACCTATTGTAGCACATACGTGCACACCTCCTCACACCAAAAACTGCTCATGTACACACCTCCAAAGGACTTCTTCCATAAAATATCTTGGAGTTCTTCTGGATCCCTTCTTGAATTTCCAGCTGCACATTGAGACACTCACAACTAGAATCCGCAAACTAATATATATATTTAAGAACCTCAGACATGTAGCGGATGAAAAATTAAGAAGGTCAGTTTACTTTTCCCTATGCCAATCACTAATAACCTACTGTATCACAACCTGGGGTGGTGCTCGGAAGACCACCATGATCCAAGTGGAAAGAGCACAGCGAGCGATACTTAAGGTGTCAAACTTCCTGCCCTACCGATATCCCACATCGGAGCTTTACGAGAAGTGCAATGTGATGTCTGTACGCCAACCATTCATCTTCCACACCATAACCAAACAACATTCACTTCTAAGCTTTGACGCCACTCTTCTTGCAAACCAGAGGCGATTTAATCCAGTTGATCGCACGTCGGACAAACAAAAACACAAATTCACAAACCAATTCTTTTGTTTCCTTGGAGGCTATCTCTACAACACCATCAATAAAAAAATATCCCTCTACGCGCTCACAAAGTCAAAATGTAAGCCGAAAGCCAGAGAATGGCTCATGACCCTACAAACACACACACACACACACACACACACACACTCTCTCTCACACACACACACTCTCACACACACACACACACACACACACACACACACACACACACACACACACACACACACACACACACACACACACACACACACACACACACACACACACACACACACACACACACACACACACACACACACACACACACACACACACACACACACACACACACACACACACACACACACACACACACACACACACACACACACACACACACACACACACACACACACACACACACACACACACACACACACACACACACACACACACACACACACACACACACACACACACACACACACACAACCAAACACACAAACACAACCTCAACCAAGACTAACCCCGACGTTACCCAAAATACTATGTCAATAATGTAGTTGCATTCAGTTGATCCAATTTTATAGATGTACTGACCCTAGATGAGGATTGCACTGGTGGCCTGAAATACAGGATCTTTCCTAGTTTGGGCACCAGTCTCCCACATAAACTGGTATATACTATTATAAGTCAACTCAATTATGTAAATGATATTGTGCTGAGAAAAAATAAACAAGTTATTTATATTTAATTTGGAACACAGGTGGATTAGAGCTTCAGAACGGACATAGTCGAGTAACGAGCCAAATATAGAAGCGAGTGGAGAGGCGAGTAGAGATTGTTATAGGCATGTAGAGGTCTAATAGAAAGTCAAGTAGAGTCTACTACAGGGGCGAGTAGAGAAGTCAATGGAGAGGCGAGTATAGAATCAAATGGATTGCAGTATAGATGCGAGTATAGAGGAGAGTATAGAGTGGAGTAGAGAGGGGGGCAGAAAAGTCAGTAAAGAGTCAAGTATAAATTCAAGTACAGAGGCGATAAGAAAGTCAAGTAGGGAGTCGAATATAGAGGCGAGTAGAAAGTCGAGAACAGAGGCGAGTAAATAGTCGAGGACAAAGTTGAGTTGAGAGGCGAATTTAATGCTCAATAGCGTCGGCTCAACACTAAGCGATAACCACGCGGGCGGAACCGCGGGCAAAAGTTAGTATTACGATATTCGCAGATTATCCTTTTGTTATTGTGTTTTGGAAAATCGCCCATGAAAAGGTGAACTGCTTCAAGCGACCAGTTACTGTGCATAACAATTTATTTACGCGTAGGGTTGCCAACTTTTTTTTTACAAGAAATAAAGTATATTCAGGTCTATAAAGAATATTTAACAGTATTTCATAAAAATGAACAGTATTTTATTTATGTATTGTTTTAAATACATATTTTTAGAGCTTCTCGCAAAACTTACTAATTTACTATCTTTTTACCCGACTGTTTGGCACGCTCTGCAGCCTGTATGGCTCGATAGATTTTAGCTTGAGGGGTGTCGTTAGATTTGTATTTACTGTGAGAGTGACACTGGGTATATCAAACTAAAAATAAAACACAATTGCAGAACTTGAAAAAAAAAATTACCTAAATTTTTCGAGTGGGGTATCAAAATGAAGGAGGTAACGAAGCAGTATAAAATAAAATTAATTATTAAAAATAAAAACTCGACTGAAGCTGAAAAGATCGCAACTAGCTTCATATAACACATTTTTTTACACATTTCACAATTATAACACACGACTAAGTCCGGGTGGGTGTAAAAATGCTAGTAAAATAATAGAACGGTTTCTATTTGCAATGCAGCCGCATCTCGATCTGAAGGTCGAATCATATTCCAAAACAAGTTTTTAGAAACACATAAAAGCCAGCACAATGGGACCTCGTAGGAATAAATCAAAAGAACACCACGTGCGGTTGCCAATTCGACGGTGTTTCTATTATACAAGTTTCCTGTACCGATTTAAATACTTGACAATCCTAGAGATGAGTAACAACCGGTATGTGGCCAAACCCGTATATTTCCAACTCATCATTAAACGGCGTATAAAAGCATCGACAACGACATCCAGGTGTATCATTTTATTGTAAACAAGAAGCGCGGAATAGCAAGAACGCACCTTCAAGATGCAATTCAATACTTTTATCTTCATCGTGATAGTTGCTGTTGTGGCTCTCTTCATGCCCAGCCAAGTCTTGGCATGTATCGCCAAGGTAATGGGTGCCAGCCGGATGGTAGCCAAGGTAATTGCTGCGCGGGGCTACTGTCACAAGGAACCAGGATGGGCAGCTGGCTACTGCCAATGAAACGACACTTTTAAAATATTGTAATTTTATATTCACAAAGTGTTAATAAACAAGTTAAAACAGTTATTTTGTTTGCATTTCATGAAACACTTCATTAAGTTTATTTTTGCCAGTAATTAAACTCACTATGAATGTGATCGCTAATAAGGCAAACAAATTATAAAGTCGTGAAGTTTATCGGTGCTTACTACACTGGCCTGCAAAAGTAAGTATCACATTTTCAAAAGTAATTTTTTTCTTAACTATAGAAGGTAGAGATTTAAGATTAAAACGTTTTGTTGCCGATTTTATAGGCTTTAATTCTTAGAAACTAGTAAACTATACATTACTAACACTTTTAAAAAACAATGAAAATAGACATTTTTAGCTTAGTGTCAAAAAATAAACTAAAATGTATTATTTAATGTATTATTTACATATATTATTTAATTTTTAATAACTGGTATTGCTTCCTCGAGCTCTGATAACAGCTTCGAGCCGGTTTGGCATACTGACCACTAGGTTTCGGAGCCGATGTTGGGGAATATTCTCCCATTCTTCTACCAGGGCCTGCTTTAATGCCCTGAGAGTAGTAGGTTGTAGTCTGCCTGTAGACTTCTGACTAGCCTCCCAAGCTCAACCCAGGCGTGTTCAATCGGGTTGAGATCAGGACTTCTTGATGGCCAAGCTATCACGCTGATACCGACCTCCTGAATATACTCATGTACGATATCAGCCGTGTGTGGCCGGGCATTTACATGCATCAGCAACGATCCATCACCCATATTTGCTAAATACGGCCCTGCATACTCATTGAGAATCTCTTGGGCATTATTGGGGACTAAAAAGTTTTTATGTACAAAATTGAATTCTTTTTGGAGTCCTTTTTATTCGCAAATATATCTTGTGAACTTAAAACGATCAATTTTAAAAGTGTGATACTTACTTTTGCAGGCCAGTGTATGATAAGGGTCACATTTATGTAACATACTACTAACACCAGCAATACCAGCATATAATATGGCGAATAAACGATAATACTGCAATGATTTATGAATAATATTGACTCATACTCGTATGATAGTACGTACTGCGAAACAACAACAGCAACATATTGGTACCCTATTCCACTTGAATAATTTAAAAATTATCTTACCAGTAACCACTGACATTATGCTACTTGACAAATAGTTTTAAATGCAGTCGTAACGCAATATAAAAGTTAGATTGGAAGGTCAAGTAAAAGTGATTTTTACAAACAAGAAAAATTAAGAATTTTGGTTCTTGTTTACAAATGGTGGGCATATTTTTTTTTGTGACTAGTTATCTTAGAGTTTTGTACCATTTTGGAATCTTAATTAGTTGCGTCAATTTTAAAAATAGCTTGCCGTAGTGGTGCCCATACTTTTTTTCTACAAGACCATTAGTCAAAGTAGAGTGAATTTAATTTTTTGTTTAAATTTAAGGGAAAATTATTATTTTGATCAATTTTTGTTTAAAAACTGCGGGCATTTTAGTATTTTTAAGAGTTTTGGTGAATAGTAGTACTACTTAAGTATCCGATACAAAAAAACCTTAAGCATATTTGAGAAATTGTGGTCGTGGTAACTCAAAATATCATAAAAGGTGTAAATTTTCAAAGAATTTCTGAATTTTTGTTGTAACCAAAAAAAAAAAAAATTGGTATATTCTTTTTATTATTTTTCCTCGAGTGCTCATGAGCAGGTCTACCTTTTGGGGCCCGCTTATCGTTGAATTTTGGGACACGTTGTATATTCACCCGGATCACGCAGATAAGCCTACTACATATTCAGACTCAGGCCCCTTTGTAGTCCATGTCACCAGAGACGTCGGAGATTCATCTTCAGGAACGGTTTTCCGCTCAATTAAATTCGGCCACTTCCTATCTAACAATAAAATTAAAAACATCGTACCCGGAGGTGTAAAGCGAGTTGGCCGAAACAGAGTTTCGGTGGAATTCAAGTCTGCCAGTGACGCAAACAGCTTTTTATCCCATCCTGCTCTAGCTCGCGCGAAATATGAGACTATAATTCCCTCATTTGCATGTTCCCGTATGGGTATTATAAGGCAGGTGCCTGTGTCATCTTTTAGTAGTAAAATAATTGTATAACAAAGGATAAACTATCAATCGCTCTCAGTATTTGAGAGCAAGCCCGTGTGCCCCAGCAGTGGGGACTTATTAGGGCTGTTGATGATGTTGATGAATACTACTTCAGTCATCTTTGACATGACTTTAATTTATTTCAATTTAGGTACTTTTTTTAACTTTACTCCTGGTTAATTCGTTCCAGCAAGAACAACACTTTCAAATATTGCTAAGGTTTTAAAGTCGGGCGCTTTTTTATTGTTTTATACCATGGATGAAGTTTTAAATTGTTTTAGAAACTTGGTGTGCATGTTTTAATAATCCTTGATATTATATTTTACTTTACTTTAAGTCTCATGTCGTCTGAAAACTGAACAAAAAATAAAATGCGACCAATCTCGTATTTAAAAAAGAAGAGGGTAATTGCTTATTCTAAGAATATTCTTATGATGTTTACGTTGCTGTTTAGTTAATTCCCCACCTAAGTGCACAGTCATTTATCGCGGATACATTATAATCTCTCTTTAAACTATATGTTGCCATGGATCAAAATTTTGTATTTATAAAAAATCTGCGAGACGGACGAAGTTTGATTTGTGGAACATGCACATACAATAAACAAAACGATAACAGTGATGGAAGCTCCAAATGGCGTTGTGTGAACAGAAAAGAGTGTAGTGCGGCTATAACAATACAAGAAACGAGAAAAACTATTTATAGACAAGTACCACATACATGTCAAAGTAACACGGACACAATAATTAACAAACAGTTGTTTCAAAACTTAACAAGCACTTTGCAAAGACTTTCGTTCATTTCAAACTATTTCGATGAAAAAATTATATGTTTCAAACATAAATTTGCTGAACACAATATGCCTTCCTTCAGAAACATCAAAAGTACATTATACAAAGAACGTAATTTTTTTTTTAAAACAACTAAGTTTAACTTCTATAGCCCAGCGTCCGTGAAAATACCTGAGGGAAAAGTAATATTTTTTTTTTGTATATGAAGATGGTGAAGAACACTTAATAATTGTTTTTGCTACAAAAGTTAGCAGGAATACTATTAGAATAGCGCGAAGTCTTATTACTGAATAAGACATAGGCGACTTACGTGCGGTTATTCCGCATTCTGAAAGTAAAATTGCACATTAGAATATCAAATTTTAAAAGTGATTATGAAATCGCGCAATTGAATGCAGTTGCAGAAATCTTTCCAAACGCATAAGTAAGTGACTGCTATTACCACTACAATGCAGCCATTTGGATGACATGCAGCCGTCTATGGTTTGAATGCTAATAGTGAAAGTCGCAATGTAACAAGAATGTGTGCTATGATTCCATTGGTACAGCCAGATTTATTCCCGAAACATGGCGTTCGATTATTAATAAGGCTCGAGCTACTCCAACAACGTTTCTTACAATATTGTGAAAATCAGTCGTATCCAATGATATCGCCATCAATATTAAGTTGTGATGGGCAAAAGCACAGAACTACTAACGCACTTGAAGAGTGGCATCACAATATGAATGTTCGGATTCCCAAGAAGCCAAATCTCTTTCTATTTTTCCATAAATTACATAAAGAAGCATAACATTGGGATTCTATAATAAGAACCAGCTTATTCGAAAAAACGAAAAGTAAAAGAAGAGAAATTAATATAAAGGTACTTTGATAAAGAGTACAATAAACTTTTACAAAAATTGGAAGGAAGAAAAATGCCATTGGGAAGATTTCTGAAAATAGTATTTTTTTACAGCTTCATAAATAATATTAATAATATTTTAGATAATATTATTTTTAGTATTGTTTTCTAGTATTTTTGCGTAATAATTCATTTCACAGACAAAAAGGAATCAACTTCAACTTCTTCAAGATGGCCTGCAGCAAATCGTCACAACTCGCCAATGTCAAGTAAAATGTAGTATAAAATTATTAATGGCGATACGCCAATGTCGATTGTACCATAGCCACGTTAGCTACGCCAGTAAATTTGTTTCCGTGTGACCGCCCCCCACGAGATTCAGGTGGACGATCAGGACGTGTGGTTGGATTTTAGGGGGCAAAAAGGAATTAAAGCTTTGAATTACTTTTTGTCTAATCCAAAATACTGACACTGCGTCAGACACAAGGCCATAGCGTCTAAACCCAAATAGGTTTTTTTTTATAAAGAAAAAGAACATTTTGGACGCTAAATCGGCTTGTGTGTGTTTTAGTTTTATTCAATTAATATATATTATACAGCGTTTAGTACAAATAAAGTATTTTTTATGAAAAAACAAGCATGTTTGAGACTAGACGCCATTTACGTAAGCTTTGATTTTCTTTATTATTTTAAGTACCTAAATAACAAATATTATTTTTACGTCGTCGTCGTCTAATCCAAATATATTTTTTAATTATGTTTTATCATTTGCTTTACTATTATTTTAGTACTTAAAGGTGACAATTCTTAGATTCAGTTTATTTTTCATACTATATTGTAATTAAATTTTTTGAATAACACTTAATTTGTCTGTTAATTAAAGAAGTATTTTTTATTCATACCCCTATCATTAAAACTGCGTCATGCGTTACCATCCCTGGGACCATCTGGGAATGGCACGACCTGGGAATAGGACAATCTGGGAAATTGGGAAGGAAAGTTTGTCAGCTTTAAAGACATCCTGATGAAATTTGGTACAGGGTTAAATTAGGCAACCTTTTATAGCGAAAAGGGGTGAATAGGGGATGATGTCAGTTTAGAGGGTATCCTGATGAAATTTGGTACGAGAGCTTGGTGACCGACATATGCTACCTTTGCTCGCGAAAAGGGGGGTAGAAGGGGAGAGTAGAGCCATTCATTTTTGAAGATATCCTGATGAAATTTGTTACGGAGATGGATTATAGCTTAGAAATGGTAATAGGCAACCATTAATCGCGAAAAAGAGGTTGAGGGGGGAGGGGACTAGGGCTAGAGGATGTAAGTTGGTCAATTTAGAAGATATCCTGATGAAATTTGGCACAGAGACAGATTAGAACTTGGAAACGGATATGGCTACCTTTTATAGCTAAATAAGGGGTTAAAGGCGGGAGGGGTAATAGGAGATGAAAGTTTGTAATGATAGTTTGTTACTTTTAAATATCCTAATGAAATTTGGTGCAGAAATGGATTAGATCATATTTCAATCGCGTAAAAAAGAGGGTGAATATGGGATAAATAGTAAGATTTGTTTTGGAAGATATTCTCATGTAATCTTTTTTTCGCTAGATGGCGCTGTCTAGTCAGTACACCTAAAAAAGTGCTCCGCAAAATTTATCTATTTTAATTAATTCAAAGCAACAAAACCAGTCATTTAAATAGTTGATCAGTGTCTATTGGGCCAACGTAAAGGAGGAAACGTTATTTTAACTTTTACTACACTATTCAGAAGTATCCAGTGAAATTAAATCCGACATCTCAAAAGTTCAAAAGCACTCAATCGGCCAACTACAAAAGTGTTACAAAGTTATACAAATAAAAATTAATCACAGGTGCAGTGTAAATTACAAAAATAATTTAATACGTTGTAAGAAAAGTGCAATAAAATAAAACAAAGTGATTTTACAAAGTGCAACAAGATACAGGAATGTGACAAAAAAATTCTTGAAGCATTAGTCACTCGTCTCCGGCTCTGCACTCCAATAATTATACACTACGAAAGTGAACATCAATTTCAGCTTATATTTTAACTAGCGTCGTGGCTCGGCGGTTAACGGTGACGGCTTCATACGTGGATCACCGAGTGGCAGCGTTTCGGAACCGAGCCAACTTGATTTAGTCTTTTTGGGATTTTTCTAATTCTTAAAAGGCAAATTTAATTGCCTCACCTCTGAATACTATAGAAACATTGTTTATAATTTGAATAGTATGTAGAATAATATTGTAATGAAAAGGAGTTAGTAACATCGCTCTGGCGGTTCAGTAGCTCTTGAACTAACTACAAACACCGAATCAGTAAGCAAGCTTCTCACTTGGTTGTACATAGCGATAATAGTACGATAGAAATATACAATGCCAATCAATCGTACACCCCCTGCATCACCAATAACATCTAAGACGACTGAGATGTCTTCACAATCACTGCATACTACGGCTCCCCCCAATACTAGTGCGATAGAGGTTAAACAAGGTAATACAGTGGCCGGTCCAGCCCCAAATGCAGCAGGACGAAAAAAAAGGGCTACCAAACAAATTGAAAAAGGACTTCAAGTGTTATCTACGGACAGCTTTGCCACCTTTTCCAGAGAACAAGATACGAGATTTGAGGAGCTTATAAGCAAGATAAACAGCATTATCGAACTAAACTGCGAACTCAAGAGCAGTGTAGAAATTATGTCTACTAAACACGACGAGTTCTTGAAACGCATAACATACCTTGAATCAAAACGCAAAGAAGACCTTAAACGCATTGCACATCTAGAAAATGTGGTAGAAAGCCTCGAACGTAAAAACAGAGCATGTAGCGTGGAAATACGTAATATACCCAAAATCAACGGAGAAACAAGAGAGATACTCGGCGACTTGGTAGCGAAAGTGGGAAATACAGTAAACATAAACATCGAAGGTCAAAATATAAAAGAAGTATTCAGAGTTAGTTCTAAGGATAATTCAAATCCGGTTATAGTGGAACTTGATACAGTTATACTTAAGGAAAGATTTATCAAAGCCGTCAAGGATTTTAATAGAAATAAGAATAACTGTGACAAGCTAAATACCACACATATCAAACAAAACCAACCTCCGAAACCATTATATGTAGCAGAATCGCTAACACACAAAACTCAAAGGTTATACTCCCAAGCTCGAGCTTTCCAACGCGCCTATGGCTATTCGTTCTGCTGGACGTCACACGGCATAGTATACTTAAGGAAACATACAAATGACCCCCAAATCCGTGTGTATACAGAAGCAGACATCGAGAAATTAAAGACTGCATGACTACCCAAACAATCCCGTCATTCTATAAACTTGTATAGTATATTATTTTATCTTCATTCAATTATTAGCTACAAGTTTAATGTCTACAATCTAGATTATAATCTATTCAATTTCGCATTTAATCCAATTATTTATTTGAAATTAATTTTATATTACCCAATTCAAGTTTGTTATTCATACTCAATACAAGTTTGTCATGTCTGTGAGCTACCCAATGAGCATGATGTAATCCTATCTATTTTAGCTCTAAGTTATACTAATACTAATTTTAAGGCACCACATTCACTAATACACACACTTCCACACCACACAAAACTATCCATAACAAACTGCCTTCTACACGTAAACAACACATCAACACAAAATAAATACTTAATCAACTCCTATAAACGCGTGCACAATCATGTCAGTGCTGGACAGCTGGGTTTAATGGTTTTATCTACAAACACAATTAAAATTCGATAACATCCAGGTAAATTCAAGCTTTATAGACTCTGTGTCTGCGGCGGACTTCACTACTTGTGACATAGAGCAGTGTATCCCCTCTGGCGTGGAACCCAACAATAGTTTGAAAATAATGAATTTTAACATTAGAAGTATAAACAAAAATATACATGCTTTCCAAACATTGCTGCATAGATCCGGCGTGGAGTGGGATGTAATTGTGCTTACTGAATGTTGGCTATTTAACAACAACAACATCCCTGGGCTGCCCGGATATGACCATTACTCAACCACAATCCACAGGACCCAAAACGAGGGGGTGGTTGTGTATATTAAGGAAGGAATAGTGGCTATCGCAAACGATCTGGGATTCTCGAGTGCAAACTGCCTCCAGATAAAAATAAATAACAATACGACTGTCTTAGCCATATACTGTCCTCCTGGTATAAAGGATACTCCAAGTTTTTTAAACAGTCTAAATCATACCCTTACTGAAATAAACAACACAAAACATATAATTGTAACAGGAGTCATGAACATAAACATAAACCGCGACATAAAGGACCCCGACTGCGATCCCTACCTGACTTTATTGGCCTCATACGGCCTCTTGCCCACCCACACAATACCAACTCGAGATACCACATGCTTAGAACATATTATCCTAAAAACAACACTACCTGCCAAAGTCCTCGTCGCACACACAGATATTACGGACCACTCCGCAGTAATGATGTACCTATTGAACAATGTGCCCAAAAAAAAGCCCGTCAGTGTCATGCCGGTGTATGAAAATGCTCAAGCGGGGTTGGAAACTGTGACAAAATGGCTCAGAAACAACTACCTATCACTGAACGCAGACAAAACCAAATATATACCTTTCGCTATCCAAAACAGCGCTCTCTTCTCCACGTTTGCACTACCTATTGTAGCACATACGTGCACACCTCCTCACACCAAAAACTGCTCATGTACACACCTCCAAAGGACTTCTTCCATAAAATATCTTGGAGTTCTTCTGGATCCCTTCTTGAATTTCCAGCTGCACATTGAGACACTCACAACTAGAATCCGCAAACTAATATATATATTTAAGAACCTCAGACATGTAGCGGATGAAAAATTAAGAAGGTCAGTTTACTTTTCCCTATGCCAATCACTAATAACCTACTGTATCACAACCTGGGGTGGTGCTCGGAAGACCACCATGATCCAAGTGGAAAGAGCACAGCGAGCGATACTTAAGGTGTCAAACTTCCTGCCCTACCGATATCCCACATCGGAGCTTTACGAGAAGTGCAATGTGATGTCTGTACGCCAACCATTCATCTTCCACACCATAACCAAACAACATTCACTTCTAAGCTTTGACGCCACTCTTCTTGCAAACCAGAGGCGATTTAATCCAGTTGATCGCACGTCGGACAAACAAAAACACAAATTCACAAACCAATTCTTTTGTTTCCTTGGAGGCTATCTCTACAACACCATCAATAAAAAAATATCCCTCTACGCGCTCACAAAGTCAAAATGTAAGCCGAAAGCCAGAGAATGGCTCATGACCCTACAAACACACACACACACACACACACACACACACTCTCTCTCACACACACACACTCTCACACACACACACACACACACACACACACACACACACACACACACACACACACACACACACACACACACACACACACACACACACACACACACACACACACACACACACACACACACACACACACACACACACACACACACACACACACACACACACACACACACACACACACACACACACACACACACACACACACACACACACACACACACACACACACACACACACACACACACACACACACACACACACACACACACACACACACACACACACACACACACACACACACACACACACACACACACACACACACACACACACACAGAGAGACACACACACACACACACACACACACACACACACAACCAAACACACAAACACAACCTCAACCAAGACTAACCCCGACGTTACCCAAAATACTATGTCAATAATGTAGTTGCATTCAGTTGATCCAATTTTATAGATGTACTGACCCTAGATGAGGATTGCACTGGTGGCCTGAAATACAGGATCTTTCCTAGTTTGGGCACCAGTCTCCCACATAAACTGGTATATACTATTATAAGTCAACTCAATTATGTAAATGATATTGTGCTGAGAAAAAATAAACAAGTTATTTATATTTAATTTGGAACACAGGTGGATTAGAGCTTCAGAACGGACATAGTCGAGTAACGAGCCAAATATAGAAGCGAGTGGAGAGGCGAGTAGAGATTGTTATAGGCATGTAGAGGTCTAATAGAAAGTCAAGTAGAGTCTACTACAGGGGCGAGTAGAGAAGTCAATGGAGAGGCGAGTATAGAATCAAATGGATTGCAGTATAGATGCGAGTATAGAGGAGAGTATAGAGTGGAGTAGAGAGGGGGGCAGAAAAGTCAGTAAAGAGTCAAGTATAAATTCAAGTACAGAGGCGATAAGAAAGTCAAGTAGGGAGTCGAATATAGAGGCGAGTAGAAAGTCGAGAACAGAGGCGAGTAAATAGTCGAGGACAAAGTTGAGTTGAGAGGCGAATTTAATGCTCAATAGCGTCGGCTCAACACTAAGCGATAACCACGCGGGCGGAACCGCGGGCAAAAGTTAGTATTACGATATTCGCAGATTATCCTTTTGTTATTGTGTTTTGGAAAATCGCCCATGAAAAGGTGAACTGCTTCAAGCGACCAGTTACTGTGCATAACAATTTATTTACGCGTAGGGTTGCCAACTTTTTTTTTACAAGAAATAAAGTATATTCAGGTCTATAAAGAATATTTAACAGTATTTCATAAAAATGAACAGTATTTTATTTATGTATTGTTTTAAATACATATTTTTAGAGCTTCTCGCAAAACTTACTAATTTACTATCTTTTTACCCGACTGTTTGGCACGCTCTGCAGCCTGTATGGCTCGATAGATTTTAGCTTGAGGGGTGTCGTTAGATTTGTATTTACTGTGAGAGTGACACTGGGTATATCAAACTAAAAATAAAACACAATTGCAGAACTTGAAAAAAAAAATTACCTAAATTTTTCGAGTGGGGTATCAAAATGAAGGAGGTAACGAAGCAGTATAAAATAAAATTAATTATTAAAAATAAAAACTCGACTGAAGCTGAAAAGATCGCAACTAGCTTCATATAACACATTTTTTTACACATTTCACAATTATAACACACGACTAAGTCCGGGTGGGTGTAAAAATGCTAGTAAAATAATAGAACGGTTTCTATTTGCAATGCAGCCGCATCTCGATCTGAAGGTCGAATCATATTCCAAAACAAGTTTTTAGAAACACATAAAAGCCAGCACAATGGGACCTCGTAGGAATAAATCAAAAGAACACCACGTGCGGTTGCCAATTCGACGGTGTTTCTATTATACAAGTTTCCTGTACCGATTTAAATACTTGACAATCCTAGAGATGAGTAACAACCGGTATGTGGCCAAACCCGTATATTTCCAACTCATCATTAAACGGCGTATAAAAGCATCGACAACGACATCCAGGTGTATCATTTTATTGTAAACAAGAAGCGCGGAATAGCAAGAACGCACCTTCAAGATGCAATTCAATACTTTTATCTTCATCGTGATAGTTGCTGTTGTGGCTCTCTTCATGCCCAGCCAAGTCTTGGCATGTATCGCCAAAGGTAATGGGTGCCAGCCGGATGGTAGCCAAGGTAATTGCTGCGCGGGCTACTGTCACAAGGAACCAGGATGGGCAGCTGGCTACTGCCAATGAAACGACACTTTTAAAATATTGTAATTTTATATTCACAAAGTGTTAATAAACAAGTTAAAACAGTTATTTTGTTTGCATTTCATGAAACACTTCATTAAGTTTATTTTTGCCAGTAATTAAACTCACTATGAATGTGATCGCTAATAAGGCAAACAAATTATAAAGTCGTGAAGTTTATCGGTGCTTACTACACTGGCCTGCAAAAGTAAGTATCACATTTTCAAAAGTAATTTTTTTCTTAACTATAGAAGGTAGAGATTTAAGATTAAAAACGTTTTGTTGCCGATTTTATAGGCTTTAATTCTTAGAAACTAGTAAACTATACATTACTAACACTTTTAAAAAACAATGAAAATAGACATTTTTAGCTTAGTGTCAAAAAATTAAACTAAAATGTATTATTTAATGTATTATTTACATATATTATTTAATTTTTAATAACTGGTATTGCTTCCTCGAGCTCTGATAACAGCTTCGAGCCGGTTTGGCATACTGACCACTAGGTTTCGGAGCCGATGTTGGGGAATATTCTCCCATTCTTCTACCAGGGCCTGCTTTAATGCCCTGAGAGTAGTAGGTTGTAGTCTGCCTGTAGACTTCTGACTAGCCTCCCAAGCTCAACCCAGGCGTGTTCAATCGGGTTGAGATCAGGACTTCTTGATGGCCAAGCTATCACGCTGATACCGACCTCCTGAATATACTCATGTACGATATCAGCCGTGTGTGGCCGGGCATTTACATGCATCAGCAACGATCCATCACCCATATTTGCTAAATACGGCCCTGCATACTCATTGAGAATCTCTTGGGCATTATTGGGGACTAAAAAGTTTTTATGTACAAAATTGAATTCTTTTTGGAGTCCTTTTTATTTCGCAAATATATCTTGTGAACTTAAAACGATCAATTTTAAAAGTGTGATACTTACTTTTGCAGGCCAGTGTATGATAAGGTCACATTTATGTAACATACTACTAACACCAGCAATACCAGCATATAATATGGCGAATAAACGATAATACTGCAATGATTTATGAATAATATTGACTCATACTCGTATGATAGTACGTACTGCGAAACAACAACAGCAACATATTGGTACCCTATTCCACTTGAATAATTTAAAAATTATCTTACCAGTAACCACTGACATTATGCTACTTGACAAATAGTTTTAAATGCAGTCGTAACGCAATATAAAAGTTAGATTGGAAGGTCAAGTAAAAGTGATTTTTACAAACAAGAAAAATTAAGAATTTTGGTTCTTGTTTACAAATGGTGGGCATATTTTTTTTTGTGACTAGTTATCTTAGAGTTTTGTACCATTTTGGAATCTTAATTAGTTGCGTCAATTTTAAAAATAGCTTGCCGTAGTGGTGCCCATACTTTTTTTCTACAAGACCATTAGTCAAAGTAGAGTGAATTTAATTTTTTGTTTAAATTTAAGGGAAAATTATTATTTTGATCAATTTTTGTTTAAAAACTGCGGGCATTTTAGTATTTTTAAGAGTTTTGGTGAATAGTAGTACTACTTAAGTATCCGATACAAAAAAACCTTAAGCATATTTGAGAAATTGTGGTCGTGGTAACTCAAAATATCATAAAAGGTGTAAATTTTCAAAGAATTTCTGAATTTTTGTTGTAACCAAAAAAAAAAAAAATTGGTATATTCTTTTTATTATTTTTCCTCGAGTGCTCATGAGCAGGTCTACCTTTTGGGGCCCGCTTATCGTTGAATTTTGGGACACGTTGTATATTCACCCGGATCACGCAGATAAGCCTACTACATATTCAGACTCAGGCCCCTTTGTAGTCCATGTCACCAGAGACGTCGGAGATTCATCTTCAGGAACGGTTTTCCGCTCAATTAAATTCGGCCACTTCCTATCTAACAATAAAATTAAAAACATCGTACCCGGAGGTGTAAAGCGAGTTGGCCGAAACAGAGTTTCGGTGGAATTCAAGTCTGCCAGTGACGCAAACAGCTTTTTATCCCATCCTGCTCTAGCTCGCGCGAAATATGAGACTATAATTCCCTCATTTGCATGTTCCCGTATGGGTATTATAAGGCAGGTGCCTGTGTCACCTTTTAGTAGTAAAATAATTGTATAACAAAGGATAAACTATCAATCGCTCTCAGTATTTGAGAGCAAGCCCGTGTGCCCCAGCAGTGGGGACTTATTAGGGCTGTTGATGATGTTGATGAATACTACTTCAGTCATCTTTGACATGACTTTAATTTATTTCAATTTAGGTACTTTTTTTAACTTTACTCCTGGTTAATTCGTTCCAGCAAGAACAACACTTTCAAATATTGCTAAGGTTTTAAAGTCGGGCGCTTTTTTATTGTTTTATACCATGGATGAAGTTTTAAATTGTTTTAGAAACTTGGTGTGCATGTTTTAATAATCCTTGATATTATATTTTACTTTACTTTAAGTCTCATGTCGTCTGAAAACTGAACAAAAAATAAAATGCGACCAATCTCGTATTTAAAAAAGAAGAGGGTAATTGCTTATTCTAAGAATATTCTTATGATGTTTACGTTGCTGTTTAGTTAATTCCCCACCTAAGTGCACAGTCATTTATCGCGGATACATTATAATCTCTCTTTAAACTATATGTTGCCATGGATCAAAATTTTGTATTTATAAAAAATCTGCGAGACGGACGAAGTTTGATTTGTGGAACATGCACATACAATAAACAAAACGATAACAGTGATGGAAGCTCCAAATGGCGTTGTGTGAACAGAAAAGAGTGTAGTGCGGCTATAACAATACAAGAAACGAGAAAAACTATTTATAGACAAGTACCACATACATGTCAAAGTAACACGGACACAATAATTAACAAACAGTTGTTTCAAAACTTAACAAGCACTTTGCAAAGACTTTCGTTCATTTCAAACTATTTCGATGAAAAAATTATATGTTTCAAACATAAATTTGCTGAACACAATATGCCTTCCTTCAGAAACATCAAAAGTACATTATACAAAGAACGTAATTTTTTTTTTAAAACAACTAAGTTTAACTTCTATAGCCCAGCGTCCGTGAAAATACCTGAGGGAAAAGTAATATTTTTTTTTTGTATATGAAGATGGTGAAGAACACTTAATAATTGTTTTTGCTACAAAAGTTAGCAGGAATACTATTAGAATAGCGCGAAGTCTTATTACTGAATAAGACATAGGCGACTTACGTGCGGTTATTCCGCATTCTGAAAGTAAAATTGCACATTAGAATATCAAATTTTAAAAGTGATTATGAAATCGCGCAATTGAATGCAGTTGCAGAAATCTTTCCAAACGCATAAGTAAGTGACTGCTATTACCACTACAATGCAGCCATTTGGATGACATGCAGCCGTCTATGTGCAGCCGTTTGAATGCTAATAGTGAAAGTCGCAATGTAACAAGAATGTGTGCTATGATTCCATTGGTACCAGCCAGATTTATTCCCGAAACATGGCGTTCGATTATTAATAAGGCTCGAGCTACTCCAACAACGTTTCTTACAATATTGTGAAAATCAGTCGTATCCAATGATATCGCCATCAATATTAAGTTGTGATGGGCAAAAGCACAGAACTACTAACGCACTTGAAGAGTGGCATCACAATATGAATGTTCGGATTCCCAAGAAGCCAAATCTCTTTCTATTTTTCCATAAATTACATAAAGAAGCATAACATTGGGATTCTATAATAAGAACCAGCTTATTCGAAAAAACGAAAAGTAAAAGAAGAGAAATTAATATAAAGGTACTTTGATAAAGAGTACAATAAACTTTTACAAAAATTGGAAGGAAGAAAAATGCCATTGGGAAGATTTCTGAAAATAGTATTTTTTTACAGCTTCATAAATAATATTAATAATATTTTAGATAATATTATTTTTAGTATTGTTTTCTAGTATTTTTGCGTAATAATTCATTTCACAGACAAAAAGGAATCAACTTCAACTTCTTCAAGATGGCCTGCAGCAAATCGTCACAACTCGCCAATGTCAAGTAAAATGTAGTATAAAATTATTAATGGCGATACGCCAATGTCGATTGTACCATAGCCACGTTAGCTACGCCAGTAAATTTGTTTCCGTGTGACCGCCCCCCACGAGATTCAGGTGGACGATCAGGACGTGTGGTTGGATTTTAGGGGGCAAAAAGGAATTAAAGCTTTGAATTACTTTTTGTCTAATCCAAAATACTGACACTGCGTCAGACACAAGGCCATAGCGTCTAAACCCAAATAGGTTTTTTTTTATAAAGAAAAAGAACATTTTGGACGCTAAATCGGCTTGTGTGTGTTTTAGTTTTATTCAATTAATATATATTATACAGCGTTTAGTACAAATAAAGTATTTTTTATGAAAAAACAAGCATGTTTGAGACTAGACGCCATTTACGTAAGCTTTGATTTTCTTTATTATTTTAAGTACCTAAATAACAAATATTATTTTTACGTCGTCGTCGTCTAATCCAAATATATTTTTTAATTATGTTTTATCATTTGCTTTACTATTATTTTAGTACTTAAAGGTGACAATTCTTAGATTCAGTTTATTTTTCATACTATATTGTAATTAAATTTTTTGAATAACACTTAATTTGTCTGTTAATTAAAGAAGTATTTTTTATTCATACCCCTATCATTAAAACTGCGTCATGCGTTACCATCCCTGGGACCATCTGGGAATGGCACGACCTGGGAATAGGACAATCTGGGAAATTGGGAAGGAAAGTTTGTCAGCTTTAAAGACATCCTGATGAAATTTGGTACAGGGTTAAATTAGGCAACCTTTTATAGCGAAAAGGGGTGAATAGGGGATGATGTCAGTTTAGAGGGTATCCTGATGAAATTTGGTACGAGAGCTTGGTGACCGACATATGCTACCTTTGCTCGCGAAAAGGGGGGTAGAAGGGGAGAGTAGAGCCATTCATTTTTGAAGATATCCTGATGAAATTTGTTACGGAGATGGATTATAGCTTAGAAATGGTAATAGGCAACCATTAATCGCGAAAAAGAGGTTGAGGGGGGAGGGGACTAGGGCTAGAGGATGTAAGTTGGTCAATTTAGAAGATATCCTGATGAAATTTGGCACAGAGACAGATTAGAACTTGGAAACGGATATGGCTACCTTTTATAGCTAAATAAGGGGTTAAAGGCGGGAGGGGTAATAGGAGATGAAAGTTTGTAATGATAGTTTGTTACTTTTAAATATCCTAATGAAATTTGGTGCAGAAATGGATTAGATCATATTTCAATCGCGTAAAAAAGAGGGTGAATATGGGATAAATAGTAAGATTTGTTTTGGAAGATATTCTCATGTAATCTTTTTTTCGCTAGATGGCGCTGTCTAGTCAGTACACCTAAAAAAGTGCTCCGCAAAATTTATCTATTTTAATTAATTCAAAGCAACAAAACCAGTCATTTAAATAGTTGATCAGTGTCTATTGGGCCAACGTAAAGGAGGAAACGTTATTTTAACTTTTACTACACTATTCAGAAGTATCCAGTGAAATTAAATCCGACATCTCAAAAGTTCAAAAGCACTCAATCGGCCAACTACAAAAGTGTTACAAAGTTATACAAATAAAAATTAATCACAGGTGCAGTGTAAATTACAAAAATAATTTAATACGTTGTAAGAAAAGTGCAATAAAATAAAACAAAGTGATTTTACAAAGTGCAACAAGATACAGGAATGTGACAAAAAAATTCTTGAAGCATTAGTCACTCGTCTCCGGCTCTGCACTCCAATAATTATACACTACGAAAGTGAACATCAATTTCAGCTTATATTTTAACTAGCGTCGTGGCTCGGCGGTTAACGGTGACGGCTTCATACGTGGATCACCGAGTGGCAGCGTTTCGGAACCGAGCCAACTTGATTTAGTCTTTTTGGGATTTTTCTAATTCTTAAAAGGCAAATTTAATTGCCTCACCTCTGAATACTATAGAAACATTGTTTATAATTTGAATAGTATGTAGAATAATATTGTAATGAAAAGGAGTTAGTAACATCGCTCTGGCGGTTCAGTAGCTCTTGAACTAACTACAAACACCGAATCAGTAAGCAAGCTTCTCACTTGGTTGTACATAGCGATAATAGTACGATAGAAATATACAATGCCAATCAATCGTACACCCCCTGCATCACCAATAACATCTAAGACGACTGAGATGTCTTCACAATCACTGCATACTACGGCTCCCCCCAATACTAGTGCGATAGAGGTTAAACAAGGTAATACAGTGGCCGGTCCAGCCCCAAATGCAGCAGGACGAAAAAAAAGGGCTACCAAACAAATTGAAAAAGGACTTCAAGTGTTATCTACGGACAGCTTTGCCACCTTTTCCAGAGAACAAGATACGAGATTTGAGGAGCTTATAAGCAAGATAAACAGCATTATCGAACTAAACTGCGAACTCAAGAGCAGTGTAGAAATTATGTCTACTAAACACGACGAGTTCTTGAAACGCATAACATACCTTGAATCAAAACGCAAAGAAGACCTTAAACGCATTGCACATCTAGAAAATGTGGTAGAAAGCCTCGAACGTAAAAACAGAGCATGTAGCGTGGAAATACGTAATATACCCAAAATCAACGGAGAAACAAGAGAGATACTCGGCGACTTGGTAGCGAAAGTGGGAAATACAGTAAACATAAACATCGAAGGTCAAAATATAAAAGAAGTATTCAGAGTTAGTTCTAAGGATAATTCAAATCCGGTTATAGTGGAACTTGATACAGTTATACTTAAGGAAAGATTTATCAAAGCCGTCAAGGATTTTAATAGAAATAAGAATAACTGTGACAAGCTAAATACCACACATATCAAACAAAACCAACCTCCGAAACCATTATATGTAGCAGAATCGCTAACACACAAAACTCAAAGGTTATACTCCCAAGCTCGAGCTTTCCAACGCGCCTATGGCTATTCGTTCTGCTGGACGTCACACGGCATAGTATACTTAAGGAAACATACAAATGACCCCCAAATCCGTGTGTATACAGAAGCAGACATCGAGAAATTAAAGACTGCATGACTACCCAAACAATCCCGTCATTCTATAAACTTGTATAGTATATTATTTTATCTTCATTCAATTATTAGCTACAAGTTTAATGTCTACAATCTAGATTATAATCTATTCAATTTCGCATTTAATCCAATTATTTATTTGAAATTAATTTTATATTACCCAATTCAAGTTTGTTATTCATACTCAATACAAGTTTGTCATGTCTGTGAGCTACCCAATGAGCATGATGTAATCCTATCTATTTTAGCTCTAAGTTATACTAATACTAATTTTAAGGCACCACATTCACTAATACACACACTTCCACACCACACAAAACTATCCATAACAAACTGCCTTCTACACGTAAACAACACATCAACACAAAATAAATACTTAATCAACTCCTATAAACGCGTGCACAATCATGTCAGTGCTGGACAGCTGGGTTTAATGGTTTTATCTACAAACACAATTAAAATTCGATAACATCCAGGTAAATTCAAGCTTTATAGACTCTGTGTCTGCGGCGGACTTCACTACTTGTGACATAGAGCAGTGTATCCCCTCTGGCGTGGAACCCAACAATAGTTTGAAAATAATGAATTTTAACATTAGAAGTATAAACAAAAATATACATGCTTTCCAAACATTGCTGCATAGATCCGGCGTGGAGTGGGATGTAATTGTGCTTACTGAATGTTGGCTATTTAACAACAACAACATCCCTGGGCTGCCCGGATATGACCATTACTCAACCACAATCCACAGGACCCAAAACGAGGGGGTGGTTGTGTATATTAAGGAAGGAATAGTGGCTATCGCAAACGATCTGGGATTCTCGAGTGCAAACTGCCTCCAGATAAAAATAAATAACAATACGACTGTCTTAGCCATATACTGTCCTCCTGGTATAAAGGATACTCCAAGTTTTTTAAACAGTCTAAATCATACCCTTACTGAAATAAACAACACAAAACATATAATTGTAACAGGAGTCATGAACATAAACATAAACCGCGACATAAAGGACCCCGACTGCGATCCCTACCTGACTTTATTGGCCTCATACGGCCTCTTGCCCACCCACACAATACCAACTCGAGATACCACATGCTTAGAACATATTATCCTAAAAACAACACTACCTGCCAAAGTCCTCGTCGCACACACAGATATTACGGACCACTCCGCAGTAATGATGTACCTATTGAACAATGTGCCCAAAAAAAAGCCCGTCAGTGTCATGCCCCGAAAGAATTATAACAAAATATCCCTCGACCTAAATAACTACGATTTTGGTCAAATTTATCATATACAAGACACGAACATAGCGGCAGACTTCCTCGTCAATTCAATCAGAGACATCATCAGTCTAAATACAACAATCGTAAAATTCCCAAATCGTAAAAAGGCTTTAAAACCATGGATTACGCCTGGTCTCATCCGCTGCATGAAACATAGAGATAGGATGCACTTTCGACTAAAAAAGACACCAACCGATGAAATCCTACGAGTTTCCTACACGAGATATAGAAACTTCTGTAATAATCTCCTTAAAAAGGTCAGAAGGCAACACGAAACTGCTGAATTAACTAAAGCAGGACAAAACAATAAGAGGTTATGGCAGGCAATCAATAAAATTACGGGTAGACCTGCGACCAAAGTAAATTCATATGACTTGCTTTCACTCACCCCTTCTCCTAATCAAGCTGTAGAAGTGGTCAATAATTACTTTGCCAATATTGGGAGAAAGTTAGCGGAAAACATAAAAAATGCACACACAAAACCCAATTGTATACAGGGTCCCCCATTACATTCAATGGTTATGCTCACTACGGAAGAGAGTGAAGTGAGTAAAATAGTGGATTCCCTCCGAAGCGGCTCTGCAGTCGGCTATATAATATCCCAATAGACATAATAAAACAAAATAAACGTGCTATTGTTCCTCCATTAACACATGTCTGCAATTTATCACTAACCTCTGGTGTATTCCCCAAGACATTTAAAAAAGCGCTCATACACCCTATTTACAAGGCCGGAGACAGAACACAAGTTACTAATTACAGGCCCATTGCAGTTCTACCCTCACTGTCGAAGATTCTCGAGAGACTCATCAACTCCAGATTGACGAACTACCTCGAAAAAACCCAAATTATATCACCCTCGCAATATGGTTTTCGAGCTGGAAGATCCTCAGGTGACGCAGTCCATGACTTAACCAACCACATAGTGAGGAAACTAGATGAGGGTCAGAAAGTGCTGGGCGTCTTTTTGGACCTGGCTAAAGCTTTCGACACTGTGTCTGTCTCCGTCCTTTTAAAGAAGATGGAACTTCTTGGCATAAGGGGTACTCAACTGAAACTCTTCACGGATTATCTTAGCGGTCGTGTGCAGAGCGTTAAGATAGATGGGCATATTAGTACAGAAGCATCTGTTACGTATGGAGTTCCTCAAGGCAGTGTCATCTCTCCGACTCTATTCCTCATCTATATTAACGATCTGTGCATGATGAATCTGCTGTAGGGAAATATATATACCTTCGCAGATGACACAGCCCTCATATTTCATGCCGGCTCATGGGAGAAGGTGTATGAAAATGCTCAAGCGGGGTTGGAAACTGTGACAAAATGGCTCAGAAACAACTACCTATCACTGAACGCAGACAAAACCAAATATATACCTTTCGCTATCCAAAACAGCGCTCTCTTCTCCACGTTTGCACTACCTATTGTAGCACATACGTGCACACCTCCTCACACCAAAAACTGCTCATGTACACACCTCCAAAGGACTTCTTCCATAAAATATCTTGGAGTTCTTCTGGATCCCTTCTTGAATTTCCAGCTGCACATTGAGACACTCACAACTAGAATCCGCAAACTAATATATATATTTAAGAACCTCAGACATGTAGCGGATGAAAAATTAAGAAGGTCAGTTTACTTTTCCCTATGCCAATCACTAATAACCTACTGTATCACAACCTGGGGTGGTGCTCGGAAGACCACCATGATCCAAGTGGAAAGAGCACAGCGAGCGATACTTAAGGTGTCAAACTTCCTGCCCTACCGATATCCCACATCGGAGCTTTACGAGAAGTGCAATGTGATGTCTGTACGCCAACCATTCATCTTCCACACCATAACCAAACAACATTCACTTCTAAGCTTTGACGCCACTCTTCTTGCAAACCAGAGGCGATTTAATCCAGTTGATCGCACGTCGGACAAACAAAAACACAAATTCACAAACCAATTCTTTTGTTTCCTTGGAGGCTATCTCTACAACACCATCAATAAAAAAATATCCCTCTACGCGCTCACAAAGTCAAAATGTAAGCCGAAAGCCAGAGAATGGCTCATGACCCTACAAACACACACACACACACACACACAGAGACACACACACACACACACACACACACACACACACACACACACACACACACACACACACACACACAACCAAACACACAAACACAACCTCAACCAAGACTAACCCCGACGTTACCCAAAATACTATGTCAATAATGTAGTTGCATTCAGTTGATCCAATTTTATAGATGTACTGACCCTAGATGAGGATTGCACTGGTGGCCTGAAATACAGGATCTTTCCTAGTTTGGGCACCAGTCTCCCACATAAACTGGTATATACTATTATAAGTCAACTCAATTATGTAAATGATATTGTGGTGAGAAAAAATAAACAAGTTATTTATATTTAATTTGGAACACAGGTGGATTAGAGCTTCAGAACGGACATAGTCGAGTAACGAGCCAAATATAGAAGCGAGTGGAGAGGCGAGTAGAGATTGTTATAGGCATGTAGAGGTCTAATAGAAAGTCAAGTAGAGTCTACTACAGGGGCGAGTAGAGAAGTCAATGGAGAGGCGAGTATAGAATCAAATGGATTGCAGTATAGATGCGAGTATAGAGGAGAGTATAGAGTGGAGTAGAGAGGGGGGCAGAAAAGTCAGTAAAGAGTCAAGTATAAATTCAAGTACAGAGGCGATAAGAAAGTCAAGTAGGGAGTCGAATATAGAGGCGAGTAGAAAGTCGAGAACAGAGGCGAGTAAATAGTCGAGGACAAAGTTGAGTTGAGAGGCGAATTTAATGCTCAATAGCGTCGGCTCAACACTAAGCGATAACCACGCGGGCGGAACCGCGGGCAAAAGTTAGTATTACGATATTCGCAGATTATCCTTTTGTTATTGTGTTTTGGAAAATCGCCCATGAAAAGGTGAACTGCTTCAAGCGACCAGTTACTGTGCATAACAATTTATTTACGCGTAGGGTTGCCAACTTTTTTTTTACAAGAAATAAAGTATATTCAGGTCTATAAAGAATATTTAACAGTATTTCATAAAAATGAACAGTATTTTATTTATGTATTGTTTTAAATACATATTTTTAGAGCTTCTCGCAAAACTTACTAATTTACTATCTTTTTACCCGACTGTTTGGCACGCTCTGCAGCCTGTATGGCTCGATAGATTTTAGCTTGAGGGGTGTCGTTAGATTTGTATTTACTGTGAGAGTGACACTGGGTATATCAAACTAAAAATAAAACACAATTGCAGAACTTGAAAAAAAAAATTACCTAAATTTTTCGAGTGGGGTATCAAAATGAAGGAGGTAACGAAGCAGTATAAAATAAAATTAATTATTAAAAATAAAAACTCGACTGAAGCTGAAAAGATCGCAACTAGCTTCATATAACACATTTTTTTACACATTTCACAATTATAACACACGACTAAGTCCGGGTGGGTGTAAAAATGCTAGTAAAATAATAGAACGGTTTCTATTTGCAATGCAGCCGCATCTCGATCTGAAGGTCGAATCATATTCCAAAACAAGTTTTTAGAAACACATAAAAGCCAGCACAATGGGACCTCGTAGGAATAAATCAAAAGAACACCACGTGCGGTTGCCAATTCGACGGTGTTTCTATTATACAAGTTTCCTGTACCGATTTAAATACTTGACAATCCTAGAGATGAGTAACAACCGGTATGTGGCCAAACCCGTATATTTCCAACTCATCATTAAACGGCGTATAAAAGCATCGACAACGACATCCAGGTGTATCATTTTATTGTAAACAAGAAGCGCGGAATAGCAAGAACGCACCTTCAAGATGCAATTCAATACTTTTATCTTCATCGTGATAGTTGCTGTTGTGGCTCTCTTCATGCCCAGCCAAGTCTTGGCATGTATCGCCAAAGGTAATGGGTGCCAGCCGGATGGTAGCCAAGGTAATTGCTGCGCGGGCTACTGTCACAAGGAACCAGGATGGGCAGCTGGCTACTGCCAATGAAACGACACTTTTAAAATATTGTAATTTTATATTCACAAAGTGTTAATAAACAAGTTAAAACAGTTATTTTGTTTGCATTTCATGAAACACTTCATTAAGTTTATTTTTGCCAGTAATTAAACTCACTATGAATGTGATCGCTAATAAGGCAAACAAATTATAAAGTCGTGAAGTTTATCGGTGCTTACTACACTGGCCTGCAAAAGTAAGTATCACATTTTCAAAAGTAATTTTTTTCTTAACTATAGAAGGTAGAGATTTAAGATTAAAAACGTTTTGTTGCCGATTTTATAGGCTTTAATTCTTAGAAACTAGTAAACTATACATTACTAACACTTTTAAAAAACAATGAAAATAGACATTTTTAGCTTAGTGTCAAAAAATTAAACTAAAATGTATTATTTAATGTATTATTTACATATATTATTTAATTTTTAATAACTGGTATTGCTTCCTCGAGCTCTGATAACAGCTTCGAGCCGGTTTGGCATACTGACCACTAGGTTTCGGAGCCGATGTTGGGGAATATTCTCCCATTCTTCTACCAGGGCCTGCTTTAATGCCCTGAGAGTAGTAGGTTGTAGTCTGCCTGTAGACTTCTGACTAGCCTCCCAAGCTCAACCCAGGCGTGTTCAATCGGGTTGAGATCAGGACTTCTTGATGGCCAAGCTATCACGCTGATACCGACCTCCTGAATATACTCATGTACGATATCAGCCGTGTGTGGCCGGGCATTTACATGCATCAGCAACGATCCATCACCCATATTTGCTAAATACGGCCCTGCATACTCATTGAGAATCTCTTGGGCATTATTGGGGACTAAAAAGTTTTTATGTACAAAATTGAATTCTTTTTGGAGTCCTTTTTATTTCGCAAATATATCTTGTGAACTTAAAACGATCAATTTTAAAAGTGTGATACTTACTTTTGCAGGCCAGTGTATGATAAGGTCACATTTATGTAACATACTACTAACACCAGCAATACCAGCATATAATATGGCGAATAAACGATAATACTGCAATGATTTATGAATAATATTGACTCATACTCGTATGATAGTACGTACTGCGAAACAACAACAGCAACATATTGGTACCCTATTCCACTTGAATAATTTAAAAATTATCTTACCAGTAACCACTGACATTATGCTACTTGACAAATAGTTTTAAATGCAGTCGTAACGCAATATAAAAGTTAGATTGGAAGGTCAAGTAAAAGTGATTTTTACAAACAAGAAAAATTAAGAATTTTGGTTCTTGTTTACAAATGGTGGGCATATTTTTTTTTGTGACTAGTTATCTTAGAGTTTTGTACCATTTTGGAATCTTAATTAGTTGCGTCAATTTTAAAAATAGCTTGCCGTAGTGGTGCCCATACTTTTTTTCTACAAGACCATTAGTCAAAGTAGAGTGAATTTAATTTTTTGTTTAAATTTAAGGGAAAATTATTATTTTGATCAATTTTTGTTTAAAAACTGCGGGCATTTTAGTATTTTTAAGAGTTTTGGTGAATAGTAGTACTACTTAAGTATCCGATACAAAAAAACCTTAAGCATATTTGAGAAATTGTGGTCGTGGTAACTCAAAATATCATAAAAGGTGTAAATTTTCAAAGAATTTCTGAATTTTTGTTGTAACCAAAAAAAAAAAAATTGGTATATTCTTTTTATTATTTTTCCTCGAGTGCTCATGAGCAGGTCTACCTTTTGGGGCCCGCTTATCGTTGAATTTTGGGACACGTTGTATATTCACCCGGATCACGCAGATAAGCCTACTACATATTCAGACTCAGGCCCCTTTGTAGTCCATGTCACCAGAGACGTCGGAGATTCATCTTCAGGAACGGTTTTCCGCTCAATTAAATTCGGCCACTTCCTATCTAACAATAAAATTAAAAACATCGTACCCGGAGGTGTAAAGCGAGTTGGCCGAAACAGAGTTTCGGTGGAATTCAAGTCTGCCAGTGACGCAAACAGCTTTTTATCCCATCCTGCTCTAGCTCGCGCGAAATATGAGACTATAATTCCCTCATTTGCATGTTCCCGTATGGGTATTATAAGGCAGGTGCCTGTGTCATCTTTTAGTAGTAAAATAATTGTATAACAAAGGATAAACTATCAATCGCTCTCAGTATTTGAGAGCAAGCCCGTGTGCCCCAGCAGTGGGGACTTATTAGGGCTGTTGATGATGTTGATGAATACTACTTCAGTCATCTTTGACATGACTTTAATTTATTTCAATTTAGGTACTTTTTTTAACTTTACTCCTGGTTAATTCGTTCCAGCAAGAACAACACTTTCAAATATTGCTAAGGTTTTAAAGTCGGGCGCTTTTTTATTGTTTTATACCATGGATGAAGTTTTAAATTGTTTTAGAAACTTGGTGTGCATGTTTTAATAATCCTTGATATTATATTTTACTTTACTTTAAGTCTCATGTCGTCTGAAAACTGAACAAAAAATAAAATGCGACCAATCTCGTATTTAAAAAAGAAGAGGGTAATTGCTTATTCTAAGAATATTCTTATGATGTTTACGTTGCTGTTTAGTTAATTCCCCACCTAAGTGCACAGTCATTTATCGCGGATACATTATAATCTCTCTTTAAACTATATGTTGCCATGGATCAAAATTTTGTATTTATAAAAAATCTGCGAGACGGACGAAGTTTGATTTGTGGAACATGCACATACAATAAACAAAACGATAACAGTGATGGAAGCTCCAAATGGCGTTGTGTGAACAGAAAAGAGTGTAGTGCGGCTATAACAATACAAGAAACGAGAAAAACTATTTATAGACAAGTACCACATACATGTCAAAGTAACACGGACACAATAATTAACAAACAGTTGTTTCAAAACTTAACAAGCACTTTGCAAAGACTTTCGTTCATTTCAAACTATTTCGATGAAAAAATTATATGTTTCAAACATAAATTTGCTGAACACAATATGCCTTCCTTCAGAAACATCAAAAGTACATTATACAAAGAACGTAATTTTTTTTTTAAAACAACTAAGTTTAACTTCTATAGCCCAGCGTCCGTGAAAATACCTGAGGGAAAAGTAATATTTCTTTTTTGTATATGAAGATGGTGAAGAACACTTAATAATTGTTTTTGCTACAAAAGTTAGCAGGAATACTATTAGAATAGCGCGAAGTCTTATTACTGAATAAGACATAGGCGACTTACGTGCGGTTATTCCGCATTCTGAAAGTAAAATTGCACATTAGAATATCAAATTTTAAAAGTGATTATGAAATCGCGCAATTGAATGCAGTTGCAGAAATCTTTCCAAACGCATAAGTAAGTGACTGCTATTACCACTACAATGCAGCCATTTGGATGACATGCAGCCGTCTATGTGCAGCCGTTTGAATGCTAATAGTGAAAGTCGCAATGTAACAAGAATGTGTGCTATGATTCCATTGGTACCAGCCAGATTTATTCCCGAAACATGGCGTTCGATTATTAATAAGGCTCGAGCTACTCCAACAACGTTTCTTACAATATTGTGAAAATCAGTCGTATCCAATGATATCGCCATCAATATTAAGTTGTGATGGGCAAAAGCACAGAACTACTAACGCACTTGAAGAGTGGCATCACAATATGAATGTTCGGATTCCCAAGAAGCCAAATCTCTTTCTATTTTTCCATAAATTACATAAAGAAGCATAACATTGGGATTCTATAATAAGAACCAGCTTATTCGAAAAAACGAAAAGTAAAAGAAGAGAAATTAATATAAAGGTACTTTGATAAAGAGTACAATAAACTTTTACAAAAATTGGAAGGAAGAAAAATGCCATTGGGAAGATTTCTGAAAATAGTATTTTTTTACAGCTTCATAAATAATATTAATAATATTTTAGATAATATTATTTTTAGTATTGTTTTCTAGTATTTTTGCGTAATAATTCATTTCACAGACAAAAAGGAATCAACTTCAACTTCTTCAAGATGGCCTGCAGCAAATCGTCACAACTCGCCAATGTCAAGTAAAATGTAGTATAAAATTATTAATGGCGATACGCCAATGTCGATTGTACCATAGCCACGTTAGCTACGCCAGTAAATTTGTTTCCGTGTGACCGCCCCCCACGAGATTCAGGTGGACGATCAGGACGTGTGGTTGGATTTTAGGGGGCAAAAAGGAATTAAAGCTTTGAATTACTTTTTGTCTAATCCAAAATACTGACACTGCGTCAGACACAAGGCCATAGCGTCTAAACCCAAATAGGTTTTTTTTTATAAAGAAAAAGAACATTTTGGACGCTAAATCGGCTTGTGTGTGTTTTAGTTTTATTCAATTAATATATATTATACAGCGTTTAGTACAAATAAAGTATTTTTTATGAAAAAACAAGCATGTTTGAGACTAGACGCCATTTACGTAAGCTTTGATTTTCTTTATTATTTTAAGTACCTAAATAACAAATATTATTTTTACGTCGTCGTCGTCTAATCCAAATATATTTTTTAATTATGTTTTATCATTTGCTTTACTATTATTTTAGTACTTAAAGGTGACAATTCTTAGATTCAGTTTATTTTTCATACTATATTGTAATTAAATTTTTTGAATAACACTTAATTTGTCTGTTAATTAAAGAAGTATTTTTTATTCATACCCCTATCATTAAAACTGCGTCATGCGTTACCATCCCTGGGACCATCTGGGAATGGCACGACCTGGGAATAGGACAATCTGGGAAATTGGGAAGGAAAGTTTGTCAGCTTTAAAGACATCCTGATGAAATTTGGTACAGGGTTAAATTAGGCAACCTTTTATAGCGAAAAGGGGTGAATAGGGGATGATGTCAGTTTAGAGGGTATCCTGATGAAATTTGGTACGAGAGCTTGGTGACCGACATATGCTACCTTTGCTCGCGAAAAGGGGGGTAGAAGGGGAGAGTAGAGCCATTCATTTTTGAAGATATCCTGATGAAATTTGTTACGGAGATGGATTATAGCTTAGAAATGGTAATAGGCAACCATTAATCGCGAAAAAGAGGTTGAGGGGGGAGGGGACTAGGGCTAGAGGATGTAAGTTGGTCAATTTAGAAGATATCCTGATGAAATTTGGCACAGAGACAGATTAGAACTTGGAAACGGATATGGCTACCTTTTATAGCTAAATAAGGGGTTAAAGGCGGGAGGGGTAATAGGAGATGAAAGTTTGTAATGATAGTTTGTTACTTTTAAATATCCTAATGAAATTTGGTGCAGAAATGGATTAGATCATATTTCAATCGCGTAAAAAAGAGGGTGAATATGGGATAAATAGTAAGATTTGTTTTGGAAGATATTCTCATGTAATCTTTTTTTCGCTAGATGGCGCTGTCTAGTCAGTACACCTAAAAAAGTGCTCCGCAAAATTTATCTATTTTAATTAATTCAAAGCAACAAAACCAGTCATTTAAATAGTTGATCAGTGTCTATTGGGCCAACGTAAAGGAGGAAACGTTATTTTAACTTTTACTACACTATTCAGAAGTATCCAGTGAAATTAAATCCGACATCTCAAAAGTTCAAAAGCACTCAATCGGCCAACTACAAAAGTGTTACAAAGTTATACAAATAAAAATTAATCACAGGTGCAGTGTAAATTACAAAAATAATTTAATACGTTGTAAGAAAAGTGCAATAAAATAAAACAAAGTGATTTTACAAAGTGCAACAAGATACAGGAATGTGACAAAAAAATTCTTGAAGCATTAGTCACTCGTCTCCGGCTCTGCACTCCAATAATTATACACTACGAAAGTGAACATCAATTTCAGCTTATATTTTAACTAGCGTCGTGGCTCGGCGGTTAACGGTGACGGCTTCATACGTGGATCACCGAGTGGCAGCGTTTCGGAACCGAGCCAACTTGATTTAGTCTTTTTGGGATTTTTCTAATTCTTAAAAGGCAAATTTAATTGCCTCACCTCTGAATACTATAGAAACATTGTTTATAATTTGAATAGTATGTAGAATAATATTGTAATGAAAAGGAGTTAGTAACATCGCTCTGGCGGTTCAGTAGCTCTTGAACTAACTACAAACACCGAATCAGTAAGCAAGCTTCTCACTTGGTTGTACATAGCGATAATAGTACGATAGAAATATACAATGCCAATCAATCGTACACCCCCTGCATCACCAATAACATCTAAGACGACTGAGATGTCTTCACAATCACTGCATACTACGGCTCCCCCCAATACTAGTGCGATAGAGGTTAAACAAGGTAATACAGTGGCCGGTCCAGCCCCAAATGCAGCAGGACGAAAAAAAAGGGCTACCAAACAAATTGAAAAAGGACTTCAAGTGTTATCTACGGACAGCTTTGCCACCTTTTCCAGAGAACAAGATACGAGATTTGAGGAGCTTATAAGCAAGATAAACAGCATTATCGAACTAAACTGCGAACTCAAGAGCAGTGTAGAAATTATGTCTACTAAACACGACGAGTTCTTGAAACGCATAACATACCTTGAATCAAAACGCAAAGAAGACCTTAAACGCATTGCACATCTAGAAAATGTGGTAGAAAGCCTCGAACGTAAAAACAGAGCATGTAGCGTGGAAATACGTAATATACCCAAAATCAACGGAGAAACAAGAGAGATACTCGGCGACTTGGTAGCGAAAGTGGGAAATACAGTAAACATAAACATCGAAGGTCAAAATATAAAAGAAGTATTCAGAGTTAGTTCTAAGGATAATTCAAATCCGGTTATAGTGGAACTTGATACAGTTATACTTAAGGAAAGATTTATCAAAGCCGTCAAGGATTTTAATAGAAATAAGAATAACTGTGACAAGCTAAATACCACACATATCAAACAAAACCAACCTCCGAAACCATTATATGTAGCAGAATCGCTAACACACAAAACTCAAAGGTTATACTCCCAAGCTCGAGCTTTCCAACGCGCCTATGGCTATTCGTTCTGCTGGACGTCACACGGCATAGTATACTTAAGGAAACATACAAATGACCCCCAAATCCGTGTGTATACAGAAGCAGACATCGAGAAATTAAAGACTGCATGACTACCCAAACAATCCCGTCATTCTATAAACTTGTATAGTATATTATTTTATCTTCATTCAATTATTAGCTACAAGTTTAATGTCTACAATCTAGATTATAATCTATTCAATTTCGCATTTAATCCAATTATTTATTTGAAATTAATTTTATATTACCCAATTCAAGTTTGTTATTCATACTCAATACAAGTTTGTCATGTCTGTGAGCTACCCAATGAGCATGATGTAATCCTATCTATTTTAGCTCTAAGTTATACTAATACTAATTTTAAGGCACCACATTCACTAATACACACACTTCCACACCACACAAAACTATCCATAACAAACTGCCTTCTACACGTAAACAACACATCAACACAAAATAAATACTTAATCAACTCCTATAAACGCGTGCACAATCATGTCAGTGCTGGACAGCTGGGTTTAATGGTTTTATCTACAAACACAATTAAAATTCGATAACATCCAGGTAAATTCAAGCTTTATAGACTCTGTGTCTGCGGCGGACTTCACTACTTGTGACATAGAGCAGTGTATCCCCTCTGGCGTGGAACCCAACAATAGTTTGAAAATAATGAATTTTAACATTAGAAGTATAAACAAAAATATACATGCTTTCCAAACATTGCTGCATAGATCCGGCGTGGAGTGGGATGTAATTGTGCTTACTGAATGTTGGCTATTTAACAACAACAACATCCCTGGGCTGCCCGGATATGACCATTACTCAACCACAATCCACAGGACCCAAAACGAGGGGGTGGTTGTGTATATTAAGGAAGGAATAGTGGCTATCGCAAACGATCTGGGATTCTCGAGTGCAAACTGCCTCCAGATAAAAATAAATAACAATACGACTGTCTTAGCCATATACTGTCCTCCTGGTATAAAGGATACTCCAAGTTTTTTAAACAGTCTAAATCATACCCTTACTGAAATAAACAACACAAAACATATAATTGTAACAGGAGTCATGAACATAAACATAAACCGCGACATAAAGGACCCCGACTGCGATCCCTACCTGACTTTATTGGCCTCATACGGCCTCTTGCCCACCCACACAATACCAACTCGAGATACCACATGCTTAGAACATATTATCCTAAAAACAACACTACCTGCCAAAGTCCTCGTCGCACACACAGATATTACGGACCACTCCGCAGTAATGATGTACCTATTGAACAATGTGCCCAAAAAAAAGCCCGTCAGTGTCATGCCCCGAAAGAATTATAACAAAATATCCCTCGACCTAAATAACTACGATTTTGGTCAAATTTATCATATACAAGACACGAACATAGCGGCAGACTTCCTCGTCAATTCAATCAGAGACATCATCAGTCTAAATACAACAATCGTAAAATTCCCAAATCGTAAAAAGGCTTTAAAACCATGGATTACGCCTGGTCTCATCCGCTGCATGAAACATAGAGATAGGATGCACTTTCGACTAAAAAAGACACCAACCGATGAAATCCTACGAGTTTCCTACACGAGATATAGAAACTTCTGTAATAATCTCCTTAAAAAGGTCAGAAGGCAACACGAAACTGCTGAATTAACTAAAGCAGGACAAAACAATAAGAGGTTATGGCAGGCAATCAATAAAATTACGGGTAGACCTGCGACCAAAGTAAATTCATATGACTTGCTTTCACTCACCCCTTCTCCTAATCAAGCTGTAGAAGTGGTCAATAATTACTTTGCCAATATTGGGAGAAAGTTAGCGGAAAACATAAAAAATGCACACACAAAACCCAATTGTATACAGGGTCCCCCATTACATTCAATGGTTATGCTCACTACGGAAGAGAGTGAAGTGAGTAAAATAGTGGATTCCCTCCGAAGCGGCTCTGCAGTCGGCTATATAATATCCCAATAGACATAATAAAACAAAATAAACGTGCTATTGTTCCTCCATTAACACATGTCTGCAATTTATCACTAACCTCTGGTGTATTCCCCAAGACATTTAAAAAAGCGCTCATACACCCTATTTACAAGGCCGGAGACAGAACACAAGTTACTAATTACAGGCCCATTGCAGTTCTACCCTCACTGTCGAAGATTCTCGAGAGACTCATCAACTCCAGATTGACGAACTACCTCGAAAAAACCCAAATTATATCACCCTCGCAATATGGTTTTCGAGCTGGAAGATCCTCAGGTGACGCAGTCCATGACTTAACCAACCACATAGTGAGGAAACTAGATGAGGGTCAGAAAGTGCTGGGCGTCTTTTTGGACCTGGCTAAAGCTTTCGACACTGTGTCTGTCTCCGTCCTTTTAAAGAAGATGGAACTTCTTGGCATAAGGGGTACTCAACTGAAACTCTTCACGGATTATCTTAGCGGTCGTGTGCAGAGCGTTAAGATAGATGGGCATATTAGTACAGAAGCATCTGTTACGTATGGAGTTCCTCAAGGCAGTGTCATCTCTCCGACTCTATTCCTCATCTATATTAACGATCTGTGCATGATGAATCTGCTGTAGGGAAATATATATACCTTCGCAGATGACACAGCCCTCATATTTCATGCCGGCTCATGGGAGAAGGTGTATGAAAATGCTCAAGCGGGGTTGGAAACTGTGACAAAATGGCTCAGAAACAACTACCTATCACTGAACGCAGACAAAACCAAATATATACCTTTCGCTATCCAAAACAGCGCTCTCTTCTCCACGTTTGCACTACCTATTGTAGCACATACGTGCACACCTCCTCACACCAAAAACTGCTCATGTACACACCTCCAAAGGACTTCTTCCATAAAATATCTTGGAGTTCTTCTGGATCCCTTCTTGAATTTCCAGCTGCACATTGAGACACTCACAACTAGAATCCGCAAACTAATATATATATTTAAGAACCTCAGACATGTAGCGGATGAAAAATTAAGAAGGTCAGTTTACTTTTCCCTATGCCAATCACTAATAACCTACTGTATCACAACCTGGGGTGGTGCTCGGAAGACCACCATGATCCAAGTGGAAAGAGCACAGCGAGCGATACTTAAGGTGTCAAACTTCCTGCCCTACCGATATCCCACATCGGAGCTTTACGAGAAGTGCAATGTGATGTCTGTACGCCAACCATTCATCTTCCACACCATAACCAAACAACATTCACTTCTAAGCTTTGACGCCACTCTTCTTGCAAACCAGAGGCGATTTAATCCAGTTGATCGCACGTCGGACAAACAAAAACACAAATTCACAAACCAATTCTTTTGTTTCCTTGGAGGCTATCTCTACAACACCATCAATAAAAAAATATCCCTCTACGCGCTCACAAAGTCAAAATGTAAGCCGAAAGCCAGAGAATGGCTCATGACCCTACAAACACACACACACACACACACACAGAGACACACACACACACACACACACACACACACACACACACACACACACACACACACACACACACACACACACACACACACAACCAAACACACAAACACAACCTCAACCAAGACTAACCCCGACGTTACCCAAAATACTATGTCAATAATGTAGTTGCATTCAGTTGATCCAATTTTATAGATGTACTGACCCTAGATGAGGATTGCACTGGTGGCCTGAAATACAGGATCTTTCCTAGTTTGGGCACCAGTCTCCCACATAAACTGGTATATACTATTATAAGTCAACTCAATTATGTAAATGATATTGTGGTGAGAAAAAATAAACAAGTTATTTATATTTAATTTGGAACACAGGTGGATTAGAGCTTCAGAACGGACATAGTCGAGTAACGAGCCAAATATAGAAGCGAGTGGAGAGGCGAGTAGAGATTGTTATAGGCATGTAGAGGTCTAATAGAAAGTCAAGTAGAGTCTACTACAGGGGCGAGTAGAGAAGTCAATGGAGAGGCGAGTATAGAATCAAATGGATTGCAGTATAGATGCGAGTATAGAGGAGAGTATAGAGTGGAGTAGAGAGGGGGGCAGAAAAGTCAGTAAAGAGTCAAGTATAAATTCAAGTACAGAGGCGATAAGAAAGTCAAGTAGGGAGTCGAATATAGAGGCGAGTAGAAAGTCGAGAACAGAGGCGAGTAAATAGTCGAGGACAAAGTTGAGTTGAGAGGCGAATTTAATGCTCAATAGCGTCGGCTCAACACTAAGCGATAACCACGCGGGCGGAACCGCGGGCAAAAGTTAGTATTACGATATTCGCAGATTATCCTTTTGTTATTGTGTTTTGGAAAATCGCCCATGAAAAGGTGAACTGCTTCAAGCGACCAGTTACTGTGCATAACAATTTATTTACGCGTAGGGTTGCCAACTTTTTTTTTACAAGAAATAAAGTATATTCAGGTCTATAAAGAATATTTAACAGTATTTCATAAAAATGAACAGTATTTTATTTATGTATTGTTTTAAATACATATTTTTAGAGCTTCTCGCAAAACTTACTAATTTACTATCTTTTTACCCGACTGTTTGGCACGCTCTGCAGCCTGTATGGCTCGATAGATTTTAGCTTGAGGGGTGTCGTTAGATTTGTATTTACTGTGAGAGTGACACTGGGTATATCAAACTAAAAATAAAACACAATTGCAGAACTTGAAAAAAAAAATTACCTAAATTTTTCGAGTGGGGTATCAAAATGAAGGAGGTAACGAAGCAGTATAAAATAAAATTAATTATTAAAAATAAAAACTCGACTGAAGCTGAAAAGATCGCAACTAGCTTCATATAACACATTTTTTTACACATTTCACAATTATAACACACGACTAAGTCCGGGTGGGTGTAAAAATGCTAGTAAAATAATAGAACGGTTTCTATTTGCAATGCAGCCGCATCTCGATCTGAAGGTCGAATCATATTCCAAAACAAGTTTTTAGAAACACATAAAAGCCAGCACAATGGGACCTCGTAGGAATAAATCAAAAGAACACCACGTGCGGTTGCCAATTCGACGGTGTTTCTATTATACAAGTTTCCTGTACCGATTTAAATACTTGACAATCCTAGAGATGAGTAACAACCGGTATGTGGCCAAACCCGTATATTTCCAACTCATCATTAAACGGCGTATAAAAGCATCGACAACGACATCCAGGTGTATCATTTTATTGTAAACAAGAAGCGCGGAATAGCAAGAACGCACCTTCAAGATGCAATTCAATACTTTTATCTTCATCGTGATAGTTGCTGTTGTGGCTCTCTTCATGCCCAGCCAAGTCTTGGCATGTATCGCCAAAGGTAATGGGTGCCAGCCGGATGGTAGCCAAGGTAATTGCTGCGCGGGCTACTGTCACAAGGAACCAGGATGGGCAGCTGGCTACTGCCAATGAAACGACACTTTTAAAATATTGTAATTTTATATTCACAAAGTGTTAATAAACAAGTTAAAACAGTTATTTTGTTTGCATTTCATGAAACACTTCATTAAGTTTATTTTTGCCAGTAATTAAACTCACTATGAATGTGATCGCTAATAAGGCAAACAAATTATAAAGTCGTGAAGTTTATCGGTGCTTACTACACTGGCCTGCAAAAGTAAGTATCACATTTTCAAAAGTAATTTTTTTCTTAACTATAGAAGGTAGAGATTTAAGATTAAAAACGTTTTGTTGCCGATTTTATAGGCTTTAATTCTTAGAAACTAGTAAACTATACATTACTAACACTTTTAAAAAACAATGAAAATAGACATTTTTAGCTTAGTGTCAAAAAATTAAACTAAAATGTATTATTTAATGTATTATTTACATATATTATTTAATTTTTAATAACTGGTATTGCTTCCTCGAGCTCTGATAACAGCTTCGAGCCGGTTTGGCATACTGACCACTAGGTTTCGGAGCCGATGTTGGGGAATATTCTCCCATTCTTCTACCAGGGCCTGCTTTAATGCCCTGAGAGTAGTAGGTTGTAGTCTGCCTGTAGACTTCTGACTAGCCTCCCAAGCTCAACCCAGGCGTGTTCAATCGGGTTGAGATCAGGACTTCTTGATGGCCAAGCTATCACGCTGATACCGACCTCCTGAATATACTCATGTACGATATCAGCCGTGTGTGGCCGGGCATTTACATGCATCAGCAACGATCCATCACCCATATTTGCTAAATACGGCCCTGCATACTCATTGAGAATCTCTTGGGCATTATTGGGGACTAAAAAGTTTTTATGTACAAAATTGAATTCTTTTTGGAGTCCTTTTTATTTCGCAAATATATCTTGTGAACTTAAAACGATCAATTTTAAAAGTGTGATACTTACTTTTGCAGGCCAGTGTATGATAAGGTCACATTTATGTAACATACTACTAACACCAGCAATACCAGCATATAATATGGCGAATAAACGATAATACTGCAATGATTTATGAATAATATTGACTCATACTCGTATGATAGTACGTACTGCGAAACAACAACAGCAACATATTGGTACCCTATTCCACTTGAATAATTTAAAAATTATCTTACCAGTAACCACTGACATTATGCTACTTGACAAATAGTTTTAAATGCAGTCGTAACGCAATATAAAAGTTAGATTGGAAGGTCAAGTAAAAGTGATTTTTACAAACAAGAAAAATTAAGAATTTTGGTTCTTGTTTACAAATGGTGGGCATATTTTTTTTTGTGACTAGTTATCTTAGAGTTTTGTACCATTTTGGAATCTTAATTAGTTGCGTCAATTTTAAAAATAGCTTGCCGTAGTGGTGCCCATACTTTTTTTCTACAAGACCATTAGTCAAAGTAGAGTGAATTTAATTTTTTGTTTAAATTTAAGGGAAAATTATTATTTTGATCAATTTTTGTTTAAAAACTGCGGGCATTTTAGTATTTTTAAGAGTTTTGGTGAATAGTAGTACTACTTAAGTATCCGATACAAAAAAACCTTAAGCATATTTGAGAAATTGTGGTCGTGGTAACTCAAAATATCATAAAAGGTGTAAATTTTCAAAGAATTTCTGAATTTTTGTTGTAACCAAAAAAAAAAAAAATTGGTATATTCTTTTTATTATTTTTCCTCGAGTGCTCATGAGCAGGTCTACCTTTTGGGGCCCGCTTATCGTTGAATTTTGGGACACGTTGTATATTCACCCGGATCACGCAGATAAGCCTACTACATATTCAGACTCAGGCCCCTTTGTAGTCCATGTCACCAGAGACGTCGGAGATTCATCTTCAGGAACGGTTTTCCGCTCAATTAAATTCGGCCACTTCCTATCTAACAATAAAATTAAAAACATCGTACCCGGAGGTGTAAAGCGAGTTGGCCGAAACAGAGTTTCGGTGGAATTCAAGTCTGCCAGTGACGCAAACAGCTTTTTATCCCATCCTGCTCTAGCTCGCGCGAAATATGAGACTATAATTCCCTCATTTGCATGTTCCCGTATGGGTATTATAAGGCAGGTGCCTGTGTCATCTTTTAGTAGTAAAATAATTGTATAACAAAGGATAAACTATCAATCGCTCTCAGTATTTGAGAGCAAGCCCGTGTGCCCCAGCAGTGGGGACTTATTAGGGCTGTTGATGATGTTGATGAATACTACTTCAGTCATCTTTGACATGACTTTAATTTATTTCAATTTAGGTACTTTTTTTAACTTTACTCCTGGTTAATTCGTTCCAGCAAGAACAACACTTTCAAATATTGCTAAGGTTTTAAAGTCGGGCGCTTTTTTATTGTTTTATACCATGGATGAAGTTTTAAATTGTTTTAGAAACTTGGTGTGCATGTTTTAATAATCCTTGATATTATATTTTACTTTACTTTAAGTCTCATGTCGTCTGAAAACTGAACAAAAAATAAAATGCGACCAATCTCGTATTTAAAAAAGAAGAGGGTAATTGCTTATTCTAAGAATATTCTTATGATGTTTACGTTGCTGTTTAGTTAATTCCCCACCTAAGTGCACAGTCATTTATCGCGGATACATTATAATCTCTCTTTAAACTATATGTTGCCATGGATCAAAATTTTGTATTTATAAAAAATCTGCGAGACGGACGAAGTTTGATTTGTGGAACATGCACATACAATAAACAAAACGATAACAGTGATGGAAGCTCCAAATGGCGTTGTGTGAACAGAAAAGAGTGTAGTGCGGCTATAACAATACAAGAAACGAGAAAAACTATTTATAGACAAGTACCACATACATGTCAAAGTAACACGGACACAATAATTAACAAAAAAGTTGTTTCAAAACTTATCAAGCAGTTTGCAAAGACTTTCGTTCATTTCAAACTATTTCGATGAAAAAATTATATGTTTTAAACATAAATTTGCTGAACACAATATGCCTTCCTTCAGAAACATCAAAAGTACATTATACAAAGAACGTAATTTTTTTTTAAAACAACTAAGTTTAACTTCTATAGCCCAGCGTCCGTGAAAATACCTGAGGGAAAAGTAATATTTTTTTTTTGTATATGAAGATGGTGAAGAACACTTAATAATTGTTTTTGCTACAAAAGTTAGCAGGAATACTATTAGAATAGCGCGAAGTCTTATTACTGAATAAGACATAGGCGACTTACGTGCGGTTATTCCGCATTCTGAAAGTAAAATTGCACATTAGAATATCAAATTTTAAAAGTGATTATGAAATCGCGCAATTGAATGCAGTTGCAGAAATCTTTCCAAACGCATAAGTAAGTGACTGCTATTACCACTACAATGCAGCCATTTGGATGACATGCAGCCGTCTATGTGCAGCCGTTTGAATGCTAATAGTGAAAGTCGCAATGTAACAAGAATGTGTGCTATGATTCCATTGGTACCAGCCAGATTTATTCCCGAAACATGGCGTTCGATTATTAATAAGGCTCGAGCTACTCCAACAACGTTTCTTACAATATTGTGAAAATCAGTCGTATCCAATGATATCGCCATCAATATTAAGTTGTGATGGGCAAAAGCACAGAACTACTAACGCACTTGAAGAGTGGCATCACAATATGAATGTTCGGATTCCCAAGAAGCCAAATCTCTTTCTATTTTTCCATAAATTACATAAAGAAGCATAACATTGGGATTCTATAATAAGAACCAGCTTATTCGAAAAAACGAAAAGTAAAAGAAGAGAAATTAATATAAAGGTACTTTGATAAAGAGTACAATAAACTTTTACAAAAATTGGAAGGAAGAAAAATGCCATTGGGAAGATTTCTGAAAATAGTATTTTTTTACAGCTTCATAAATAATATTAATAATATTTTAGATAATATTATTTTTAGTATTGTTTTCTAGTATTTTTGCGTAATAATTCATTTCACAGACAAAAAGGAATCAACTTCAACTTCTTCAAGATGGCCTGCAGCAAATCGTCACAACTCGCCAATGTCAAGTAAAATGTAGTATAAAATTATTAATGGCGATACGCCAATGTCGATTGTACCATAGCCACGTTAGCTACGCCAGTAAATTTGTTTCCGTGTGACCGCCCCCCACGAGATTCAGGTGGACGATCAGGACGTGTGGTTGGATTTTAGGGGGCAAAAAGGAATTAAAGCTTTGAATTACTTTTTGTCTAATCCAAAATACTGACACTGCGTCAGACACAAGGCCATAGCGTCTAAACCCAAATAGGTTTTTTTTTATAAAGAAAAAGAACATTTTGGACGCTAAATCGGCTTGTGTGTGTTTTAGTTTTATTCAATTAATATATATTATACAGCGTTTAGTACAAATAAAGTATTTTTTATGAAAAAACAAGCATGTTTGAGACTAGACGCCATTTACGTAAGCTTTGATTTTCTTTATTATTTTAAGTACCTAAATAACAAATATTATTTTTACGTCGTCGTCGTCTAATCCAAATATATTTTTTAATTATGTTTTATCATTTGCTTTACTATTATTTTAGTACTTAAAGGTGATAATTCTTAGATTCAGTTTATTTTTCATACTATATTGTAATTAAATTTTTTGAATAACACTTAATTTGTCTGTTAATTAAAGAAGTATTTTTTATTCATACCCCTATCATTAAAACTGCGTCATGCGTTACCATCCCTGGGACCATCTGGGAATGGCACGACCTGGGAATAGGACAATCTGGGAAATTGGGAAGGAAAGTTTGTCAGCTTTAAAGACATCCTGATGAAATTTGGTACAGGGTTAAATTAGGCAACCTTTTATAGCGAAAAGGGGTGAATAGGGGATGATGTCAGTTTAGAGGGTATCCTGATGAAATTTGGTACGAGAGCTTGGTGACCGACATATGCTACCTTTGCTCGCGAAAAGGGGGGTAGAAGGGGAGAGTAGAGCCATTCATTTTTGAAGATATCCTGATGAAATTTGTTACGGAGATGGATTATAGCTTAGAAATGGTAATAGGCAACCATTAATCGCGAAAAAGAGGTTGAGGGGGGAGGGGACTAGGGCTAGAGGATGTAAGTTGGTCAATTTAGAAGATATCCTGATGAAATTTGGCACAGAGACAGATTAGAACTTGGAAACGGATATGGCTACCTTTTATAGCTAAATAAGGGGTTAAAGGCGGGAGGGGTAATAGGAGATGAAAGTTTGTAATGATAGTTTGTTACTTTTAAATATCCTAATGAAATTTGGTGCAGAAATGGATTAGATCATATTTCAATCGCGTAAAAAAGAGGGTGAATATGGGATAAATAGTAAGATTTGTTTTGGAAGATATTCTCATGTAATTTGGAACACAGGTGGATTAGAGCTTCAGAACGGACATAGTCGAGTAACGAGTCAAATATAGAAGCGAGTGGAGAGGCGAGTAGAGATTGTTATAGGCATGTAGAGGTCTAATAGAAAGTCAAGTAGAGTCTACTACAGGGGCGAGTAGAGAAGCCAATGGAGAGCCGAGTATAGAATCAAATGGATTGCAGTATAGATGCGAGTATAGAGGAGAGTATAGAGTGGAGTAGAGAGGGGGGCAGAAAAGTCAGTAAAGAGTCAAGTATAAATTCAAGTACAGAGGCGATAAGAAAGTCAAGTAGGGAGTCGAATTTGAGGCGAGTAGAAAGTCGAGAACAGAGGCGAGTAAATAGTCGAGGACAAAGTTGAGTGCTCAATAGCGTCGGCTCAACACTAAGCGATAACCACGCGGGGGGATCCGCGGGCAAAAGTTAGTATTACGATTTTCGCAGATTATCCTTTTGTTATTGTGTTTTGGAAAATCCCCCATGAAAAGGTGAACTGCTTCAAGCGACCAGTTACTGTGCATAACAATTTATGTACGCGTAGGGTTGCCAACTTTTTTTTACAAGAAATAAAGTATATTCAGGTCTATAAAGAATATTTAACAGTATTTCAGAAAAATGAACAGTATTTTATTTATGTATTGTTTTAAATACATATTTTTAGAGCTTCTCGCAAAATTTACTAATTTACTATCTTTTTACCCGACTGTTTGGCACGCTCTGCAGCCTGTATGGCTCGATGGATTTTAGCTTGAGGGGTGTCGTTAGATTTGTATTTACTGTGAGAGTGACACTGGGTATATCAAACTAAAAATAAAACACAATTGCAGAACTTGAAAAAAAAAATTACCTAAATTTTTCGAGTGGGGTATCAAAATGAAGGAGGTAACGAAGCAGTATAAAATAAAATAAATTATTAAAAATAAAAACTCGACTGAAGCTGAAAAGATCGCAACTAGCTTCATATAACACATTTTTTTTACACATTTCACAATTATAACACACGACTAAGTCCGGGTGGGTGTAAAAATGCCAGTAAAATAATAGAACGGTTTCTATTTGCAATGCAGCCGCATCTTGATCTGAAGGTCGAATCATATTCCAAAACAAGTTTTTGGAAACACATAAAAACCAGCACAATGGGACCTCGTAGGAAAAAATCAAAAGAACACCACGTGCGGTTGCCAATTCGACGGTGTTTCTATTATTCAAGTTTCCTGTACCGATTTAAATACTTGACAACCCTAGAGATGAGTAACAACCGGTATGTGGCCAAACCCGTATATTCCCAACTCATCATTAAACGGCGTATAAAAGCATCGACAACGACATCCAGGTGTATCATTTCATTGTAAACAAGAAGCGCGGAATAGCAAGAACGCACCTTCAAGATGCAATTCAATACTTTTATCTTCATCGCGATAGTTGCTGTTGTGGCTCTCTTCATGCCCGGCCAAGTCTTGGCATGTATCGCCAATGGTAATGGGTGCCAGCCGGATGGTAGCCAAGGTAATTGCTGCTCGCGCTACTGTCACAAGGAACCAGGATGGGCAGCTGGCTACTGCCGATGAAACGACACTTTTAAAATATTGTAATTTTGTATTCACAAAGTGTTAATAAACAAGTTAAAACATTTATTTTGTTTGCATTTCATGAAACACTTCATTAAGTTTATTTTTGCCAGTAATTAAACTCACTATGAATGTGATCGCTAATAAGGCAAACAAATTATAAAGTCGTGAAGATTATCGGTGCTTACTACACTGGCCTGCACAAGTAAGTATCACACTTTTCAAATGTAATTTTTTTCTTAACTATAGAAGGTAGAGAATTAAGATTAAAAACGTTTTGTTGCCGATTTTTTTGGGCTTTAATTCTTAGAAACTAGTAAACTATACATTAGTAACATTTTTAACTTAAAAGAGATAAAACAGTGAAAATAGACATTTTTAGCTTAGTATCAAAACATTAAACTAAAATGTATTACATATTATTTAACTTTTAATAACTGGTATTGCTTCCTCGAGCTCTGATAACTGCTTCGAGCCGGTTTAGTATACTGAACACTAGGTTTCGAAGCCGATGTTGGGGAATATTCTCCCATTCTTCTACCAGGGCCTGCTTTAGTGCCCTGAGAGTAGTGGGTGGTGGTCTGCCTGTAGACTTCTGACTAGCCTCCCAAGCTCAACCCAGGCGTGTTCAATCGGGTTGAGATCAGGACTTCTTGATGGCCAAGCTATCACGCTGATACCGACCTCCTGAATATACTCTTGTACGATATCAGCCGTGTGTGGCCGGGCATTAACATGCATCAGCAACGATCCATCACCCATATTTGCTAAATACGGCCCTGATGAAATTGGGTATTATTGGGGACTAGTTATAAAGTTTTTATGTATAAAATTGAATTCTTTTAGAGTCCTTTTTATTTCGCAAATATATCTTGTGAACTTAAAACGATATCCCAATTTTAAAAGTGTGATACTTACTTTTGCAGGCCTGTGTATGATAAGGTCACATTTATGTAACATACTACTAACACCAGCAATATCAGCATATAATATGGCGAATAAACGATAATACTGCAATGATTTATTAATAATATTGACTCGTACTCATATGATAGTACGTACTACGAAACAACAACAGCAACATATTGGTACCCTATTCCACTTGAATAGTTTAAAAATTATCTTACCAGTAACCATTGACATTATGCTACTTGACAAATAGTTTTAAATGCAGTCGTAACGCAACATAAAAGTTAGATTGGAAGGTCAAGTCTCATAATAAAAATAATAATAAAGAGTCTCGATCCATATATCAAAAACGTTCAGGGTGTCCGTTTTTTTTACGTGCGGGAAATCCCCACGGATACCCCCCCACCCCCCTCCGGAGCCGGAGGGGGAGGCTATGTTGGACTCAAACCGACTAAACCGCACGCCGTCTGTGGGTTTGTAGTGCTAGGCCGAAGGTGAGGTTGTCATGCGACATATTCCTCCCACCCCGGCTGACCCAAGGCCATCCCTCTCGGTCTGGCCCTCTTCGAGAGCATCGTCCTACGATGCGCGCCGACGCCGTGGCCTGCTTCTGCCAGGGTGACGGGCGGCTCCACACGTCACCCGCGGCACCCGCGCTCATGGGGGGCGGAGGTCGGTCTGCGCCCTCCGACGCCCGAGCCGCCTACGAGCGCGTGCAGCGATGTCAGTGAGTCTCTCTCGCTCATCGCGCCGCGCTGCTCTGCTGTCTCTTTCACGAGCATGACCTGCTCGCAGAAGGAGGCACTGGTCGCCCACGCATCCGCGCAGCGAACCTTCACCGCGAGCAGGGTGGAGAGCGTGAGCACGCTCACCCCCAGAGCCGCCACAAGTTCCCGCCTCGGCGTCTCAAACGCCGTTCACTCGGTGAGCGTGTGCAGCCCCGAGTCCACGCTCGTGTCGCAGTGATATGTTCATAAAATGTATAAAATATTGTGAAATTGTGTTACAAGAATACCGTAATTGACTTTTAGGAAACTGAAGTTAGATCGAGTCTGAATTTTGAACATATTTTAATTACGACAATGTGACACCAAAACATGTTTGAGACTAGGCGCCATTTACATAAGATTTGATTTTCTTTATTATTTTAAGTTAGTACATTACTACAGAGGCCGGGAAGAAAGGGGTTGCTGGCCGAAGACATATAGACAGGTCTAAGGAAGGCAACCCCATTTTTCTCGCCGAGGTATGTATAGTGCTTTTCTCAAAGAGGCAATGAAATAAACAACAAAAAAATTAAAGATTTATTTTTAAAGAAATTAAAAGTAAACAAGATAAAAACTAAAACTCACCTGTATTACTATATTACTGTATTACTATTTCGTCTATTTCAGCTTGATTTTAACAGAAAACATTTACATTTATGATTATTATCATGTTACTTCAAAAAAAGGCACGTTTCTGAACGAACCTTTAGAATTGAAAGTGTCATTGTTATAAATGTCAATTTGTTGCAACTAAATTAAATAATAATATTTCAATGTTTATATTATTTTATTATGTATAGTTAAGAAAACAATTGATAATAATGTGTTATTAGTTATGTTAATGTGGATTTTTTATGTAAATAAAACTGCTCTAAGTACATACCAAGTCGTTTATTGTATTTTTTTTAATACGCATAATGGCAGAGTGTCGATGCCTTTGCCATAAATTTATGTGGAATCGAAATTTAAAAAGAGGACTTTGTCGGCCTAGGCCTGCAAGGTTTGTATGAAATTCCATTACCGGCCTCTGGTCCTAGCCACGCCTGAGACGTCATACTTCACAGCCTATTAAGAGGAGCGTAATGTCAATATTTCATTGCATAATTGAGAAAATACATTTTTTTAGTGATGTTTTCTCATTTGCTTTACTATTATTTCAGAACTAAAAGGTGACAACTCTTTCTGTTCTAATTCATCAAATCTTATTCTGTTTATTTTTCATATTATATTGTAATTAAAAAAAAATCAATAAAAGTTAATTTGTATGTTAATCAAAGTAGTATTTTTTATTCATTCCCCTATAATTAAAACTCGTCATGCGTTACCATGGTTTGGTAGCAGAACGTCTCATTCCCAAACTCGTTACTCTGTTTCAGATTGTCCCACTCTCAGATAGTCCTATTCCCAGAACGTCCCATTCCCAGATGGTCCCAGGGTTTAGCGGAACCCATATCAATATTTAATACATATACCTGATAAAATGGACTAGGCGTGTTCTTAAATGTCCCATCTGCGTAGTAAAATTGCAAGTAATTTGTCGCAAAAACAATTATTTTGTCTTCTTCACCACCTTCATATACTATTTTTTTTTTACAATTTTTTCTGTGGAGTAACTTCCATTCATTCCTATCCATCGCCCTATTCTTGACTTCCTGATACGACATGACGTTAACCTTCTCCTTTATTTGGTCCATATAGCTCCTCCGAATAGAACAGGTTAATACTTTTAAATATTAAGGCAGTTTAATCACAGAAAACTCTAGATGCACTCCAGATATAACAACAAGAATAGCGATTGCCAAAAAAGCTTGCAATGGCAAAAAACATCTTATAAAGGCTAAAATATCCAAAAAGATCCGGAAACGCCTTATCAAAACGTATGTCTGGAGCATAGCACTATACGGGAGTGAGACATGGACCCTAACACAACGTGACAGAGAAAGATTGGAAGCTTTTGAGATGTGGTGCTGGAGGAGGATGGAAGGTATAAGCTGGACGGAAAGAAGAACAAATGAAGAAGTTCTGGAAATGGTGAAAGAAAAGAGAGAAGTGAGAGAAGAACAAATGAAGAAGTGATGGAAATGGAGAAAGAGTTCGTCAAATGGAAGTGCGATTAACGTTTGTGCGACAAAACTGTACTGCGACTCACCTTAGTTCGAATGCACGCTAGTGCGACACACTGTAGGTCGACATTACTCTAGTGCGACAAACGTTTGTGCGACAATAGTTCGACATCATGGTAGTTCGACACTACGGTAGTGCGACAAATCATTGTCGCATTACCGTAGGAGTAACAACAATGGTTTAATTTGATTTAATATGAATTTAATGTGACGAGGTTTTTTTTTACATTTGATATTACCGTAGTAAACAAAAGATATTACTTAACAACAATGGTTTGATTTAACATAACTGAGTTGAATTTAACATAACTGAGTTACTTGTTAGGTCTTTTTTAAATAACAAATATAGGACAGACCACGTAAGAATGCTTACAAATCCATGGTATCTTTTTTTTAAATTATTTTTAATTAGTTCTTCTTTATCTTGTTGTTTTTTGTTGTTTTTGGTTCACTCACTGCTTGATCTAAAATCTTTTCTATTGTGTCCGTAACTAAAAAAAAGACAAAAAAGAAAACTATTATGACAAAAGATGGAATCCTGCCTTGGTTCTCTATTTTTATTCCTAAAATTTTATGTCATAATTTAACATTGCATAATGTTACTTGTCATAACATTATTTACGCATAATACTCATTTGCCATAACTTTTTAAGCATATTTTTTTTACTCCTATTTACTATACTGTCGACGGTGGGCTATAACCAGTGGGCTAATTGATTGATTGATTTACTTTAAGCATAATATTAAATAAGCATAATATGCCAAAGCATAAGTTTACTTAAGCATAACGACGCATAACCATAACTATTCCGAAAAAAACACTACAAAATTTTATTAACAATATTACACTATTTTATACATTGCTCTCGTCAAACTTGTAGGCGCATCAAAGTTCATTTAACCTTTTGTTCTTTTGACCTAATTGGTCGACGGAGCACCGCTACGCGGGGCTCCTACTTCTGGGTGGTTTATAAAAAAATAACCCGCTAATAAAATAACGCGGGAGCTTCGCTACGCTCCGCTCCCGCATTAGCCTTCTAACCTAACCTATCCGAGTCGGGGTGCCCTAAAGTCCAGATTGCATCCAGATCCTTGCCAGCTTGCTAGCACCATGTTAGCAGGCGTTTATCATTATACCAAATAACTATTAGACAAATAAACAATATGCTTTACAACTTTATGCATATCAATGTTATGAATAAAAACATTAGGATATACAATATATGCTTAATAACACATATAGTATGCTAAAAAACCAATTAGGACAAAAACTATTATGACATGAGATGGAATTCCGTTAGCACAATATTTATTAGTTTAATTAAAGTAGGTAGTTTAATTGAATTTTTGATATTTTTATTATTAACTTATACCTAGGTACTTGTTGATTTATTAATAAATCTTCCTGCTAATAAGGATGCTAGGCTTGTCGACAAGTAACAACATACACAAACGTTTGTCGCACTACAGTAATGTCGACCTACAGTGTGTCGCACTAGCGTGCATTCGAACTAAGGTGAGTCGCAGTACAGTTTTGTCACACAAACGTTAATCGCACTTCCATTTGTCGAACTCACGTAGTACACTCCTTTTCTTTTCACACAACGCCATTTGGAGCTTCCATCACTGTTATCGTTATGTTTATTGTATGTGTATGTTCCACAAACTAAAATTCGTCCGTCTCGCTGACTATTGACAAATTCAAAGTTTTGATCCATCACAACATACAGTTTAAAGAGAGATTATAATGTGCCCGCGATAAATTACTGTGTACTTAGGGAGGAATTAATTAAACAGCAACGTAAACATCATAATAATATTCTACGAATAAGCATTTACCCTCATTTTTTTTTATAAAATACGAAATTGGTCGCATTTAATTTTTTGTACCGACGGTTTTCATACGAAATATGACTTGCCTGGAGTTCTAAATGTTTGATATCTGTCAAGAAACGTCATATCAATACATTAATTATGCTCCCTTCGCCTCGTCCGGGAAGAAGATGAGAGAGCGTCGTTTGTTTTGCTGTGAATAACTGTTTTTCCTCCTTTTTTTAATAAAAGTACTCCATAACAATAATTTTTTAGTGCATTGTTTAGACTTGCAAAACACATTTTAGGTTATTTTTGTAGCTGTCACCTGTCAGTCGCGCGCTATAACAAGAATTATATAAAAGCAGTGGTGAAGCGTGCGGTGCCTCATTGCGTCGTTGGATTTCGTCGAGATGAGTTCGTCTTCAGAAAGTTCTGATTCAGAGAACTCTGGATCTTCTCCTCAATACAAATATAATAGAAGGCGCCATCGTCGCCGTAACCAAGGTAAGGAAAATTCAGCTCTAAATGCTATCCTTAATCATATTAATTCTTTGAATAGTTTTGTTCAAAATCAACATTCAACGGACAAGGAACCTCCAGCGGAGGCTATGCAAATGCAAGCACAACCCAGCACCAGCGGGTATTGTTTAAATGAATTGCCTGGGCCAGTGCAGTTTCAAGAATATACCTTGGTAAATGAACCTGTTGCGGCGCAACAAACAGCGGATGAGACGTACCATTATGTAGAAGTTCAAAACGGTCTACCTGTGTATAATTATGTATCTGTTCAGACTGAACCAGATCATAACTTGGACCCCCAGATTGGGGCGTCTAAAATTGAAACGTCAAATGACGCATATGTTGGCACAGATATAGTTCTAACGGATCATAATATTCAAAATACCTTTCCATCTTTGGATAAAAAGGTACCCAAAATTAAACCGGTTTTGCCTGCAGAATTACAACTAATCTCAGAGCTTCAAAAATTCAACTGCCCAGATTGGGCAAACATACCATTTTATGAGACTCAAAAGGCTCACTTATTTACGCCTGGTTTTTGTGCCCTCAAAACTAATGCTGTTTTGAAACCTGCAGACACGTCTCCTCCCTTTTTGTTGGAATTTGAGCACACGTTAGCTGCTATTACGCATGCTGTCATTATTCAGAGAAATGACTTGATGAGTCGATTACAGGCTGTAGTTGATTGGGCCCATTCTGGCATTAACCGCAACCTGGAGTTAACCGCAAGTACCGTCACCGACAAAATTAAAAATCTATTTATTGAAAATGACAGCTTCAACAAAGGAAACAATGACATTTTACAAATTTCTTGCGGTAGAAGGGCGAGTATTGTACAACACAGAAGGAACAGTATAATAAGCCACTGTTTAAACTCTATTGTTGTGGAAAAACTTAAAGATTTACCACCGTCAGATACATATTTATTTGAAAATACTCAGCTTGAAAAAATTATCATTGATCATGGCGGTACTACAAAATTATTTAACAAAAATTATAAAACCTGGTCTACTCGAGAAAACGATCGTTCTCGAACAAAGAAGTACAATCAAAAACAGACTAAGTACTATAACAACAAACCATATGCATCAGGTGGTAATTCTCAGCAGTTTTTTCACGATGGACGAAGCTCAAAGCAAAAAAGAAATGATGGCCCGGCGGGCCACGAATCTTCACGAAAGAGAAAATATGATAGTACAGCTCGATCCACATTCCACGAGCCAAAACAAAAAAGATATAAATGACTCGAACTGGACAAAGTCGTTTTACGGGGGATGCCTATTAAACTACCATCAGGCATGGCAGATGCTTGGGGCACCAGCTTTCTGTCTAAAAATAATAAGAGGCATGAAAATTCCTTTTTGCCAGAAACCCCCACTTGTTCTTTACAAAAACAATTTGAGAACATCACTAAAGTTGGCAACTCCTGTATCCCCGGAAATGTCAACCGAAATAAAGAAGATGTTGAAACTTGGCATTTTAGAGAAAGTCGACAGTGTTTCAGCAAGCTTCCTCTCTCCAATGTTTCTAGTGCCCAAGTCAGATGGGTCCCTACGACCTATTCTAAACCTAAAAGGCCTGAATCGATTCATAACCCCAATGAAATTTCGACTTATTTCCCACATGTCAATTCCCAACTTTTTACAACCGGAAGACTGGGTTGCGAAAATAGATCTTTCGCAGGCGTACTTCCACGTTCCGATTTCACCAGTGCACCGCAGATGTCTACGGGTTATGTACAACGGGTCTTTGTACCAAATGTCGTGCCTACCATTCGGCCTTTCCTGTGCGCCAAAAATTTTTGCATCCCTGACCAACTGGGTCGTCGAACAGTTGAGAAAACAGGAAATACGTGTTGTAGTATACCTAGACGATTTCCTAGTTGCAGCCCAGTGTCAGTCAACTCTGTTACAACATGTACAAATAACCTTAAAATTACTAAAAACACTAGGCTGGACAGTAAACATGGAAAAATCTATCACAAAACCATGCAAAGCTCTGGAATTTTTGGGAATCTTTTGGGACCTACACAACAAAAAAAAAAATCTCTTCCTATCAAAAAACAGAAGAAAATTTGCTGTGTGATAGATCAAGCATTAACAATGAAGAAATGGTCGTTGCGACAGGCACAGGTTTTACTGGGTTGCCTAAATTTCGCTTGCTTCGTCACTCCACTGAGAAGGTTGCATTGCCGACTGATCCAAATACATTTGAGACAAGATCTATCAAAAAATCCGAAGAGGCGAGTACAGATACCCCTGCCAGTCCTTCAGGAACTAATTTGGTGGGAAAAAGCGGTATTCGATCAATCACCAATCCATTACCCACAGATATCAAACTTTTTAGTGACCGATGCAGCAGATCACGGATGGGGGGCGATTTTGAACGACAAAAAGCTGTCAGGCAAGTGGAGACCATCTCAAGAAACATGGCATTGCAATCGAAAAGAGTTACATGCCATATACAAAGCAATTTCACTCAATCTAAGTCAACTTCGATACAAGACACTGATCATCCAGTCAGACAATGTGACAGCATTGTCATATCTGAAAAATCAAGGCGGGACGAGATCAAGAGCCCTGCTAGACGAGGCTCGTCAAATTCTACAGCTAACCCACACAAACAAAGTGACTCTTATAACCCAACACCTGCCAGGCCGTCTCAACGCGATGGCCGACCATTTGTCTCGAGGACGGAAACTCCCAGAATGGCATTTAACACGAAACGCAAGAACTCAGATCTACCGCAAAATGGGACACCCAATAATAGATCTGTTTGCTTCACAGACAGCACACATAACATCAAGGTACTGTACACTGGATGTCCTCGACAAGAAGGCAGAATTCCACAACGCTTTCAGTCGCCAATGGAACTTTCCTCTAGCAAGGGTGTTTCCTCCACCGTGCTTAATTCCTCGAGTTCTAAATCACCTGAACACGGCACGAGGAAAATACATTCTGATTGTCCCTTAGTGGAAAATGTCTTTTTGGACAGCAGACCTACGAAGGAGAGCAGTGCTAGAGCCCATAACAATCTCCAACCTCCCGAAGGTTCTACTGGACATGACAACCAACAAACCACCCCCGGAGGTAGGAGCTCTAACATTGGAAGCTTGGTTGGTACGGGGTGGGAAGAACTGCTGACAGGCTGGTCACGGAGTGAAATTGAACTCTTATCTCGTAGCTGGCGTCCATCAACTTTGGCAGTGTACAGACCAGCATGGAAACGATGGTATGATTGGTCTAAGCATAATAATATTGACACCATAAAGCCTAACCCTTCAGATGTGGCTAGATTTTTAGCTCATTTACATTTAAACGTAAAATTATCACTCAAATCAATAATGCTTCACAAATCAGTTGTAACCACTGACCTAGTCAGGTGGATACTCACCGGCTCGCTCAGGGGCTGATGCAGAACTCTTACCCAGGGCGCCTTCTCCACAGAGCTAGAGAGGTGCGTGCACAGGGAAGCTAGGGCTCCAATGAAAACAGCTGGTAGTTTAGGTGTACACACATATATTTGATAGAATAGAACACAGAGTTACACACAGAGAAATATATAGTAGTGAAGTAGGTAGATACAGGTGACAGAAGAATATGTACAGACAAGTAGGTAGACAGACAGGCACAGAATACAGAAGATGCGTAGTGATAAGTAGGTAGACAGACAGGTAAAGAATACAGAAGTGTGAGACAGGAAGAACACACACAGCAGGCACAGATAATAGGCAGATGAACACACAATTTGTATACGAATTTTAGCACTAGCTACACATTAACAGGTACGTGAAATCTAGCACAGGCTACTAAGCGTACTAAGTTTTACAAATGGTACTACACGGCTACGGCTACACAGGTAATAGGCACACAGCGGCAGTGTACTGGCCTTAGGTGATTGCTGGATGGCCTCAGGGATGTTCGGAGTAGACCTTTCTCCGCTATATGCAGCTCACAGCAGCCGATGTACCACGAAGCACGCAGTAGATAAATGTAAGACAGGGCGGATTCAGAGGGGCACACGAGCTCAGACCAGCGACCCTGTATAAAACAGACCACTCTTAAGCCGTGAATATACATACAGGCCCGTAATGTGTCCCAATAAACAGAGGAATACGACTTACCAGAATATCTGGGAACGAGGTTTTCACCAAACAATTTTATTGCGAGAAATAGACACAGATTTTATTTACTCAGAGACAGCTACGAAGATTGAAATAGAAGTTCCTGCTTGAGGATCGGCGCAGGCCTATTTATACCCGAATCCATCGAATATTCGTGAACAAACCTCAAAATTCTGCTGGTCACGACCTAACTCATTAGCGGCATAGACAAGCAAACTAATCAGCCGCTGATGGCCACAGACACGACTAGACCAAATATGACAAACATTTATTATAATTATGACTTGTTCACGAATATGTCACAATTTCTGAGAAAGTAAGTATCATTTATTTATTATTGTTAAATTGTAAATAAAACAATAAATAAATGCAATAATCAAATACAATATACGCTGTGGGACACCCAGCGCCATCCACCGGTCGTGGGTGAGAACTAGAACACACCTAATCGAAGATTAGAAGTTTCACTGCCAAACAATTATGCCTAGTTCCCGTGAGACACTCTAGGTGGCTCTGGAACAAAGAAATCTATATTAGGAAACAATAAGCAACAGTGAAAAATATCACGTTACACCACCCCCCCCCCTTAATAGTATTTCCTGCGGACACGATACGCTGGAAATACACAACAAAGAAAACAGAAAATGCTTACAATAGATATAGATAAACAGCTGGGTATTTCAAACACAAACTGACAACTATAATTACAAAACTAAAGAACATTCCTCCCACACACCTAATTATACACTGACTTGCGCAATGGTTAGGATACATAGCTAGAGTCAAATGTCCTACAAAGAAAATGAATGTTCCCTTTATTCGCTGCAGATACACCAACACTACCAACAACTACAAGGAGCTGTGGAGAATTGAGAGGCGAAATGAGAGAGAAACACTCGGTACGGTGTATGGTGGAACCTACAATGTGACAAATTATAGTCACGTAGATACTCAGAGAGAAAACAGATATTATACAGATTAAAAATAACATAGCGCTGGTTTTATAGACTAGATAAACAGGGCTATGTAGTGGCAACATCGCTGACATTAGGTACTGGAGACGGCTCCTCCTTATACTTCAGGATGTCTTTGATATGGTACTCACCAAGATCCTTACCGTCTAAATCTGACAGCCGATATACCAGAGGGGATTGCTTGGCGGTTACCACACATTTAAGGATCTTAGGGGCTAACTTGGAAGTGAAGTTCTTTGCTTTGTTTGACAGGTAGAACGTGCGTTTGTACACGATTTGTCCTACTTTCAGCTCCACATGCCTTTTTCTGAGGTTGTAATACTTTTCATTACGCTGGTGGGCAACGTTCAAATGTTTCCTCACCTGGTCGTAGATGCGTTGTATTTCTCTCAGTTTGACACCAAAGGCTGATGGATCGTCCACAGCGACAGAAGCCGGGTGGCACGCAATGTCTGACTGCCTGTATAGAACTCCATCTCCAATGAACTCCCTACCATGCACCAGAAAGTATGGGGTGAAGCGAGTTGCTTCGCTAACCGCAGTGTTCAGAGCGCACTGTACTTCAACCAAGAACGAGTCCCATGCTTTGTGTTATGACTTCACATAGCACGAGATCGCTTGGACAACATTGCGAATAGCTCTTTCCGCCTGATTAGTCTGGGCATGATACCTAGGGTTATAGTATATATTGGGTACATTATATTTAGTCAGTAGATCCTTAAAAGGCTTACTTACGAACTGAGGACCATTATCCATGTAAATAGTTTTACATACTCCATGAACAAGAAATACACTCTTCTCTATGAATCTCGCGACCACAGCGCCTGTGGCAACCCGAATAGGGCACAACATGACGTATTTACTAAAATAGTCGGAGACCACGATCAGGTGCACGTTTCTATTACTTGAAGTAGGAAAGGGACCAAGTAGATCGACAGAGATAGCTTCGAAAGGCTTCGACACCCGCTTCGGGCTACCCATGAGGCCAGGACGAGACGTGTTTACGGGTTTGTACTGCTTACAGACTTCACACTTCCCGACATATTGTTTGACGTCCTCGTACATTTTGGGCCAATAATAATTTAGGGCTAACCTTTTGTGTGTCTTCCAAACACCACCATGAGCACTAAGTGTGTCATCATGGTACTTAGAGAGCAGGGACAGGCGATCCTCCTGGGGTACCACCAACTTCCAGTCGAAATCTGAAGTCAGAGAGTATTTATTCTTAGAAAATCTATATAAAAGGTTGTCACGAATGTCAAAATTCGGCAACTTCCTAGGGTTCTTCCGCACACTGTTCATGGTGTGGATATACCAAGGGTCTTTAGAGGAGGCAGCATCTAGCGAATCAATCGTTATACGAGACAGAGCGTCAGGTACAACGTGATCTTTACCCTTCCGATGTTCAATGTCAAAATCGAATTGACTTAGCCTCATGCTCCAACGCGCTAAACGACCCGTAGGGTTTTTCAGCTTATGGAACCACAATAAAGAGGAGTGATCCGTGACGACTGTACACTTCTGGCCCTCGACGTACTGTCTGAATTGTACTAAGGCGAAAATCACGGCCAGAAGTTCCCGCTCAGTTGTGCTGTAGTTCACCTCGTTCTTGTTGAGAGAACGGCTGCAGTAGGCGATAGGGTGTTCAACTCCATCGTGAGTTTGTGTCAGCACAGCAGCAACTGAAAATGCGGACGCATCACTGAGAATACGGAAAGGCAACTCAAAGTTAGGCATCTTCAATATAGGGGCAGAGACCAAAGCTGACTTGAGAAGATTGAAGGACTGTTCCGCTTCAGGTGTCCATTCGAACTTAGCATTCTTAGACGTTAGTTTACACAGAGGTTTACTAATCTTAGAGAAATTATTGACAAAACGACGATACCAGCCGGCCATTCCCAGAAACCTCTTAACCTCCTTTGGGTTAGTAGGTGTAGGATAGTTGAGAATAACCTCAACTTTACCAGGGTCAGTCCGAAGGCCGTGTTTGTCCACATAATACCCCAGGTATTTGAGTTCACTCCGACAAAAGTGAGACTTTTTCATGTTAATAGTGCTACGCCCGGCGCTTGGCCACTTCAATATATGGCCAAATTTCCATAGGAGTGAGCGAGACGGCACTATAGAAAGAGACAGCATGCCTTGACGTCACTGTTCTAGAAGGATTGGAATGAATAGAAAGAGACGTCAGGCTAGAAAGAGACAGCATGCCTTGACGTCACTGTTCTAGAAGGAATGGAATAGATAGAAAGAGACACAAGACCTAATAGAACCTCCCAGAAAGTTCCTGTCTTTTTCAGAACGTACCTGTCTTTTCTCGATCTTTCGCTACTCGGCCGCGCCTTATATAAAAGGCGATCTAACAGCCGCTGCTCAAGTTAGTCTAAGACTAGTATTCGAAGCGAACAAAGCGATAAAGTGTGTGAAGCTATACAGTGCGATTATACAAGTGACTGTGTGTTGTGTAAGGAAGAGTTTTCGAATTTCTACGCGCTTTGCTGTAATTGAAGTGAAGCTGAATAAAGCCTGCCTTCAACGGTTGTCCTCGCATTTTCTATTTAAACCGACCCCCACGCTCGTAACAACTGGTGTCAGAAGCGGGATAGAAAATGCCGATAACGCCGAGAGACGACAGGGAGGGAGTTAAAACCCGAAGCCAGGCCGCGGAAGAGGCTGCGGGTACTCCGAGTACGTCGACGGGTGCTTCAAGATCATCATCGGAAATTAACCTGAGCGCGATTATGACCTTATTGAAGGAGCAAGCCCGTCACCAGGCAGAGCAGGCCCGTCACCAGGCAGAGCAGGCCCGTCGCCAGGAAGAGCAGACTCTGCAATTGAAGGCACAGCTCCAGCAACAACAGGAGGAGCTGATCCGTCGCCAGGAAGAGCAGGCCCGTCACCAGGCAGAGCAGGCCCGCCACCAGGCTGAGCAGGCCCGACGCCAGGAAGAGCAGGCCCGTCGCCAGGAAGAGTAGGCCCGTCGCCAGGAAGAGCAGGCCCGTCGCCAGGAAGAGCAGGCCTTGCAACTAAAGGTTCAGCTCCGGGAACAACAAGAAGATCTATTTGCCTTCTTGAAAGAGTCTAAAGCGGAATGGCAAAGAGAAATTCATTCAGTGCAAGACAAGCTCGACTGCCACGACGTAAAATTAGAAAGCCACGACGAAAAATTAGGAGGCATCGACACGAAATTTGAGAGTTATGAGGAGCGGCTGCAGTCTGTGGCTCAAAACGTAAAAAAATTGGAGACGAAAATAGCTTGCGGAACAGCTGGCTCTGTAACCATTTCATCTGCACAGGCTGTCGGAAAGTTCAAAGTACCGCCATTTGATGGGACCTCCTCGTGGACTGCATACAAACTGCAGTTCGAGTCTGTGGCAAAGGCGAACGGTTGGGATAAGGAGCAAGCCAAAACAGCATTAACATTGGGGTTACGAGACCAAGCACTCAGTGTTTTAGAGGCGCTTGGAGGTGAAGTGACTTACGACCGCCTTCTTGAAGCGTTGGAATCACGTTACGGTGATAGTCACTTGGAACATGTCTACCGTGCCCAATTGAAGGACAGAAACCAGCGTCTTAATGAGTCTCTGCAGCAGTGGGCTTTGGAAATAGAAAAGCTCGTGAGAAAAGCTTACCAAGGAGCTTCCTCGTCATTTCTTGACAGCATTTTGGTGCAAGCTTTTATTGACGGGATCAGAGACTTGGAGGTGAGAGCTGCCGTCCGTCTGGGTCACCATGCAACCCTTAAAGATGCTGTTGCTCACGCCCTTGAAGTGGAAGCTGTACGACATGACCCTCGACCACATAGATTGCGTGAGATCTCAACAAATGAGCAACGTGTGTACCGTCGGGAATTCACACCCAGGTGTTATTTCTGCAAAGAGCAAGGACATATTCGGTCTAGCTGTCCGAAACGGACTCAACAAGGTAATGGCCAAGAACAAACGGCGCGACATCCAGATGCGCCGGAGCAACAGGGAAACGAGTAAACGCCAGGACTGCGGGACGGGTGCTGGCTGGTAGTGTAAAAGTCCCAATTCTGATCTCTCAAGCTAATGATGGAAATAGTCTGGTCATCGAAGGAGGTATTGATGGATCACCGTGCCACCTCACCATTGATACTGGAGCAAGTCGGACCGTGATTAGCTCTCGGCTGGTGAAAAATGTACCTAGAGATCATCTACATCAACTTAAGCATCTCCATCTGCAGACAGCTACCGGCCAGCGCATTTCCGTCCAAGGAGAGCAAGAAGTGGCGTTGGAAGTCGGTGATAAGACCTATTGGCATAAAGTCATCGTCGCTGATATCTTAGATGACTGCATCATTGGATTGGATTTTATGAGAAAATATCGCTGTAAAATCGACGTGGATTGTGGCGTTCTGAAACTTGGGTTCGAAGAAATTCCCATGGAAGGTGGCGCATGTGGAAAAGTGTACTGTGCAAAACGAACTGTACTCCAGCCTAAATCACAGACCCTAGTGCCAATAAGACTACCTCAATATGGCATCAATTCTCATCGCTGTGCATTGGTGGAAAAAGTAGACGGCAGTAGTCCCTGGATACCAGCTCGTACTGTGGTAACAACACCAACCACAGCCGTTATAAGAATTTTAAATATGAGCAACAACGAGTGCGTCTTAAACAAAGGGACACTGCTTGGCACTTGTGAGGAGATCTCGTGGATACGTAGTTGCCAGGGTTCGACCAAAAGCGATGCCACAAGTGACAGAGAATCAACAGTGCTGAAACTACTAGAAGATTGTCGCAATGACCTCAGTAAGGTAGAGATGCTGAAGGCGCGGAACATGCTACTACGTTATAAAAACGTCTTTTCTATGCATGGTGGTGACATTGGCAGAACTCGAGTAGTACAGCATAAAATCGATACTGGTGAGGTAACGCCAATCCGTCAACGACCACGACGTGTACCGATTGCTCGAGAAAAGGAGGTGGAGGAAATGATTGAAGAGATGAAGAAGGACCGTATCATTGAACCCTCGGTCAGTCCATGGTGTTCTCCGGTAGTCCTTGTAAAGAAAAAGGATGGAACCACCAGATTCTGCGTCGATTATCGCCGACTGAATGATGTTACGAAAAAAGATAGTTATCCGTTGCCAAGGATAGATGACACTTTGGACACCTTAAGTGGCATGCAGTGGTTCTCAACATTGGACCTCAAGAGTGGGTATTGGCAAGTTCAAATCAGTCAACTAGATAAGGAGAAAACTGCGTTTTCTACTGGAAAAGGTCTCTGGCAGTTCGACGTCATGCCATTTGGATTATGTAATGCTCCGGCCACATTTGAGAGATTGATGGAACAAATACTTGCTGGACTGCTGGGAGAAGCCTGTCTGGTATATTTGGATGACATAATCATCATTGGAAAAGACTTCGACGATCACCTCAGCAAACTAGAGCAAGTTTTGACTAAACTACAGGGTGCCAACTTAAAACTCAGTCCAAAGAAGTGTTCACTTTTTAAACGACAAGTGAATTATTTGGGGCATGTTATTTCGAAGGATGGGATACAAACAGACCCTGAGAAGATAAGTGCCGTGAAAGATTGGCCGACACCAAAAGATAAGACCGACGTTCGTGCCTTTTTAGGTCTGTGTTCATACTACCGGCGGTTCGTGAAAAGCTTCTCCGATATTGCGAAGCCTTTGCATCGGTTAACGGAAGAAAAACGGAAATTTAGCTGGGATGAACAATGTGAAGCCGCTTTCAAAGACCTTAAGCAAAGACTCTGTGAAACACCAATCTTGGGTTTTCCAGATGCAGAAAATGAGTTCGTCGTCGACACAGATGCCAGCAATACTGGGATAGGAGGAGTCCTGTCCCAGAGAAAAGGAGACAAGGAGGCCGTGATTGCTTACTTTAGTAAGTCTTTGTCTAAACCAGAGAGAAATTACTGTGTTACACGAAGGGAATTACTGGCCGTGGTTAAGACATTGCAGCATTTCAGTAAGTTTCTGCTGGGCCGAAAGTTTCATCTGAGGACTGATCATGCTGCTTTAAAATGGTTGCTACAATTTAAAAATCCAGAAGGACAAGTGGCAAGATGGATTGAACAGCTCCAGGAATACGACTTCGTCATCGAACATCGGAGTGGGAAAGCGCATGGAAATGCAGATGCGCTCTCTCGAAGACCTTGTCCGGTGGAATGTAACCATTGTGTCAGGCAAGAAGCTAAAGACAGTGTAGCGATTAGAATAATAAGGACTGATACTGTCAGCGATGAGTGGAGTAGCGAAGCCATGCAGCAAGCACAGCAAGAGGATCGAGACATCAAGCCTATTCTCGAATGGATAAAGGCAGGAACACCTAAGCCGAAATGGAGTGATGTCTCCCAAATGAGTGCAGCTACGAAGAGCTACTGGGCACAATGGGAAAGCCTCGTGATACACAATGGAGTCCTGTGTAGAAAATGGGAGTCTGCAAACGGGAAAGACTCACATCTGCAGTTGGTTGTCCCAAAGATTAAAATTAATGAGGTTTTGAGATCATTTCATGACGGAACTTCAGGCGGCCATCTTGGTGTGAAGAAGACGTTGATGAAGATTCGTCAACGATTCTATTGGATCCATTGCCGTGAGGATGTTGAAGATTGGTGTAGGAAATGTACATGCTGCGCATCGGTAAAAGGGCCGCATACAAGGAGCAGGGGAGCATTGAAGCTATACAATGTTGGAGCGCCTTGGGAAAGGATTGCATTAGATGTTGCAGGGCCATTTCCTGCATCGGAGTCTGGAAACAAATACATCCTAGTAGTAATGGACTACTTTACTAAATGGCCGGAGGCTTTTGCCATACCTAACCAGGAAGCAACTACAGTCGCGGAAAGACTAGTCACGGAAGTGTTTTGCCGTTATGGAGTTCCTCTGGAAATACACAGTGACCAGGGAAGGAATTTTGAATCACAGGTATTTCAAGAAACCTGTAGGATAATGGGTATTCATAAAACCAGGACCACCCCATATCATCCGCAGTCTGACGGAATGGTTGAAAGATTTAACCAAACCTTGGAAAGGCATTTGGCTAAGGTTGTTGAGAGCCACCAGAAGGACTGGGATAGTCATATTCCTTTGTTCTTGTTGTCTTATAGAACAGCGATACATGAAAACACAACGGTGACGCCTGCGTGTGCAAACTTTGGCAGAGAACTGAGACTACCGGCTGATCTACTGACTGGACGTCCTCCAGATTCACCGCAAGAAATCACGGAATATGCTAGTGCATTGCGCGATAGACTAAATGACGTTCACACCCACGTCCGTGAATCTGGGCTCCAGGCAAGCGACAGAATGAAAACCCGATACGACCGCAACTCTCATCAAGCCGGGTTCGACGAAGGCTCGTTGGTATGGCTACACAATCCGATGCGTCGCAAAGGCAAATCTCCGAAGTTGTCTCCAACCTGAGAAGGGCCGTATAAAGTTGTCACCAGGATCAATGACGTTACATACCGGATACAACGCAACCAGCGAAGCCCCTTGAAGGTTGTACATGTTGACCGACTGGCGAGATACTACGGATCTAATAATGCTCGGGACGAGCATGTCTAAGAAGGGGGTAGTGCTACGCCCGGCGCTTGGCCACTTCAATATATGGCCAAATTTCCATAGGAGTGAGCGAGACGGCACTATAGAAAGAGACAGCATGCCTTGACGTCACTGTTCTAGAAGGATTGGAATGAATAGAAAGAGACGTCAGGCTAGAAAGAGACAGCATGCCTTGACGTCACTGTTCTAGAAGGAATGGAATAGATAGAAAGAGACACAAGACCTAATAGAACCTCCCAGAAAGTTCCTGTCTTTTTCAGAACGTACCTGTCTTTTCTCGATCTTTCGCTACTCGGCCGCGCCTTATATAAAAGGCGATCTAACAGCCGCTGCTCAAGTTAGTCTAAGACTAGTATTCGAAGCGAACAAAGCGATAAAGTGTGTGAAGCTATACAGTGCGATTATACAAGTGACTGTGTGTTGTGTAAGGAAGAGTTTTCGAATTTCTACGCGCTTTGCTGTAATTGAAGTGAAGCTGAATAAAGCCTGCCTTCAACGGTTGTCCTCGCATTTTCTATTTAAACCGACCCCCACGCTCGTAACAATAGTTAGGCCAGCATCCTTGAGTCGCTGATAGACTCTATGTAAGAGCTCTACATGCTCCTCAAAGGTACTGGACACACAGACTATGTCGTCCTGAAACGCAAATACCCTATTGTCGAACTCAGGACCAAACAGACGGTCCATTAGGCGCTGCATCGTGGCGGCAGCTCCAACGAGTCCAAAACACATGGTATTGTAATGAAACAGCCCCCTACGGGGAACTGTGAAGGCAGTCTTCTCGGCGGACTGCAGAGAGTCGAACGGAATCTGCCAGTAGGCCGCACTCAGATCTACAGAGGATAAATATTTAGCATTATTCAGATGGTCCAAGATTTGATTAATGTACGGTAAGGGATAGGCGTCACTTTTTGACACAGAGTTGAGCTTGCGAGAGTCCAAGCACAACCTGAGTTCGCCGTTCGCCTTCTCCACCATGACCACTGGAGAATTCCATGCGGACTGAGACGGGGACACTACTCCCATCTCTAGCATTCGGTCCAACTCGGCTTCCAGGGCTTTCTGTTTGAGAGGAGAGAGCGGGTAGTAACGCTGTTTGATCGGCTAACCTTTTGTGTGTCTTCCAAACACCACCATGAGCACTAAGTGTGTCATCATGGTACTTAGAGAGCAGGGACAGGCGATCCTCCTGGGGTACCACCAACTTCCAGTCGAAATCTGAAGTCAGAGAGTATTTATTCTTAGAAAATCTATATAAAAGGTTGTCACGAATGTCAAAATTCGGCAACTTCCTAGGGTTCTTCCGCACACTGTTCATGGTGTGGATATACCAAGGGTCTTTAGAGGAGGCAGCATCTAGCGAATCAATCGTTATACGAGACAGAGCGTCAGGTACAACGTGATCTTTACCCTTCCGATGTTCAATGTCAAAATCGAATTGACTTAGCCTCATGCTCCAACGCGCTAAACGACCCGTAGGGTTTTTCAGCTTATGGAACCACAATAAAGAGGAGTGATCCGTGACGACTGTACACTTCTGGCCCTCGACGTACTGTCTGAATTGTTCTAAGGCGAAAATCACGGCCAGAAGTTCCCGCTCAGTTGTGCTGTAGTTCACCTCGTTCTTGTTGAGAGAACGGCTGCAGTAGGCGATAGGGTGTTCAACTCCATCGTGAGTTTGTGTCAGCACAGCAGCAACTGAAAATGCGGACGCATCACTGAGAATACGGAAAGGCAACTCAAAGTTAGGCATCTTCAATATAGGGGCAGAGACCAAAGCTGACTTGAGAAGATTGAAGGACTGTTCCGCTTCAGGTGTCCATTCGAACTTAGCATTCTTAGACGTTAGTTTACACAGAGGTTTACTAATCTTAGAGAAATTATTGACAAAACGACGATACCAGCCGGCCATTCCCAGAAACCTCTTAACCTCCTTTGGGTTAGTAGGTGTAGGATAGTTGAGAATAACCTCAACTTTACCAGGGTCAGTCCGAAGGCCGTGTTTGTCCACATAATACCCCAGGTATTTGAGTTCACTCCGACAAAAGTGAGACTTTTTCATGTTAATAGTTAGGCCAGCATCCTTGAGTCGCTGATAGACTCTATGTAAGAGCTCTACATGCTCCTCAAAGGTACTGGACACACAGACTATGTCGTCCTGAAACGCAAATACCCTATTGTCGAACTCAGGACCAAACAGACGGTCCATTAGGCGCTGCATCGTGGCGGCAGCTCCAACGAGTCCAAAACACATGGTATTGTAATGAAACAGCCCCCTACGGGGAACTGTGAAGGCAGTCTTCTCGGCGGACTGCAGAGAGTCGAACGGAATCTGCCAGTAGGCCGCACTCAGATCTACAGAGGATAAATATTTAGCATTATTCAGATGGTCCAAGATTTGATTAATGTACGGTAAGGGATAGGCGTCACTTTTTGACACAGAGTTGAGCTTGCGAGAGTCCAAGCACAACCTGAGTTCGCCGTTCGCCTTCTCCACCATGACCACTGGAGAATTCCATGCGGACTGAGACGGGGACACTACTCCCATCTCTAGCATTCGGTCCAACTCGGCTTCCAGGGCTTTCTGTTTGAGAGGAGAGAGCGGGTAGTAACGCTGTTTGATCGGCTTACTGTCACCAGTGTCAATGACATGATGCTCAAGTGTAGTCCGACCTAAACCCACCTTATCCGTGTTCAAAGAGTCAAACTTTTCAATGATCTCGTTGATTACACCCCTTTGTTCAGTAGTCAGGTTGCTGTAATCCTCGAGGCCACTGTTAAGAGACACAGACTCGATAGGATTATTGTCACTAAAACCATCAAGACTAATATTTTGTGAAATTAGTTTATCACCTAGCTTAAATTGCTGCCAAAAATCCACTCCAAATATCATGGAGGTGGTGATTCCCGGAACAACATAGAATTTGATAACTCGGATAACCGAATTATACTCAATAGGTAGAGAAATACAACCCAGACATTGCACATATGAGCTGTCGGCAGTTGTAATGCGAAAGGCAGGGTTGATACTTTCAAGATCAAAACCCAGTTCCAAGAAGATACGGTGCGCTCCCTTTCCTAGTATAGAGCAAGAGGCACCGGAATCCAGAAGGCCTAAGACATTTAAATTTAATACTTTAACAACTAGATACGGTCTAACATCGTTATCCCGTTTAGTAAACAGGACCCTATCAGAAATAGACTCAGATACAGAGTGATGTATAGAGTTCACAATAAGGCCCTGGCTTACGCGTTTTTTTGACTTACCAGTACATTTTGAGCAGTCTGGTGTCTTGACTCCTTTGAGACCGCACCGGAAGCACACCAACTCTCTCGACTGGGTGCAGTTGTATGCAGCGTGCCCGCTTTCGCCACACCGGAAGCATTTGCGTTCGTTGGAGGTAGATGGCGTCTCGACTGCAGACACCTGCTTAGGGGGCTTTTGCACGCCTTTGGTCTTGTGCTGGTGTAAATCAGACGAAATCTCAAATTTGTCCAGAATAGGCTCACGGAAAGCGTCCGCCCTTGTACGCGCAAGCTCCAGACGCTTACCTAGACGTCTCAGATCATCAATAGAGTTGACATCATGCAAGGCCAATTCCTTCATGTAGTCTGGTCTAATATTGTGCATGAGAATGTCCAGCTGTTCCTCACTGGGCATTTTACACGACAACCTTGAGAACATAGCCTGCATTGTACATAAGTAGCTAACCAAGGACTCAGAGCGGGATTGGCTACGCTGTCTAATCTCATTTCTGAGACGATAATCATAGTCAGGAATATCGAATGTATCTCTAAGCTCACTAATAAGGTCCTCATATGAGATGAAATGAGATCTATTGGTACGGAACCAAGACAAAGCTGGTCCGTCCAACAGGTCAGAGAAAGCCAGAAGGAGTTTAGACTTAGAGACCTCCCGTGCACATCTAAGCTCTTCTAATCTCTCTAAAAACACGCGCACACAAGAGGAACCATCATATTTTAAGTTAAAAGAACATAGGTTAACGGGACGTTCCCTATACACTATGTTGTCAGACGTGGAACAAGATTTACTAGAACTAGCTCGTACCGAGCGGTTCTCTCTCACTGCAGGTGAAGTGTACTCTACCCGGTCACGACCCGAATCATCATCACCTTCATCTGACCCGTCAGATTCAGAATCAGTGCTGGGTTCAGCCACAGCGACGATCTTCACAAGCCTATCACGAAGTTCGGCCAGTTCAGGACAATCTAGACCACAACGAGCCAGCCTAGTTAGCAGATAGTTCGCCCTGAAGGCTACTCTTATGCGACAATTCTTATCAGAAACAAAGTCACCTGACTGGAGGGCCTCACTTAGCTCCGAGACCTTAGGCGCACAGATGGGAAGCTCCGCCGCTGCATCAGTGGGCACCACCGCCTTCAGCTTGATGCTACCCCGACGGACAAGTCGGTGTGCCGTCCTCAGCTCACTCCGAAGGCCAGCCACCGTCGCATCAGGTGCCACTGAAACGCCTATGTGAGCCAGCTCGTTAGAGAGTTCATCTTTTCTCAGATAGTTAATATATTTTTGCATCTGTGCCATGATGTAAAAGTTTAATTACGACAATTAAATAGGTAACAATGTAGATGACACAGACAGGGTTCAATCACAAAGTATTAAACAGAAATAACAAGTAAGTTCCACCAAAGTGTATGATATCTAACAATGGTTTCAAATTAAATAATATGATTTATATTTATACTAGAGTTACAGGTGTCTATTATTAAGACCCTAAAGTTAAAGTCTAGACTCAAATGCAAAGTCAGTTACACAACTGGCAATGTAGGTCAAACAGACAAGGTTTAGATACAAGATGTAAAACAGAGGTTCATAAGTAGATATTAACAAGGTGCTTGATATTTAACTAAAGTTTTAAATTGATTGCTATAATTTAATACAAATAGAGGCTGTCTAATAGAATTAAAAGTTTCTATCATTTATGAGAACAAAGTTCAAGTTAATTTTCAAAATGCAAGGTACCTACACACTTTCTATAAAGTTTGTAGTTACACAGAAAATCTTATTAGGTTTTATTACACAGAAAAAAAAATATATTACAGTCCAAATATATATGTGCACATCTGCAAGAAAGACTAGAAACAGGCTAGAAAAGAGGAGAAAAAAGAAAAAAGAAAAAAAACAAAAAAGAAAAAAAAGTGGGTATGCCGAAAAAATCAAAAATCTTACCAAAATCACAGCTGTTTTTTAATTTGGAAATTTAGAATTTTGGGCGTCTTTTCCCACCCCAGGTGTAGGTAGCTGGAAAAAGACAAGAAGATTAATTACATGTTCAGCTGCTAACACAACCAATTAACGTCTTGGGAAGTCTCAGACGGATTCCCAGGTTGTTTTCATCAGAGTTAGCCTCCTATGCACACACACTAGACTGAGACTACCGCAGAGTAGTACCAGAGTCTTGCCACTACGTTGGGAGCCAATTTGTAACCACTGACCTAGTCAGGTGGATACTCACCGGCTCGCTCAGGGGCTGATGCAGAACTCTTACCCAGGGCGCCTTCTCCACAGAGCTAGAGAGGTGCGTGCACAGGGAAGCTAGGGCTCCAATGAAAACAGCTGGTAGTTTAGGTGTACACACATATATTTGATAGAATAGAACACAGAGTTACACACAGAGAAATATATAGTAGTGAAGTAGGTAGATACAGGTGACAGAAGAATATGTACAGACAAGTAGGTAGACAGACAGGCACAGAATACAGAAGATGCGTAGTGATAAGTAGGTAGACAGACAGGTAAAGAATACAGAAGTGTGAGACAGGAAGAACACACACAGCAGGCACAGATAATAGGCAGATGAACACACAATTTGTATACGAATTTTAGCACTAGCTACACATTAACAGGTACGTGAAATCTAGCACAGGCTACTAAGCGTACTAAGTTTTACAAATGGTACTACACGGCTACGGCTACACAGGTAATAGGCACACAGCGGCAGTGTACTGGCCTTAGGTGATTGCTGGATGGCCTCAGGGATGTTCGGAGTAGACCTTTCTCCGCTATATGCAGCTCACAGCAGCCGATGTACCACGAAGCACGCAGTAGATAAATGTAAGACAGGGCGGATTCAGAGGGGCACACGAGCTCAGACCAGCGACCCTGTATAAAACAGACCACTCTTAAGCCGTGAATATACATACAGGCCCGTAATGTGTCCCAATAAACAGAGGAATACGACTTACCAGAATATCTGGGAACGAGGTTTTCACCAAACAATTTTATTGCGAGAAATAGACACAGATTTTATTTACTCAGAGACAGCTACGAAGATTGAAATAGAAGTTCCTGCTTGAGGATCGGCGCAGGCCTATTTATACCCGAATCCATCGAATATTCGTGAACAAACCTCAAAATTCTGCTGGTCACGACCTAACTCATTAGCGGCATAGACAAGCAAACTAATCAGCCGCTGATGGCCACAGACACGACTAGACCAAATATGACAAACATTTATTATAATTATGACTTGTTCACGAATATGTCACAATTTCTGAGAAAGTAAGTATCATTTATTTATTATTGTTAAATTGTAAATAAAACAATAAATAAATGCAATAATCAAATACAATATACGCTGTGGGACACCCAGCGCCATCCACCGGTCGTGGGTGAGAACTAGAACACACCTAATCGAAGATTAGAAGTTTCACTGCCAAACAATTATGCCTAGTTCCCGTGAGTCACTCTAGGTGGCTCTGGAACAAAGAAATCTATATTAGGAAACAATAAGCAACAGTGAAAAATATCACGTTACACAGTTATTTCAACTTTTTGCGAGCCACATCTCAAATTGAAACTTAGTGATGACCTGGTGATTAAACAAGTCATTAAATCTATTAAATTACAAACACCCCAACAACCAAATTGTCCTACATGGGATCCTAAAAAATTAACACAGTGGTTATTAGAAAATACCCTACAAGATATTTCTCTTTTTGAAGCTAATCGCCGCTGTGCCACTATACTACTACTGTCATCTGGCAGAAGAGTGCATGATTTAACATTATTATGTATAGACCAAGATAGCTTTGTTGATAACGGTGAACACATAATTTTATGGCCTAAGTTTGGGTCGAAAACAGACTCCTTTGGTCATCAACAATCAGGTTGGAAATTGTGTGTTAACCCAGACTCAACAAATATATGCCCGGTGTTTTGGGTTAAGACAGTAGTGAATTTAACTCAAAATAAACGAGGCAATTTTAAGGAATTGTTTCTTTCTACTTGTGGAGAGCTAAAACCAGCTTCTAGAACCATAATAGCAGCATGGGTAAAATCTGTACTATCTAATGCCAATATAGAAGCTACTCCTGGAAGCTCAAGGGCAGCAGTTGCTTCCCTCAATTGGATTCAGAATATGCCAATTGATGAAATCTTACAGAAAGGAAATTGGAAACAATCAAACACTTTTCTTAGATTTTATAAGAAAGAAATTAGAGAAAGTAATAATCAATCACTTTCAAGGCTTTTTAAACCTATTTAGTTTGTGACCTTATGAACAAAATATTTTTATTTATTGGTTCTAATTTTGTAAGAGGATTACTGTTTTTTATTTTGTTTTAATTAGAAAAGATTATTCTTAGTTTATAAGATAAAGAAGACCTAGTTGTTATTTTGTAATCTTTATATTTAGAATTGAGAATATGTAATAAAAGGCTGATTAATCGTAAAAGTTCAATTTCAAAGTTTCAGATACCTAATTGAGATCTTTTTATTTCAGTGTAATATACTTACGCTTGTGATTTAAATACATACCTCTAATAACCATACTTTCATTTGTTTATTTCATACATACAAGTGGATGGTATTGTTTAGAAGTATACCTTTTCTAAAAAGTACCTACCCACTGTCACCAGTCGAAAACAAACATATCTCATCTTCTTCCCGGACGAGGCGAAGGGAGCATAATTACACAATTTTACCAAACAATAAAATTGATATTATGCTCCAGAAGCCTCGTCCGGGTACTTAATTTCTGCCTGGTGAAGATGAGACACAATGAAGCACCGCACGCTTCACCACTGCTTTTATATAATTCTTGTTATAGCGCGCGACTGACAGGTGACAGCTACAAAAATAACCTAAAATGTGTTTTGCAAGTCTAAACAATGCACTAAAAAATTATTGTTATGGAGTACTTTTATTAAAAAAAGGAGGAAAAACAGTTATTCACAGCAAAACAAACGACGCTCTCTCATCTTCTTCCCGGACGAGGCTTCTGGAGCATAATATCAATTTTATTGTTTGGTAAAATTGTGTAAATAAATTAAATAATTAATAAATTCATAACTATATATATATATAATATTATTATTGATATAATATAATACATATAAATTAATAATATTGACGTATTATTATTATTATTTAAATAAAAACACACAGGGCATAATTACGTTGCGTGTTGGTGTTAGCTCAAGCACACTAAATCAAACTAGCGCCCCAGTTTTCAAATGAGCCGCTATTCGTTCGGCCGTTTTTTTGGGCCCAGATGGGTCAAAAATCACCATGGGAGGCGCTGCGCTTCATGAAAAGTGCGCCGCCGCGCAGCCCCGCGCCGTTACCATGGTGCGAGATGCGACGGTGTTGACTTTCAGTGCTTTTGACTTTTACTTGTGATTTATTTTCTATTAATATTTGTAAATATAGTTTAGTTTAAGTGTTGTTTGTGTGTTTATAGTTTAAGTTAATTTTTTTTATGCAAGACTGCAGTGGTACTCGTAGTGATACGGATTTGTCTTCAAATCAACCTACCACCCTCGTTCGGTGCCCCCACTGTACCCAAGTTCGCTTCTTTAAAGGTAAGCGGGGTTTGAATGTACATTTGGGAAAAGTACACAAATCCCAAAATGTACTTTCGAACCAATCCCACACATCACAATCACACACCACGTCCCAAATTCCTTTTTGGCAAACTCTCAGTAAATTTAAAAATTCAGTTCCGATTTTAAAGAGAGTTCCCCGTGGTGCCAGACCATCCGTCGCACATAATCTAGCTTCATGCATTTCACAAGTAGTCCGGGTGAACTCTCCAAGAGCTTGGGAACAGCTTCTCACTTTCCCTTATAGGATTCTGCATATATCACACGTCTCGACTTCTAAGAAAACTCTGGCATTACAAATTAAAGAAAATTGCCTCTCAACCCATATTTTTGACCCTAAATTCGCGAACTTCCGGAAAAATTCAGTTTATCATTATGTAGAATCCAAATTAAGGGAAGGTGACATAAGGGGAGCATCAAGACTTTTGTTTAGTAGCGATGTGGTGGCTGCTTACTCTCCAGATACTCTTGCGGAACTGAAGAGCAAGCATCCAGCACCTTCAGCCGACCTTTCCTTCCCCGACCCTCCAAATAAAGATGATGATTTTCTCTCTGTTTCAGCCAAGGACGTTCTAGCTGCTGTTGGTTCCTTCAAGAGCGGATCTGCTGGCGGCCTAGATGGTTTAACCCCGCAACACCTCAAGGATTTACTATGTCCTGGGGAAGCTGGCGATGCACTTTTGAAGGAACTAACAGCCTTAATAAACCTTATGTTATCCGGCAATGTGTGCGATGCCATCGTTGACCTTCTTTATGGCGCGAACCTATGCGCATTGCGTAAGAAAGATGGTGGTATTCGCCCCATTGCTGTAGGGTGCACATACAGGCGTATGGCAGCCAAATTATGCTGTAAAGCTTACAATGAAATATCTACTAACCAACTGCAGCCCCTGCAACTTGGCTTTGGCTCCAAAGGGGGCTGCGAGGCTGCCGTACATGCCCTGTCAACGTAAGTAAGTAAGTAAGTAAATTCATTTATTGCACGAAACATGGTCTGGTATAAAGATGTTAACATTATATTATAATGGTGTACAGCATGTCTCACAGAAATTTCCGCATGCAACATTGTCTATCAATCAAAACTATTATAAGCGTTTTTAACAATAAAATTATTAAGCGCAAGAAGTTGAAAAAAATATGAAAAATTAAGGCAAACATGTCAAAAGTTAAAATGAGTCAAAATCAAAATGTCAAACTTACATATTGAGCCTAAGATATTAAATAAACATGAAAATTAAAGTAAACATGTCAAAAGTTAAAATAAGTCAAAATCGAAATGTTAAAAATTACAGAATATGTCATAAATTTTAGGAACAGTCAACAGGATTATATTATTATAGCAAGCAATAGTACAATCTCAATGAACTAAATATTTCAAAGTCAAATAATTTATCAATTACATGTGAAACAATGCTTTCCAATCAATGCGCACCGAAACGGCAAGAACTGCTCTTCAGGAAATCTGAAGTGTCGTAAAAGCTTTGCTTAATTAACCACTCCCGTAATGTGCGTAGAAATTTTGAGCGCGGTAGTTCCACCATCTCCTTGGGTAAGGAGTTGAAAATAAGAGGTGCCATGTAAACACAGTTATTCCTGAACAGTTCCAACTTGGGTACAGGCATTTTTTTTGGGAGGTGCGTTACCTGTCGCTTTCCCATGTTATCGTTATTCTCGAATAGATGGTCATGGAGTTTTACAAATTTAGCGACTTCGTAAATGTAAATACTAGGAACCGTTAACAGATTTTCAGATTTGAATACTGGTCTACAGGACTCCGAACATTTTAGGTTAAACAATGCGCGAATACATTTTTTCTGAGCTATAAAAACTCTTGTGAGTTCAGATGAGTTACCCCAGATTACTATCCCGTATCGTATTATGGAGCAGACGTAAGAGTGGTAAACCATAATGGCAGTTTGCCTGCTTGTTACATCTCTGACCTTTCGTAGAGCGAAAACAAATTTATTTATTTTAGTGCATACATTGTCAATATGTTCCTTCCATGCAAAATGTGCGTCTAATGTTATACCTAAGAATGTTGCACTTGATACCTGCTGGACTTTTGTATCGTTATAACTGATGTTCAAGTTTATATTTTTACTTCTGTAAGTTTTAAATTGGATCAGTTTGGATTTGTCAAGATTTATTTGCAGTTTATTTAAATTCAGCCATTTGATTATGTCATCTAAGGTTTTGTTTATTTCATCCTCATAACTAATTATATTCCTACAGTCCAAAATAATTGTTGTGTCGTCCGCAAACAGGACACACTCTTTGGAAATGGCACATGGAAGGTCATTTATATATAAGAGGAATAATAAAGGTCCCAAAATACTTCCCTGAGGAACACCAAAATCGTTAGCTTTAAGCTCTGAATCAAAGATGTCAACATTGTTACTATTACTGTCATATTTAGTTATTCTAGTAAACTGTTTTCTGTTAGATAGGTATGATTCGAACCATAATAATGCAGTTCCCCTTATTCCATATTTCTCTAATTTTGAAATAAGTATCGAGTGTCTGACAAAGTCAAATGCTTTGCTAAGGTCTAACAACAAAGCGGATGTGGGAATCTTTGAGTTCAAATTGGTAAGAAGCGACTTCACCAGGTTGAAGGTTGCCAACTGTGTTGATTTAAATTTCCTAAATCCGTACTGTTCATGTGCCAAAATATCATATTTATCTATGAAACCTAGTACTCTTTTATACATCGCTCTCTCAAAGATTTTTGACAGTACAGGTGTCAGAGAAATTGGTCTATAGTTGTTCCGTTCTGATTTAGATCCTTTTTTGTATAAAGGTTTAACTATAGATAGCTTCAGCCTCTCAGGAAAACAACCCTGCTCAAAAGATAAGTTTATCATGAAAGCCAGAGGTTCTGCTATGGATTGTGCAATACCCTTTAGGAGGCCAGTGCTGATGTTGTCGTACCCGGAAGATTTCGAGTTCTTTAATGATTTTATTATGTTAAAGACTTCACTAGGAGTTGTGGGTTCTAAAAAGACACTAGAACTATTACTCTTGACAAGGCAATCGGCCCGGTCTGATCCATTGTCAATGCTGTTACCCCTCACAATATCTATGAAGAAATTATTAAATGAATTGGCAATTTCGGGTCCAGATGTAATCATGTTACCATTATCAATAATACCATCAAAGTGCCTCCCAGGTCCAACACTACCCACACAGCGCTTAACAATATCCCAGGTGGCTTTACCTTTATTGTTAGAATTTGAAATATGTGTCTTATTACACAATGATTGCATATTATTGACACATTTCCTCAGTACTCTTGAATATGTTTCATATTTTGTTTTGTTTTCTGTACTTTTAGTCAAATAATATTTATATCGGAGCAAGCGTTGGGTTCTAGAACTAGTTTTTAGGCCCTTTGTTATCCATTTTGGTTTCCTTGCTATATGGCTGATTTTTAATTTTTTAAAGGGAAAGCAAAGTTTATAGAACAGGGTCAGGTTATCATGAAACATGTTAAAAGCAGCATCCGTACTTGATATATTATAAATTTCAGAAAAAGTAAGACTTCCAATGCACTCAGTGAACCTATCAACATTACTTTTACTGAGATCGTTGATTGTTATATAATGATGCCTAGCTACGGTCTCCTTCTGGTAATGTTCAAATTCAATAGCCTGAGCTGTGTTATGATCTGACAGATAATAATTATATATCTTTCCTTTTGCTGTAGGAATGTTACTTATGATGTTATCAATGCATCTATGCAGCCTAGTTGGTTCCCTTATATGACACTCCATGCCATAATTTGAAACTAGCTCCAAGAATTGAGTACCTACTGTGTTTGTCTGTAATATGTCAATGTTAAAATCCCCACCAATTACTATTTTATGTTTTTTATGAACAAGCTTGTTTAAAATATAATTAAATTTGTCAAAAAAAATTTTTATGTCAGAGTCAGGAGTTCTGTAAAAACATAATATTATTAATTTTAGTTGGTCAATTTCTACTCCACAGATTTCAAAGTGATTTTCGATACTGAGATCATTTACTTCTCCTAATTCTACACCCTGAAAGTCGTTTCTTAACAGAATGCAACTGCCACCTCTACGCTTAGCTTGCCGGCAATAACTAGCGCACATATGCATATTATGTATATTTAGCAATTGCTCCTCACCCCTCAATATAAAGTGCTCACTTAAACATACGGCGACAACACTAGCATTTGCCTCATACAACTCATTTAACACCAATTCGAGTTTTTCCATTTTGGACAAGACTCCAGCAATGTTTTGGTGCAATATGTGAAATCTACCTATGTCATAGCTCTGATTGTGTGCCTCATTATTGTTGGAAACGAAAAAACTGGTCTTTTACCTTATGTACTGGGGATTCCTGAGGTACGACATCATATTTTTTAGATATCACTGGAAAGTAGTAAGGTATTGTGCCCTTATGGGGCTTCAACTGCAGTGAGCTCACTGCAGTGATGTCGTTTGAGAGAATATATTGTTTCAGGCCATCTAAAATAACCCTCATTCCATGGTTGTTCAGCATTCCAGTGCGCTTGTGGAACATTGTATCATCATATCTAAGATTTAAGTTCGAGTCAAAAAACATAGCGTAACTGTGGGTACATATGTCACGGTACAATAAATTACTAAAAATCTCTATTCTAGAGTTATACATTATACTACGTCCATTAAATTTATAAGTAGGCAAACATAATATTATATTAGTGTGTTTCATTTCGGTGAGAATGTTACGAATTTTGACAACTAGTTCATAGTAGTTGGCAGTTGACTCAAAGTCTTTGCCACCAACAAAAATCATACAGTAATCGTATTTTGTGTAGTTTAGTAGTTTTTGTTCCAAGTTGCTAATTAACTGGCTAATCCCACAGTTTGTTAGTATATAGTGACAGATATCATAACAAGAGAAGGTATTTTGAGCGGTAGATAATACATTATTAATATTGTTACTACTAATGACACAAAGTTTATTTCGTTGCGGTGGTTTGGGAGTTCCAGTAGTAGCGCCATCTGTGTGCGGCTGTCCGTCGACGGTTTCCGTACATAGTTTGTGTCGTCGCAGCGGCAGCTTGATCGAACCAGTAGCGTCATCGGCAGAGCATTCGGCAGAGTTTTCTGTTAACATCTCGTTCAACGTTAGTCCTAAGTCTGTGCAGCTTGTGTTGATATCATTCTCAAAAGACAATGATAAGCCGATTTTCTTGATTTTTGAACTTGGTTTTCTAGGCGTGGATCTTATCTTCTTATGTGTATCTGTGCAGATTCTTTGAAGATGGATTGACTTATTAGTTAGTTTCTTCAGGGCAGTTTTCAATTCCATGTTTTCTTCATTTAATTGAACTATTTCCAAGTGCGCACTCTCAAGTTCGTTTTTTAGCTTTAATAACTCTCTTCGAAGATCTTCCTTACTTTGGCTTACGTACCTACTTTGGCTGCAGTGGAGGGGAAGTCATTCTTAAGGTTGATTTGAAGAATGCCTTTAATTCAGTGAATAGGGACACATTGTTGACACAAGCGAAATTGGAAACCCCCAAAATTTATAAATTTCTCTGGCAATGCTATAGGTACCCCTCAAAATTACTATACAAGGACAGCGTTTTAGAATCATCGGTGGGATGTCAACAAGGTGACCCTCTTGGGCCACTCCTTTTCAGCCTCGCTATACACCCTATATTTCGGCAGCTAAATTCTAAATTTAACATATGGTATCTAGATGACGGGACCTTAGGAGGAGACGTTAATACAGTTATAAATGACTTGGCTTTCTTCTTTTCTTTACTAAATGTGAAATTTATCTTGATGATAATATTGACAGCATTTCGACACTATCAAAATTCAATGTTTTGGCCCCAAATTTAAAAATTGTTCAAAAAACTTCTCTCCGTCTTCTTGGGTCCCCAATCTTAGAGGAAGCATATGACTCTTTCGTAGAAGAAAAAATTCAAAATTTCTATGAAGTTTCGGACCGGTTGCAACAAATTAACATCCATTCTGCTTTCACAATAATTCAGTATTGTCTTTTTGTCCCTAAATTTACACATGTTCTCCGTTCAACTCAACTTTTTAAGTATTTGGCTCTTTTAGGTAAAATGGATAGTGTGATTCAAAACACACTTTGCAAAATTCTAAATGTGGATATGAACGACCGAGTCTGTCTTCAGGCATCCATGCCTGTTCGTCTAGGCGGGCTCGGCGTTCGCAAAATTACCGACGTAAGTCTACCAGCTTTTTTATCTTCGGTGCATGGCACGGATGATTTAGTTAGAAGAATCCTAACCCCTAGCCTGACTATTTCAGAAGTGCCAGGCAAGGCCGAAGCTTTAAGAGCTTGGAAAATGTTTTGCCCAAACGCTGATTTGCCAGCCAACCCATCTTCCCAGAGACAATGGGACGTGCCGCTCTGCAACATGGTAAGAAAACATCTCCTTTCTACGTCTTCCAATGTTGCGGAGCGTGCTCGCCTTTTGGCTGTGGGGGAATGGGAATCCGGTGTTTGGCTGCAGGCCCTACCATCGCCCAACATAGGTACCATGTTGGACGATAACACCTTCCGTATCGCTGCTTGCCTTCGTTTAGGTGCTCCTTGCGTTTCTCCGCATCGATGTCGCTGTGGAGAAGAAGTTGGTAGCCTTGGACACCATGGTCTCTCATGCAGTAGGAGCGCGGGACGGCTTTCACGGCACGCGTACATCAATGACATAATCCGTCGGGCTCTTGTCACCGCCGGGGTTCCAGCCGTTTTAGAACCTGCTGGTCTGGTGCGCGATGATGGCAAGAGGCCGGATGGAATGTCTTTGGTGCCTTGGAAGATGGGAAGGCATTTGGTGTGGGATGCAACATGTGCTGACACCCTTGCGCCTTCACATCTTCCAGGGACTGGGGACTGTGCCTGCGCTGCTGCTGCTTCGGCAGAGACCCTCAAACGGCGCAAATATCGTAGTTTAAGTGATAATTACATATTTGAGCCGTTTGGGGTCGAGACGCTGGGATCATGGGGTCCAAGTGCCCGTCTATTATTTAAAGACATTTCCAAACGGTTAATAGACGCTACCCGTGACCAGAGGGCTGGTTTATTCCTTGCGCAAAGGATCAGTATTGCCATTCAACGTGGCAATGCTGCCAGCCTTCTAGCCACCCTCCCAGTTGACATAGATGGTGAGGAATTCTTTGACGCCTGAACCTGCTGGTTTGTATATATTATGTACTTATTGTTTTTATATTTTTTATTTAAATAATTCTAATGTACATATTGTAAATAATTATTGTTAATAAAATTAGTTATATGGTTTTAATACCTTTGAATAATGATAAATAATGAAATAAATAATGATAATGATATCATTATTCAATATGTGTAGTAGATTCCAGCAAGTGCCATCAATCTCCAGTATAAACAGTATTATTATTTAATTGGAGATTTATCACATTATAGCATGTGAAATGCTATAATGTGATAAATCTTCGCATTCCGAAAGTTAAAAAAATTCGCTAGTTCAATATGACGTTTGCTAGTTTGGACCCAAAGGACTGAGCTTGGGGAGCCCCCTAAGCATGAGGGGTGGGTGAGCAAGGTGGTGTTGCTCACCCATAGCTATGCCAGTGCTGTTAAGGTTTTTTGAGACTGTGGTTCATTCGGTGTCGTTTCAACAAAGTCAGTTGGAAGCCATTGCATAAAAAAGTATTTCTACAGCTGCTCTTAATCAGGCAAATCGTATGCGAATTAAATTACTACATTATGTTGCACATTATGAGTAGGCTTTCTGTATCTAATTGAGTTAATTGAGTACCTACGTATGCTTCGGATTTTAAGTATTCTATAATTATTTAATTATGTATAATAAACTAGTTGCAATCAGTTGATTACAGGTTATTATAAAAATTGTTTCATATTAGGCTGAATACATTTTTATAATAACGCGACAGTAGAAGGTATAATACACGGATTTTTGCGGACGACTTCATAAAATGGGCTTTAAAATAGAAGCAGCAAAAAAGTTCTTTAGAAGAGAAACCTTCGATTTCAACAGACCATATCTCGATCTTTATACTTTTTTTCCACATTTACGTGTGTTGTTGGCATGTAACGGAGTATTTTTTAACAACAGACATTCTCTACTCAGGTAAGTAGGCATATGCCTTGCAACAGTGCTACCGCTGCCTGCTAAACCATGCATCATCTTAGCGTAGTTTCTGGTTGCACCCGAGGCTTTACTCTCTTAACGAGGCTCCACTGCCACCCGAAATACAAGCTTCAGCTTAGTTTGGGGACCAGCGTAGCACTATGCGAACATCAAAACCTTATTTTTCAGACCATTATTTGTGTACGTGATACGAGTATTTTGAGTCCATAAATAATTATTTATTTTTACAAACTTTTATTTAACTTGCAATGTATGTTTGTTCGGGTGGAATCTTACAACTCAATTTTAAGGCACTTGCCCTCAACCGATTGAGCTGAAATTTGGTATGCACGTTCAGTTCGGATGACAATGCAAGAAAAAAAAAATAAAAAAAAAAAAGATTGTTTTTAAAAAGGTTTTTCTTTCAAATATTCTTGTTTACCCTTGGAGCCCAAGGTCCCCTTACTCCCACTCTTCACTCTCCACCGATGCCATAAGCATCATTAACAAGGATATAGTCCGTATATACCTGAGTAAATCGTTTGGTCTGAAGGTCATAATTATTGGCAGCTCAAATTATATATCCAAAATTGACTGGTCACTGCCGCCTCGGGTCTCCTGCGACGGTACCAACATACAATATAGCAAGGAGGTAAAAAATCTGGGAATATATATGGACAGTTGCTTGACTTGGAACCCTCAACTCCAAAAGATCAGCCGTAGAATGTTCACTAGCGCGGGAATTTTAAGGCCTACGCAGGACGTAGGCTTCAAAATTTTGTTCCCATTACCACGGAAACTGCTGTAAGAAGACTTTGTGCAAGCCAAAGTCTTCTTTTTCCCATCCTTCATTATGCCGATACCAGTTACCCAGATTTCACCGAAGACTAACTTAATAAACGGCTTCATAAACGAGATCGATGATGATTTTAGCTGTGTGGCAAAATCTTCAGTGGATACATCGGCAGGCGTATTGCGGGGCAGGCCGTATGGTGGCATAGCGCTAATGTGGAGGAAATCCCATCTTCCTGATGTGTCAGTAGTGGAGTGTAGCAGTGACAGGGTGGCGGCGATCCGTGTCAATGTTGTGACACGATCTTTCTTGGTGTTCAGTGTCTACTTACCCACGGATAAAGACGAAAATATGTCTGAATTTACAGACTGTCTTGCCAGTATTGCCTCGATTATTGAAGAGGATGATGTGTCGGCAGCTTACATCTTAGGCGACTTCAATGCGCATCCTACGGCGAGCTTTGGGCGCGAGCTGGTGCATTTCTGTGAGGAACATCGCTTGGTATGCGCGGACCTCAAAACGCTCGGGGTTGATTCGGACAATTATACTTTTATAAGCGAGGTGCACGGATCTCGACGATGGCTAGACCATTGTTTAGTTACGGATGCTGCGTGGAGTACAATATTATCCATTAAAGTACTTTATGGTACATATTCTTCGGACCATTTTCCGATGCAGATAGTGTGCAATGTGAATGGTGTAGCTATCTCTGACTCAACTGTAATCGATAAGAAACAGCCAAATGGCAGAGTAGTGTGGGGTAATAGGGATGCTGGTCAAGTTGAACGTTATTTTAATTACTGTAAATCTAAATTTAATATGATGAATGATGATTTAAATTGTACAAATTGCGAGATGAATGAACCATGTGAAAGAATGACTGAACATTTTAGTTTTATTGACAATTTATACTGTGATATTATTAATGTTTTAAAATCAGGTGCTATAGAAACTTCAGGTTCGCGTCCCGGTGCTTGTAAAAAAGTGAAAAGAGTCACAGGGTGGAACATGCATGTGCGCGAGAGCCATCAAGAGGCGCGTCGGTACTTTAATTTTTGGATAGATGCGGGCAAGCCGTCCACTGGTAAGGTATATGAAGACATGTGTAATAGTCGGAAAAAATTTAAAAATAAGTTACGATGGTGTCAGAATAAGGAAGAAATGATTAAGTTAGACATGTTAACAACGCTTAAAAAAGAAAAGAATTTTACAAAATTTTGGAATTCGACTAAAAGCCTTAGTTACAAACAAGGTCTGCCTATATCGGTGGATGGTTTGCAAAATCAAAAGGAGATAGCAGATATGTTTGTGAGTAAATTTAAATTGGAACCAGTGCCGATTGGAAACGAATTCAAAAATATTATGTGTAAACAGAAACCTATTGAGGATGCTACTCATTCTATCGTTCAGTTCACTCCAGAAGATATTCATAAAGCCATTAAGCAAATGGGGCGTGGCAGGTCACCTGGACATGACGGTTTGAGCATAGAGCATATCGTATGTGCAGGTGAGATGCTACGTTTCAAACTATGTTCGATGTTTAACTTATGTCTAAAATTTGCATACCTGCCTGAAGCTTTAATGAAATCTGTTGTTGTGCCCATAGTCAAAAACAAAACGGGTGACTTAAGTTCAGCCAGCAACTATCGTCCTATCTCACTCGGCACTGTAGTGGGTAAAATATTAGAACGATTGATCCAACCGATGCTGCAGCAATCTATACAGATAGATGATGCACAGTTTGGTTTTCGTCCCGGTCTTTCAACAGACTCGGCGATTGTCAGCCTTAAGCATACTGTGAGTCACTATACAAGACGTGACACGTCAGTCTACGCATGCTTCTTGGACTTGAGTCGCGCGTTTGATCTAGTGAATTATAATATACTATGGAGGAAACTGCGCGATTCAAAAGTGCCAGAGGAGCTGGTCCGGCTGTTGGAGTACTGGTACGGAAATCAAATCAACAATGTTAGATGGGGTCACGCGACTTCTGAAGACTATAGACTGGATTGCGGTGTTCGCCAGGGCGGACTTACTTCTCCGGATCTCTTCAATGTGTATGTAAATGGTTTGATCGGTGAACTGAGAGGCACCAGGATCGGCTGTCATCTGGGGAGTACTTGTGTTAACAATATCAGTTATGCAGACGATATGGTGCTTCTCAGTCCATCGATTGGTGGTCTCCGGAAGCTGGTTTCCATTTGTGAACGTTATGCAAGCGCTCATGGACTGAAATATAATGTGGCGAAATCGGAGATGATGGTATTTGCGGCTGGAAGGGGTCCGGAGAACGTATTTAATGTGACTTTGGCAGGAGCTCCTGTTGGATTGGTAAAGCAGTTCAAGTACTTAGGACATGTTCTTTCCTGTGATCTTAAAGATGATAAAGATATTGAGAGGGAGAGACGGGCGCTCGCGGTTCGGTGTAACATGCTTGCTCGAAGATTCGGTAAGTGCAGCACAGATGTTAAAACAACCTTGTTCATGGCTTATTGTCAAAATTTCTACACCTGCCAGTTATGGGTGAAGTTTCGCAGGGCTACTTTAAGCACCATGAGGGTGCAGTATAATGACGCGTTCCGTATCCTCATGAAGCATCCGCGTTACTGTAGTGCGTCGGGTATGTTTGCCGAGGCGCGGGTGCCCGATTTCTTCGCTGTCGTTAGGGCACGAATAGCATCCTTCTGGGAGAGGCTGCGTTGCTCTGGAAACTCTATATTGCAAGCTATATGTGACGACTATACGTGCCCAATTGCTAGATATTGGATGACAGTGCACCGGGAAGCGAATCGTAAGTGAATGTAAACGTGCCTTGTAAAATTTGCTTTTTAATTGTAAATTTTATATAAATTATTTTATTTTAATTTTATTTGTAATATAATTGTAATGGGACCTGTGCCTGAATAAAGAAATAATAATAATAATAATAATAAAAAATAATAAACTTGAGAGACTACAAATCTTTGCATACGATTTATATTTGCACTTGGCAAATATGATCACATCTCTGTATATCGCGCTAAGCTCAAATGGAGATCCCTCCTAGGCCAGCGACCTGGATAAGACGGGTGCCCGGTTATTCCAGGTCCTTGGCGCTTCCAGCGGTCCCAAGGCCGATGCCATTGCGGCTAGGCTAAGGAGGCGCTGGACGCAGCTGACGTCCGGGTGTCCAGGCCCACCAAGTGCGCAGAACTGCGCCTTTCGGACCTGGACGACTCCACCACGGCCGAGGAGATTCAGGCAACCGTGGTGGAGGCCCGGGGCTGCCCCTTGGAGGCGGTAAAGCTCGGAGCGATCCGCTTCGGCCGTCGTGGACGGGGGCAGCAGTTGTGGCCGACCGGTGGTTCCTCGCGATAGGAGGAGTGGCTAGGTGCTTCAGGCACTGTCGGTTGGCCACGTGGGGGTGCAGTGCACGGCGCGCCGGACCGCTGCTACCGCTGTTGCCAGCCCGGTCATACGGCCGGAATTGCTCCGCCGCACTGCCTTAGTTGTGCGGCGGTGGGCGAGCCGGCCGACCACAGGGTTGGCAGCGGGGAAACGAAGCTGCGAGTAGGGCGTTCCGCATCGAGCTCGCGTCGGGATGCGGAGATGGTTCTATAATGGATCGCCAGCTCCGCATAATTATATGTATCTTATCTATGTATTATATGTTAAATATAGTAAGTCATGTATTTATTTTTCTAACTGTTTAATTAAATGGCTAGGCGAGCACTTAAATGTCATCGATCCAAGCCATTTGCCTAGCCGTTAAATTAAATGGCTGAACACCATTCAGGCTGTTAATTGGACGGCTGATTAAGCTAGTTGGCGGCGACATATGTATAGCCTTATAATATCTATCACCTTTATATAATGAAATATCTAGTATGGACCACAGTTCAAAAATATATATAAAGAAAACTAACTCTTCATTTTGTCTCTAGCTTGAATCAAAACGTAGTAGTTATTTATTCTCTTTAACTCCATCCCATGGTTGCCTGGAAGAGATTGCCTTGCGCGATAAGGCCGCCAATTGTATGCTACAAAACTGGACTATATTGTTATGTGTTCTTTTTTGTGTACCATACAATAAAGAGATTTTCATTCAAACATTCATTCTTCCTTGAGATTAGATATAGGGTGACCTCTCAATCTCAAGAGAATGGCCTGTGACAGAGCCTCGTACATTAATCGACAGGCGGGCCCCGAGGGTCTGGCTATCATACACCTCAACAATCGCCAGGTTGGCCCCAAGGGTCTGGCTATACCCTTGGGGCCCACCGAGGCTATAGCTAGACCCATCACACACCTCAACAATAAAAACAATATCAATTTTACGAAAGGTAAGTGATCCGCATTGAAGGTTTGCTTTTTACATATTTATTAAACATATATAACTCTTTACGGCTAATAATGTGGTTCATTACATTGTTTTAAACAATTTGTAAGTGCTCGCAAGCCGTCTTTAATCTACCTAAGTTTAATTATTTGATAGTTTAAAATTCAACTCCTCTAATCCATAATCTATTTTTGTATGAACAGCAACACTGGTAACTATATTTTATAATTTCAGGCTAATCTGTCCAGTAGTCGGCACCGCTGCGAGTTTAATGGTTTGTGTGTTTGAAAGCATGGCCTTCTTCCACTATTTATCAGTAAAGGACTACTACCTTGCAACCGAATGTTTCTGCTACTGGGTGATTAGCGGTGCCGTGCCTACGGTGACCATAAGCGTGAACATAAACAATAACAACCTCTTTAATGTAATTGAAAGCATGAACAAAGATTTCATAGCTTTTTGTAGCATGGGATCTAAATACAGGTAAAACAGATTATGTTAAAACAACAATAACAGCAGTTTATTAAACAGGGCCTTTCGACAATACAATGGGTCGTGTGGGTCTGACGACAGAGGTGTCACTTAAAATATCAAAGTTCAGCCGCTCTTAAGCCATACTGCAAACAGGATTACAGTAGCATAGCTTACGTATTCAGTTCAATAGATTGATAAGTCCCCATTCCTTAATCTTCTTCTTCAATACAGGGCGTCCCAAACTAATGGGACATGAAGGGAAAGTACCTTAAATATCGTGGATAATGTATTTGCTGAAAGAAGACTTTATGTAATTTTTAAAAGTTAGTAGGTAATTCTGCATTCATAGATTTTCAAAAAATTACTTTCTTCGTCTGGGAATCGAACCGACCTAAATGCCAAAAAAATTACCCTGCTTTTATGATGCCAAGCGAAAGAATAGCTAAAAAATAGATGTGCATCTGGATTGAGTGATCTTTTCTTATATTTCAACGAAACCAAAGCGTACATTTAGTCAAAAATTGTCGAAACTTATAACCGATGTCCAAAAATTTGTCACTCACAAGATAATGAAGATATTGACCAATATGTCGATCACTCAATACAGACATTTTGCAAAATGGCTTCAAGCTGAATCTTAGCCGATACTTACTCCGTGGACAAAATTTTCGTATCAAAAATTTGTACCTAATTTGTCACATTGTTTTACAAAAAATCTAGAAACTAAAAGGTAAATCCAGGAATCTATGACAGTTTCATTGGATCACTCAATTCAGACAAATTTAGATTGAGTGATTCTAGAAATAGGATATTATGTAGACATAATAAGTATTTTTTATTTTCGCCATAAATTTAAGACTCGAAAACATTTTTACAAATTGCAATCACAACGCCAATATTAATAGTTAAGTAGTTATGAGAAATTAAACCATTTTGAATTCGCTGAACTGAGTGATCGTTAGAAACGCATGCAGGTAACTATCCCTTTTGTTTAAATGTACACTAACTGCGTTGAAAATTTGTACTACTTTGTGACTAAAATTTGGCATAAAATTCATTTGTTTATGTCATTTCATTTACGAGATATTCGTTTCACAATTAATTTTCAGAGGAAAGTGCAGTAGGGTGACCATAGTAATATGAGATCATAAGAGAATTAAAGACTATATAAAATGTTTGTCAATTTTTATTTAGAAAGCAAACTACTCTTTTAAATCGCAAATTACGTAAGTAAGTACATGCAAAAAAATAAGTGATTCATTTTTACTATCATACATTTTTTGCATATTATCATCATAGCAAACCATGCGTCCATTTATATACCCGCGTGCTCTATAATGACCCATTCCACCAGGATGCATAGAAGCGATGAATTCTATACCTCCCAGTAATCTGTAGGACTTCTTTTTTATTAACATCATTTCGGGCACATCATGTAAATTGACTTTTTCTGTTCCATTTAAGTCCATCGAAATAACATTTGAAAGTTCGTAATTATAGGCAGCAGTACCATTACAAAAACAACAAGTTCCCTTTTCATCGCTAAAATACCAAATACGGTTATTATATTTAGATTCAATGACAGGAATACAATAGATAGTAGATGATAATAAAATAGTCCATCAACAGTAAAAATTTATATCTACCCTACAATACTCTATTCTTTAATAAAAATAAAAAATTAAATCTCGTAAATGAAATGACATAGACAAATGAATTTTATGCCAAATTTTAGTTACAAAGTAGTACAAATTTTCAACGCAGTTAGTGTACATTTAAACAAACGGGATAGTTACCTGCATGCGTTTCTAACGATCACTCAGTTCAGCAAATTCAAAAAGGTTTAATTTCTCATAACTATTTAACTATAAATATTGGCGTTGTGATTGCAATTTGTAAAAATGTTTTCGAGTCTTAAATTTATGGCGAAAATAAAAAGTACTTATTATGTCTACATAGTACCCTATTTCTAGAATCACTCAATCTAAATTTGTCTGAATTGAGTGATCCAATGAAACTGTCATAGATTCCTGGATTTACCTTTTAGTTTCTAGATTTTTTGTAAAACAATGTGACAAATTAGGTACAAATTTTTGATACGAAAATTTTGTCCACGGAGTAAGTATTGGCTAAGATTCAGCTTGAAGCCATTTTGCAAAATGTCTGTATTGAGTGATCGACATATTGGTCAATATCTTCATTATCTTGTGAGTGACAAATTTTTGGATATCGGTTATAATTTTTGACAATTTTTGACTAAATGTACGCTTTGGTTTCATTGAAATATAAGAAAAGATCACTCAATCCAGATGCACATAAAAAATAGTAACTCTGCTTAAGTAACATAAAGTCTTCTTTTAGCAAAATATACTATCTACGATATTTAAGGTAGTTCCTCTTCATGTCCCATAAGTTTGGGACGCTCTGTATATATGTCGCCGTGTCAGCCGTTCAACTAATTGCCTCGGCAGTTAACTAAACGGCGCCATTCAATTAACGGCCTGAATGGTGTTCAGCCATTTAATTAAACGGCAAGGCAAATTGCTTGGATCGATGACGTTTAACTACTTGCCTAGCCATTTAATTAAACAGTTAGAAAAAATTACTTATTTCTGCATGGTTATTAAAAAAATAACCACGAAGGCTTAATGCGGGAGCTACGCTTAGCTCCGCTCCCGCATTAGCCTTCTAACCTAACCTAACCAAAACGGATTGCGCAGCTATCACAATAAACCTATCACTAATATTCTGTGAATACACCTCTGTATACCTCGGAGATTTACAGGTGTAAGTATATGTATGTATGTCATTTTCTATCGTATTTCGAGGTAGTGCCCCATCTTACGATTGACCTAAGCATTAGCCAGCCAGACCGCTAATTTAATGGCGGCCTTTAGTTAACTGCCTAGGCAGTTAATTGGACGGCTGATTAAACTAGTTGGCGGCGACATATACATATAAAAGCGAAATATCCCTCACTGATTAATCACCAAATATCAGAAACTATAACACCTACAAACTTGACATTTTTCGTTCTTTAGAGGGTGTAGAAATCTGCTTAGAATGGATTTTACGAAACTCCACCCCTAAAGGGGGAAAATGGGGGTTGGAAGTTCGTATGAAAGCCCTATTTTTAGAACCAACAGACTTAACAATTCAAATGTATGCTCTACACTTGGTTTGGAGGGGTACTAAAAATGTATCCTTAGAGTTCAGCCCCTTTTTCGTGTTTAAACATGGGATGGTAGATTATGTGAAAGTCTTATTCACTCTACGCGTACGTAGTAGCGGGCGGCCACTAGTACCTAATATATTTAAAAAAAAGGACGAGGAAAGCTATTCCGACGGTTTTATTGATGTTTCCAGACAACCATTCTTGATGGGCCAAATAAAAATATGGCAGCTGTATACTGCATGGATGGGGTATGCTTCATTCACTGGTTTGCTGTACACCGTATCACCTGTACTACTGTTAAGCTACCAGACTCTATTCGTGACGGAAGATGAACACACTTCCAGGCCATTCCAGTATCCCGTATGGCTACCTCATGATGACCCTAACAGGACCCCAAACTACGAATTATTATTATTTTTGCAATGTTTCTTGAGTATATATTTTGTTTTAACATATAGCGGTAAGTAGTTTTTGAATACTTAGCAGTTACGCACTAACGCTGCAAGGCTGCATAAATGTACAGAGTGCTATCGTGGGCGTGGCAGTGGTGCTATAGTAGCGCTAGACTTGTGTGAGGATACTAGAAAGTATCCTCACACAAGAATACTGTTCCTTCGCGTAATACCAGAGTGCCATACGCATCAAATAAAATATTAAACAGTGCAATTGTTCAATTCTGGTTTATTGTGTTTGTTATTGTCAAAAAAGGGCTTCATGACCGAAAATGGATATTCTACGGGAATCTTTAACAAGGCTATTTCTTAAGGCGCCCTGCCCTGACGACTGACTGACAGTCCACCTGCTATCCACCTGCAGTTTTTAATCGTATCCGGCGGCCTGCAGTCCTAAGCCGATAGCGCCCACACACAAAAGCGATTTTGGCCTGCCGGCAATTCCCTGTTGTCAGTTTTGCGACCATACACTAGAAGTTGTGAGTCGTCAGTTTTCCGCCGCACGATCGCCTGCCGGCAATGGTCTCATATCAGTTACAAAGAGACTACAAAACAATGCAAGCGATTTTACCTTATTGATATTTTCTTGATTACATGTTTTTTCGCATAAATAAACGCCTCTGATCACGAATATAAGAAAAAAAAAAACTCGATGCTATGTGATGTCAATAAGGTCGAAAATCGCTTGCACTACGTTATTCTTATATTATTGTAAGAAATACGTATTAGCTATTTTAGACCTTGGACATAAGAAATATAGACGATTATGTAATAAAATTAATAAAATCTTAGTAATAACTGGTGAAGTACATGACATCATAATGTTATTATAACTCAGGCTTAAAGCGAATAACATTATTTTGTTCTGAGGTTATTAGGTTATTAAAAAATTAGGTAAAAAGTGCTGATACGAGACGTCGGTCGACAGGCCGCCGGCCGACTGCTTGCTAATGTGTGCTTGTTCGCCCTGACGGCCTAGGACTGTCCGGCCACACAGTATGGGATCGTATTTATCGTCAGTCCAAAATCATTAACAAAACTATAAGTCTTTCACGGCCGGCGTTGCATGTAGAATATACTGCTTCCGGGCTGTTTGGCCGTGGTCAATGTGAAACTTGCGTTCCAGAACTTGCGTATCTCGAGGCATTTTGCCGTTTTATGCCGATATCGACTGTTGGTAACTTGGCAAATTTCATGGCGATCTGTCAGATGTCGACATAACTCGACTTCGAGAAATCATCTCTACTTAGTGTCTGCAAATTGTAACATACGTGCCCTTATTTACTCGAATTTTGACATTTAAAATGTTTTGTCTCTCGTCCTCCATTTGGTCGACGAGAAGTAATCTCGTGTAAACTTTTCTTGTGCTCGGTTCATTTTGGATCAAAATTAGTACCTTTGTGCGACTGCAAGCCATTTTCGACCTTAATGACATTTCCTTTGTTACGTGTCTTTTCGCATTAATTGATGACTCTGATCACGAATATAAGAAAAAAAATTCGATAGCATATCATGTCAATAAGGTCGAAAATTGTTTGCACTATTTTTTCTCTTTTTTCATACCTAGCATCCCTAACTAGTCTGTGCTTTCGAGCAAATGGCCGTATCGGGCCGATTTTATCCGATAAATGTTTAAAAAATGTGTATGCCATAGACAACAATTGCAAAAGTTTGACGCGACAAAATATGTCGGCGTTACTTCGCTCGAGAAGACTCGAGATGATATCTCATCTCGATTCGAGATATTTGACGACGCGCGCATGTTAGCCCTGCTGGCCGGCGACTGACTTGCGACTTATGCCAAGCCTTGAATCACGGCTGTATTTATAGGCACGGTCGGAGCGGGGAATCGACTCACTCGATTCTGATTGGTCGAGCGCTGTGGCGCGGACGTACTCGATCCTGATTGGTTGTTTGCACTGTGATACCGAGTGGCTCTCAGTGCGATACCGAGTGGCTCTCACTTGTCGTCGCCCGGCCCTGCGCCACTGAAGATGTCGACCGCAGTGATCGACGAAACGTCTGGAACGCAAGTTTACATCGACCACGGCCAAACAGCCCGGAAGCAGTATATTCTACATTAACAAAACTGTTTTTGTGATTAACTAACAGGTTTATATCGTCCGGCCGTCGTCCGGTAAACTGTAAGTAAGTGATCGCCTTAAAACTTAGCTTAAACTGCAAAGATTTATGATCTAATATTAAAGTTTCGGTTTAATATAACATGTAACAAAACTTACTCTCGAAACTTTAGGGGTTGATCAGTACCCGTAATTATGCGATACAAAATTATACGTTATTTTTTCACTTATTATTTAATATAACGCTCATGTTATTATGCAAACACTGCCACCGCTCACGGTACACGGCTCCAAAAGTTAGCTTCTCGTTGCAACCCATATACTGCACATATCGATGTGGTGCGGTTAGAAGACGCAATGATGTAAATTATTGCAGTCTGTGCAACTGAATTGTAGAGAATTGAATCAACCAATTTATTTTTCCGACACATATTTTCCGGAACACAAAGTTCCAAGAATTTATTTTGTTCCACCTTATGTATCTACCGCTAAAATCAAAAGTATAAAAATGCGACCGCTTTTTCCAATAACGTCTCTAAATAATTGCGGTGCCCAAAAATCTCCTCTCCTTTGCATGAGAAAAATGTGCAGGATGGTAAGTAAATGAGTAGATACATAAGTAGGAAATAGGATACAATACAATTTTCCAGTTTTTGTTTACGTTTTGTCCCACATCTTACTACACTATTATAATGTATTGCAAATGATGGTCTTACACTTGGAAACTATATTCGATGGTTTGGAGGAAACAGTGGTGAAGCTCCCACGCACTCATGAGCGGAGACGGGAAGCACAGCTTGTACTGAACCAGAGAGTTGGTAAAATTGTGAACATGCATATATCTGTCATAAGGTAAGGCTTATTTTTATCATCATCATTATCTATACTTACACTAGGGCCTCAACTTCTGTACATTGACCTCACTATACGCGCAGTAGCGAATCCGGCGAATAATTGCGAAGTAAAGTGGAGCGACCACATGTCACACTCCCGTACTCTCCCGCACATCACTACAACGAAAACAAATGGCACCAAGCGTGTACTTTTTCGTAGATATGTTTTTTTTTTATAAAATTGCCGTTTCATTAACCTTATTAATACAATTGAGAATAAATAATGCTAATGAAACGAAAAAAAAAAAAGAAAAAATGTTTTTATTTTTAACAAAACAGATTTTTTTATGCCAATATGTAGTGTACCCGAAGTACTACCAGGGGCCTTCGGCTTCAGGCGTGTTCCCCTTACACACGGTATGTCCTGCTAACTTGAGTTGTGTAACTTGAATTCAATTTCAGTTAGCTGAATTTCAACTCGAGTCGTATTTTTTCCGAGTTGACTCCACACTTCAAGCTTACTCGATTGTGTAACCGGGTCGAGTTTCTCGCTTGGACTTTAGTATTAGTGAATGGTGATAGCCAAGCAACCACGCGCAGGGCACATAGTAACTTCGGGCGGTTCCTGCATCTGATGGACTTAGAGCCAACGGCAACGCCAGAGTACCATCAATGCGACGCGAGCGTGAACTCGGAGTTGCACACGCTCACCGATTATTCGGTGTTCGAGACGCCGAGGCGGGAGCTTGTGACGGCCCTGGGGGTGAGAGTGCTCACGCTCTGCGCGGATGCGTGGGCAGCCAGCGCCGAGTTAGGGACCGCGTGGTGCCCCCTCCCGTGGAGTGCCAGACCGAGAGGAACGGCCCAGGGTCAGCCGGAGTGCGAGGGATATGTCCCGAGACAACCTCACCTTCGGCCTAGCACAACGACCCACAGACGGCGTGCGGTTTAGTCGGTTAGAGTTCGACAAAACCTCCCCAACGGCTCCGGGGGGTGTATCCGTGGGGATTTACCTTCGCAGTTCAAGTTTAATCCAATCCAGCATATCATCGACCACAGTTTTCGTCTTTTAGGACCATAATACTCCCAATAAGTTAAACGGAACATGAATAGAGGTACATGCCTCGTTCAAGTTACTGACCTTCTTTGATATGTTAAATGACGCACAACACACCGCCCCACGTCGTCCGCTCCCCGTGTCTGCTCTGTACTGCGCCCTCTGCTAGTCAGAGGCAAAGGAAGAGGGTGCAGCAAGCCTCTCCCCTGTAAGTTCACTCGCGCTCCCGCCTCGGTCGGCCTACAATGTAAGTGTATGTGCCACCACACGGCACTACTTTAGCTATTTTCTCTATGTAAAGTATAATAGTAAGTTTTAACTTCTTTTACAGGGGAGTTAGATCTGCTTCGGTTGTTTACGGACCCGTGTTGGCTTACCTAGTCACAATGGTCTCTATCGTTATATGTTTGACTATGTATAAATTCGTAGCGGTATGTATATATTATAATTATTTTCTAATTCATTTTATTATATATCCTGAAGCGACTACTATCTGTCTTCCACAGCTGGGCGATATCGTAGTATTACAGTTAGATCAGTGTGATTACGAGCACGAATAATATTCGAATTCATAACGCAAATGTATCCAGCTAACGCAGCAATGCGATTGGCTGACTGCCTACTGTGAACCAATCGCAATGCTTCATTCTTTCAATACGTTTAAGTTATGAATTCCAATGTTATTGGTGCTCGGTGCACAGTTGTTGGAATTTTTATCGCTACAGCTACCCGTAACGATGGGCGTCGGAGGGCGCAATCCGACCTCCACCCCCCATGAGCGCGGGCCTGAGGGTGACGGGTGGAGCCGCTCGTTACTCTAGCAGAAGCAGGCCACGGCGGCGGCGCGCATCGTAGGACGATGCGCGCTCCCCCATACCGGGGGTGAGTCGGGGACCGCGTGGTCCCCCCTCCCGAGGAGGGGCCAGACCGAGAGGAATGGCCCTGGGTCAGCCGGGGTGCGAGGGATATGTCACAAGACAACCTCACCTTCGGCCTAGCACATCGACCCACGTAAAAAAAAAACCCGTAACGATTGCCATAGATGTTCATATAACAACCGGGACCGACGGCTAAACGTGCTTTCCGAGGCACATCTTTCGTTGCTCTTGACTATTTGTTTTAAAGGAATTATTTCATTTGTATGATGACGAGCTGTTGGCCACGGCTTCACCTGGATAGAATTTTGAACCCGTTTCCCATAGAGACCGATTCCCTTAATTAAATTTAGTCATGATTGATAAACAAACATCCAGGCCCTGACCTGGACCTGGATTAACTTTTAAACTCTTGAGTTTCATGATATATAATTAAGAGAACGGAAAATAACGCGACCTATACCATTAACGCGTTCATTCCCGTTCACTTAATTTGAGTGACGTTTGTTTCAGAAACTTGAAGAGAGAATCATCGATGTTCTTAGTATTTTGTTATTTACGGCCGCTTGCGTGGGACTGTGGATACCGTGCTATCTCGGCACTCTGGTGCGGAACCAGGTTTGTGCTCACATGGCTGGCGTTATGAATGTATTAGGTAAACGAACTCCGAAGGGTATAAGTTAAAAATTGAAATGATTACATTTTAAGACAATTTTATTCTATCGGAAGTTCACTCTTTCAAATAAAAAAGATATTTTTAAATCGGTTCACAAATTACGGAGAAATTGATGGTACACCGTTTATGGACTATATATGGTATGTGCGTCGAAATTAAATAACCTCCTCCTATTTGAAGTCGGTTAAAATACGATTTGGTATCTGTTATACTCCCTGTGACCCTATTTAATCATTTAAGTAGGGTGTATGATCGTGCTATTCGTAGTTTTTAGTACTTTTAACGTTGGTACGACTTGGTATGATCAATTAGTATGAGTAAGCAATACGCTTGCGGGGTGTATCCCATCTGCCCCGGTGACTAGGCCCGGTGCCGGGCCTCATGGGAAAAAAAAAGTTTTAACTGGCCCGTTGATATGTTTAGCGGGCCAGATGACACAAATCAAGTGCTATCGTCCCCGGTAAGGGGAAAATAGTGGATACGCCACGTAATTTGTGAAATACTAACAACTTGCATCTATGAAAGGGATTGAACTTACGCCACGGGAATAATATTTGTGTCTTCTTCACCATTAGCACAATGTATACTGTACTTTTATAATAAGTATATTTCATGTTGAGATTTATGACACAAGTTGATATTGCGTCATACACAATAAAAACTGATTTTTGTATACTAAGCAGTTTGATTTATAAGTTCAATCCCTTTCATAGATGCAAGTTGTTAGTATTTCACAAATTACGTGGCGTATCCACTATTTTCCCCTTACCGGGGACGATAGCACTTGATTTGTGTCATCTGGCCCGCTAAACATATCAACGGGCCAGTTAAAACTTTTTTTTCCCATGTGGCCCGGCACCGGGCCAAGTCACCGGGGCAGATGGGATACAACCCGCTTGCGGTATGATTTAAGAACAGTATGAATTTTAGTGTCATGAAGACAGAACAACCCGGTTTCCGACGGGAGTTACACAGCTTTTGTATTGATTATCGTGCTGGCTGATCACAAAGCATCAATTCTTTAACGATGTCAAATTCACTCTATATTGGAGATGCGGCGCTGACCTAAAACCACCGGGTTGTCTATAATGCGGCTACCACACGCCCAAGCTTCACCACAGTTATGCCTACGCAGACAAAACTGTGGTGAAACTTGAAGCCATCGGGAGGCCGGCCGTGGGGCTTGCACAGTGGAGTACAGTTTACCCAGACAATTGGCAATTCGTTAGCCGACCTATTGTAGAATAGGATAATGAAAGTTGAAGATTGACACGTATTTTCACTTTTCTATTCTATTTTACTACCGTATTGCCTAGTGGGGCAGTTTTACCACATCCTTATCTGTAGGCGCAGGCTGGCGGCTGACCTGCGCAGGTAAGACTATGGAGGAACTAGTGCGTGTGGTAGGTGTATAACTATCTTACATCCTTATTTTTAAGGCTTTTGCTGTCGGAGAAGCATGTTGGAAATGTGGCTGGCATCGCACTTCTCTAGGTCAGCTGGTACGCTCGGATCTCACTATAATTATCCAACAGGCTCAGCAGCCCATCACTATAAAGTACACTGGATTACCAAGCATAGAATTGGAAACCTTTTCAGCAGTAAGTATTTTCAGATAGGTACTCAGCATACACCATTAACTTAAAGAAGGAAAGTAAGGAACTGATGTTCTACACACAGTCATCACTACATTGTATAAAACAAAGTCGCTTTCTCTGTCCCATATCCCATATCCATTTGTATGCTTAAATCTTTAAAACTACGCAACGGATTTTGATGCGGTTTTTTTAATAGATAGAGTGATGTAAGAGGAAAATTTATATGTATAATAATGTTTAATATAGTAGAGGGTGCAGCGGGAACAGGATCTGACGCCACGCGGGCGAAAAAATATTGGCGGTACTAAGTTCGCCGGGTCAGCTAGTTGTTAATTGTACATACAAAGGGATATAGGGACAGAGAAAGCGACTTTGTTTTCTACTATGTAGTGATGTAGGTACCTACATAATATTCTGACCACATAACATGTGTGTCTATTACAGGGAATGAGTAAAGCATATTCTTACTTCAATATGCTGAAGCAAAGATACGGTTAATAGTCAACTGAGGCGGTGTGGGATAATATGTAATTCATAGAATTAGCCCGTAACTTCGATAATATCCAGCATAATAAGAAAAATCGGGAAAAGACGTTCTTAATTTAGTCGTTTCCGTTTTCAACCAATTTTTCTAATTCAATTTTTCTACTCGCACGTTAAAAGTATGATAATAATTCCGCTTTATATCCACAGCAAAAGTACTTTCTGTTTTCTACCCACTGCACAAATTCTTCTGTTTTTTACCCTGAATTTTAGTAGATAACCTACGTATTTTTTATGATGTTCTCGAAGCGTTCATCAGTTTGCACCCTTAGCAAATAAAGTAATACTGTTTATATACTGTTACTACTGTACTGTTACTACTGTACTGTTACTACTGTTTATGTATAATAAAGTAATATTGTTTCGCGTTAAAAGCAAATTTTTTTTAAAACAAAGTACTTCGTTCAATTACCAAAATATATGTAACCATCACCTAATGCCAAATGGGTATGTTATTTTGTTTGTGAATTAGATTCCATATTATATATTCTAGCTCACTTACGTACTTATATTTATATTATTATATATGTAATAGAAGTCACTCAATTATAAATAAATAAAACTGAAGTAAATTATTGTGTTTATATTACTAATATAACCGTGTTTTATAATGATCGCATATTATGTTATCCAGACCAAACATAGACTATGTCCTTTCCCAAGGTCTGATCTACCCCTATACCAAATTTCATCAAAATCGGATAAATGGTTTAGGCGTGAAAGCGTAACAGACAGACAGACTTACTTCCGCATTTATAATATAACTTATCATCATTACTAAGCAGAATTTCTTTGGTCATCACACTCAAAGTTTAAGCGATTGGCACCAAAGATAACACAGGGAGACCGTTTTAGTTTCCACTATACCTACCAACGGATGAATGAATGAATGAATGAATGAATGAATTTATGTCTAAGAATATGGTACATCGAGGTCTTAATGTTATTACAGTGGTCATACATATTCTACCATGAAAGGTGTAGAAATATTAAGTTTTACAATAATAATAATGTCAAATAATAATAGCTTATGTCACACATGTAATTAATTAATTATTTCATTGGTCATTTATTTGTTTTACATCAGTCAATATATCTTTAACATTGAATTGTAAGTAGCGGAAACATTTGAGGATATTTTTTCACAAATAGACACATTTCAAATATATAAAGGCAAGGAAGTGGTAGAATTTTTAGTTCCTTGAAAATTGGTTTGCAATGGTCCCGGTATCCAGCTCCATACAAGGCTCTAACACATTTCTTCTGTGCTATAACAATGCTTTCTACTTCTACTGAATTACCCCATATAACGATACCGTATCGTAGCACTGACGAAACGTATCCGTGATACGCTGACAGAGCTGTCTCTCTGGAAGCTATCTGTCTCAGTTGTCTTGAAGCGAACACAAACTTATCTAATTTTATACATACATTTCCAATATGCTCTTTCCAATTTAAATTCTTGTCTATAATAATTCCAAGGAACAGAGTTGAGTTAACAGGTTTAATAAATGTATTGTTAATATGAATATTTGGTGTAGTGCATTTCGAATTATATGTTTAAAACTTTACTATTTTAGTTTTATCGACATTAATCTGTAAGTTGTTGTTTTGTAGCCATTGCCCTATTTAATTCTTGATTAGTTTCACTTTCTATTTCAGATTTATTTTTACACTTTATCATGAGAGTCGTATCATCAGCAAATAGTATACAGTCATGCATAACATTTCTACTGAAGTCATTTATGTAAATGAGGAACAGTAAGGGCCCTAACACACTCCCTTGAGGAACGCCACAACTATTTGTGTTTTGATCGATAACGTAGCATAAAGCGACTCCCGTGTGACCTCCACAACTCAAGTACAAGACATTTGACGGTAGAGAAGTTCTGTTGTTAGACATGCCTCAGACAGCTGTCGGACTTTTTAAGATTTCTAAGTATCTACCTGAAATTCCATAGATACCTGGAATATCCTGGAGTTATTTGGGAGCGAAATGAAATACCGTGTCGATTCAATACCGTGTAATTTCAGACTGCCCTAGAGTAGAACCATAGATAAGATATATACTGATCTCTATAGGTACCTACATTACAATCCTCCACCCTTATTTTTAACTACCATAAGTTTAATATAACAACACAAAAAAAAAATATATATATATATATATATATCGGGCACCTAACCTATCCTAACAAAGCAATTCATACAATTGTTTTATTAGGACGGAAATCCATTGTACGACTTATCCAAGTGATAATACAAGAATAGATAGGTAGATGCTAACTATGCTACTGATACTATTAATCAATATCAAATCCCCATCTAACTACAGGCTTAATTGTGCGTTTGGGACGATCTCGCCTGGCTGGGGAGGCAAAGGGCGACGGTGCATTATTTTTACTCCTAGTTACGTTATCAATGTTACCATCGTCCGCGGCACTATGTGCAACGTTTGGCGAGCGGTGTGCCGCGGACGGCGGCTGCTCGGGCAGCGCGCTGTCACTGTGCTCCGCGCGGGCCCCGGCCCCGTCGTCAGCGCGCGGCTCGACGTCTGCTGCCGATTCCGGTGGGGGCGCGTCACTCTCGTGTGTAGCGACTTCAGGGAAAACACAACTCGATCGTCGCCTCAATTGGTCGATATGCCTATGGGTGGGTGACCCATCACAAGCCTTAACTGTATAGTTACTTCTACCGGTACGATTTATTATTTCACCTTCACCCCATTTTTGGCCCTGACCAAAATTTCTGTACCAAACAGAATCTCCCTGTTTCAGTACCCTAGCGGCAGTTGCCTCATTCTTGGCGGTTTCTACTTTATCACTATTCGAGCCTTGCTTTATAATATCAAAACATGTCCTAAGTTTCCGACCTTGTAACAGATGCGCGGGCGTCTCTCCGGTCGTTCAGTGTGGGGTGTTGTGATACATCAGTAGAAATCGATTGATAGCTAAATCTACATTTAGGCCCTCACGGCGGGCCTTCATAATGGTTTTTTTTTACTATTTTTACGGCGTTCTCCCCGGCCCCATTAGAGGAGGGGTGATAGGGGGCAGAAAACGTTTGTCTGATGCCATTCCTTCTCAAGAATTCAGCAAATTCCTTACTCGAGAACGGTGGGCCGTTGTCGGATACAACCTGTCGTGGCAAGCCCCAGCGGGCCCATGACTCACGTAACTTACCTATTGTAGCCTCTGCGGTAGTTCGAGACATTCGAAATACTTCGATCCACTTTGATCTGGCGTCGACCGTCACTAGGAATGTGTTACCATCGATGGGTCCAAGAAAATCCATGTGCACCCGTTCGTATGGTTGATGAGCGCGCGGCCAGGGAACGGGCGCGGCGGCGGGCAGCGCGGCGGACAGCTCGGCGCAGGTGCGGCATGCGCGGCACGTCGCCTCCACAGCCTCGTCCACGCCGGGCCACCACACGTAGCAGCGCGCCAGCGCCTTCGTCTTCACGATGCCCATGTGCGGCGCATGCAGCTCCCTCAGCACGGCGTCGCGGCTCGCCGCCGGCACCACCAGCCGCCGGCCCCACATCACACAGCCCAGCTCCACATACAGCTCCGTCCGCCGATTGTAGTACGGCTCCAGCTGCTTAATGTCTACCTTACCGGGCCAACCATTCTCGATGTATCCCAGTACCCTACTCAGTAATGGGTCCCTACTGGTTTCCTTCTTTATCTGACGAGAATCAAGCAATAAGGCGTCGGATGAAAAGTGCAAGTACGTCTGCTCCGGGGGCTCGTACTTGTCGTCATCGCCCACCGGTAATCTCGACAATATATCAGCGCCATTGTCGTTGGTACCTACGTATTCAATATCAAAATCGTAGGCAGATAAGATCAGCGCCCACCGCTGCATCCTGCTCGCCGCCACCGTAGGTATGCCATTCTGAGGACCAAATATACTAACCAAGGGCTTGTGATCCGTTTTAAGAAGAAATTTCCTACCATAAATGTACTGATGGAATTTCTTGACACAATGGACGATGGCCAATGCTTCACGGTGTATCTGTGAGTAGGCACGCTCCGCGGAGGTGAGCTTGCGCGATACATACGCCACCGGGGGCTCCCGGCCGTCCGGCGTCCGCTGCGACAGCACGCCGCCCACGCCGCGCGCGCTGGCGTCGCACGTCAGCACCACCGGCAGCGCCGGGTCGTAGTGCGCCAGCACCGAGCTACTTAACATTAGTCGCTTTACCTTTCGGAACGCCGCTTCCTGCTCGCGCTCCCAGCGCCAGTGTCGGCTCTTCAGGAGCAGCTCGTGCAGAGGGTGTAGCATATCACTGAGGTTCGGTACAAACCTTGCATAAAAATTAACCATGCCGAGGAACGATTTTAGTTCCGAAACATTCTCCGGTACCGGCATTTCTTTTATCGCCCGCAATTTATCCGCGTCAGGCCGAATGCCATGCCTATCTACGATAAACCCTAGGTATTTGATTTCACTTACCAAGAAAGAGCACTTGCTCCTTTTAACCTTCAGGCCCGCGCTTTCTAGTCTTTGAAATAAGGCTTCTAATGATTTTAAATGCGATTTTCTATTCTTGCCGGTCACTATAACGTCATCGCAGAAACACTGCACGTTTGGTATGTCCTTTACTAAGTCAAACATGATTCTTTGAAATATACCACTACTTGAGGATAAACCATAAACAAGCCTATTATATTTGAACAATCCGCGATGGGTGTTCACCACAGTGTACCTTTTTGAGTCCTCTGACAAACATATCTGATTGTAGGCTTGTGACAGGTCAATTTTTGAAAATTCCTCACCACCGGCTAAGTTAGATAGTAGGTCATCAACCCTAGGCAAGGGATACCTATCGACCATGAGAACGGGATTGAGCGTTACCCTGAAATCTGCGCAAACGCGCAGCGCGCCGTCGCTTTTGTTAACCAACACGAGGGGAGTGGCCCAGTCGGAGCAGTCGACGGGCTCAATGACCCCGCTGCGCAGCATTGCGTCGAGCTCGGCGTCAACGCGCTCCCGCAGCGCGTAGGGCACGCACGCGCAGCACCGCCTCGCCGCCCGACCACCGCCCCAGCCCCCCGCTCAGCACCGCCTTATGTCGGTTTGTAGTAACTGCAGCTCATCTTTTATAGAATTCGCCGTGAAGTACATTTTGACGCGCTCGCAATATAATTTCCAGTTGCCATTGTCCATGTCAAATTCTTTGATTTTACCAACAGCCATGGTTGCACTATAACTTTTTCGTGTCGCCGAACACACATTAACGATTTATCACTATAAATCAACTTTAATCCTCGTCGCCAATGGAATATCCTGGAGTTATTTGGGAGCGAAATGAAATACCGTGTCGATTCAATACCGTGTAATTTCAGACTGCCCTAGAGTAGAACCATAGATAAGATATATACTGATCTCTATAGGTACCTACATTACAATACCTAGTCGTATCGTCGGGATGTATTCTTCTAGAGTACGGAGGAGTCTTAATATGGTAAGAATGAAGCTTGAATCTTAGTTATCATTTAGTTACAAGTCTCTATGATAGCATCTTATTTAAACTTATTTATTTATGTACTAGCTGATGCCCGCGGCTTCGCCCGCGTGGAATTCTGTTCCCGTTCCCGTGACAGCTTAACCCTTATTTAAATTTTTCTCGCCGTAAAAACCATCCTTGAACTTCAACGAACATTTAAAAAAATTGGCCAAATTGGTCCAGGCGTTGTTGAGTTATGCACTTACCAACACATTTTGCGATTCATTTTTATATTTCCTAATATCAAATTATAGAAAAAGAGTCTCTACGTCTCCTCGGGTCCCTAATCTTAGAAGAAGCCTACACCTCTTTTATAGAGGAAAAAAATGAACATTTTAATACCATTTCGGACCGCCTACTCAAAATTAATATCCATTCGGCTTTCGCTATTCTCCGGTATTGTCTTTTCGTTCCGAAATTCACCCATGCTCTCAGGTCTACACCATTTTGGAAACATTTAACAATTTTAGAAAAAATGGACAAAATTATAGAAATTATACTTACTAAAATTTTAAATGTGTCCTTGAATGACCGTGCGTCACTACAAGCGTCTCTACCGATTCGCTTGGGTGGGCTAGGTATTCGCAAAATTTCAGATGTCAGCTTACCAGCGTTTCTGTCTTCGGTCCACAGTACGAAAGAATTAAGAATTAAAAAAAAGAAAGAAAACTAGGAAAATCCTTGCACCTATACTAGTTAATTCTGAAGTATTGTATAAGACTGAAGCAGTGAACGCTTGGAAAATAGCTTGTCCAAACACTGATCTCCCAAGGAACCTTTTCTTACAGCGTCAGTGGGACGGGCCGCTCTGCAACTTAGTAAGATAAATTTAATAAATATTTGCACTAATGCTGCTGAGCGTGCCCGTTTACTGGCAGTTGGAATCGGGTCTTTGGTTACAAGCTCGTCCGTCATCTAACGTAGGGACTATGTTAGATGACATTACTTTCCGCATCGCGACGTGCCTCCGCTTAGGTGCTCCGTGTGTTTCTCCGCATCAATGCCGTTGTGGAGAAGCAGTTGACCGACTCGGACACCATGGCCTGTCGTGCTGCAGCAGCGCTGGGCGAATTCCACGGCACGCCAGCCTCAACGACATAATCCGCCGTGCTCTTGTCACCGCTGGTGTGCCAGCTGTGCTTGAACCAAACGTTTGGCGCGCGACGATGGCAAGAGACTGGATGGTATGTCATTAATGCCTTGGAAAATGGGTAGGACTCTGGTGTGGGACACCATTGCCCCTACCCATATACCTGGCACGGCTGGCTGTACCGGTGCTGCTGCAGCTTCTGCAGAGGCGCTTAAGCGGCGCAAATACTCCAATATCATTGGAGATTATGAATTTGCGCCGTTTGGAGTCGAAACGTTTGGGCCTTGGGGTCCGAGCGCCCGCAATCTCTTCAGGGAGATTGCGAAGCGTATGGTCGACGCTTCTCAGGAAGGCTGGCCTCTTTTTAGGTCAGAGATGCAATGCTGCCAGTCTTCTGGGAACGCTACCACAAGAGGCATGCAATGCGGATGAATTACACGACGCATTTTAACTTTTAGTTTTAGTTTTCTTTTTTATTTTATTTAGTATTGTGTATATATAGTAACTTTATTAATTTAATTTAATTTTTATTTACTTAATTTAATATTATATTAGTAATTTCTTGACATGACTGTAAAATTTTGACGTTCATATGTGCTCTTTATGTGCCTGAACTGAATATATTATAGATACACTTACATGGAATTTATACAGACAAGTGAACTATTATGTACAAAGGCGAACTCTAAAATAAATTTTATTAAGATACATACCTAATAGTTTAGAAAACTTATTAATGATACTAAATTTAATTTAAAACTAGAAACTAAACCGACTTAAAAACAACTAAAAGACATAATTTGTAACATCCTTATCACAATGTTCTAGCATATAAGTTGTTATGTAAATGAGTTCGAATCCGAGTAAGTCCAAGCATCTATTTTGAGCTATATTGACGAGCTGATTACTTTTTGTAGTTTTCGGAATATTTTTATATCAAGTTTTAAGAATAAAAATGAACGAACATATAACATTCCGTAAGCCTCTTCGGACCAGTTCATGGAATGACTTAACTGCAGAAAAAGAGGATTCAAACTTGTTTGATGAAACAATTAGGAGCCTAAGGAATTCTTCACTCAACAGCGGTGGAACTCAGTCGGACTAGCTGGAACAAATTAAGAAATTGACTTATGATCTACAAAGTGCCCACGGAGAAATTGATAACTTAAATATGGAGATTTTAAGACTAAAATCGGACCTGCAGAAGCAAAGTATAGTATTAGAAACTTATAGGAAATTAAACACTTCTGTTAAAGACTTTATGAGCCCAACTTTAGAGCGCAAAGGCCATTCAAATCAGAATACGATAACGCCTGCAAGAAAAAAAGTGCAATTGGTCACTAACTTTCAACACTATCGCCCAATAGAATCATCAGGCACCAGTGAAACACCTTTAAGTGTGGGGCATGTACCATCTCACCACACAGTACCCGCAAAATTATCCAATCAAAAAAAAAGTGAAAACGATGCAACTGGATTGGTGGTTACTCAGCGGGGTGGTATTAATTGTTTCTTGAATTCGTCATCGTCGGATAAAATTCATAATGAATCATATATGTACCACCGCGTAGTATCACATTGAAGAATAATGGAAAACACAGAGTGGCAATTTTTGCTGACCAAACGGGTTACGGAGTTCGAAAAACGCTGCAGAACTTATTAGGGCGCGATTATAATGTAACGAGTTATTTAAAACCTAATGCACAGACTGACCAAGTACTGACGTCATGTGAGTCACTGTGCAGGGACTTCACAGACTCAGATTATGTGATTGTTCTGCCGGGTACGAATGATTGCAACGTTTTGAGAATGCAATCTCTTGTATACTATTATATTCTCAAATTGAAACATACAAACGTCTTTATCGGCAGTATATGTAAAAATAAATTTCTGAATGAAAATAAATTAAATCTGGTACTACAACACATTTGCTCTAATTTTAAAAACAATTCAAGGTTTGTTGCTCTAGATAGTATTTTGTTCAATGGTAAAAGACTTTTAAATAAATTGAGCGCATGTAGAAACTTACTCAGAGAAATATTAAATATAAATTACAGAATGAAGTACTTTAACTATTGTCAAAAAATTATTAAAAGATAATCAAAATGTTATGCACCATAAAAAAAGTTGTAAAAATGTAGGTATACAAACAGATAGTATTCTGATAACTAATGTTAGCCAGCCCTCTGATGGGATTGCTTGTAACGGGTCGCAGCCTGATACTGTTTGTTTTCGTCAACAATCGCAGTGAAATGATTATGAGTAGTATGAATAGTAATAATGGTTTTTCTTGTGCCGAGTTAAGTATCTACTATCAAAATGTATGTGGCTTAAATAATAAAAAGGATGAGTTGTCACTTTACATTGAAGGCTTGCCGAGTACAGTGCACTACCTTTGCATAGGTGAGCATTTTCTTAACGATAGTCTGGTGAAATTGTTAAATTTTCCTAATTATAATATGGCATCTTATAGTGCTAGAATAAATAAGACGAGGGGCGGCACAATTATATTGGCGCGCAAAGACAGGGAGTGGGAAGAGTTGCCCATAGCCAAAAAATTGTATGAAATGGAGGCTTTTGAAATATGTGCAATCAAGGACCGAGAAACAGGAGTATGTGTGTGTTGTTGCTACCGCAATCCGTATGATAAAAACCTTATAACTTTCATGGACAGATTAGAACAATTATTAGAACATGTATTTAATAAAACCTGTTGCCTGTGTGGTGATTTTAACATAGACCTTTTAGTGCAAAGCAAGAAACACAGTGATTTCTTGAGTTTGATAACGTCTTACAATTTTAGAGCTCTTATCCATTCAATTACTTTCAAACGAAATAATATCCAATCGTGTATAGATAATATACTAACCAACTTGACAACAGATTCTATACGGTCTTACGAAACTGATCATAATGGGTTGTCGGACGGACACGCGGGCTTATTGTGCAATATGTCAATGGCTAATGCTACAAATATTAATAAAAATAATATGATATATGTAACAAAAATATATTTTAATTCGGCTAATAAAAATACGTTTCGACAAATGTTACTTAAACAGGATTGGAACTTAACGGGAATAAATATATTTATCAGACGAATCAATGAAATATATAAGAAAGCTTTTAGGAAAAGGACAAAACCAGTCAAATTACAACGTAGTTCTCAATTGCGTTGGGTAACTAAAGGTATAAAAGTGTGCAGTAGAATGAAGCGCTTTTTGGTCACAGGTAAACGGAAAGGCGAGCACGATAGTATAGCCAGTTATAGAAACCGCTATATTAGGATTTACAGAAATGTTATGATCAAGGCGAAAAGACTAGGAGTCCAATCTGAACTAGCGCGTTCCAATAATATTTCCCGAGACGTCTGGAAAATAATTAACAGACATAGGAATAAACACAAACCATGTAAGGACACCATTGCAATTAAAATTGGAGACAATACAATCACAGAGCCTCAAAAAGTAGCTGATATTTTAGCGGAGCAGTTCGCTTCAAACACTAACACAAATTTCACTTATAATAAAGACAAAGCTGTACAACTACTTAGACAGAGCACAAACAGGGTAGAGAATGAGCTCGCCTGGAATGCCACTACTGCTACTGAAGTAAAAAAGCTTGTTGGCCATATGAAGTACAAAACTTCAAGCGGTTATGATGAGCTGCCGATAACTGTGATTAAGGATAATATAGATATTTTAGCAGAGCCCCTTAGCTTTTTTTATAACGAGTGCATGGAAGAAGGCATTTTCCCTGACCAGTTTAAGATTGCAAGGGTAATTCCCATCCACAAAAAGGGGTCTAAACAGGATCCCAGAATGTATAGGCCTATTTCACTTTTACCAACAGTCTCAAAAATCTTTGAAAACTTATAAAATCTAGACTTATGAGACACATGAATAGTAATAGGCTATTAAGTCTGAAGCAATTCGGCTATCAGAAAGGAGTCGGTACTCGCGATGCTATCGAAACTCTAATTAATGATATTAGGAATAGGATAAACAAAAAGCAGAAGGTCGCTGGATTATTCTTAGACCTAAGTTCTGCATTTGACACCGTAAACCATGAATTGTTGTTGGTCAAACTAGATCACTACGGTATACGGGGTAAGCCTATGCAACTTCTGAGTTCCTACTTAGCTAATAGAAATTTTTTTGTTGAGGTAAAAGGAGTAACTCAGTACTCAGCTATTAAAAATCCTACTAAAAATCAGCTTTGTGAGCATACATTCAAATCAAAAATGCTTCGAAATGCGATTGGAGTTCCACAAGGGTCTATATTGGGTCCGATATTCTTTGTAATATTCATTAATGATCTCGTGCATCATGTGGTGAATGAATTATCAGATCACACAAACCTGGTATTATTTGCGGATGATACTAACGCCATAGTTTCAGCTGACGACATAGGTAGACTTAATGAGCGTGTGACCGAGACACTGTTGGTGCTGAGTAACTGGTTCACGGTAAATGGTCTGCAAGTTAATTCGGCAAAAACAAGTGTCATGCTCTTCAGATCTTCTGTCAGAAGTGATGACCGGCTCTGTTGCAGTCTAGATGGCAGCCAGGTTCAAACAGTCGAAGTAACAAAGTTTCTTGGCATTCATGTGGATTGCGACTTAAATTGGAAATATGAACTTGCTGTACTGGAAGATTCCATTAGTTCGGCCTGCTATGTGCTTAGAAGTCTCCGAAATGATGTTGGCATAATACAACTAAAAACTGTATATTATGCTCTGGTGGAGTCCAGGTTAAGATATAGCATTCTATTCTGGGGAGCTAGTTACGAGTATAACATACAGAAGGCTTTTACCGTTTTTACTGTTCCGTGTTTATAATACAAAAAAGAGCAATTCGCACTATGGTGCGTATCAGGCAGCAAGAGTCGTGTAGGGAATACTTCAAGGAGCTGGGAATATTAACTGTCCCCAGCCTGTACGTCCTTGTGTTACTTACCCATTTCAAAAAGTATGTTCATGAATACGAAACGGAAAATGAACGATTAGTAAGAGAAAGTACAAGGCGAAGGAACTTCAAAAACAAAACCACTCCACGGCTAGATATTTTTAAGCACGGCACTGCACATATATGTCGGTAAAACTATTTAATAAATTACCATCAGAGTTAAAGCTCTCACTTTATAAAGGTGACTTTGAGGCCAAATTAAAGGTATTTTTGTTGGAGGGTAGTTATTACTCTATAGAGGACATTTGAATTCGGCACAGGTGGAATTGCAAGTTTTACTTATAATTGATTGTGGTTTTTAATTAGTTTATAGTTTTGACATTTGTTTGATTATTATTTATTGGATTAAGAGTAGGTAACTGATTATAATTGACAATTTTATTTTTATATTACATACTAATGGACTTGCTTGACTGACCCTCAATGTATAGAAATTGTTTATATTATTGAATTTTTTTCCTGAAGTACTGATGATGAATGTTATTCTTCTTTAGTTAATGGATAAATTACATAATTATTATACATTTATATTCAATGAATTTAATAGATTGACATGACATACTTGTATTGAATTTATCTTAGGAAATTGAATTTATGAATGGCTGACAATTGAAGATTATTATATTACTCATAATTTTTGTACAATTTACTTAATATTTTTGAATTTAAACGTAGATGTGGTACCGGATTTTTAGCGAATGTTACGTATATTGGTTCTCTACCGTATGTTTGTAAAAGATTTTGCATGTATATATCCTACACAATGTAAAATTGTTTGTGGTAAATAAATAAAATAAAAAAATAAAAAATATAAAGATCTATCTATCTATCTAAATGAAATTGAAATCTAGAAGCTTTTATCAAAATAATCTTAACTCAAGGTTGAGTTCTCTTCCAGCATACTCGAGAGTGCACAGAGGAATTGCAATCCAATAAGAGAGTGCGAAAAGAAAAAATCATGTGTACATTAATGTCAAGACTTAGTAATATGAGTAGAATTACAAAAGGTGGTAAAAGGCATTACATATACATATATAACTGTTATAGATGCAGATACACATACATAAATATACAAAGTACGGCAGGGGGTAGACCCCAACAAGAAACTCAAATCGCTCATGAAGATAAATAGGAGAGTGAGGATTATGAAGAACAGAATGGAGTCAGGAAAGAATGTGAACATCTCGACGCCGCCGAATTGATAACCATGTCATTCGGAACTCTGGAACGTGATTGCACTTTCGTAGATCAAAATATGAACCGGGTATACAAATTTTTCAACAGCTCCAGCTTTTTCCAGAGTTCTTCAGTTGCGTCGAGAGCATAGTCTAAAAGAGCAAGGAGTAGAGATGGAGTAAGATAGATTCTGGTCTTAAAAATAGTAATATGAATAGGTATCCGCTTGTTCAAATAATTTTATACATATGCTCATCCCTGATTACACACACCGGCAGAATTAGCGGAACACAAAAAAAGGAGAGTATAAAATAGTTAGCTTTATTTTTAAACAACTAATAATTAAACATGAAACAATAGTTAAATTAACATGTTTATCATAAATGCATTTTTCTTAGATTTCGTAGTGACAGAGCAACGTTGAATTTTTTAGATTTTATGACGGTTTAAAATTAATTAAATAAATAACGAGTGTTTCCCCCTCATGCCCTGATTAAGGGTTCCATCCGTCTGGGCAGGCTGCGAATGATGTTGTCAATGATTTCTTGGGGCAACCTCTGCCATTCTTCAACTAATGTGTTTCGCAGCTCGCCCAGATTGATAGGAGGTGGCATTCTTGATTTGATACTCCTCTTTAGCATGTCCCAAACGTATTCAATCGGATTCATATCCGGGGATCGTGCTGGCCACTCCATTACCGTAACACCAACATGGTTTAGGTATGCCTGTACTGAGCGAGCACTGTGAGCCCGAGCATTATCCTGCATTAAAATGAAGTCGTTACCAATAAATGGGGCAATGTTCCTCTAAAATCTCCCTGATATACCGATCAGCAGTCAGAAAACCACCGTCGACTGCCACTAACTCCGTGCGAACTCCTAAACATATCCCTCCCCAGACCATAATTGAGCCACCGCCGCCGCCATTTAGTTTCAAAATTAGACTGTAAATAACGCTCTCCTTTGCGTTTTCATATTCGCTGCCTTCCATCAATCTGATTTAACAGAATTCTGCATTCATCAGTAAAGAGAACCTGCCCCCACTCTTCAAAGTCCCAATGACGATGTTCACGAGCAAAGTATAGTCGGTTTGTGAGGTGGTGTCTATAAAGTTTTGGAGATTTGGCGGGTATAAATGAGCCTATACCAACTTCCTCGAATTTTCCTCACTCACTCTTACTCTTCGAACCTGCTCCAATGCATTTCGGGCCTGCACCGCCGCAAGTCTCATAAAACTGCAATATAATGTTTTTTTCAAATGGAATTTACGAACTTTACGAAAAAGGAAAATATATTTCGAAGCAGTCGATGAATGAAAAATTAAAACAAACGAATGAAAAAAATAACTGTTGACATATTATTGTGTCCCATTTTCAAATTAGACGTTTTTAAAAAAAGTATGTAAAAAATTATAAAAAGTAATGTAACCGGCCAGTGCTACGAAAAAAATATATTAATTCTTCTTTTATTTTTGTCTTCCGCTAATTCTGCTGCTAAACCCCGATCATAACCCTAAGCAGGCGCTTGATTGGAACCCTTAAACAGACTTGGCGACGCACAGTGACAGATGAGGCGAAGAAAATCGGGAAAACGTGGAGCGAGATAAAACGCGAAGCTCAGGACCGTTCGGAATGAAGAATCACTGTGGACGCCCTCTGCCCCATCCAAGGGTCATAGGATATTAAGTCAAGTACGTAAATTCTGCTTGTGTGTGTATAATGCACAGTATTGAAACATTAATCGAAACACTCGTTATTAAAATATTTTGTTGTTGTTTCATTATTATTTGTTTAAAAATTAAGCTAACTATTTTATACTCTCCTTTTTTTGTGTTCCGCTAATTCTGCCGGTGTGTGTAGTTATTAAAAGGAACATTATAAATTATATTTTACTCAATGATTAATACGGTAAATAAACAATTCTTATATTTCTTATTCTAGTTATGAATAATGCAATAATAAAAGCCTGACATTGTGGTGATAAAGCCTGACATTGTGGTGATAATGTCTGACATTGTGGTGATAAAGCCTGACATTGTGGTGATAGACCGACCCCAACGCCGAGCGTTGATTGTTGATGTCACCATTCCTCATTATGTGAATCTCGTGAAAGCTGAGAAAGATAAACAGTTCAAATACTTGGATTTGGCCCACGAGGTTGTCGACATGTGGAATGTTGACTCAGCAATCATTGTACCGATAGTCGTGTCAGTCAACGGACTGATAGCAAAGAGCCTCGACCAACACCTGAAGAGGCTCGGGTTAGACGGTTGGATCAAGGGCCAGATGCAGAAGGCAGTGCTCCTTGATACGGCGCGCATTGTCAGGAGGTTCCTTTCCCTAACCACACCGGTAGCTTGGTCCCTGTATCCGATACCGGTGGAGCACTACTTTTTATGTTTTTAAATAGATGGTTTAAGTTTTTAAAACAAATAAAGAGGAATAATAAATGCAATAATAATAAATTAATACTTTATTGTTATAACTTCTCACTTCACTCATGCCATAAACAACATGATCAATCAATACCATTTTCATTGAACTCACTCAAAAAGTTAGCTTGAAACATTTAAGTACTTTTCATTATTGAGAAACGATTTTTTTTTCAATTCGAGTCTCGTGTCTGTCGAATCTCCATTTTTTTAAATAGAATATCTACTAGTAACGTTAATTAATAATAATCACTCTAACCCCGCCAACTAAGCTAAATTGTTTGTGGAAGGAGTAGGTTCACGTCGGTAGTGTAATGGCCAGGATTCGAACCCAGGACCTCTCGATTGTAAGGCCGACCCCTTAACAACTAAGCTACCGACGCTTCTTGCTACACCGCTACTGTTATTCTATAGCAAGTTCCTGGACGGGCACGTGGTCGAAGAGCTTGGTGACCTGCTGCAGAATCTGCGAGACGATTGTCTTCACTATAGGTGGCGATACCTCCTGGAATATGCCACGCCAGTTCTCGTTCGCAAATTGATGCACTGCATCCGCTATAAGTAGGAGGATTAACATTACGAAACATTTTTTTTTTCTCATTAAAGATTTAAGAATTAACTTGATGGCAAGCGATAACCTGATAGATATGTAAATTGTGATTGCTTAGTCTCCTCAGTTTCCCTATACGAGCTCGTAACATCGGAGATGTCCCTTGCGTGTTTATATAAGTGGGGTTCGTCATGACTTCACCTCAACTGTTCAGGTGAGGTGAATCAGGCTTGGATCAGGTCGATCGTTGAAGTCGAGACTTGAAATCCGCGTCCACTACCTTACAGGAGGAATGTTCTATCTACTTAGCTACAGAGGCTCGCCTGAAGCGTTCCAAATTCTCCTATGCTACCGTCTTGGAGCGGCGGTGGAGCTATCGGAGGAAGTCAAATGTATGACATATGTATCTGTCTTTCACAAAGTCGGGTTCGATATCGGTTATCGGAGCCTACGCCACTGTGTTGGCCCGATATCGGATCATAAAGAGACTAAACCAGCGACTGCGAGCAACCTTAATGACATTTTCTTAGTTACGTGTCGTTTCGCGTTGATTGATGACGCTGATCACGAATATAAAAAAAATCTCGATACCATGTCATGTCAATAAGGTAAAAAATTGCTTTCTGAATTCTTTTTTTTTTTTCATCCTTAACTAGTCTGAGCTTTCAAGCAAATGGTCCTATCGGGCCCCTTTTATTAGATCACCTATTGGCGTCCGACACCGATATCGGATGAATGTGAAAACGCTCTAACTATTTAACCACCGTCTCCCTTTTCTCCGATTCACTTTTTCTATTGCTAATCGATTTGAATAGATAGCATAATAATTGCTTTAAAATTTTATTCAATTAGATTGGATCATCATCAGCGTAGCGTAGTTTCCGGTTGCATCAAAGCTTTCACTGCAGAGCCTGGTGTCTGCTTACTCACGACGCGTAAATATAAAGTAGCCCTTTTATTTCATTGTGGCCTACGTTGTGTCGCGTGAACACGTCACGTGAAGTACCCACGTGGCCTACGTACATAAAACAGCGGGTTTTACGACCAAGTGTAATGTTATTGTATATGTTGAATAGTTGAACTTACAAAGTATTTTATTCCCATTGAACAAATTCTCGTATTTGAAGTGGACTCCCTTGAGCACCTCGGCTGAGTGTTTCCAGTCTATCACCGTCCAGTACTTCACACCGTTCACCATCTTCTCGCCCACTTTGAACTGGATTTTCACCAGAATGCCACCTGGAATGGTCAAGGATTTAACTTTAAAGTCTTTATTATGGTCGAACTTAACATCTCAAGAGTTTTTGTTCATTTGTATTACCACTAACATGCGTAATATACTATGTTAATTTTCCATTCCAGAGCGTTCCTGGCGTAAAGACTGATCATCGCTATCCAACGTGGAAACGCGGCGAGTGTAATATGCACCTTTCCGCCGGAAACGTCAGAGGCGGGTTCATTGATTAATTTATTGACTAAATTGTATTATGTATAGTGACTTCATGTATACTTTTATATTTAAATAAATATTTGCAACTATGTAAGGTATCCACACGAACTTGCTATAGGACAATTAATTTTATCCGTTGCTTGCCCTCGGCATGCTTCTGCTAGGGTGACAGCTGCTAGGGTAGTCGCTCAACTCGACGCAGGGCCACCTGTCACTGATTGTGAGTAGCCTCTACGCATCACAAGGAGAGCAACGCTCGAGCAAGTGGTTTGGATGCAACTGAGATTGAACAATACTCACGAATCTTGGTGGTGTATTTGCCGTCTCCTTGAATCGGCATGATGAGTAGTTTCCCTCCGAAGGTGTAGTCGCCCTCCAGGTCCACGGAACACTTCAGGTCCAAGTACGTACGCAGGCCAGCCCGCCTGGAACAGACGAACAACTCACTGCAGTTCTGAAGGGCAATGGTAGTTAGCAGTAGCACACAATGGCTATATACTGGAATGGTTGAATATAACAAAAAAATCGTATTGAGAAAAACCACGGCTTGACCGATAGATGTCAAAGTACATAAAATTTATTATCGTGTGCAACCAGCTGCTGGAGAAGGTTATATCGGACTAGTTGTATATGAGGTTTTCTCTTCAGAGCACAGGGTCCGCTTATTTCTTCTTGGTTTATCTAGTTTTATGGGAGCGGCGACTGTCATCTTACCTCCCAATCCAAAAGAAAACCCTGCATCAGAGAGTTATTTGCACTGCACTAATCAGCACTTATTAAGGCTTGCGGTCGACTTGGCCCCGCAGCTTATACGCCTTCGAATATTCATTGACCGAGCTAGCGAAGCGAACGAGAGTCTCTGTTTTGACAAGGTGGCGGGTTTTGCTTTTGTCCGTATCTATGTCGATTTGTCAGTTTCCGTCTAAAGAGCTCATTTCACCAAACTTGGCATACATGTTCTTTGATTTAGAACACAACTTTTGTCGAGGGCTTTTTTGATAAGAGGGGAAATGGGGGAGAAAAGGGAGAAGTTTTCTATCACCGTATTTATGAACGGATCTTGATGATTTTTGGCTGAATAAGGCCACAGTGTTACTACTACATACAGCGGAGAAACGCCTTTGATGTCGGCCGATGCCTCCGCTCGCGTAAGTACCTATGCTATTCGTCGCAAATGTGCAAGGGGTGTCAGAAAAGAAAAAAAGCAAACAAATGTAATTATTATGCCATCATTTATTTGAAATACATTTACATGTTTTGTACTGCAAGATACTTTCGTGAAACTTTATTTTTAAATGTTTTTAGATTAATTATTATACACGATAAATCTATTAATTGATGGATAGGTACTTATGTAAATCAGCATTCGTTTACATTCGGAAATGCGACGATTGTCGACGAGAGAAAATAGTTGTAGGTAGGTACTGAATAATTATTGATTTTTGATTCATAAGTCCTAACTATTTTTGAATAAAAGAATTCAAAACGCTTTCAATGTTGGTGTTTATTTAACTACATTTTTCGTAACTTCTATCGATAGATTCTAGACGTTACTTTGAAATTATAGAAATAAACTTACCTTGCGTTACGGGGAAATCTATGAAATCATATATCTTTATTAGCACTTGATGTCGAAAGACATACGTACACGGAACAATAGTACTCTTACACCATTATGATATGAAATGAAAACGTACACGACGCGTCACAAGTTCCCCTCCGTTGCTCTGTGTAAGTACATTCGTCGCGCTACTGTATGTAGTAGTAATACTGTGATAAGGCCATGATTCCTGACAGGTTGTTGTGAAAAAAATCATGCCTCGTTAAGGTAAACTTCGTTATAAACAAAAACAGATGAGGTAAAAGGGGGAAAGTTTGCTGTAGCGTTTTTTTAAGAACGGATCGTCATTATTTTTTGTCGAAATATCCAGGGTTGTTTAAAATAAAAATGTGGAAGATGCTAGCACAGGGCACTCGCGAGGTCAACTGTTCATAGAACTACTGCGAGTAGTATAATTATCCCCTATTATTTAATTACTTCTCTACGGTAAATCTGTCTGACTTACTTTAAATTTAGCACCCGACAATTACTAAGTCCCGTAACCGTTGTGTTCCTGAAGTCCATCTCTAGGCCAGCTTGGTTGGTCTTCACGCGGTCCATAAGCATGGGGTCCATTTTAGCTATCCCGAACTCAGGCACACCGGCAGCTAAGACCGGGAGGGCCTTCTCCGCAGACATTTTCAGACATTTGACGTCTTCTTCATGGCAAGGAGTAATAAAAGATGCTGGAATACGATATAGATTAGATAGGCATTGTAATAACTAGCATTGCTAGTAATTCCATTATCGAAGAGCCACCGTCACCTCTGGTGAAATTAACAACAAGTAAGAAGCGATTTTATACGTAATAATCTTTAAGTTTGGGCATAACAAAAATGTAAAATGTTTTGTTGGTTAAAAGTGCCCATAAGTGCTAAAAGTTCATTAGTTTGGTCGTAAAAAAAAGCAGCAGCAGTAAAATAATAGTCCGGTTGTCAAAAAAGATACCGAACTATATGTACTTCTTCAGTTGCAGTTGCAGTTGCGCCCTAACTGATAGGACAGCAGTAATTCCAAGTAATTCGGTGAATGATCGATAGTTGCAGTAGTCCGGTTTTTAATAAAAACACTTAACTAAATCTATGCAATTCTTCAGTAGCATCAGTGCGATTACCGAAAAAACACCATATTATTGCTCCATGGGTGAATTTCAACAAATGCTATTTTTTTATCATATCGGTGAACTTTTTCATTTATATGCTTTTTGAATATTTTTCAGGCTTTATGTAATCTTTATGATATAATATATCCCCAAATTTAATATCATCAATGTATCATTTAAGATTAAGGAGAAAATTCAGTTAAAATTTTTGTTTCCACCGACATGACGAACCGGCACCGATTATTTTTTCTGTACACCGATATGATAAGTTTATCCACCGAAATGACATGCATATCCAGAGATGTGATAATATATCCAGCGAAATGATAATCTATCCACCTTTGAATATCATAAACGAAATAGTTAGAAGGTACCTCATTTTTACAAGGGTGACTTAAAACTGAAGACCGGACCTGAAGAAGATCATATCCAGCGAGAACTGAGTTCTTGGCAATCCAATTAAAATCAATTTTTTGAAATTATATAGGTACCTATTTTATTATTTTTACTTTCTTCTTTTGTTATTATCGATAATTAATTTAAAAAAATGACGTTTATTATATATTGACGTTTATTAAAATGAAGTATTATAAAAATAAAAAAAAATGATCAACCAAATTCTGCAGTTATTTTCTTTCTAATGAAACTATGGCTTAAATCAATGTAATACATAAATGACTGATTGGAGGATAACCCGATTCAAGTATTAGTAAATTTTTAATTGTATCTTTCATCAGCCTTTTCTGTTTTCTTTTTTATTCCATTTTATGTAACAGTATCATTTTTACCTGGGCAAAGAATTGATGTCGTTATTCTCATAAATCTGAACGACAATCTTAAGGATACGTTTTTGCAGGTCTGTATTATTTGGCTTCATCGGGATTTGTCTTACTTCTAAATTACTCTGTTTGAATTTCTTAAATTCTTGATCAAGTCGCATGTATCTCTTTTTGTACATCATTTGCTCTTTATTAGCCTTTGCCAATTGTTTTTTAAATCGCATATTTGCTGAGATTAAAATTTTTGATATTTACGAGACTTCATTTGAATGTTTTGATTGAATTTAATCGTTGCAAGGGACGATTCTAAGTTAGGACTGTTTGGGCGTGCTTCAGTGACCAATGCGCGGTCACTGAAACACTTGTTTGGTTGTTTCGGGCAACATTTGCCTTAGCCTTCTGCTCTGATAATATGCACGACAATATATTCTTTCCAGCAAACTCATTCTCTCATTTTCTCCTCCTCTTTTAGTTTTAGGCTCGGCATTCTTAAACATAATATATGTACTTACCTACTATTTTTTAACTAGAAAATATTTTATAGAGAAACCTTTATTGCGTTCAATTGCTCCACCTCACCATCATCATCTCAGCCTATAGACGTACATTCCCGAATACAGACCTCCCCTAATGATACTTTTTATCCATGTACGTATTTATATGTATGTTCTATTTTTTCTTTGTATACTTAACGAAATCACACGGAATCTACCGATATGATACAACGACTCACCGAGATGATAAAATGATCTACCGATATGATAAAGCAATCCACCGATGTGATAAAACTGTGCATTGATCATGAATCAAAACACCGATATTAGATGTAAGACACCGATTGATTTTTTCTTATCATTTTCGGTGTAAATTATCATATCCGTGGTAATAAAGACCACCGATTACAGCGATATGAGAACAGCGACGTGAGAAATTACACACCTTTTAGAAAATTAGAAAAAATGCATAATATCTAGAATAAATTCAATAACAGTCAATGAAGCTAATTCACTTACTACCCCTATTAGAACCAAATAACAATAATAAAACTGCTCATTACACTAGAAAGATGCAACCACCGATAGTATACAATAATTGTCCGGGAGCAACTTTAATGGCATATATACGTTATTGGCTGGAATATGCAACGATTTGACACCCATCCGTCCCAACTGCGCACTAGCACGGGCTAACGAGAGAAATAAAATTGGGGTGGGGACACTGTCGGACCCGTTGATGTAAAGTTAGGTGTAAATTACTTTTGTCCAGCGATATGAGAACATTTTGCTGGACAAGTATGTTTGTGCCTCTCATTAATAGTAATCGTTAGCTATGTAATAAAATATACCATATATTACTAAGAAAACTAATATTCTATGAAATACAATAATTTATATACCTAACTTACTTATTTTTATCAGTGTGTAAGCTTTTTTGTTTGTAAAAAAAGTAGAGGGACAGCACCGATGTGAAAAAAATAGAGGTTTATGTATTTATTTCTACCTTTATATATAGTCCTAGCCAAAATATATCCTTGCCACAACCCAATAACTACCTATTGAATACTAAAAAAAATAATTCAGATCAATATTCCTTTTTTTAAATACTAATTTCACCGAAGACAATAAAAAAAGCCATTTGGGAAATTCACACCCATGCCTGATAAAACAGCAGATTTATTCGCTGGATACCTAATCGAAAGTTGCATTAGTCCGATTGAATTACCACTGACTTTATAATTTTATTAAATTAGTGTATTAGTTTCCGAGCCGTTTCAATACAAAACGAACAATCACCAAACATAGCCTATGTCCTTTTTCAAGGTCTAACCTACTCTTACACCGGACTCGTGGTCACACATGGTGTCACACCAGGGTGACAGTCAGGAATATTTTTTCTGTTTATCACACACCGCAAATAATACAACGCTTTTTATTGTCTCTAGTCATTATGAACCAGTGTTGTTTTTATCAATATATAAATTAAAATTCGTTGAATCTACCAAATTATATATTATTAAGGTAAATTGCTAACGCTAAATACAAAACGCTAAACAAATTGACGAAGTTGTTCGATGTTGGAGGTCAACTTAGTGTTAACAGAAAACAGAGGAAGAACATGCGCGATACAAGATTTTGAAATCAGCGCAACCCTTGCCGATAATAAGGTATCAAAGCTTGTTTTTAAAAAGGTTTTAATTTCTTATTTTTCACTTTTTAGTATTATAATGTAGCAACAAAAAGTTACTTATCGTTGTGGTTTTCCAGAATAGTCACTAAGTTCAACCCGCGACTAGTCCCTTACAGGGGAATGCTCTGACTAATGAGTTACCGAGACTTGCCTGAAGCGTTTCAAATTCTTCTATACAATCCTCTTGGGGCTTACATTTTCCATTCTTAATCGACAGGCCTATATCCCCGGGTCCTTTAAGCGAAGAGTGAAATGCATCTGATGATGCCATCAAGCTGAGTGCCACCATTGTAACATGGTACGTGCCTTTAAAAAAGGGACCTTTCCCCCGTTCCCACCTCCGGCTCAGGTCCCACCATCGGCGACTTTCAGAATGTTCACCCTTAAAAACTAACTGTACGAACATTCAAAACTACACAAATTATTTGGTCCGATCATCAATTTTCACGTTTATTTAAACGGGGTTGTTTTATTTATTGGTGGTGTGACAAAGTAATTGATTGTCACACTGGTGTGCCAACTTGGCGTGATCACGAGTCTGGCATCCAAAGGAGATGGAAAATGGTGGGCCCAAATGTAATAAGTTAAATTCGGTTTAAAAAAATTGTCATACTTTTTCCTTTAAAAATACATCACATTCCGTTATATCATCAAGAGCGGCGTCGGGATGATCGCACACATTTTTCCATACTTGTACACTGATAGTGTCAACTTTTTCTTTCGCTAACCTCATTATTGTATCCATATTCATTGATACGTTTTTTTTCGCCACGTATCCTTTTATCATTGCCCATATATTTTCTATTGGGTTGAAATCCGGGTGGTAGGGTGGTAGAAGAAGGACGCTGTGACCATGTTCTCTAAGTAAAGTGTCAATTTTATATTCAATAAATCTTTGTTTGTTTTGCAGTATCAATTGATAGAGTTGTGGTTTAAGCATCGATGTAGAGTGATAGATATTGCGATACTTGAGCCAGTCAATCATATCTTGTTTACGACTATTTGAGTTGGGAGCGGGATTTTCTAACGAATTGTGATAAGATGCATTGTCTACCACCACAACGCTATTGGGCTTTAAATTTGGAATTAATTGCGTTTGTAACCATTTCGTGTAGTTTTCTGCATCCATATTGTTATGGTAATCACCACTTTTTTGATTTGCTTTGAACATCAGCAGTGCATTTGGTATGAAACCGTCCTCTCCGCCGGCATGAACTGTAATTAAACGATTTCCTATAGAAATTGGTTTCTTCAAACCAGAAGTGCTGCCATCTGAATAAGATTTCGAAGAAATGTGAGTCGTGTCTATATATGTTTCGTCGGTATAAACGACTGGCCGGCCCTGAATGCGATATTCACAAATTTTAATCAAAAAATTTATACGTAGATAACGTATCTCATGTTTTTCCATTAGAATTTTTCTATTTACTTGTGTCTTTTTCCATTTAAATCCTAAAAGAGACACTTCTTTACGCAATGACCAAATTGAACCTGGATAGTTTATTTCCGTCTTCAACTTTTCATGTATTCGCTCCATAGTTGGCACCTCTTTATCAGTAATGTGAAAGTTATGAATACATAGTTCTTCGGATTACCGCTTTATCAAAATCGTCAATGATAATTATATTTTTCCTGCATCTGGTCTTTTTCGGAGATTTAAATTTGCTTTCGTCTTCCAAAAGATGTTTGCCTTCCAATAAAACTCTTTTGACAGTGGACAGCGGGATTTCCGACGATGTCGCTACCAATTGGGCTGATGTAGTGACACTTTACATGTCTTTATCGTTTATGTCTTTAAAATAAGTATTTAAATTACACAATATTTCTTTTACTTGCCTATTTAAAGGTTTTCTTATTATTCGTTTATTTGTGTTGGCAGCCATTTCCCTAGTAAATCGAACACAAAAACAAAATATTAAGAATTAAACACGTCACGCTACTGACAGTACAAGAGGTGAAGTGTGGAAGGTGCGCGGCGGAGATGCATCGCGCGGGGGATGCACCGCGCCTCAAGCCGATTGTTTAAACCGGTTTAAACCAAGCAAAAGACGCGCCGTGCTCTAGGCCGACGTCACACCTACACTATCTATGTGCACTCACACAAATGCAAAGCTCAGCTTAGGCCTCGCGGACTGTACCTAGATAAGTGTTTTTGGACAACGGGACTACTGCAACTATGGATATGACATAGGAGGCAAACGAGCAGACGGATCGCCTGATGGTAAGTGATCAACACCGCCCATGGACACCGGAAACACCAAAAGAGTTCGGCCTTTAAGGTGGGAGTAAGCCCTCTTCTTGAAGGTTTGAAGGTCGTATCGGTCCGGAAATACCGCAGGCGACAGTTGATTCCACAGTTTAGCCGTGCGAGGCAGGAAGTTTCTGGAGAAACGCACAGTTGAGGACTCCAACCATCCAAGTGGTAAGGATGCAAATGTTGTCGCGTAGGGAGTGTCCTATCAGTTGGGGAACCATAATACGGTGTTTTTTGGACAAACGAACTGATGCAACTGAAGACTTGCATATAGTTTAGTTTTTTTTTTGACAACCGGACTACTGCTACTAAACAGTCGCAGTAGTCCGATCATCCGGACTAGCAACCGGACTACTGCGGCTAAAAGGACTCAACCATCTTTCTCAGTTCGTCAGTCTCCACTCGAGACCTCGTAACCAGCCATTGTCACTACAATTTGCTGCGAGTTATATTAGTAACTTCGGTTTTCAAAAGTTTATCCCCTGACCCGCTTGTGTATGTGTATGGAACCCTCAGTTCAGCAGACTCGCACTTGATAGTCATTATTTTTCATAGGTTTCTCAAGTGTTTCCTTCTTCCTACAGTCCCGGGTCTTTTAAGCGAGGCGTTAAAAAGCATCTGATGAGGCCGCCAAGCTGAGTGCCACCATTGCTAACATTGCTAACATGGTACGTGTATGTAATGGTGACCCTCTTTCTTGAGACTTTACCTTCAGCTTACCATCAGGCGAGGTAAAATATTTAAAAAAATCACGAGTACACCTAGAAGCTGTGGATTTCGTCCTCATTCATTTTATATTCATTGTTCGCCTTTATTCATTTTTCAATGACAACTATTTAATAGGTAACTAATTGAACTAGAATATTTATATTTTATGAGCAGTGTATCGTATTTCTTAGAATATTTTATCAGCGAAACACTGATGTAGAAATAAAAGCCTTTTAACGAACAAATTAATAAAGGTTGATTAATTACTTTTCACATTAGGAGCTTCATCAACGTGATAAGCAAACACATTTAGAAAGACTATAATGGTTTTTCATAAAAAGAATATTAATAACTAAAGGAATTGCGGTTTTGACAATTCTGACTAATAGATATTTGTACCTATGCATGAACATGGTTATTTCCATTGGTCATCGGTCCCAGTTATCATACGAACATCTATGGCAGTTGTTACGAGCTCCTGGAGCTCTAAAAAGTTCAGTGAAAGTCAAAGATTTTTATTCAATTCAGAACAACATGGTTGTTACTTATTGACGTCATTAATAAATTCTACTTAACCTAAGTTTACCATCGCTTCTGAGGCACTGGTGGGAAGAAATGGCGCAACAAACTCCACTGCGGTATTTTTTCAGACGTCAATTTAAAATATTTATATCCTTAAGGCTAAATGTGGACGAATCTACATTTGTCTCGTGACTAAATGAACAAAAGTATAAAAAACTTTATAATAAAATCATCAACCTAAGTTAAAGGGCATAGTTCATAATCGGCTATCGTGAACAAGATGCTTGCAAATGGTTATTAGTGCCATTAATTAAATATCATTTTTATAAAGATATTGGTGTTTGGTTTTTGTATCAACTTATTTCGTTGAATAAGTAGTATTTCAATTAATTTCAAGGTACAGCTTTTTGGTTATTCATTTTATTTCCTTATAATGTCGCCAAGATATATTTAATAAAAATAATCGATTATTAATATAATCGTTACAGATTATTAGAATACTGTTTTTCCCTAAAACTGTCCCTATTTGAATAATAATAAGTACTAATATTATCACAGTCATATTTTACATCATACTAAATATTATTTTGAGTTCTAAATTAAACATCAATAAATCGAATAATTAACTTCATTCCTCATTTATCGATACCGATTTTCATAATTATTTTTGGAAATATATATGGCAACACAGCTAACTGTCATTCGCTTTGTTTTCGTTTGGCACTGTTGATACGCCTGATACGTTGATAATTGAAAATGAGCCCCCTAAAATCCAACCACACGTCCTGATCGTCCACCTGAATCTCGTGGGGGGCGGACACACGAAAACAAATTTACTGGCGTGGCTAACGTGGCTCTGGTATACTACTATATAATGGCGACACGCCAATGTCGAGTACGACATTGGCGTGTCGCCATTAATCTTCTTAATATATATAAGTGGGTTCTGGGCAAAATTCCCAGAGGCATTGCCCTATGCCACCCACCGCGTCGCAGGTTGCGGATAGCGAAACGGCCTCCAGATATGGAGGTTAGCTGCTTTGGCAGTCGCGGACAGCAGGGCGATCCATCTTGAGGGGTGCTGGGAAATCTTCATGGCGGAGATCTCTCTACAAAAAGGCACGCGACCCAATGACAAGGGATGACAGTGGCGAGTTGGAGCCGCCACTCAAATCAAAGCTCGGACCCGGAGAAACCCACTTCGTTAGCCTTGGATCAGCTATGGGCCTAGGAGACACAAACTCCGAAATTAAAGTAACCGCTGCCTTGCGGTAAGATGTTGGTTCATCAAAGGCTAGGGCGTCACCCCGATATCCTGACGTGTGGTACCTTGGGAAAGTGCTGCACTATTCTCCCAAAAACCTACATGAAATGAGTACTAATGATAAGAATGTTTTGCCATGCGAACCGGCTAGCACCCGGCGCTTGCAGGCATCCGGGCCTGCAAGTGAGAAATTGGTTACCGAAGACTGTAAGGCGGTGGGTACCCAGGCCTCCTTACCAGTGAATGCTACTGGTCTTAAAGAAAATAATAAGAAGCTAACGCAACAAGTTTTCCATCCAAGTCTGTTCTTGGCCAGACCTAGAAGCGCATCCCTGAGCACCACATTGGATGCTAATATTCAAACAAGCGAACAGATTGCAACAACACCGCAACAAAGACCAACGCAAGAATTATGGCTAAACGACCACATACCCCTAACAAAGAGGAAAAGAGTAGAACTCAGTCCTAATCACAATCAACACGAAAATAGTAAAAAAATAACAAAGACTATGTATACAGTACCAACGCACAATGAATTGAAACACTGGAAATAAGTGATGAACCCATTAATGACACGATACCAAGGGAACCCGAACCGGAATCAATATTTGTCAAAATCCTCAAGGAAATTTTGAACCAAATCACAGGATGTATGTACACAATGACAACTATGAAATCGGGCCATGTGGTGAAAGTTATGCCTGGTGATATTGATACTTACAAGAAAATAAGAGAGAATTTTATTTCCAAAAACATTAGTCACTATACTTATAAACTGAAAAGTGAAAGAGCCTATAGAGTGGTACTACGTGGGTTACATACCTCTGAAGACCCTGAGATCATCAAATCTGAACTCAGAGAGTTGGGACATGAGGTCAGAAATATTGTCAATGTAAGGCATAAAACAACAAAAGAAGGACTGCCATTGTTTTTTGTAGACTTAGAACCCAAACATAATAATAAAGATATCTTCAAGGTACAGCATTTAAACTACATGAAAGTTTCCTTTGAAGCCCCCTACAAAAAAAAGGAAGTTCTACAATGTAAACGATGTCAAAGATTTGGTCACTCCAAAAACCAATGCAACAGACCATACAGATGTGTTAAATGTGGAAATGATCATCCTACATCAACCTGCCTTAAAGAACCGAACACAGAAGCAACATGCGCAAACTGTCAGGAAAAACATCCAGCCAGCTACAAAGGTTGTAAGACATACAAACAGTACAAAGAAAAAATATTCAAACCAAAGGATAAACCTACAGGGACTGAAAAACCGGTTGAACACTTAACTACAAAATTTCAAGACACAACAAAATATACAAGGACACCAAATCCGGCAAGAACATATGCAAATGTAGTTCAGCAGGAAGATAATCAGAAAGTAGAATCAAACTTTGTAGGTCTCAATGAACTAAACAAATTAATGGACCAAATGTTCAACAGATTTCAATCAATCATGAGTTCCATGATAGACAGCATGATGAATCGCATGGTTCAGCTAATAACACAGATAATGTCAAAATGATTACCAACCTCCGTATAGTAACGTGGAACGCCAATGGATTGACGGAACGACGTCAAGAGCTTGAAGTTTTTCTCAATACAGAAAGAATTGATGTAGCTCTCATTCTTATTTCAGAAACAAGATTTACAGAAAGAACTTACCTTCAATTTCAACATTATGTTATGTATGCCACAAATCATCCCTCTGGTAACTCACATGGTGGAACTGCAGTTATAATTAAAAGAAATATAAAACACTACGTACTAGAGGAATATCGCAATGAAAAAATCCAAGCAACAACTGTTAGAGTACAGGATGGGAAGGAAGAAACCTCTTTGTCAGCAGTATACTGTCCACCAAGACGGTTCTCTATTTTTATTCCTAAAATTTTATGTCATAATTTAACATTGCATAATGTTACTTGTCATAACATTATTTACGCATAATACTCGTTTGCCATAACTTTTTAAGCATATTTTTTTTACTCCTATTTACTATAAGCATAATATTTAATAAGCATAATATACCAAAGCATAAGTTTACTTAAGCATAACCACGCATAACCATAACTATTCCGAACAAATCACTACAAAATTTTTATTAACAATATTACACTATTTTATACATTGGTGCCCTAAAGTCCAGATTGCATCCAGATCCTTGCCAGCTTGCTAGCACCATGTTAGCAGGCGTTTATCATTATACCAAATAAGTATTAGACAAATAAACAATATGCTTTACAACTTTATGCGTATCAATGTTATGAATAAAAACATTAGGAAATACAATATTTATGCTTAATAACACAGTATGCTAAAAACCAATTATGGCAGACTATTATTTCGACAAAGAAAATTATGCCTAATTTGTTATGGCAATTTAAATTAGGACAAAAACTATTATGACAAAAAGATGGAATCCCCACCAAGACATACCATCACCATGGATGAATTTAAAGCTTACTTCTTAACTCTGGGAAACAGATTTATATCTGGTGGTGATTGGAACTCCAAGCACACCTATTGGGGCTCAAGTTTAATAAATGCTCGCGGCAGACAACTTTATCAAGCAGTTGGATGTCTTGGACTCAATTCCTTATCACATGGTAAACCAACCTACTGGCCCACAGATCGTTATCGGCTGCCTGACATGCTGGACTTTTTCGTATATAAAAATGTACCACAGACTCATATGAGCATTGAAGAGTGTACTGACCTGTCTTCGGACCATACTCCAGTGATCCTGAATTTAAACTCCACAATTATAATGAGGGAACTTCCACCAAGACTCTACAACAAAACCACAAATTGGGATAGATACAGAGAGAATATAACAAACAATGTCAAATTAAACATTTCATTAAAGACAACTGAAGAAGTAGAAAAAGCCATAGCACAGTTTAACAAACTAATCCATACGGCTTCCGAAAACTCCACAGTAAATCATAGAAGAATAGCTACACAATTGCATCAATACCCCAAAGAAATCAAAGAAAAGGTAGCTATCAGACGTAGACTACGCAAGGTATGGCACAACACAGGATATCCGGCTGATAAGACGGCATTCAATAGGGCATCAGACGAATTAAAACACATAATTAAAGAAATGAAAAATGATTGCCTACAGTCATACTTAAGTTCTCTAAAGCCAACCGCAGAAACCAATTACTCTCTATGGAAATCCACAAAGAAATTAAAAAGACCAATTGACCAAATACCACCCCTTCGAGGACTTGACGGAAAATGGGCTAGATCAGATCTTGAAAAGGCTGTAACCTTCGGAGATCATCTCGAAAAAGTTTTTCAGCCATTGCCTAGCTGTGACTCAGAGTGTGATCGTGAGGTACTTTTTTATCTAAACTCGCCCATACAGATGTGCCTACCTATAAAAAGTACGAGCCCTAGGGAGGTAATGGAAGAGATTAAAAGTCTAAAGGAAGGAAAATCTCCTGGATACGATCAAATTGATGCTGTACTATTAAAGGACCTTCAAATGAAAGGGATATTGCTACTTGTCGCAATCTTTAACGCATGTCTTAGACTCAATTTCTTTCCCAGTCAGTGGAAGATCACACAAGTAAAAATGATAATAAAACCGGCTAAACCTTCACAGGAAGTGAGCTCTTATAGACCCATTAGCCTTCTGTCTGTTACTGGCAAACTATTAGAGAAAATACTGCTCAATAGAATGCAGAAATACCTTGGAGATGTAATTCCTACACACCAGTTCGGGCTCAGAGCAAAGCACGGGACTATAGAACAGGTGCATCGTCTTGTTGATGTCATTGGACGTACACTTGAATGTAAGCAATATTGCTCAGCTGTGTTCCTTGACATTGGACAGGCTTTTGATAAAGTTTGGCATGACGGCCTTTTGTTTAAAGTGAAAAAAATGTTACCACATGCTTTCTTTCAAATTATTAGATCATACCTAGAGCAAAGATGCTATGAAGTCAGATATAACTGTGAAAGTTCACAAATGCATAAAATTATGTCAGGAGTGCCGCAAGGTAGCATACTTGGACCAGTGTTGTACCTGATCTTTACTGCGAATATACCAACAACCAATAACATAACTACGGCAACATACGCAGACGACACAGCAATCTTATCTGCTGATATGGATCCTAGTATAGCTTCAGCCGACTTACAAACGCATTTAACTATGATAGAAAATTGGTTTAATAAATGGCGAATCAAGGTAAACCAAAGTAAAACGAAACATGTTACATTCACTCTTCGAAGGCTAACCTGTCCACCTGTCACTCTTTATGGTGAAGATATACCCCAAGTTGAGGATGCTAAATATCTCGGAATACATCTAGATCGTAGATTAACTTGGCGAAAACATATTTGGTCTAAACGTAAACAAATGGATGCGAAACTGAGAAACATGTACTGGTTGGTTGGTCCAAAATCGCAGCTCTCTCCTGAAAGCAAAATGGCTATTTATAAAACCATTTTGAAACCGATATGGACATATGGGATTCAGCTCTGGGGTACTGCTAGCAACAGCAATATAGAAATCCTTCAGAGGTTTCAAAACAAAATATTGAGAACCATATTTAACATGCCATATTTCGTATATATACATATGGACCTAAACATCAACACCATCAGGCAGGAAATTGCTACATACAGTATGAAATACCAAAAAAGGTTATCAATACATGTCAACGAACGGGCAGCACAACTGGCAGGCAATAAATGGAGCTGGTGCCACTGGGCACTTTATCCCGTCTACAACAAAAATACCTGATTGTATCAGCCATAACAGTAGCTCATTGTTGTTAAACAGATCGCTATGTTGCAGAAAGTAACGCAAGAGAATAAAAAATATATATATATATATATAAATCTCGTGTCACAATGTTTGCCCTCAATGGACTCCTAAACCACTTAACCGATTATAATAAAATTCGCACACCATGTGCAGTTCGATCCAACTTGAGAGATAGGATAGTTTAATCTCAAATTATAGTTCGATTCGCGATAACCGACATCCACGCAGGCGGAGCCGCGGGCGACAGCTAGTAATTTTATATATTTCATTTTACTTGACATTGGTGAGTTGTGGTGACTTGCTGCAGAGGCCATTTTGAAGAAGAAGAAGAAGAATTGAAAATGAAGCGATTAAGATAGGAAATAGTGAATGCCCAGGTGGGACTCGAACCCGCGATCTTTCCCTGACAGGGGGAATGCTCTGACCACTGAGCCACCGGAGATTCTTATCTTAATCGATTTGAAAAGTTAGCATAGTGTAACTTCCCTGGTCACGCGGGACCAAGTTGTAACTAATTCTATGTCATGACCATTGAATCTAGATGTATAAAGCTATCCCCGTACACCTCTCGTATTCAAACCTACAATTCCCAGCCGCGCTATCGTCTAATGACCTTCAGACCGCTTATCGTGATACGCAGTAATCCGTGATTCTATAGAAAAATGGGTTGTGAAAGACCTATTCCTTATCGTACTTTATCTACAATAGAATTCATGTATATCCCAGTCCTAGTTCCCCAACCAAAGTTCACATACTCTTATGATTGTAACTCGTATTTACTTTAACATACCTCTTAACAGATTTGTCGCTACTCCAACCTTACTTCGTAGTCAATCCACAGTTCGTCACCTTATTTATCATACTAAACTCACAATATAACATACAATTTCACTTATTTACTTAGTGGAATACGACCAGACAATCTTTTGACAACTACATTCTTAATGACGTTTGGAATTTGACAATTTTCACCGCCCTCATTCAACACTTAGCACAGAGACACCTACCACATACGTTTGCACTACACGTAAAATTAGAATCTACAAAATTAATTGTCAATCATTCAATACTTCAAATTATAATTGTTTTCGAGAATACCAACAGAGGTCGTGTTATTCAAAAAAAATACACAAACAATTTATAGTTAAGATCAACTCATCGTTGAAACTTCTATAAATCTTTATTATTTCTGTAATATAGTGTATTTCCCCCCCCCCCCCCCCCCCCCCCCCGTGTATAAGAAATGTGGCCCCGTGCTCGCCACATTCAGTAGGACTCGCCACTAGTACCAACATAGTCCTTCCTATGCCTAAGTAGGTATTTAGAAGACAATTTTAAAGTCTCCTGCCTACTGTACCGAGGCATCCGGTATACAAATCCCCAATCCTGTATTCAGGATAACACAACCTTGACTAAGGTTCGTGCATATTCTATTGTCATTTGTCTTTTGTTTTGTTTCTAGTATGGATGTACTGTAATAAAAATACAGTATTACCGTTCAAAATGTCCCCTTAGAGACGAATAAATGCAAGAATAATTGCAATAAAACATTTACTTTAGTTATTAGCGGTAAGGCTAGTTTGTACCGAATTATTTCTTTAACACAGTCTTTACATAATTTTAAGTAAATATTAGTAGCCAATTCACTTCAGAATAGCATTGCCTGTAAAGACACATCAAAGATTATACGATCTCACTGATCACATAGTCAAACTACAATAATTCAGCTCAGATTTAGCCTTTGCTTCACCCTAGCGGATGATAAGATTACTATAAAACAGCGATCGAGCGACCATGTGCAATCAGTACAGTACACATAACAAAAATTTATACAGACAACGATTAAAATGTCCAAACATCATTATTTGTGTGTTTGTAGCCATGGTAATCTTATGTGTAAGATCTTGCTCGTACACAAAGAACAATGGTAAAATAACTACCTCTGTAGCTAGTCTGTTTGGATACTTCCGACCCTTCAGACTTCGGTGGTCTTGCACATAATTCTGTAGCCAGAAAGGTTTCACTAGTGTGAATGTACAATATACCGTTGTGTTATTGTTCAATAATGAACCAGCAAGGATCTATATGTAAATAGCAAATATTATATCAAAGATGTTTAGGACAGATCAATCACTGTGCATTTACCTTTAACTATATCTGTATTCTGTAATGAATACACCAGTTCACTGTCTCTGTTTCACACACGATCACTCACTTCACTATTAAATCACTCGTCGTGGTGTTGCAGCATTCGCTTGTAGTTTTATTTTCACCATAATCTTAGCTTGAATTATTATACAACTTTATCACTGTGAAGCCCAATAATCAAACTAATATAACACGTATTTAGTCTAGTAGTTGAACTTATTGTATAGTTGCGGTTGCTACGGCCTATCACAATGTAAAAGTGAATTTCCGTCATATTACGACGTAACCAACAACATAAAATCAAATATGATATAAAAAATTAGTATCTTTCATAGCTTATTAGTTGATATCATTGTGTTGCAGCGTTTATTTCAACCCTACCTCAAAATAGGATTTAACATAAACTCAAATTGCTCAATTGGCGGGAACCTTTCGACCTACAATCACAAGATGGCGGCCGTACTCAAACCTCTTACGTACTGCAATGTAATTGAATCAATTACCTACCTAACTTCCTAATCAGATTATTATGATTTACAATAATAGCAACTTAGATCACCCCTTACAAACGCGATTCTACCTACCTAATATATATATTCATATGTTTACTATTAGTGTGTACCTACTCACCTACCTGACTAAACTAACCGTGTATCAACAAACATTCAACTACGTTAAACGTGAAATGTGTAAAGCTAATCTATCTGACTAGGGCGCAGGTAGTAAGCCTGACTTTGAACTATCACTAGTACCCCCTACGAGCAAGAGACCACGGCCGAAGCCAAGGATGTGTTCTCTCACAGGACAAGGACATAAAAGTGTGTATATATACATATATAAAGATAGACAGGACTGATCCGCTCTGGAGAGCGACAACCGCCTCCTCTCCAGTCACAAACCATCCTGGAAGCTCACGGATCCCTTTCAGGCAAAATCCGTGTGCTGAGCGCTTCAGACTATCCTCAGCATGCCTAGCTGAACAGAGGACAAGAGCTTCGTTATCACCGATAGGTATCAACTCAAGGCAATCACGTCGATTGACTTCCTAAGCGGGGGAACCTAGCTAATACCTATGGCCTCAACCGTCCCTAGCCCTACCAAAGTCCCAAAAAGAATCCCTATATAAACATTTTATCTCATGTATGGCCCTGTACCGCAGACTCACAGTACAGCTGATATTCTGAATTGAACACGAGATTCAATTCTTAATCCCAGAGATAAAGGTGTCTTGTCTGGCTCATACGATAAAATGTTCATTTCGCGAATTATAAACTTCAATAAAGGCGAGCTACCTAATTCCTCTTTTCACCAATTTAAACACCATAGATTTACTAATTAAACTCAATTATTCACAAACAAAGTAAAAAATCTTCACGACTTTATATGTAAAATTCTCAAAATTCCCGCCAAAGTACACTATACAGAATACCTCTCTGACGACCCTCTAACCCCAAAGACAGCTATGAAGAAAGTGCCCTAGATTTTCCCACTCAAAATCCTACTCTCGCCGAATTAGGGCTCCAATAGTGCCCTCCACCAATCAGAAGCTTTGATTCTCCCGCCAAAAGTCACAATTTCTGAATAATTGACAACAGCGCTAGGTTTTCTATGGCGCCTGCGTTATAATTATGAACTAACTTAAATCTTCCGTGAACCAGTGGCCCTTTTTTAAATATTTATAAGCTATTTACATACTTACACTCATTGATTCTAACTGTCAATATTTTCATAATAATATAAGATTAATTTTATGTTTAATAAACATCCATATAATACTCAATAATAGATATAGAAAATTATTCAATAATCATTTGACCTTTAAACAATAATAACCAATCAGAGCCACTTCCTGCATTTTCCATAGCTCTGAGGCACACAGATAATAAATAGTATTTATAATCTCTTTTCAACAGTACTTTATTGCTTTAAATATTATAATTATTGTTCCTTGTAAATAATTAATAAGTTTTAACTTTATCTGTTTATTCTTTTCCTTATTAATTTTATTATAAACAATACACAAAACTATTATAATATTATTCTTGTGTAAATATCCATAGACTATTTTTCTTAAATTCTTTCAATCATAGTCCCATCTATAGGTACTGTATATATTAAACTACATTTTAAATTTATTTGTTCACAAAACAAATTTACTTGCCCTTTGCAATTTAACAGAATAATTTCTTTATGAATCAATTTTTTTCTTTGACCACATACCATAGTGTATATTTATTCATCATTTTATTTACGTATAAAAATTCCTTACTTAATCAACTAGATGGCGTTTTACGACATTGAATTATTTTCGTTTTATAAAAAACCAAGTGATATTCAATTTACTTGTAGAAATTCTTACTTAATTACTAGATGGCGTTTTACGACATTGAATTATTTTATTTATTTATGTTTTCTTGTTTTATAAGAACCTCGAAACGGTGTTTCAGTCCGTTACAATAGTAAATGCTTCAAAATTTCATTCAATTGAAAATGAATCCTGGATATTCCGTTTATTGACGATCCTGACGCGCCTACCTCAACACTGGTTTGAATATTGACACTGAACGCAACATGGGACTGGATTACATGTTTAAGAATTTTGAATTGTGGCACCGACTGCAGCCTAGCCCAAGCACGAGCCATATTCTTCGTCTCACTGAAGTTTTTTCTGTTTTTAGACAGCCGATTGCCCCACACATGTGGTATGTTTCTTCCTCATTATATTAGCATGTCAATATGTAATGCAACAATAAAGTATAGTAGCTAATCCAAATCGTTTTTCAGATCGAAGATGACAGTGTTGTATGTAACTCCTACCTGTTGAACTTTGGCGTTATATGATTCAAATACTCAAGTGAATGCAGGAGCCTCTACCAGTGATGGGTATCGTCAGCGAGTGTGTGCCAACTTTGGAAATTACATTTTGCAAACAAAATCGCATTCTTTCCAATCTGACACTAAACGAGAAGCACACATTTTAAATGATATAGTAGTATGGATTGAGCCTCGACAAGTAAGTTTGTTTTATAGATTGTAATTGTATAGTAATACATAGTTGTCCTGCCGGTGTCAAGTCTGTTCGGTGTCATTTAATAACCTAGATTTAACATACTATTTCTTATTTATGTCATTAAATGTGTGGTTGGTGGTAATAATTATTAAGGCGATATGAAAATAAACTTATCTTCTTCATCCTAGCGTTAATCCCAATCGTAGTTAGTATTGATGAATATAAACTAATATTGAATATTAATGAGGAATGTTTTTACTTGCAGTTGTACGGAGCACACCAAATATGTTATTAATACTGGCAAAGATTTGATCAAGCAACATCCCATCCATCACCACGTCAAAATAATGTGCTATCTATACATCTGCCTGAAGATTTTTTTACTTTTACTTGCCTAAAGATAGCCAGCAGGGTACCTAGATATCCTTGAGCCAGCTTACAGTTGCTATGAGCTAAAATTGATAGTAGACATATAAATAAAAGAATCTACTATAATAACCATGGCAGAGAAGCTATATTTTATTGTAGGCAAAAGGACGGAGGGCTCTCATGTAATGATAATTATTTGGTTCATGACCTGGACAAGATATAAAGTCAATATTAGTCCATCAGCACAGTTTTTAGACTACATTCTGTTAACATATGACTCAGATTTACAAAAAATAATAAAATGGATGTGTTATTCACATGAACCCGCTAAATGTACTTGTCAATAAAAGGTGATGTGTGAACCTGGATACAACTTTATCAGTAAAATCTGTTAGTTGTTAGTGTGAGGTACAAGTTCCATATCAGATTAGGTTAAAAAGTAGTTGTTCATGCTTGGCCAAAATCTCTAACAAAATGGAAAATGTCCTTTGACAAAAATTCAATATTATGCCGTAACTACAGCATTTTAGGAGGTGCCAGCTCCATGCTCAGTAAGTGGTCTAACGTAATACTCCGATATAGCAATGGATTGTGGAGGTTAGGTAGCAGTCCCTTCACGGAAAATATCTAAATTCAGTCAAACACGCAGTTAGACAAGAAAAAAGCGGAGCCCAGACCCCGAGTTGAAAGCAGTCTCCGTGGCGTGGCGTTAGTGAACGCGGCCGCTACGCAGGAGGCGCGGTTTCGATCCCCACTCAGTGCAAATATTTGTATGCATAAATATGGGTATTTGCCTTGGTCTGGGTGTCTCTATGTATAATATGTGTGCATTTACAAAAAAAAAAGTATCTAAGTATGTTTATCCGCATTCTAGATTCCATAACACAAGCTAGTTAAGCTATGCTAACCATGGATCTAGATATCGTTGTGTGAAATGGTGTGGAATGTGGATTATTTAAAAAAGCTTCGGGTGCTAACGAAAGGGTGCAGGTGGTAAGCGTAACTGGGCAATCGCTTTGAAGACCAGATAGATTAGGGTGAATTTCCCAAATGACTTTTTTTTTGTCTTCGGTGAAATTAGTATTTGAAAAAAGGAATATTGTACTGAATTATTTTTTTTAGTATTCAATAGGTAGTTATTGGGTTGTGGCAAAAATATATTTTGGCTGGAACTATATATAAAGGTAGAAATAAATGCATAAACCTCTATTTTTTTCACATCGGTGCTGTCCCTCTACTTTTTTTACAAACAAAAAAGCTTATACTCTAATAAAAATAAGTAAGTTAGGTATATAAATTATTACATTTCATAGAATATTAGTTTTCTTAGTAATATATGGCATATTTTATTACATAAATAACGATTATTATTACTGAGAGGCACAAACGTACTTGTCCTGCCAAATGTTCTCATATCGCTGGACAAAAGTAATTTACACCTAACTTTACATCGACGGGTCCGACAGTGTCCCCACCCCTATTTTATTTCTCTAGTTAGTGCGTGCTAGTGCGCTGTCAGGACGGATGGGTGTTAAATCGCTGCATATTCCAGCCAATAACGTATGTATGCCATTTAAGTTGCTCCCGGACAATTATTTTATACTATCGGTGGTTGCATCTTTCTAGAGTAATGAGCAGTTTTATTATTGTTATTTGGTTCTAATAGGGGTAGTAAGTGAATTAGCTTCATTGACTGTTATTGAATTTATCCTAGATATTATGCATTTTTTCTAATTTTCTAAAAAGTGTGTAATTTTTCACGTCGCTGTTCTCATATCGCTGTAACCGGTGGTCCTTATTACCACGGATATGATAATTTACACCGAAAATGATAAGAAAAAATTAATCGGTGTCTTACATCTAATATCGGTGTTTTGATTCATGATCAATGCACAGTTTTATCACATCGGTGGATTGCTTTATCATATCGGTAAATCATTTTATCATCTCGGTGAGTCGTTTTATCATATCGGTAGATTCCGTGTGATTTCGTTAAATAATAGGGGTTAAAGTAAGAATTTCAAATCTAAATCAATAAAATAAAAAAATGTGAAAAATCATGAGGTACCCATCATGATTTGACTGATCTGCAGAAAGAAATGCGTGTTGAAACTTGTGTTGCCTTGTTGAATCGATACAGAAATGAAGGAATATTGGATCGAATTGTGACATGTGATGAAAAGTGAATTCTTTACGATAACCGTAAGCGAAAAATGCAATGGCTGACCCCAGGTGAAACGCCACAACAGTGTCCTAACAGGGCCGTCTTAACCGGAGGTTCAAGGGTGCGGCCGCACCCGGGCGCGTAGCCCGAGGGGGTGCAGGCCGAGCTCTAAACATTAACGCCTTTCCCCCGTTTCGTACACTTACGTCAATTAAATCCCTACAGTACTATTAATTATTCTGTGCCCTTGTGACTTTTCCTTATATTATTATATTATATATCCCTAATTCCTTAATTTTTGAATTTTTTTTGCGTTTTTTTTGTTAACCGGGTGGAGGGGGCGCAGTCTGAGCTTTGCACCCTGGCGCTATATAGCCTTAAGACGGCCCTGCCTAAAGCAAAGCTTACCAATAAAAAGGTAATGGTAACTGTTTGGTGGTCTCAGCATGGTGTTATTCACTATAGCTTTCTACGATCTGGTCAAGCAATAACGGCAGATGTCTACTGTGCCGAACTCCGAACAATGCTAGCAAAACTAGCAGTGAAACAGCCCCGACTCATGAATCGATCTTCACCATTATTGCTCCATGATAACGCGAGACCTCATACAGCACGAGAAACCGTTTTATCTCTACAGGAACTGCAATTAGAAACTATCCGTCACCCTCCGTATTCGCCAGACCTTGCTCCAACAGACTACCATTTTTTTCGTGATTTGGACAATTTTCTATGTGATAAAAAGTTTTCTTCTCAGGAGGCAGTACAAAATGCTTTCACAAAGTTTGTCGAATCTAGATCACCAGAGTTCTATCGCAAAGGCATAAATGACCTTCCTACTAGATGGCAGCAATGTATAGATAATAATGGTAATTATTTTGATTAAATAAATACGTTAAATTAAAAAAAAAAACGAATTTCAATTTGTCAGTACAAATCGGCAACATACATTTAAACACATACACAACACACTTTCATCCCTTATTCCCCCCCTCCCAACCCTCTTTTTTGCGACAAAAGGTTACCTATGTTAGACCCCAAGCTTTAATCTATCTCTGTACCAAATTTCGTCAGAATATCGTCAGAAATGACAATTTTTCATCCCAATGCCATATTCCTCCCCTTCTACCCCCTTTTATGCGATCATAGGTAGCCTATGTCCGTTCCCAAGCTTTAACCTATCTCTGTACCAAATTTCACAAATAATGGCATTCATGGCCCCACTCACCCCTTTCCCCCCCTTTTCGTGATAAAAGGTAGCATATATCCGGGTTCAAGGTCTAATTCATCCCTGTTCATCAGGATATCTTCAAAACCGACAAACCTTCACCCCTTATCCTCCCCCTTAAACACCCGTTTTCGCAACGAAAGGTAGCCTTTGTTCGTTTCCATGCTTTAATCTATCTCTGTACCAAATTTCATCAGGATATCTTCAAAAATGACGAACTTTCACATAAAATTTCATCCCATGGCCCTCCCACTCCCCCCTTCTATGTCCCTTTTTCGCGACAAAAGGTAGCCTTTGTTCGATCCCAAGCTCTGCTTCATACCTGCACCAAATTTCATCAGGATATATTTAAAACAGAAACTTTCATCCCCTATTCAACCCCCCCTCCCCTCTTAAACCCCCTATTTCATGACAAAGGGTAGCCTTTGTTCGTTTCCAAGCTTTAATCTATCTCTGTATCAAAAATCATCAGGACATCTTCAAAATTGACTAACTTTCATCCCATGGCCCTACTCCCCCCCTTCTACCCCTCTTTTCGCGATAAAGGTAGCCTATGTTCATTCCAAAGCTCTCTCTGTACCAAATTTCGTCAAGATCGGTTCAGTGGTTTAGGCGTGAAAGCGTTACATACAGACAGACAGAGTTACTTTAGCATTCATAATATTAGTATGGATTGAATTTCCAAGAACTCAGTTCTCGTTGGATATGACCTTCTTCAGATCAGGTCTTCAATTTTAAGTCACGCTTGTAAAAATGAGGTACCTTCTAACTACTTCCTTTATGACGTTCAAAGGTGGATAGATTATCATTTCGCTGGATATATTATCACATCGTTGGATATGCATATCATTTCGGTGGATAAACTTATCATATCGGTGTACAGAAAAAATAATCGGTGCCGGTTTGTCATGTCGGTGGAAACCAAAATTCAAACTTAATTTTCTCCTTAATCTTAAATGATACGTTGATGATATTAAATTTGGGGATATATGATATCATAAAGATTACATAAAACCTGAAAAATATTCAAAAAGCATATAAATGAAAAAGTTCACCGATATGATAAAAAAATGGCATATGTTGAAATTCACCCATTAGATAGTTATCGGTATTTTGTATGAAAGATATAATTGACTTATCGTTGATTGACAGCTATCGATTAATATATTTAAAAAAATAGTGGATATCTTTGATTTCAATGAGATACTCGGTCATGACCAATGTTCTTTATTGCTCAGTAGAGTATAACATTTCGAGATGTCGGTTATAGCGACCAAACATGGCCTAAGTCCTTTCTCTAGGTCTAATCTATCCTTATCCTAAATTTCATCAAAATCCGTTCCAATTCCTAAATACAATAAAAAATAAGAACGTGTTACTAACCTCGTCCCCAGTGCACTAGGCCACACAGCACCACACAAAAATTAAATAAATAAACTTTCATTATGACTGACATCAAAATGTTACAAAGGGACGAGAAGTGGGCAGTGCACGCGCGTGCCTCACCACTGTATGCGCTTTAAACTACAACTGTGCATGTATCGGACGATCCACTAATATAAATAATAATTAAAGCCAATAAACGTTACAAAGAAATCTCACTTAACTCATTAACGCCGGGTTTCCACGGTGCGAGGTTTCTCGGACGCATTTACTATGACAAAAGTGTCTGCAATATCAAGGAAGTGACAAGTATCTTCGAGTGTAGTCTGTGAAATTGCGCCCCTTGGAAACCGGCATAAGATGATATATTCTGGGCCGAGTGCGTGGGTTCGACAGGTGTATTTTAACAGAAATATTGCCGTTCTTATCGGCTCGCAGGAAACCTCGCATTTAGAGTAATTTTGTGTTGTTTTCGGCCATAATATTTATACACTTCACATCCACTCGCTACGATCACCTTTTGCTTCGTCTACTTTCATTTTGGAGCCAAGGGTCCGCTACTAGCTTTTTATTAGACAGGTTTTGGTTAGACTTAAAAACTACCGTATTGTGATTGGTTTAATTTACTATATAATGCATCGGTGTCCTGGTTACTGTTGGTCGCCACAACCGACATACGCACGGACGGAGCCGTGGGCATTAACAAGTCATAAACTATAATCCTTATAAACGAAACCGCAGCTTATTGTTAGTCGGCCAATGCCTCACACATATAAACAAAGGACCGCACTTTATTGTAAGTGCCGATAATTCGACGGCGGAAAAGTAACAGGTGTGAATAACCTAAAAAGTACATGCTTCAAGGGCGTCAATTATCGAGACATAACCTACAGTATTCCGGGTTCAACCCAGCAGTAGTACGCGTACGTGTTCTTTGTGCTATTATCTTTTGGAGAGCAGAAAAAAGCGATCAGGCTATCACGGATATCCGCCTACGTCTAATAGGGGCTGCATCTTTAGCTGCCAGCGGGCACTTTTTCATGTGCTGTGTATATTTACACGGATCAGAAGCTGATGAAAAGAAGGATGCCTTCGAATCTGCATTAAGACCTTTGACGCGATAACCTACCTCACGTGCAAGCCAGTTGGTACACAGTGCACGAGACTCTGACGCAAGCTTGCCTTTTGAAGCAAGGATATCAGACGATGCTTAAATGAAACCGGTCAAACAAATATGATAGGTATTCGAACAACGTACTTTACAGCATAATGATGCGCTGGAGCTTCGCCCGGCTCATACCCCTAACAATTTTATAATGGTCAAAACAAGTCGTCGCTATGCCCGCAACTTTCATCACCTTCCAGCTCCCTTTAGAAGACAGGTCTCTACCTATCCCTAAGAAAAGAATGCGTGTATTAATGAGAATTATTTCTCAAATTGATACTGTATATGGACCAAGACGCCACATTTGCTTTTATGCCGAATGAATGCGTATAAATTTATATACAGCAACCAGACCAATGCAAATATATTTACACAGAGCTGGAATCGAACCCAAGACATCTGGTGTAACTAGCTGCTGACCACCGAGGAGTTTAAATGTAGATACTATAGGAACATGCTAGAAATACTAGTCTTGCAGATCTACAATTATGTAAGAAAATAATAAAATTGCGGTAATGGAATGAGAGATAATAACACTCAAGTATCCCTTTAGCTTTGTTGTAGATTTTCCCATGAATACATTTAATTATACTGTTGTAAATTGCTCATCAATAGAGCAGTTTATCTGCGAATAATAATTGGCCTTTTCAATTATTTCTTCTTAGTATATACATACAATAACACTGTTCTGCAAAAAATGTAATATATACTCTCCTTTGCTTAACTAGCAATAAAATTATATAATACATTCAATAAAAAATAATATAATTACCGCACTATAAAGTGGTGCACAGCACGCCGTCTTGGGTAATTTGTTGCGGTAACAAAGATGCAGATGCAGATTGCCACTGACATATCCCTGTCATCCCGACTGGTTGACGTGGCCCCCTTAACAATACTAGCGACAGTTCATACAATTTTTACTGTTTCATACACTTTCATGTAATAACTAGACACACCTCTTACAACCCTAGATGGATGAAAGCCTAGTGACTAAGGTGTCGGCGCAAGAAGTCCCAGGTTAGAATATTGCTCATCACACGAAAGGCCCGGACCCCCTCCTGACACAAGGAGTTTAGCTTAGCTCAAGCGTTTATCGGGATACTAGTAATGTTGTTTACTAGTGCCCAGTGACGAAGAGCGGCCATTACTAAAGAGAAGCCTTTGAAAACAAAAACAAACTTCGATCTAGATTCTCAAGCACCCGGCCGCTCATTGAAAAAAAGATTGAAACAAGCTTTATAGCAGGCGGTATATACCCATTAATTTTCATCTGGTTTGAGATGCTTGTGTCGATCTTTTCAGAATCAATTGTTTTTTTATATTTTTAATAATTTCTTTTATTTTATGCTTCTTAGTTATGACATAAATATATTTTTGTAATCGTCTTCAAATCTCCTTCATTCTGATACCCCACTTGATAAATTAGAGTGAAATTATTTTTTGACCACAACATACATTTTGGTGCCTAAAACCAATGTTGGTTTTAAGCACCAAAATGGCAACAAAAGCTATATTTATAGCTTTTGTTCATATTTTATGCACTTAAGAACACTTGGGCTATAAAGACCTTCCATTTGCGATATGAATAATTGAAATCCGTACGGTGGTTCACAAGTGAGGTAATAAAGGATCTTACAAACATACATACAAGATACGCGCGAAAAACATAACCTTTCTTGACAGTCGGGTAAAAACGGCTGGATTTTAGGGACCCATACTCACGGCTACTACCTATTATTAAAAAAATCATAAGTATGCAAAGATTCATTAGGTTGTCAAATCCCTTAAATACACCTGCGTCATTGTAACAATTAAAATAAAACCACAGAACATTTGTGGTTGAAACTAAACGATTTTAAATGATCGAATTAACTAGAATTGCTTAGAAAAATGCCAGATACAATGGGATAAAATTCTCGACGGAATGTTAAGGAAAATAACGAATCTATTGAGTCACTGGCACAATAATAAACAATGATTTTTTTATCCCTTATGAACATAGGTTTTGGTACAAGCTTTGTTCTGGAAAATGAGAGAAAAGTCAAAGTAGATCAGAAGGCGAAAGATAATGAGCATAGTCATAGCTTTGGATGCAACAAGGACAACCACTGAGGTGATGATGATAATAATATTGATTGTGCTTCGATTATTTTATGAGGTGGGTAAGTATACAATTAGAGAAGACCAATCTGTATAATATTATGTTGTTTGTTTCTTAATAATAATTGGAATAGTGCAATGAAATTATATAATAAAATATGAAATTAATGAAAGTATAGATCATACTTTCATTAATTTCATATTTTTATTTTAGCACAAAAGATTATTGATTGCTATTATTGCTAAGAATATTTTATCTAAAATTTAAAATATGGACATTTAATACATTTATTACTAATTGTCAATATACAATGCAGTTACCTATTTACACTGATGTATTGGCAAAAATTTAATTAAATTACTAAAGTTACTAAATATACACAATACTAAATAAAATAAAAAAGTAAACTAAAACTAAAAATATAAAAAATTTAAAAATATAAAATTTGAATATAAAATTTGATGGCACAAATTTGTCACAAATTTCGACCGGGTTAGTACCACCGTGCACTTTTGCGAAAAATCCTCCATAGTAATCCAATCTCGGTTGGATTGCGTTCAGGGGTCAGCAAGTGCATAGCCGGGCAGGGGGGATTGAGGTCGCAGCACGAGTGGGACCGGTGGGTCTTGGCGTAGTCTAGTGGGGGGTGGCGCGGGGCGACGCGCCGAACAGGGAGACCTGTAGAAACGGTGGTGCCGCTGGCCGCCCGCGGCATAGTACAGGGGCCCAACCGGGACTAACCACCCTGGGAGGCTGCCCCACCAGGTCGCGCATAATCCCGATATGGCTCGTCGTGCCGGTTGGTGACCGGACGAGGGAGCCCGGCGACCATACTCGGGGGGGTACGGGGGCCCTTCCGTTCGGCGCGTCGGCTCTCGCCATACCTCACATTCATAGATAAAACCAATATCCCACGCTTTGTCACGCTGTGCTGCGACAACAATCGCCTCTTTTTCACGCCTTCCCTCCTCTTCATCCTCATGGCAGCGCATAATAACAGTAGATTGGTCTACACAGCGGCAAGAAACTCTCCCTCGAGCTCGCTATTTGAGGTGGAGTCCACGAACATCTGTGGGCTCCATACAAACCTCAACGCCGTCCACCAACACCTGGAGACGGCGAAACCAGCAATGCTGTTTCTTACGGAGACACAAATACGCCGCCCTGATGACACGACCTACTTACTCTACCCCGGCTATGTCCTTGAGGAGAATTTCCGCGCAAAAGCCGGGGTGTGCGTGTTTGTTAGGGCGGATGTTTGTTGTCGCCGTTTGCGCTGCCTAGAGGACCCATCCTTTTCCACCCTTTGGGTACACATGGACCATGGCTCTACGAGTCAGATCTATGTGTGCCTCTACCGCTCCCATACAGGAGATGCCGAGACAACTCGACTCTTTGAATACCTTAGTCAGGCGGCAGATGATGCGCAGGAGCGGTTTCCGAACGCTGAACTGGTGTTTTTGGGGGATTTTAACGCCCACCACGAGATCTGGTTGGGCTCCGCCAAAACAACCCACGCGGGAAGAGCCGCCCATGCATTTGCTCTGGCGCATGGCCTGACCCAATTGGTACACGAGGTCACTAGGATACCAAAAAGGTCGGACCATGAGCCCTCTCTGCTAGACCTTCTGCTGACGAGTCACCCGGACCAGTACAGTGTTTCGGTGAGCGCCGCTTTAGGTGAATCCGACCATTGTCTGGTCCGTTCCGAGGTGCCCATTTTAGCGCCCCCACGTCCCGTGCAGGGGAAGCGGCGTCTCTGGCACTACTCGTCAGCGGACTGGGATGGACTGCGTGATTATTTTGCGTCCATCCCGTGGGTTGAACGCTGCTTTGGAGGTAAGAACCCATCTGAGGCCGCAACTGCTGTCGCCGGTGAGATCAGTCTGGGCATGGAATATTATATCCCCTACACTGATGTCGCCGGTGTCCGCAGGGCACGCCCCTGGTTCGGGCGCGAGTGCGCGGAGGCTGTTAATCATAAACAGTCTGCGTACCGCGCTTGGATCAGGGCGCGCGCTACGTGCGATCCCAACGTGGGCTACTTCAAGGCGGCGTACAACAGAGCCACAAAGGCCTGCAAGAGGGCTTATGTCAGAGCGGATGCCCAGCGCATAGCGCGGCTTGGTCAGGAGCTAGTAGAGCATCCCACGGGTAGCCGTGGCTATTGGCGACTGGCCAAAGCCGTGCAAGCCAACTTCTGCCAGCCTTCGCTGCCCCCGCTGCGCAATCCCGATGGATCCCTGGCCCATGAGCCGCAAGAGAAAGCAAATTTGCTGGTTAATCTCTTTGCGGCCAACTCCCGAGTCGATGATTGTGGTATGGAGCCGCCGACACTGCCCGTCAGTGACCATGCAATGCCTGATATTCGTATCAGGCAACGCGATATCCGAGCGGTGTTGCAATCACTCGATGTCCGGAAAGCCAGTGGTCCGGACGGTATTCCAGCGGTGGTTCTGCAAAAATGTGCAGCGGAGTTGTCTCCAATGCTTGCGCGGCTGTACCGGCTGTCCTACAGCTCTGGTACAGTGCCTTCGGCTTGGAAAGAGGCGAATGTACAGCCGATCCCCAAGAAGGGGGATCGCTCAGACCCAAACAACTATCGACCCATAGCCGTCACCTCAGTGCTGTGCAAGGTGTTCGAGCACATTATCAACAAACAGCTCATGCGTCACCTTGAAGATCACTCCCTAATTAATGACCGGCAATATGGCTTCAGGCCGAAACGGTCAGCGGGTGATCTTCTGGCGTATGTTAGCCATATTTGGGGTGAGGCTATGGACAAGCACGGCGAGTCATTGGCAATTAGCCTTGACATCGCCAAAGCTTTCGATAGAGTTTGGCACAAGTCGCTTCTTTCCAAGTTACCAGCCTTTGGTCTGCCTCCTAGACTGTGCGACTGGGTTGCCGGCTTCTTGCAGGAGCGCCGTATTCGCGTCCTTTGTGATGGACGAGCCTCGGAGTTCTTGCAGGTAAATGCCGGCGTACCGCAGGGATCTGTCCTATCGCCAACTCTCTTTCTTCTGCATATCAATGACATGCTGTCGACCGGCAGCATTCATTGCTATGCGGATGATAGCACCCTACACGAGAGTTATCATGGACGTCCTGCGGATAAGCAGACGCATATCGCGGAAAAAAGGCAGCTTCTTGTCACTGAGCTTGACCGGATCCTGAATCACATTTCCCAATGGGGCTCTGAGAACCTGGTCGAGTTCAATGCCAAGAAGACGCAGGCATGTGCGTTTACAGCAAAGGTATCTTCTTTCCTTCCCCTTCCCACTCTTCAGAGCACGCCACTGCCACTGCAGGACAACCTCAATATCCTAGGTATGGATGTTCGCTGCAAACTGAACAACAAAAACTACATCGAGAGTATCATCAAAGCAGCCTCGCGTAAACTCGGAGTCCTGAACAGAGTGAGACGGTTTTTCACGCCGGAGCAACGGTGTCTTCTTTACAAGACACAAATTCGTTCCTGCGTGGAGTACTGCTCACATCTCTGGGATGGATCCGCAAAGTACTTATTAGATGCTCTCGACAGGTTGCAGCGACGTGCGATCCGCATTATCGGAAATCCTGAGGTCACGAGTACCCTCGAGTCTCTGCAGATGCGTAGAGATGTTGCTTCTTTGGCAGTTTTTTACCGTCTCTACCATGGTGAATGTTCTGAAGAGCTATTCCAATTAGTCCCACCCTCCCCCTTCCTATACAGGACGACACGTGCAGGACTTAGATGTCACCCCTATACGGTGCAGAACATTCCTTCAAGAACCAAGCGGTTCGGTGACTCTTTCCTTTGTCGCACCATTAAGACCTGGAATTCCTTGCCAGCTCACGTGTTTCCCTCTTCCTACAGTCCCGGGTCCTTTAAGCGGGGCGTGAAAAAGCATCTGATGAGGCCGTCAAGCTGAGTGCCACCATTGTTAACATGGCACGTGTACATAATGGTGACCCTCTTTCTTGAGACTTTACCTTCAGCTTACCATCAGGCGAGGTAAAGTCAAATTGACGTGTCCTATTTATAAAAAAAAAAAAAAAAAAAAAAAAGTTAAAATGCGTCGTGGAATTCATCCGCATCGCATACCTCTTATGGTAGCGTTCTCAGAAGACTGGCAGCATTGCCACGTTGTATGGCAATGCTTAATCTCTGACCTAAAAAGAGGCCAGCCTTCTGGTCACGAGAAGCGTCGACCATACGCTTCGCAATCTCCCTGAAGAGATTGCGGGCGCTCGGACCCCAAGGCCCAAACGTTTCGACTCCAAACGGCACAAATTCATAATCTCCAATGAGATTGGAGTATTTGCGCCGCTTAAGAGCCTCTGCAGAAGCTGCAGCAGAACCGGCACAGCCAGCCGTGCCAGGTATATGGGTAGGGGCCATGGTGTCGACGCATGTTGCGTCCCACACCAGAGTTCTACCCATTTTCCAAGGCATTAATGACATACCATCCGGTCTCTTGCCATCGTCGCGCGCCCAACCGTTTGGTTCAAGCACAGCTGGCACACCAGCGGTGACAAGAGCACGGCGGATTATGTCGTTGAGGCTGGCGTGCCGTGGAATTCGCCCAGCGCTCCTACAGCACGACAGGCCATGGTGTCCGAGTCGGTCAACTGCTTCTCCACAACGGCATTGATGCGGAGAAACACACGGCGCACCTATGAAAGTATTAAATATACAATACCTACTTATACTGTATGTACAATATTACTACTATATACAGTTTAAATAAATAGATATTCTAACCGTAGGGTCACAATCAAGAACCTAAAATTCTAAAATAAACAATATTTCAAAATTTTCAACATTTTGTGCCAAGCATAATATAAACACCAGAGACAAAAACAAACTTATAGTCTGTGATATTAGGCTTCAAAAATATGGTAATTCTTTCCAGGGCAACTTTATATGCTTTTTCAACAAGCTTCCTAATGAAATTAGTAAAACACCTGAGAAAACTTAAATTAAAAAAAAAAAGTAGTTTAGAGTAAACTGTACCAAAATGGCTATTGTGAAGTCCAATAATATTTAGATGATAAAAAAGCTTAGAAATGAATAGTTCGCTCAGCTATGCTACTCTGGTAAACTATTGTACATACATACATACATATACTCACGCCCGTAAATTCCCGAAGGGGTAAGCAGAGGTGTATTAACACCCACATTTCGCCAACTATGATTTTCGGCCCCACGTGATAGGGTGCCAGCCTTTTGCCGCCAAACGGGCACCTAGTTTACCGTCGAATGGAGAACAGCCCTATCACTTAGTCGCCTTCATGATCTTCATGGACACCCACAGGGAGAGATGGGGTGGCCCTATTCTCCACGGGAACTATTTAGTCTAAATAATTTATACTATGTAAACTAAATATTTTTGAAGTAAAAATCTTCTTTAGCATCGTTGGATGGGTAAAAAGTGTTAAACTCGCGTCAGGATCACTTGACCTTTGTCCCGTAACCGACAACTTTGTAGGACGACATGGCGTCATACAACATTCCTAGCTACAGAGTGTTTATTTTGCTAGGTACGCTAAGAAGCTTTGTAGCTTAGCGGTAAGCGCTTTGACTGTAAGTCCTTATGGTTTCAGATAGTACCGGGTTTATTTTTCTTTTTGTAATTTATTACTTCTTGTTATTATTTTTTCTTTTTGTATTTTATTAATTTCTTCTGGCGGCGAGGCCGGCGAGGCAAGGTCTCCGAAGTCGTCGTCGCCCGGCTCTGCGCCACTGAAGATGTCGACCGTAGTGATCGACGAAATGTCTGGAACGCAAGTAGTGTGGACACATAGACCACAGCCAAACAGCCCGGAAGCAGTATATTCTAAATATACAAGTATATCAGGAATTTTCAACATTTCATCTCTAAGGGGTTAAATATTGAAACCCGTAGATGACCTTGCAAAGAATTTTATTCCGGGGCGAAGCCGGGACCTAAGTCATTAGTCTATACTTAATATTATAAAGAGGTAACGTTTGTGGGTTTGTGACGTTGTAAGGGGTAATCTCTGGATCTACTGAACCGATTTTCAAAATTATTTCAACAATAGAAAGCTACGTTATTGTGGAGTGTCATAGGCTATGATAATTTCCAAAATTAATTACGCATCTTCACTTAAACTTGAATAATGTAATCCAAGATGTAAAAAATATGGCTTTCATCGCGTGCGCTGCGAAAACTTTTCAGGATAGAACTCACAATAACTGCTTTTACTGTTAAAATTGTGGATTCACAATAATTAATTTTTGTGAAGCTTATTTGGCCCATACGGTATTAATCCGTACCTTTATAAATATGTTTGTAAGAACGGCAATTTAATGTAGAATATATGTGCCCTTTAGGTACTCTATACAGTTTAAACAAATTATTCCCGAACTTTTAACCTGAAGTATTACGCGGACGGAACAAGCGGGCCAGGACAGATATATTTCCAACGCGAAACGGAGTCCGCGGACACTGCTAGTAAGAGATAAGTCAGTAAAAAAGTATAACGTCAGTTTTATTGTAGCAAAACTCGTGCGTACACATATTGCTCATACAACTCTAATAGGCAAGAGGAACATTGTGATATTTTGTTGTCTAAATACATATTGCTCTTACCTTCGGCTCTGCCGGCGTGAAATAAGCACGTATTATTCCAGTTAGTCTATCTGTAAGCCTCCTGTAAGTTATTCAAGCCTAAATATGCAGTATACCTACTTATTTGATTGAAATTGATTGATTAGAATCGAAGAATATTAACAAAAATAGAATCACTTAAACAACTAGATAGCTAGTTAAAGGCCGCGATTGTCAGTTAATACGACTTTAAGTCACAACTCATGGGGATGCCGACGCAAAACTAATTGTACATGGCAGCAGCAGCGTACGACCCTATACGACCAAACAACAATAACCATCTGTTCAGTTGGTCAGATTTGAAGAGACAATTGAAATCTACGTAGATGACAGCTAACATTGGCCATTACGAGGCGCCCTCTGTAGGGATATAAGCACAGGCGTTTCCCCATTACACTCAAACAAACGTAAGATTTTAAGTCTGACCAAGAGTATTAAAAACCGCATCATATCAATTAGCCCGCTGCAGTCCACTGCTGGACATGGCCTCCCCCGATGTGCGCCATTTCGTACGATCCTCCGCCTTCCGCATCCAGTCCGTCCCAGCCACCTTTTTCAGGTCATCGGTCCATCTGGCTAGGGGGCGTCCTACCCTTCGTTTGCCTTCTCGCGGTCTCCACTCTAGGACTCGTCTGCTCCAACGGCCGTCGGTCCTTCGACAGACGTGGCCAGCCCATTGCCACTTCAGCTTGCTTATTCTGCGAGCTATGTCGGTAACTTTGGTTTTTGTCGGATCACCTCGTTTCGAATTCTATCCTTCAGAGAAACTCCAAGCATAGCTCGCTCCATAACCCGCTGCGCGACTTTTAGTTTATGGACTAGCCCTACCGTTAGTGTCCACGTTTCGGCACCGTAAGTCATAACAGGTAGGACGCACTGGTCAAAGACCTTTGTTTTCAGGCTTTAAAAAACCGCATCATAATCGCGCTTAAATACACCTAAAATCTGTGCTTGGCGAATTTGAGCTCCTCCACCGCCGTAGGAGGAGGTACCTCGCGCTATCCTCTAAAGACACCCAATACTGGCCGTATAGAGCACATTTTAGTATATATGAGCATATATGTCCCAAGGTATAACTGCATTAATGAATGACGGATGAGGTCTGTGTTTTGCCGTTGCAGGTTGCGTATAACTAAACGTAAATAAGTTACGCAACAGTAATCTAACATTCAGAGGTCGTTTTAATTTTAGAATTGTAATTTACATAATATTTATGATATAGTCTATAACCGACCGTTATTCACCACCTCAATGACTTGACATACTTCAAGCAGACTGTATACTTCATAATAGACTACACAACACCCGTGGTTCACCCGGTAATCGTGACTCTTTTATGTATATTATTGGTCCGCTGCGCGGATGCGATTTGAAGAGACAAAAATTGCGAGCAGATCATGCTCGTGAAGGAGACAGCAGAGCGGACGCGGCGCAGGAGCGAGAGAGACTCGCAGACATCGCTGCCCGCGTTCGAAGGCGGGCCATATTGGGGACGAGTCGGGGTCCGCGTGGTCCCCGCTCCCGAGGAGGGCCAGACCGAGAGGAATGGCCCTGGGTCAGCCGGGGTGCGAGGGATATGTCGCGAGACAACCTCACCTTCGGCCTAGCACATCGACCCTCAGACGGCGTGCGGTTTAGTCGGTTCGAGTCCGACATAACCTCCCCCTCCGGCTCCTTTTATGTATTTTAGAACATTCTACACAACGCTATCTAGAACCATGGTAAGTATGGCTTAACTACCTTGTGTTATTGAATCTAGAATACGGTATTGTGAAATGTAAAGAAGATAAGTGTAGTTTTGTAGTGAAAACTATATTAGGAACGTTGAGCATTTTTTGAGATAAGAAAAAACAATTGCACTCTTACAAACTATTACCGTTACCGAATCATCAGTGTTGATTTTTTCTATAACACTGAGGTGGGAGACAAGCACATGGTCCACCTGATAGAAAGCGATTACAGTTGCTTACGTGTGCAACATCAGGGAAGTCACAATCGTGCTGCCGACCCTGCGTGAACTGAGAGTTTCTGTGCCGTCAGTGCAGAAGACAAAGCAGGAGCAAGTATTCCCACTGACAGCACAAAAACTCTCCAGTAAACTCTGGCTACCCTTCTCACCGCCGGGAACACAACACGAGGTTATTATGGCCGCGAAATAACGCTTACAAAATCTCAAATTATACCTAACTTGCCTAAATAAGTTTTTACTTCTGAAACTGTTACTACCATTCATTATTATTGTTCCACTAATGAACTAATGACGCCTCTAGGAGCACTTTGCACTCCACGCAATGTTAGACCTACGTAAGCATGCGGCTACTGTTAACGTGTATATTAATTAACTTAATACAAAACAATGCCTGCCATCATTATAACATACCATAAACCTTTAGAATTAAAAAACGTAAGGAAACATGGTAACTGATAATTAAGTTTCGCGTTTAGAAGATTGTTATGAAGGTATTTTAACCTAACTATTTTAGTATTTAACCTTGAATTATTTTCAAACTGTTTGTTTTTTACTCCTAAAAACTATGAACTGAAGGGGCTCCATGCTCCATTATATATTATTAAATATTTTCACCGATGAGGTTAATAGGTACAGTCAACACCAAAAGTAGCTTAACAAATTCTAATTTATTGATCACTGTGGCTGCTAATCCTCTCATAATTTAATGAAATTAAACATTGAAAATATTTACTTAGTGCAATGGGGACTACAAAACTCCATAAAACATGAGAAATGAATACATATTATACAACTTTATAAAAGATTTGTATATGTTAGTGTTAATCAACTTACGAGGCTGACTGTACCTACATCAGAGCGCTCCATTTAAGTGGAAAGAAACTCCATCCCACCCACGCTTAAACTGGGGAATGATCACCTTGCTGTGATGTTTCCAAGCCAATTAGGTTCTTCAAAGAGGGCATTAGGAAGTTCCTACAGGGTCGGCAGTACGAGTGTGATGCCCCTGATATTGGGCTCATCCATAGGTCGTCGCTGCAACCACTTTCCATCAGATGGGCTTGTCTTCCACCTAAGTGGTATACATATAGTCACAAAATGATCTTAAGAAATTAAGAGCAAATCAAACTGCTTTATTGATTTGAATAATATTATTATCCGAACTAAAGCTGTGTTCCAACTATCTGAATAATCAGTCCACACCAAGGTAAAACCGAGGCATTAAGATCATTTTGACTACTTTGTTTGTCAATATCGATCTGAAACTGACTGCACGTATGCAATGACACCTATCAAAGTTTCCTCGTTATTTGTTGCATAACTTTACCGGTTAAGGTAATGTTATTTATTGAATGACTATTAACTATAATGAATAGGAGTTAGTGTACGTCGTCACGTAGGCTGCGGCTGCGCAGTCTCGTTCTATGTCATTGAACTTGTCATTGATTTGATATACATTGAGCACGTACTGACATGTTCCGGTTTTTAACTAGAAATACTCGAAACCAGCGAGCGTGCATGAATGGAAAATGACACTAGAGGACGCTCATAAATTGTGCAAGGATAGAAGCTGTGCAGGCTATTGTTATTTCTGCAAGCACTTGCACGACTCAGTGCATGCCCCTAATTCGGTTTCGGTCTTTTTAGAGTATCGGCCATCTCCATAACCCCGGACAAGTAGCGTAAAGCCCCGGATTTGAAGCTGTATAAAATCACATGGCGCAGTTTTGGATGGAGACACGGGTTCTCATCCCTGTTTCCGCGCCACCTTCCGTTACTGATATAGCACCGTAAGTAGACAAACTTTTGGGATTACTGGGACAAGATTCAGGCAGTTATTCTTGAAGCGGGGAAGGCAGTGCATGTCCGAGGGTGGACCCAGGTGTCACAAGGACATTTGGTGATGGAACGAGACAGTCTAGAGGGATATTTGGGTAAAGAAAACCTTTTTTAAATGTCAAACTCTCCTGAAGACCGTGACGTGTACAGAGACACAAAGTGCGCCACTAAGAGAGCTTATAGCTAGAGCCAGATGAGACCACTTGCAACCACTATACAACAAGTTGTAATCGTCTAAGAAGGGGCAAAGCCTTATCTATAAGTTGGCGTGTTGCAGATCCATAGGACATTATAGACACAGAATATTTCCAATTGTCACTACGATAAAGGGCCCGGGGGGCAGTTGCGGTGAAGGAGAGATGGGGTGGGGTTCCTTCCATGAACTGTTGCTTTCAGAGTCCGGCCCGGGGAGCGCGGATGCCTTCTAAACTAGGACAGATCCGGGAAAACCCGGACGGATGGCAACCTTATTTTTGAGTATTGCTTATATAGGTACCTAGATTAAATTCTTTGTAATTGCGTTTTTAATGTTCGTTTAAAAGTACAAAATAAGATGATAGCTAATAAATCTACTTTTAAAACCTAACCTACCCGATAACGGCGGCCTTCGAAATCTTATTTACAGTTATATTAATTAAATAATAAATTGAATTAATCTTAATATATGTATTTTTAGCGATTTAATTATCTTATATCCGCATAATTATGTCAATTTTTTATCTCTAACAAATCTTATGTCCGTATCCCTCGTGTTCATTAGTAATTTATTACCAGAGGCTGTTTACATTGACGAGTCAGTCAAATGTTACACTGGATGGATTCGTTCGATGCTTGAAGGAATATCCTATACAACAGAAATTGCAAGATCATCTGATGAGGCTTTCAAGCTGTGTGCCACTAATGTAACATTGTACGCGTCTGTTATGGCGACTCTCTATCCTAAGACTTTGCCTTCAGCTTACCATCAGGTGAGGTGATGTAATTTTGCAGTATCCTATAAAAATTCTTGCTGGTATTTTGACAATTTACTTAGGGTTTCCAGAGACTGGTTTGTTCAAATTGATATGGGACCACCACTGACTCAAACTTACCGACACCTAAATAATATGAATAATAAAAAATAAAATGAATAATCAATTCAAGATGACATTAAATATTATACTTACATTTACCAAATTGTCTTAATACTAGGATATAGAATCACTTATTGATAAACCATTGACATTGAATAGAGACAATTTATGTCTGTATATACCTACTGAAAACTGAGTATGTAATTGACCTTGTGATTTTATGTTGACATCTAATATTGACATTTCTGTATAATTTTGTTCATTTTGCATTTATTTTGTAACTTTGTTCATGTGTAATGAATGCAATAATGACATTTTTAATGTTAAAAAAGATTAAAATAAAATGAAATAAAATGTAATAAAAGAACTTTTAAAACAAGACTATGTATAACTACATATGTATAACATAGAACAATAATTTGTTATTAATATTGCCTTTATTCGAATACTACTATTGTTAAATTCTACTAATATTATAATAGCGAAAGTTTGTCAGAATGGATGGATGGGAACGATGGATGTTTGTTATTCTTTCACGTAAAAAAACTGAATGAAACTTTACAGAAATATTAAATTATAGCGATAACCGCCGACATCCACGCGGGCGGAGCCGCGGGCAAAAGCTAAGTTATTAAATCATCTCAATCACTCATCAAACAAAATGGAATAAAATTAAGATTATTACCATGAATTAATAAAACAAATAGTTAAATAATATTATCCAAAATATAGACACGAATCTGTGTACAACAGAAAATTCTCCCTCTCTCCAAACATTGTGCTGCGCCCGACAGGAATATTTGTAACTTATTAATAGTAGTTTATGATACTGTTGCATAATAAGGGTTCTTATAACACGAGTGTGTTTTAAAAAAACGAGCCGTAGGCAAGTTTTTTTATATTATCACACGAGTGTTATAAGACCAAGCTATGTACAGTGTCATACACTACTTTATCTACTCTCATACTATAATACATAAACTAATTTATTTTACAAACAAAACCAAACTTTGTTTAATATAAATGTAAAAAAACAAATTGACGCCAAGACAAGGCCGCAAACATCGATTGCGCATGCGCGTTTCTTTTTTTTTTCTTCCGAATTGGCCGTTTTTTTTTTAAAGTAGAGGTTCAGTCCAGATGGAGATTGTATAGGTGTATCGTTATGATTAAAAAGTTATTTTATGATATAGGTGTCCATACAAGACCTGTATCGTAATAAAACTTTTTTTTTGGCCTGTGCGTAATGTTTGTCATAAGAGTTTTGATTTCAATTTTATAATCTTTGTATTATAGTATCAGAGTAGATAAAAATATTAACATGACATATCACATTATAGAACGCAATAAATGTATTGAGTATTAACTAAGCTCTTTATCCGAGCATTTCTTATCCAATCGCATCGAAGGCTCGCATTTTTGCAACGATCCGCCGGTATGTTTTGAAATTTACGGGAGTGACTGCCCTCTGTCCTTCCAAACCCGACAGTAAGACCTGCACCAAATCAATCCGTCAATTTGGCACAAGTATTATTGCGTAATACATTCGGACCGGCTCTATTTCACGGGGAAGGTAGCTTTTTCACCTGCCACGATCCTGGCATACATCTTTCACTTCTTCTACTTTCATAATTATTTTCATAAATACTCGCCGGGTTTTGGTAATATACATAAAAATATCACTGAGCTTAAACATTTATTTTTTAAGTAGTTACTCATCAACTTCTGCCTCGCATCGGTATTATTATCTAATTTTCTAAAATTCCACTTAAAGTTTCTATGTAGAACGTTTGTATCTAATAGCCATGTTTCGAATATTATTCATTCGTTGTGACGTTCTTTCGTGCGTAAGCGCATATGGAATACCTGCCAGCTTGCACAGGTTGGATGACACCTTTTGTCAATTTGAGTATACCAATTAATGGGACCGCTTTGCCAGGGAATTAAATTCGTAAAATATCCTATAACGTGTGTATGGAACAAACTTTCATTACTTACTTTACCCCCTTAGTGGCAAAAATTTAAAATATCCTTTCTTAATGGATGCTTACAGCATAAAAAGCATCTACTGCCTAAAATTTCGTCTTTGTAAGTAGCTCCAGTGGTTTAGGGTCTGCGTTGATGAATCAGTCAGTCAGTCAGTCACTCGGGACAAGTAATTTTATATGTATAGATTTTATCAGCCTGCAGGTTGGGAGGAATTTAGAGGTTTTGAGCTGACCGATTAGGGAGTTACCTACTTCCACTCTTCAGAAAACTGTACCAAACCAAAGAAACTAACGAATCTTTTTAATACATCTGAACATAATAGGGTGCTTCCACATTCTGGTGGCAACTTTGATTATACCAGTTCCAGTTCCAACCGGTAGTTAGACTAGGTTATTCTAGTCATCATCATCATCTCATCGTAACGTTAGTCCTCAGGTCCTCATCTGCGGTAATCATAGACACATTTTGAGAGATTATTGGCGCTCAAAATACCTACCTGAAGTAGTTGTCTCTCCTGGTCTGAATAAAGAACGACATGAGTATAGGTATGTATGTATGAATAGAATATACATCTAATAGCCTTATCTTAAGATATTCTCCACCTATCATTAAATTCAAGGTAAAGAAGGCACCCATTAAGGCATCTTCAAGTTATTAGTTGACCAAAATGTAATTAATACATACATACCCATTATTCCCAACGTGTCTATAAATTACTTGTGAATTATACCAGTTCTCACAAAAACATCTGACGCACGTCCTAAGGTGGCTTATTTTTTTTTGTTTCAATCACATGAAGTTTCGTATGGGGTGCAAAACAAGAGCGAAGAGCTCGGTGTTGAGATATTGAAAGTTTTTTCCTTGATTTTTTTAAATTATTGATCCACATAACTAGACAATACATATTACACGCACATAAAAACTATACTGCTAAAACATTTATTAAATAATAGCCTATTACTGTATCACTGACGCTTTTATTTAACAGATCTACTAAATAAAAATAAGTCTGGTTTTCCTTCCTGACGCTATAACTCCAGAACGCACGAACCGATTTCCACGGTTTTGCATTCGTTGGAAAGGTCTCGGGCTCCGTGAGGTTTATAGCAAAGAAAATTCAGGAAAACCGATATAAAATAGAGATAGGAAATGTGGTTTCATTTCACTATGTAATCAGAACAATGCCTATTGCGACAATAAAAAAGCCGCAATTCTGTTTTCTGAAACTACTCTATGCAATGTATTCTGCTCTGCTTTCTCCAGGTAGTACATAGTATAAAATATGACCACATTTTCTCTTATTATTATACTTATTATTCCTACTCTGTTTGTAGAAACATATTTATGGACAAAATGCGGGGACAGTATTCTATTCTACCGCGAATCAACATGGCAACACGATTATTATAAGTAAGTAAGAAATTATTAGCACAAAAAATATCCAATTCTAACAAATCTAATCATGGTCATTTAACACCGATTAGCTATTATCTGTACACTATATATTTTTTCTCCCAACGCTACGAGCAAAAAAATAACGTGGCGAATTATTTCTTAATTAGTATCAATTTATTATGTTATCACTTTTTAAGGTATCGTTATCACTTTTTGTTGAGTATAATTTACTTGTTTACGTATAGTTTTAAACAATTTTGTTGTTACATAGCAATGAGTCACCTGGCTGAGTAATGAATGATGAGAATCGCGGGCAATAGTTGATATGTTATGTGTGTGTGTTATGTAGATGCGCACTGTGTGGTATATGAAACCAACTTCATCCCATACACGCTTAAGTTGTGGAACGAACTACCTGCTGTGTTTTTTCCAAGCGAATACAAAATGGGTTTCTGCAAGATTCTTACAGGGTCAGCAGCACGTGTGTGACACCCCTGGTGTAGCAAACGTCATGGTAGTTCGTAATGGTAACCGCTTCTCATCAGGTGGGCTACGTCTGCCACCTAAGTGGGATTAAAAGAATTAAAAAATTATAGAGCGGGTCTTTTTTACTAAGCACCTAATTAAAACAGATATGTCTGTCACATATCTTTTTATATTTATATTTTTTTTGACTATCGGTCACGTATCTTTTTAATGTGTATTATGTTGTAATTATAGCTGTTGATCTCCCAAATAAAATAAAATAAATAAAATGTACTCACGTGTTTAAATCCTCGAAGGGGTAGGCAGAGGTATTTTTAATAGAGGGCAAGCCTATCGCCGTCAAGCGGGCACTTAGTCATGGCTGTATGTTTTCTGTCGAATGGAGAACAGCCCTTTCCTTTAGTCGCCTTGTACGACACACCCTCAGAAAGACTTCACTGGGAACCATACATATAATCACGCCTTTATCCCCGGAGGGTTATTCAGAGGTGAATTAACACCCACATTTCACCAATGTGTATTCTGTCCCACGTAATAGGGGGTGAGCCTATTGCCGTATTCCGGGCACTAATGTTGACTTGAACCATGCATCTGAGGCTGAGTCTGGGCTGTACATATCTGTCTGATGTGTACGACACCACATGGGAAGAGAAGGGGTGGCCCAAATTCTACTCTGCCGAGGACCGGGAACCAACACAGCAGTGTTATAAAATTTTAACTTAATTAATAAAATTTTAATATCATAGTATACGAATAATGTATCCTATCATAGTAGATTATCTTATCATTAAACATTATATATTATCATACGATCGCATACATTGACCTCTGAATAATATAATATTTGATGCAACACTGCAACAGGTTTCAGATGATGAAACCGAACACTTTATTTATTTGAGTTACATTTCGTACAGATAAAAATTTACCACCCTGTTTAAATCTTTTAGGGGTTAATAGATATTTGAAAATGATACTAGCTTTTATAAGATATCCATATTACGTGGTAACAAATATTCACGGTTATATTTTCACATCTAATATAAAAATGAATCCCTATTTCTCTTGGCCACGCCATCACGCGGGAACGGCTGGACCGATTTCACTAATTCTTTTTTAGAGTATTCCTTGTAGTATGGGGATGGATTTTCCAAGCGGGAGAAGCCGCGGGCATCAGCTAGTTTAGAATAAAAAATACTAGCTGTTACCGGTTTCGCCTTCCCTCAAGCAATCACTGCACTTTGAAGGTCAGGGTCCGGTGCTAGTTCCACTCCTCCTCTCAATAACATGACTTATTTAGACATTCGTGGGATCTACTGCCACATGACCACCGAACCCTAAGAAGATATTCTGTACCAAATATCGACCGACAATCAGCAGGAGTGCCGACTTGTAGGGTTTCGATACCTTTGAGAAGCTTCAAACACCTTAAAACCACTTTTAGGTCTTCGTCCATCTTAATTTAAAAATAATAATATAGTCAGTACTATTCTTTCACTAAAAAAAATATGACATAATTTGAATGAAATTTAAAAGCATTTTACATGCTAAATATTCAAATAGGGAATATGAATCGGTCTAGGCGGGGTTTGAACCCGCGATCTTTGCTGTACAGGGACAATGCTTTGACCACTAAACTACCAGAACTCCAAATTTTTCTTTTATATCCGTCTTTGAGGCGACAGTGCAGCGTCTACAAATATTCTCAAGAACTACTCCGCAGAAAACAATTTGAATGAAATTTTAAAACATTTTGTATTCCATTCAAATTGATTAAGATATTCAAATCGATTTAAATATAAAATAAAACATTCGATTGTCACTAAAGATTATATCTTACTATGGTAGCGCACATCGCACATATTGACCTCTAAATTACTTGTTTTATGCAATAGGTGCAGGTTTTAGATGACGAAACTCGTAAAGTGTGTGAATGTTAGATTATACTAATCTATAATACTACAAATGCGATATACCACTCACTGATAAATCACGATATCACGAAACTACAACACCTACAAACTTGAAATTTAGCAAGTAGGTATCATATAGGGTGTACACATCCGCTAAGAACGGCTTTTATAAAACTCTACCCCTAAAGGGATAACCAGGGGGTTGGCAGTTTGTACGAAAGTCCTATATTTTTGCAGTAAGGGACATGACTTTTAAAATGTATGCTCTATAGATGGTATAAATTAATAATATTGTCTGCCCGAATTTGGGGTTAAAACAGACGATGGTAGTTTGTATGAAAGTGTAACTCACTCCACGCGTACGAAGTCGCAGGTGCCCCCTAGTCTAAATATGTATAACTCAAAGGTGACTGAATGACTGAAATAGTGATCTATCAGCGCACAGCCCAAACCACTAGACGGATCGGGCTGAAATTAGATGTTATGATGTAGGCATCCGCTAAGAAAGGATTTTGATTAATTCTACCCCCAAGGGGATAAAATAGGGGATGAAAGTTTGTATGGAACTTTGTCAGTTTTAAACCAATCGGGCTGAGACGTTGCATGAAAGCTACTATGTAGCGATAATCGACATCCACGCGGGAGGAGCCGCGGGCAACAGCTAGTATCTATATTTCAGAGTTTGAACATTTCTTTTCAAATATACCGTTAATAACGACTAAAACTCTTCAGTCGTCTTCCACTTCCGCTGTGTCATTGCTTAAGGAATCGATAAACGAGTGTGAAGACGCATTCGTATTCTCAGTTGTTAATAGCAAGGACATCACCAAAGCGTTTCACTCTATTAATATCAAAAAGACCGCGGATCTATGGGGATTATCAGTCAAAACTATTTCATGTATCATTGATGTCATTGTTCCCCATCTAGCAACTGTGTTTAATGACTGTGTCAACAGCGGTATATTTCCTGATTTAATGAAACATAGCAAAGTCATACCTTTGTTCAAGGCTGGCAGTGCTACAGACCCTTCTAATTTCCGACCCGTTTCTGTGTTGCCGACCTTGAGTAAAGTATTTGAGAAATTAATCCTAGGACAGTTGATGACCCATTTTGGTGAAAACAAATTATTTCATGATAAACAGTTTGGGTTTACTAAGGGACGTTCGACTGCTGATGCTGGTATAGAATTGTTAAATTGTATTTACGAGGCCTGGGAGGATAAGCATGATTCATTGGGTGTATTCTGTGATCTATCCAAGGCTTTCGATTGCGTTCACCATGACACATTAATCAGGAAATTAGAACATTATGGAATAAGGAACAAGGCTCTCGAGCTTCTGACTTCATATTTGAACAATAGAATTCAGAGGGTCGATGTTAATGGTACACGTTCAGTGGGATCTCTGATTTCGATGGGTGTTCCACAGGGTTCGATACTTGGACCATTTTTATTCTTAATATATATTAATGAACTCCCCTACTACGTAAGGGATAAAACTAGTATTATTTTATTTGCTGACGATACTTCGTTAATATTTAAAATTAAAAGGCAACAAAATAATTATGACGAAGTGAATGGTGTTATCACAAGAGTGGTCCATTGGTTTAATACTAATAATCTTTGCCTTAATGGGAACAAAACTAAATGTATAAAATTCACATTACCTAATGTTACACAGGTTGAAACCAATGTACAACTCAATGGACAAATGTTGAACCTTGTGGAATCAACAGTGTTCTTAGGTTTAAGTATTGACGCCAAATTGCAGTGGCGATCGCATATTGAAAAAATATCCAGTAGATTAAGTTCGGCTTATTACGCTGTAAAAAAGATTAGGACATTAACAGACGTGGATACGGCTAGAATAGTTTATTTCAGTTATTTTCATAGTATTTTAAGCTACGGAATTCTCCTTTGGGGTAATTCCGCGGATTTAAACACAATATTCATTTTACAAAAGCGGGCTGTGAGAGCTATTTATAATTTGGGCCCAAGAGTTTCCCTTCGAGAAAAGTTTAAAGAAATAGACATTCTAACCGTAGTGTCACAATACATCTTCGAGAACCTGATGTATGTAAGGAAAAATATCTCTAAATTTTCAAGAGTTTGTGACAGGCATAATATAAACACAAGACATAAAAACAATCTTGTAGCTTGTGATAGTAGACTCCATAAAATTAGTAATTCTTTCCGGGGCAACTGTATACGCTTTTTCAACAAGCTCCCTAATGAAATTAGAGATTTACCTGTAAATAAATTTAAAAATGTAATTAAGACTAAACTGTGCCAAAAAGGCTATTATAAAATCCAAGAATATTTAGATGATAAACAAGCTTGGAAATGAGCTGTTCGCTCAACTATGCTACTCAAGCAAACTATTGTATTGTATTGTAGACTAAAGCAAATGTTTGTAAATAGACCAAAAAAAAAAAAATTCCCGCTGAGTTTCTTGCCGGAGTCTTCTCAGGTCGGGGCCGCGTTTCGAACCGGTGGTCTAGTTTTTTTTTTTTAAACTTGACGTTTTGTAAGTACCGTTTTAATGGTCTATACAGAATAAATGATTTTTGACTTTTGACTTATATATGTACGTTTACAAAATATATGTACCAGTTCCCTTAACACCGAATTATTAGCACTCGATTGCATCTTAGGATTTCTTGTAGCCAAAGAGATATAGAGAGATAAAGAGATATATCTCTTTGGCTTGTAACTACTCCGTACTGGCTGAGCGGCTAGCAGATGAGATTAGAAAAATATAACGCCTAATTGGGTACTTTTCTATAGTTAAAATGTAAATAAATATACATTGTTTAAGTGAGCTTATTGAAAGAGAAAAAAACGCTGAAATGGTATGAATTCTTATACATATTGAATAATGCACTTTTTCTGTTCCACAGTTTATTTTTATTTTGAACCTGACCGGTTTCACCTCACAGTATTGTCAAAGGTTAAACAATGGTTTTAAACTACTAAATTTCAAAATACTACAATGCCTTATATGTGGGTAGTTTTAAAAATGTGTATAAGTACCAGGTTCAACTATTGTCCCAACATTTGAGGAAATAATATTTAAATTTCCTTAAAAGTCATTTGTTTTATTAAATTAATACTACTACTCTATACAACGTTAGTTGTATTAGAGTGAAATGTCAGATGAAAAATTTTAATTTAACATTGGATCACTAGACTCTTGTAGACCAGCCTTTAAAAGTCTGAAGCTGCTGACGTTGACGTCACTATACGTTTTAGAAATTGGCATATTTGTAAAGAAAAATCCAGAGTTGTTCAAAAAGAAAGAAAGCCAGTGGAGATAAGTTGTATATGTCTAGAGATAGCACAAAACTTTTGCTGCCTAGCTATAAAACTTTTCTTCATTAAAATAATTCACATTATATGACAGCCAAAATTTATAATCACATATCCAGACCCATTAGAGAGTTAACCTTCAATAAATTTAAGAAAACACTAACTACTTGGCTGATGGAGAAGTCTTTATTATAGTGTCAGGGAGTTTCTTGAGGCTAAATGATGATAGTTTGCTCAACAATCAAATTATGTGTGTGATAAATTATTATTATGACATGATTTTCTTGTATAATTATTGATTATTGATAGTACTGGGTACTCTGACATTACCAACGACGATATCCTGATGACATTTGGCACAGAGACAGATTTGAACTTGGAAACGGATATGGGAACCTTTCATAGCGAAATAAAGAGTTAAAGGGGGGAGGGGTAATAGAAGATGAAAGTTTGTTATTTTTAAATATCCTTATGAAATTTGGTACAGAGATGGATTAGAGCTGGGGTAGGGGAATAGGGGAATAAAGTTTGTCATTTTTCATTAGCGTAAAAAGGGGGTGAATAGGGGACAAATAGTTAGAATTTAAAATTTAAAAGGACAATTTTAGTAGAGAGGCTCAACACTAAACGATAACCGACATCCACGCGCGCAAAAGCTAGTATTAAATAAATAGATTAGATAACGTTTTTATTAATATAAATATAATTTAGTAAAATACTATTTAGTCAAGTCAATAAATTAATAATTAATCAAATAACCCGCCCCTGACCGTTCCCGGCGCAAAAGTACCCATCACACTCGCCACGTTGCCACGCTGGATTGCGATGGCTAGCCTTTGCATCAGGAACGCTCCGGAGCGGGAGTCACCAGTTGCCTCTATGAGCCTCTTTCCGACTTCTTTTATGAAGGTTTTGGCCTCCCTACTCCAGCACCCCAAGGTCTCCACCGCTATCGGCACAAAGTGGTACATAGATTAGATTAGATTACATTAGATGATAGATTAGATTAGTATTAGATTAGTAAGAAATAAACAAGTAAGGTGTTTTGCAAAACTGGGCTGTTTTTTTTAAAATACACTATACAACACAATCAATCAAGGGTTATTGTCTCTGTCTTCTATAAATTCAGTCACACTGTAATAGGCTTTGTCCAAAAAAAAATAACTTAATCTCATGCTTAAATTTATCTAAAACGCTTATATCTATGATAGCCTGTTAGGTAGGTTATTGTATATCCGAGGCGCCATACAGATAACGCTATTATCGATTAACGCTTTTATATTGAGGACAACCAAAATTCTAAATACATTAGAAAGAACCGGTCAAGTGCGACAAGAACCGGTGATTCCGTACACTGCTAAATTGAAGTGACAATGAACTGATCACTTCTGGTAAAAGATGGAAAAGAAGATATGAGTAGTTAAACGAATTAAAAGAATATCTTTCTGCTAGTATATTCGATCAAGGGAATGTTATTTCTAACAAACTATATAATAGCACCGTTTATACTTACAGTTTTAACCGCGCATCGGGACTGCGTGCCAAACCGGCGATTCTATCTGTCAGTTTAGACTGTGGATCGAACTACCCCTCTAGACAAGTGGCAATTCGCTAGCCGGCGTTTGGTGGAATAGAATGACGAATGTATGGGGTTTGACGTAAATGATATCAAATACGTCAAATCCTATACATTCGTCATTCTATTCCATCAAACGCCTGCTAGCGAATTGCCACTTGTCTAGAGGGGCTGTGGTGATATATTACGACTTAAATATGACCATAGTTCGGATCAATAGAACTTTAACGTTCCTGTTGTTTTAAAACTGTGAAGCGATACGTGCACACCAACCGTCAGATCGGTCTGTCGTTACCGGTGCGTCGTAAGCATTTACACGTTCCTTCGGAACTGACGGTTTGGACCGGCGCGTGGTGAATCCTTCATTCCGGTCTGCACGTGTAAACGCAGTTAGTGTGTAGGACAGATTTCACAACAGTATACCTTGCGTAAAGTGTAACGCAATTGCGGACAAAGTACAAACCAAGCCAAGGTTAAGGACAGACCTCGAGCATCGCCTCAACATCAAACACAACACAACATCCTCAGATGTATCTTTCCACTTGGAAAACAACTAAATTTTGATAAAAATCGCCTGCAAAACAGAGTGCCTGTCTATAGATACACCTTTAAGAATATCGAAGAATCTAAGGCTCAGACTGCAAATATTTAAGCCTAGTACCCACCTTCATATAATCGGAAACCTTCACGAACATTAAAGAACCAAAGGGCTAATATTGAAAATGTTTTTACTTGGTATCAATTAGGAAAGACTTGACGAGCAACACGTAATGATTAACATGTTCGGCAACGTTTCGCAACATGACTGAACATGCGTGGACACTGTTGATACACAACATTGTTCCGCGTTGGTATGGAATTATCTGTCTCTATTTGTCTTAAGTGACTACAATATAGGACTTTTCGAGAGTCGCATCATAAGGCTTTACAGAGTTGGCAGTAAGAGTGAGACACTCTGGTGTTGTACACATCCATCAGATAGGCCGTGTGCTTGTCTGCCACCCATACCATTTGGGTGAAAATATACGCAACATGGGATGCAACGATGTATCAGTAAGTAGTAAGAATTTTCAAAATCGCTCTGTCTATTTTCGAGAAATATAGCACATACTTAAATCCGACATAACGAAATGTACATAACCTTCTCCTTTCTTTGAAGTCGATTTATGATAAGACAGTAATCAATGTCAAGATGAAGTAGGATCAATGGCCGCGCGGGCAGCCGCCGACCATCGCTGAAGCCTCACATGTGACATCACTTCACACTTTGCACATTAGTATCTGTCAGAAGATTTTATCTGCGATGTGTACTGGACATCGTCAGGTTATCGTCAAGCTACTATACCGACGAAAGAATCATTTTCCAATAGTTTATTTACTTTATTATCTAACTTATTGACATAATTATAACATTTTGACGTTCATGTGCGATCTTTATGTGCATAAACTGAATAAATAAAATTGATTCTTGGTTTCTTGGTTAAAACCTATACCATTCTTATTAGGCTTGTGGTTAAATGGTTATCAAGTAGTTACATTGCAAAGTAATGCTAGTTCCGTTCAGTTTACGGATGGGAGACCATTCTTAACCAATCTGTGCCTCGGAGAGTACGTTAAACAGTCGGTCCTCGTTGCCATTCGAACCTCTACGGCAGTCATTTCGGGCAGATGGCGACCTAAAAAGAAGCGCCCTGAGAACAGTGCTCAGAGCAGGAATAACATTCGAATTCAAAACTTAAACGTATCGAAAGAATAAAGCATTGCGATTGGTTCACAGTAGGTAGTCAGCCAATCGCATTGCTCCGTTCTCTGGATACGTTTACGTTACGAATTCGAATATTATTCGTTTTCGGGGCACTGATCTAAAAATAGAACCGACTAAAACGCACGGCGTCTGTAGGCCGTTGGTTGCCGGAGATGAGATAGTCATAGACATATCCCTCGCAGCCCCGGCCTTCCAAAGACCATCTCTTAAAATTTGTCCCTCTGAGTGTGGGGACCACGGTGTCCACATATCCCCCCGGGTATGGGGAGGCGTTCAGTGCTTCTGCTAGGGTGACAGGTGGCTCCACCCGTCAACCCCAAGCCCGCGCTCATGGGCGTCGTTGAGTTAAGTTGCCTCCACTCGCCGGCCAATATTTTTTTATTCGCTCCCGCCGCCTCCTTCAAGAACCACTCTCGCAAACTGATCTAAATAACAGAACTTTGATATTACCAATAGGTTGTGGAGATCAGGTGGTAGTCGCCTCGCGCAAAATATCGAGGTTTGACAATTTCGTGTTAGACTGACAGGGAGGGTAGGTGAAAGGCTCTAAAGGTAATGACTCCGTATTATAAGAATGATGTAAACTAACGAAAAAAGATTTCAATTAATATAATGCCCCGTTTAACATTCCATACTTGGGATAACTTTTCCTGATGTACAGGATATTTAAGTTTAAAATAAACAACAAACTGAATACTGATTATTATATATCAGTGCTCGCGTTATGTAGGTACATTGTCATGTTACCGTGACCTCTGCCGTGCCCCTATTCTGGCTGATCACAGTCATTAAGCCTCATTACACGGTGTTATATACCCGCCCTTGGACTGCGCAACCTGCTTATTACGTAATTAACAATAAATTCTAATAAATCTACTGCGACAAAAACATCTAACAAAAGACATCAACGAGCTCGGTTGTTTTGGTGACTTTTTAATGGCGTCAATTGGTTTCAGTTTCAGTCACTTGGAACACAAGAAAGATACTTTGAATTTATTTTGTTTATCGAGGTATCACGAGAATACTAGACTTAGAAGGATACTTAAAAAAATACGCAAAAAAACGTCTTAATCCAGTTTCAGCTAATAAATTAATTGTTTTTACATATTTTATCAGAGAACGTCAAAAAAGCTCATTAGATTTTAACTCAAACAAAACCTGTCACTACTGACAAGAATGCATATGAATAGACAGGTAAATATAATATTTATTATTCTTCCACGCACAGACGGCTGACGGTGCGATGATAGATTGTAGCCGTAGGCATAATTTTATCACCTATACACCATTGTATGGGCGGTAGAGCAAAGTCCCTCCTGAGCTGAGAGGTTCCACACTGACCAGTCTCGGGGCCTGTTTTTGCATAGACTCGAAGGGGTCAAGCTGGTAATCCGGTGCACCAGAAGGGTGACAGCAGTTCTCCGTGGGGTCCTGTCCTGTCCAAGTTCTCGTTGGATCGTGATTTAGTATTTCACGCGGACAAAGCTGCAGGCTAAAGTTAGTATCTTTTAGACAGCTGTATTATATCTATATGCAAACCGCACTCACAAAAACCTTTAAATATTCTTGCTCATAAAAACAAACATGAGGTCTCGTGTTTGTGAAGGTCAAACTAATTAATTTACCTCATCACTCGAGCGGCATTCTTCGCGAGAGAACAGGTTCTTATCCAAACGGTTCATATGAGCTGCTGTGTTTGTGTGTCCCGGGGAATCACTGTATTTTTTTAATAATTGTGTGTCAAAGAATTAATCAATCAAAGAATCAAAATCGTTTATTCAGTTTAGGCACATAAAGAGCATATATCAACATCAAAATTTTACAACTATATCAAGAAATAGTTAAAAATATAAATAAATCATTTGAAAATGATTCTTTTGCTCGTTCGATAAGAAGCTCAGTGAACAATATTATAGTTTTTTTTTTAAAACAATGTGGTTTTTTTTTTAAACAGATTTGTATTGTGCGAGCAAACAAAAAAAGATTAGGATGACCATGCATTTTTATCATTGAGGTATTCGCCTACTTTGTAATATCCTTTTTTAATTAAAGACATTTTTACTTCTATTTTAAACTTATTAAATGGCATGTCAACTAAATCCCGAGGAATTTTATTAAACATTTTTATACTGTTGCCTACAAACGAATTACCAACCTTATGAAGTCTGAGTTTTGGCACTACGAGTTTATTTTTATTTCTCGTATTATAATTGAATAGGTGTATTAACACTCACAATTCGACAGCTATGATTTTCGATCGTAATAGGGGGCGAACCTATTGCCTGCAAGTGGCCAACAGCTCCCGTCTCGGCGTCTCCCTCGCCGGACATCCGGTGAGCTTAAACACTCACGCCGTACTGATGGTGTAGATATCTCATCTCGGGCTCGATGTCGATGGGACTGTCTCCCATTGTGAGGCTGCATCTCGAAAGAACATGGCCTCGGATTTGTGCAGAGCCACCTCGAGACCCAGCCGCCGGATTCGTTCCACGATTCCAACTTGAGCAACAGAGCGGTCGTCGCCTTCAGGGTCACTTCGCAGTGTGTAGCTCCACTCGCATAGCACGTGACGGCGGCACCATCCGCGGCCCAACAGCCCTTGTCCCATAGTCATCTCCTACGACAGCCACGGGAAGTAATTTGTTGCCCTATTCTACTCATCAACATTTTAGTATTATACAAGTCAACATCCAGGGTATCACTGTGAAACATGACTTATCCCCTTTCTAATTGACTAATTTTAGACATATGCCTCGACAGCTTAGTGGCAGAGTCGGCCTTACTTAAGCTTCCTGGTTCAAATCCTTCTCACTACACTACAGACGGGCAAACACTCTTGACACAAGCAATTTAGCCGAGCTGGAGGGGTTAGGGTGAATACTAGTAATGTCAGTTACTAAAATTCTCAAAATATTGTAAATCCCGCCGTATCTCCACTTTTGCTTTACCGCGGTAACCAATTTTCATCAGGTGGGCCGCTTTTTTGTCTGCCACATAGGTGGCATATAAAAAACCCCATCGATAAATGTTGTATTTAAAAACCACATACGGTCTTTAGCATTTACACTACGCTTTTAATTATTTAATTATATGTTGTTTTTACAACTTCTTGTTAATTGAATAAATTATTCAAATAAACAAACAACTCTTTTCTGGGAATCTATTTGCAGGCGGTCAAGCCATAACATTCTCAGAACGAGCTGACCGGCTCCACGGGGAACCATCCCCAAGTTTAGTTCCCGGTATTTACTTGACCCCACTTAATCCTACTTCCTTAAGCCCATGTTAATTATCACCCCAGTTTTATTCTCGCTTAAATCTAAGGCCTTCGCCACGTAGACAAGATCGCTTTTCACATATACGGCTTATAGAAGAAAGTCTGCGTTCTTGCGCCTTGACAAATTGAGCTAAATAAGATAAGGTGTCGTGTGGTCCTCGTAGTCCCGGCGGCGAGCTTTCCAGAAATAGTGATACCAGATTGATGTACTTTTGCGGGTTTCATACTCTTAAAGTTCTAATGGTCAATCCCCATTGAAAGGGCAGCGGCCGGCCGGCGGCCAGACTCTTGTACTCTCCCATAGATAAGGCTTAATACGATTTGCAATATTTTCCTCAAAAAGCCGCTTCCAGCCGCTGCTCTTTCAGGGATTCACCCTATTTTTTTAGTTTTGTTATAAAAAAAAGGAATACTAGCAACGAAAATTACTAGTACATATTCCCATTAACCCTCCAGTTAAGCTACATCAGTTGTGTTAAGAGTGGATTTTCATCTGTAGTGTAGTGGCCAGGATTCGAACCCGTAACCGATGTAAAACCGACCCTTAACTGCTAAGCTACCTTAGCAATATAATAAAATCATATGCCACAGAGTTGTTTATCTGCATAATATATTCATAATATTTATGTTACAAAACAACATTTGATTCTACGAAGTATGTAGGTGATAATTTTATAAAAATTCACGGAACATACGCGACCGGGGAACCACCGCTTTCTGACTGAACATCGACACTAAACAGTAGTATGCATGGTATAATAATATTTTCATAGACCATGGTAGTATGCTCTTTCCTATGTAGACGTGCCAGTTGTTAGTTAAAGAGTCGGCCTTACGATCGGGAGGTCCCAAGTTTAACCAACGTTAACCCACCTTAATACAATCTATTTAATAATTAATTGAATTCGTTTGACCTCACAACTCCGAGAAGAAAGCCTGCGCTATTGCCCTATGCGTCAATCAGCTGCTGTCGTGTACCGGCTTGTAGATGAGAATGGTAGGATTTATTTTATTAATTGGGATAGAATGGCCATACACAGTGTTCACTTGCATGTCGCGCGTGGCAACTTTTTCACTGTAAATACCTTTATATTTTGATATACCTTTTTTTTTTTTCAAATTTACTTCTCTGTTTTTATTCTACAGTTGAATTAGCATAACATGGCATATTCACGGTATTTTAAACGATGTTATTACAAGCTAGTCTTAACAGTACCGAGTAAGCGTTCGAAAGTTCCTGTCTCATAGGACAGGAATTGACAAAAAGTTACCATGCTTTTCCCGCTTACATGGTCGTTCTATCCTAATATATTTTTATCGGTGGACCCCGTGTGGCATGCAAACGGTACATAAATTGTATTTTTAATAATTATATACTATATAATTACCGTGTAGTGACGGAGAAAAAATACAAGTATCACCACCCCATCTCATCCGAAGACGATATCGGGAAAAGGAGTTCTCGAAATAAAATTCTGTACCGACCCGTCTGGCCAGCGTGGAAACAGTTAGGCCGAAGGTCCACAACATTGACAGAGGTCTATGGCCACCGGTGGACTGCAATAGGCTAAATAAATAACGTTGAAAAATTGTATTCAATTCCAATATTGCTATCTATGTGGTTATGATTGAGATTGAAATAGTCATTTACATTAATAGTTATCACCGGGATATTTACCATGTTTTTGTTACCTCTAATCTAGTCGCGGAAAACATGGTAAATATTATTATCTACACTGTCGTAGAATATTAAATCAGCCATTACTATTAAAGCTTACCCTTGAAAAGGTTAAATAACTATTGAGGTTCAACTTGCACTAGCTATGTTTTCACTAACACACGCTTTAGAAACATAACGGGAATTTAAAAGTTCACATTTCGGTAAAAACGAGTTACATTTAGATTGGTGTTTTATTTTCTATCAATTATACCTTTGTTTGTGCATAACGGTGTTTTTAATTAACACCAGATGCATATTTGAAAAAGCTGTTGAATATTTGTACGATAATATTTTACTTACATACGCTCACATCTTTTTACCCGACTGCACCAGAAGGGTATGTATGTATGCATGTATAATTGTTTGGCACGATCTGCAGCCAGAATAGCTCGATGGATCTTAGCTTGAGAGGTGTTGTTAGATTTGTATTTACTGTGAGAGTACCACTGAGTATATCAAACTAAAAAGAAAAATGACGGATTTTAAGGCACCGAAACGATGCATCAGAGCGATTTGTAACTTACACACTACCGACACTTGTAAGCCGCATTTCTTAAGACTGAAATTGTTGACAATGCCATCAATGTATATTTTTGAGATGTGTATGTTTATGAAACGTAATTGGTCGAAATTTTCGCAAGTGACTAGTAGCCCCAGATTAGGTACATTACATGTGGTAGCTTGTAAAACCACTATGTATCAGAAAAGTGTGTTCTGCATGGCACCTACAATTTACAATAAGTTGCCTAAGTCCATTAGCTTGACTCTAGATATACAAAAATTCTAAAACAAAGTGCTCACATTACTGTTAGAAAAAAGCATACTATTCTATTAATGAGTACGTTTATGACTAATTTTAATATTACTGTTATGATTGAACTTTATTTATTTTTAGATTGACATTATTTGACATTGACATTCGAACTCCCATTATTTAATAAAAAAAAATTATCGATGACATTATGGAAATATTAAAATGTTACTGTTATTATTGAAATGCATTATTTTTTAATATTAAATTATTTTAAGTTGACATGCAAATCTTCTCATATAAACACCTCAACAAAGTCTAGGGAACAAGATGTCCCCAATTTTTTTTTTCGTGTAAATCTTGTTTTGCAAATAACTGGCAGCAAATAAATAAAAATAGAATAAAGTAGATTACAGAGTTGTTCGAAATTTAAAAATAAATTTAAATAAGTAATGATTTTCGAATATGGAGGGAAAACTTTTAAAAGTGTTTGATTGTGCAGTTTCTCTGAGGCAAAATAAAAATTATTTTCTTTGATTGTAAATAACGTTTATTATCAATAATACGTCTTTTACGTATGGTTTGTGCATTTTTGTGACTGTAGTCATCATGTCACGTCGTCATTTAAGTCGCGAAGAGATGTTAAGAGCTGTTGGTATGCTGCAAGCTGGACGAACTCAACGCGACGTAGCGGATGCTGTCAACACCCAACCAAGCGTAATTTGCAGATTATGGGCACGCTACAGGTCTACAGGGGATGTTGCCGAACGTCACAGGGGACGAAATAGGGTTACGACCCCGCGACAAGATCGTTTCTTGCAAAATTTCGCAAGGCGGCAACCCACGATTACTGCTCGTCAGTTGGTCGCAAGCCGCCAGTCTCAGCATCAAGTGGTTATTAGCGATCAAACTGTCAGGAGAAGACTACACGAAGCCAATCTTCATGCTCGCAGACCGCTTAGGGTTCCAGCTCTTCGACGTGGAAATCGAGGTCGTCGCTTATTGTGGGCTAACGCACATTTACAGTGGACCGACCATCAATGGGCACGGGTTCTGTTTTCCGACGAATCTCGCTTCGGTTTTCATCCTGATTCGAGAAGAGTGCGTATATGGCGAGTTCCTGGACGTCGGAGTCGTCTCCAGAATCCGCAAGAAGTTCATCCTTACCAAGGTGGAACAATCATGGTATGGGCTGGAATTCGCCTTGATGGAAGGACCGACCTCGTTTGGATACGGGGCAATTTGAATGCAAACCAATACATTCAGGAGGTTATACACCCCATGGTAATCCCTCATCGACAGCAGTTCGGTCAAGATTTTATGTTCATGCAAGATAATGCACGGTCACACACCGCGAGGGTAGTGGTCAATGCGTTAAGCGAGCACAATATTACGACGTTGGAATGGCCTGCTCAGTCTGCCGACCTCAATCTTATAGAGCATGCCTGGGATTTGCTTGGGAGAAGAGCTTTCAGTGATTCTTTGGAAAATCTGAACACTGAAGAACAACTTTTTTTACACCTTCGCAGTGTATGGAGCCATATTCCACAGACGATGATTGACAATCTCATACTAAGTATGGCCACGCCGTTGTCGAGCTGTTGCTAATGCTTTAGGAGGTCCTACAGATTATTAAAAACGTTTAAAGTACGGTTAATTACTGTATTTCTTACTACCTCGTTATTTTTGTGCCTAATCATAGAAGGTTGTAATACTCAATATTGGCACTATTCAATTCTTTCTTAAAAAAAAAAATGATATGAGAATGTTTTTATTAAAATTAAAATTAAAAACGGTATAAAATACCCTTCTATTGATATAAAACACTCACTTAATTATTACAAGAAACGGTTTTTAAATAAAAACTAGAAATGTCCTTGTTCCCTAGACTTTGTTGATGTGTTTATTATTATTTTTGATGACATTATGGCAAGATTATTATTTTACTGGTATTGTTGAAGTGGATTATTTTAAATTTGACATTGTATTACTTTGACATTCAAACCTTCTATTGTTATAATTTCTCATGAGTTTAAATTAGACAAGTTAAAAATACGATTAAGTCACAGATAAAGGTTATTAATAATTATGAATTGTGAGAGAAATAAATCTATAATTTAATTATTGATATGTAGCTACTAACCATATTCTGCAAGTCCAAAACTAACCATACTTCAAATTTAATTTGTACACTATGTTTAGGACATAGTGCACTGATATTTGATATTAAGATCTTTTGTAATACCTATGTTTCACAAAATAATACATAAATAAATTAAAAAACAAAATATTTACTAAAAATTCTAAAATTTCAAAACCTGGAGTTTCAATATGAAAGGAATTAAAAGACTATTACAAAAATATATATCTCATAACGAAAAAGTATAAAATAAATAAATTATTAAAAATAAAAACACCATCATATTATGATGAAAATTATACCGCCTGCTATAAAGCTTGTTTCGATCTTTTCAGCATCAGTCGGGTTTTTTATTTTTAAAAATTTATTTTTACACGGGGTAGGCAGAGATTCCAGCCGCCTTCTAATATTCTCATTCTACACGAGCTTCCTCTACTGTGTGAGTAACAGATTGGATTTTAATAACTAAGTGACACAAAAAACCAATCCGAGAATTTTTTCATTAATACATCTAAAATCCATCCACATTCATAGCTATACAGAGTTAGAACCTAACCTCATATACGTCTAGAACATAACGTCATCTGAGTCACGTATCACTTTCGTGCTCACAATACCCTTGACACTGACTGCGCACAAAGGACTGACGACGAGCCGCCAAACAAATCAAGAAGCCTTTATTGTTCGGCGATATTAGTGTTAACCTGATGACAGGGTGATCGACTTCTGATGACAAGCTAATGAAATTAGGGATTTACTTGTAAATAAGCTTAAAAAATTAAGTAAAAGAGTAAACTCTGCCAAAAAGGTTACTATAAAATCCAAGATTATTTAGATGATAAACAAGCTTGGGAATGAGCTGTTCGCTCAACTATGTTAAACAAACAAACTATTAGTCTTGTAAATTCCGTTTTAATAGTCTATTCAGAATATATGATTTATGACTTTGACTCGAAATAACCATTCCTTTATTTCTTGCATTGAGAGAGAGGTTGCTTCTAACTTACCGGTAATATATTCATGGGGTGGCTTACACCCTCTCAGTGATTCGAGTTTGCTAACCAAAATTTGTACGCACCATAACCTTATTTTACCTTGAATATGGCCGCGGTTTGGAGGGATGGGTTTGCCCTCCATCAAACAGGGTTAGTTGCAATTTCCTTTGTTATAGATTCGCTCTGAAAAATAAGCTTCACAATTTTTATCACATTAAAACAAAAAATTACAGGGTAAATCGCGACTAATCCGTCAAAAGATGGGTTGATGTCCACATATATGTCTAGATATGGCTCAGTTAGTAGACGGAACCCGCAAGCCATCTTGCAAGCCTGTGCTTAGTGCGGCATTAGTTCCAAATCAATGCAACATTAGATATGTATGACGCACAGCAAGTTGATTTAGTACGGTGAGAACATCCCATATTTATGCGGTATACTCATGTCGCTCTGTGTGCAGATTAAGTGCATTTTGACACATAATCGATTGACAAACAGAAGAGAAGAGTTTTACCTGAGTCCAATAAAAGGTGTACTATCAATATTTCAAGATAAAGGTATATGTCAGGATATGTCCCAAAGATAAGTACCTAGGAGCAGTAATTTACGAGAGCCCAAAATCCTTTCAAGATGAAAATAACCTCACTTATATTTTATTGAGAGTAAATTAGACACGAGACCTTACTTTTATTTTTAACTTATCGCGAGTGTTCTCAGCCAAAATCAATTATGTAAATGTCACGAATAGGCTAACATTGAGAAAATGTGGTCATCTTATTAGGTAACTGTAAAATAGTTATCGTTCTAGTAATTTCTGAACTATGTGTATGACTTTGAACTGTTTAAGTTTTGAAAATTAGAGGGGAGAACTGAGCTACCAACCCGCAGAAGAAAGCCTACATCAGAGGCTCGTAGTTTAGCAGGTGCACCGACTATGAGGTGATAGTAACTTGGCCCCAAAGGTGTAGGCAGGGTCGTGACCACACCTCTCTGAACCTTAACTAGAGGATAAAAAGGTCCTTGTCCGCGGCAGGATACTGCTGGCTATCCACTAAACCCCATAACGATCTCAGTCGAAAGGTCAAGGTTGCAACGTTAACGTTTATCGTTTAATTTTGTTTGTGATCATATGATTAACTTGAACAAGGACGAGTAGAACTGGTTAACTTTGATAACAAAGATTTCCGCTAAGGGAGGTCGTACACCACAGCGCAAGCACCAAGATTACAGCAAATGCTGTTTGCTTTGCTTCTCAAAACGGTGTGTGTTTGCTACATTAGTGTGCGTCTTAAAAATTTCTATAAATATATTATAAAAGGATAAGATCCCGGTATAGAATGAACTTCACCGACAATAGACAAATCACAAATAATAATAAATAAATATTCTACAACATTTCACAAATATTCATAGCTTAACTAGCTTGTGTTATCGAATCTAGAATGCGGATGAACATACTTAAATACTTTTTTTTTCTAAATACATACATATATACATAGAAAATACCCAGAATTATGTAAATATACATGTTCATGCATACAAAATGTTTGCACTAAGCGGGAATTGAACCCGCGCCTCCCGCGTAGTAGTCGAAAGTTCTACCGCTACGCAAGAGAGGCCGGCGAATAAGCTAATGATACCTATAGAATATGTACTTATTGTTTTATTTCTGTCACATCTCTAAGGCTTTTCACCTAGGAGCCTGGGGCCTGTTTTCCCCAATATAACTGCGGATTTGGCCGATCTTTGATATGTTTCGGTGAAGCCACTGCCATCTGACCTTCACGACCCATAGACGATATCGAAGCATTGCAGTTAGACCAGTTGTTGGACTTTTTTAGGGCTCTACCCGTAACGACTGCCATGAGGGTTCGCATGGCAACCGGGACCAACGGCTTAACGTTGACGTGTTCTCCGGGGCACAACCAAACCAATGGAAATAGTCATTACGCACCGCGACGACACTGAGACTAATTGCTAATTTTTAACTTTAGATATGCCTTTTTACCTTTGTTAATTAATAGAATATCTAGCTAAATATTCGATATTTTACGATTTACTGACTGATAGCTGGTGGGCTGTTTGGACAACAGCAAAAACTATTAATTGGCTACCTACATATATGTATATTATAATCGTCATTTTATTGAATCAGTCACCTTGAACTGCAATGGTTTGTTGGACGTGGAATGCTTGGATTCAAATACGAAGGAGTTATATTTTATGTGCACATATCTTCTATAATTATACAAAATGTACGTTTCAAAACTCCAAAAGTTCTGCACGATATACAACCCGCTTCAAAGATGGTCTTTACAATCTATTCATATTCATTTTCGCATCGTTCATTATATGGCGGTGCAATCGAGTTATAGCATTTTTATGAATGAATTTTGGAAGGAATAAACGCCAATAACCCCACACAAAATACCTTAATATTCGCGTTTAAGTTCATAAAATGCATAATACATCACAATTACTTTTTGAATATATTTTGTATCAAAATCATTCACAAAGGAAGTAGAAAAAAATATTTGGTTTCATTTCTAGGTAAAGTATTTGTTAGACAAGTCAATACAGCAGCCTCAACATGGCGACACTAGACGTCTTGGTCACGTGGCACCTTTTTTCAGCGACTGTCAGCGATATCATTGGTCGAAGAGATTATGTCAATGTCGCCATCTTACTTGTGACATTTTGCTCACCGTGCTTCCCTCGGTCGAGTCTATCTCAAAACTGTAGACGACTCAGGATCAGCGGGGGTGCTTTAGTAGTCTTACACCTCGGCACAGAATAGATAATAGTACTAGCGTACAGAATGGAAGCTCACCCCCTCCCACCGATTTCATTTCCTCTCCCCGCACGTCAAAATCATGGGTGCTTTCATGGGCGCCTAAAACAAAGGTTGTCGCTAGTAAAATGTGTAGTAACGGCACTTCGGGAAGAAGAGTGAAAAGTTCGGCTAGCTTCGGTTTTTAAGGCGTCCTCTCTTTCACACATGACTATAGTGAAATTTAACCCTCAAAAGCATCTTGCTTTTTTGTATAAATAACTAATGAACTACACATAGTAAGAACATTTGTACTTTTTCCACAGTATTTATTGACCTGACCGGTTTCGCCTTATGATAACTTCAAAAGTTTACATTGATGTTTTTGAAATGTTTCTAATCTTAAACACTAGAGGTGTTTACGACTAGAAATGTTCATAAACATTGCGAAACTGGTCAGGTTCAATAATAAATACTGTAGAAAAAGTACAAGTGTTCTCAATATGTGTAACAACAAGTTCCGCCAAGGGTCACCAATGAACAGTATAAAAAAAACTAATGAACTGGATGTCAGGTTCGCCCAGTAATAAATTCGTGAAAAATCTTATCAATTATAATAATTTTCATATAGTCCGGGTTTTTTAGAAAATAAATCTAGAACTAGCATGTTAAGTGACATTATGGTGGACCGATATTGATTATAGGTGTATTATTTTTTTAACATTATAAAGATTATAACTCAAAAGCATATGATGCAGATTTAGATTAGTATACATTCTAGGGTTAAAAAATGGGCGGAACCTGGCAATGACGGAATCCATGATGGACGACATTAATTGTGATACATTCAAAGTGAAAAAAATGCCACACTTCATAGGCGTGAGCTGTCAAAATATTGATTCTTAAATTTTATAAAGTATAGAGTGGTTAAAACCATTTGTTTCTAAAAAATATATTTAGAGGCTATGCCTATGCAGTTATGTGGGAGCACTTCAATAAAAGATTACGTACACTATAAATGTTTATTACTGATCACAATCTACTTCTTACAATAGAACTGTAAACTAGTTAATCTAGAACACTTGATATTAACTTGGGATATCTATAAGTGGAGCGAGTTTATATGTGGCCGACTGTAGCAAGCTACACGTATGAACTGGCTTTACAGCGCGCGGCCTCTGTCGCCGCCTGAAAAGGAATGTGCTGACATCGCGTCTCGCGGTCCGCTACAATATAAATAGATATCTTTCCGTGAACTTTCGTTTAGTATAAATTATAATTGATAGTTAAATAAATTAACACTTTTAAATTAAAGTGTGCTCAACTGCCATTTTTCTAATTTCCTACTCGCCGTTGACAATTCTAAATAAGTATTAGAATAGTTATTACAAAAACCGGGCATAAAATCCGTGTCATTCAGTTGAGGTTCAGAAACCTTGGTACGTAATAAAAACACCATTTATAAAAAAAAATCTACCTCACCCTTGGCAATGGAGCATTAATTACTAAGGGATAAATACTAGTAGTTTTGTAAAGAGTTCCAGATCATTTTTTGGCATCTGGAGATCAAATCTGGTATCCTCACTTATATTTCTTTTATACGATACGTATCTTTATTTTATAGCTCCCTGGATATTTCACCAATAAATATTGTCAATCCGTTCTCATAAAAGCCACAACAAATGTCTCCGCCTTTTCTCATGTTTTTTTTCCATCCACAAATACCTGTGTGGTTCGGCATAGAATAGAACCACTCCATCTCTTCTCGTGGATGTCGTAAGAGGCGACTAAGGGAACACCAAAGGATGGGCAGTGGCGTCTTTTGTGATGCATCCTTATAAATACTTTAATACCGCGCTTGCCTTTTGGATATGGGCAGCGGAATGACCGGGGCCACATGCTGGCGGACTTTATGGAGAAAGAGGGTCTCTACGCGATGAACTCGTTCTTCAGAAAGCCACCCCAGAGAAAGTGGACCTGGCTAAGCCCCGCTAACATGGCGTATGAGATTGACTACATCTTGACGACAAAGAGGCAAGTATTCAATGATGTCTCTGTGATCAGCCGTGTAAAAACCGGTAGCGATCACCGTATCGTAAGAGGCACATTGAATATTAGCCCTAGACTAGAAAGGTCACGTCTGATGAAGTCAACACTCAGACCGTCATATGCCGATGTCCGGGACTCCGAGAGCTTTCAGCTCGAACTATCCAATCGATTCGATTGTCTACAGGATCGCGTTTCAGTGGACGAGGTAAACAACGTGCTGGTAGAAGCTGTCCAAACGGGGGGATCTAAATTCTTTAGGTCTCGCCCTAAACAAAAACCTCAGAAAATTTCGACTCAGAACCTTGATCTCATGGCCAAACGTCGATTTATGCCGCTACAGACCTCCGACGACGCTGAGGCATATAGGCAGCTCAACAGACGCATACAGAAATCTTTGCGACACGACATTCGCTCCTATAATACAAAAACTATTAAGGAGACGATAGAGCGAAACAAAGGCTCCAAAGTGTTTGCGAGGAATGCGTCCGTTGGACAAAGCCGGTTGACGAAGCTGAAGACGGAGGATGGCGGCATGGCAACGACAACGGCAGAGGTACTTAGGGAGGTCGAAAGGTTTTATGGACAGCTATATACATCAGTAACACAGCCCGTTGGCATGGCTAAAGATCCAATAGCCAAGCTTACCCGACATTATACCGAAGACATCCCGGACATCAGCCTGTACGAAATTAGGATGGCCCTCAAACAGCTAAAGAATAACAAAGCGGCGGGTGAGGACGGAATTACAGCAGAACTTTTGAAAGCGGGCGGAACGCCGGTACTGAAGGTCCTTCAGAAGCTCTTCAATTCCGTCCTACACGAAGGCATAACGCCGGAAGCGTGGAACGGGGGTAAGGTGGTCCTTTTCTTTAAGAAAGGTGATAATTTTGTTGAAGAATTATAGGCCCATCACGCTCCTGAGGCACATTTATAAGTTGTTTTCGAGGGTTATTACGAACCGTCTCGCCAACAGGCTCGATGACTTCCAACCTCCCGAACAAGCCGGATTCCGTAAAGGCTACAGTACCATAGACCACATCCACACGCTGCGGCAGGTTATAAGTCCAAAGAGTATGACCGGCCTCTCTGCTTAGGATTCGTGGACTATGAGAAAGCCTTCTATTCGATCGAAATATGGGCCGTGCTACAGTCTCTCCAGCGGTGCCGGATAGATCACCGGTATATCAAAGTGTTGAAGTGTTTATACCAGAACGCCACTATGTCGGTCCGAGTACAGGAACAGAGCACGAAACCAATTCCACTGAAAAGGGGCGTTAGCCAGGGAGACGTGATCTCTCTGAAACTGTTTACCGCTGCCTTGGAAGACGTCTTCAAGCTACTGAACTGGAAAGGAATCACTCACCTTCGGTTTGCCGACGATATTGTCATTATGGCAGAATCGCTGGAAGACTTGAACACCATGCTCGAAGACCTCAACAGAGTATCCCAACAGGTGGGCCTTAAGATGAACATGGACAAGACAAAGGTTATGTCAAATGTCCATGTTGCGCCTCTACCGGTTCATGTTGGGGACTCAGTCTTTGAAACTGTTGACGAGTACGTCTACTTGGGTCAACTGATCCAGGTAGGCAATTCCAGCTTCGAAGACGAGGTAAATCGACGAATCCGACTCGGCTGGGCGGCGTTCGGGAAGCTACGAGTTGTCTTCTCGTCCGACATACCTCAGTGCCTGAAGACGAAAGTCTTTAACCAATGTGTGTTACCAGTGATGACCTATGGATCGGAATCGTGGTCCCTCACTATGATGGGTCTCTTAAACAAACTCAAAGTCGCTCAGCGAGTTATGGAAAGGGCTATGCTCGGTATTTCCCTACGTGATCGCGTCAGAAATGATGATATCCGTAGGAGAACAAAAGTAACCGACGTAGCCCAGCGGATTAGCTCGTTGAAGTGGCAGTGGGCGGGACACATAGCGCGCAGAACAGATGGCCGATGGAGCAAAAGAGTTCTGGAATGGCGACCGCGTACGGGCAAACGCAGTGTAGGACGCCCAACGGCTAGGTGGAAGGACGACCTCATCAAGGTCGCCGGGAAGCACTGGATGCGGGCTGCTTTGGATCCGTCATTCTGGAAGTCAATGGGAGAGGCCTATGTTCAGCAGTGGACTGTGTATGGCTGATATGACCTGTTAGGAATCATGTTATTTCAGCCAAAAATCATCAATATCCGTTCATAAATAACGCGACAGAAAAGGCACCCCTTTTCTCCTCCGATTAAAAAGCTCTAGGCAAAAATTATATTTTAAATCAAAGAACATGTATGCTATGTTTGGTGATAATCGGTTAAGAAATGTGCCCTATAGACCGAACGGAACGGAGACTATTTATAATTAATGAAAAATTTCACGCGGGCGAAACCGTGAGCAACAGCTAGTTTTTATAAACACAATCGGTTTTAATTACTCTATAAACATATCAAAGTCGTGTTGTAGTATTGTTTTGTTATTTGTGCCAATTCTGTTGATTGACAGGACCAAAATGTATCGCCATATTCTTTTCTTCCGAAGCGAAGAAAAAGATAGAAATACGTTTTAATGTAAAAATCATTAATATGAATTTTTGTAACAACAGAATTGTCGCCTCCGTCGGATGTGACGTAAATCATGTCACTAAGGGATAGAGTGAGAAAAATCACGCTATCTCACTCGAAAATTAGCTCAAATTTCAAATAGTGCCATCCATGACTGTTCGGGTCAATCACCGAACAAATAATCATGTCAGCGAAATTGCGACACCGCGCGATATGCATTGAACATTTTATGTATTACCTAAGTAAAACAGTCAGTACGCTTTCGGATTGCATATCGTGCGCGACTCAATCTTATCCCATTCACCTCATTAGTTTTAATCGTTATCCTAAGTGTATTACTGAAATATACCATCTTTATAATCTCTAACCGTGGTTTATCTTGATCTCACCCCAAACATTGGTCCTTCGAGCCGGATGCGAGCTGGAGGTAGGTCACCCATGATTTGATGATGGGATATGGGATTATTTCTTTTACATTTGACACACATTCTTAATCGTTTCTTTGTGACTCTGTTACCTCCGAGAATCCAGTATTTGAGTCTTATGAATCCAGTAGTCATTTTTACTCCACCGTGGAACACAAGCTCATGGGACTCGTCTATGATGAGATCTGCCAACTTCGATTGATTAGGAATTATGATGGGATGCTTCATTTCAGGATCAAAATTCGAATGTTTAAGTCTGCCTCCGACACGTAGTATTTGATTACTGTCCAGCATGGGATTGAGGTTTAGGATCTGGCTTTTATTATTAAGTGGTTCATTATTATTTAGCCGCGATATCTCGTCATGGAAGTATTCGTTTTGAACATGCTTAATTAACATTATTTTTATTATCACTAATAAACACAGCCAACGCATCCTACAACTTTACCCCGTTGACAAACAACAGTGTATACTTCGATAAGTTATCTAATATGCATTTAATAAGGGATGATTGGCATTTAATTGTCTACTATGACACAAGCCCTTATCAAGAAGGAACGGCGGCATTATTAAAGTATATTAAGTATCTTGAAACCTTATGCTCAACGATTAAAACACAAACACCTTGCGACGGCGTCATGTTACAGCTTGAGCACGAGTTCGAAGAAATTAAGCATTATGACAATATTGTTATGATGAAGGACTCGTTTATGACTAATAAGAAGCGCCGGCGACGCGGCTTGATAGACGGAGTAGGCTACGTTGCAAATAGTTTATTCGGAGTGTTGGATCAACGATTTGCAGATAAATATGAGAAGGATATTGAACTTTTAAGGCATAATGAAAACCATTTATACCACCTTTGGAAAAACCAAACGTCGGTTGTTGAAGCTGAATTTAATCTCATGAAAAGGATGGAGAATACTATCAACAAACACCATAAGTTAATAAATCAAAAGCTTAATCATCTCCGAGACTCTTTAATAAATCTTACTCAGCAAGTACAAAATATAACTGTCCTCACAGACTTCATAACCTCGGCTTTCACTGCAAACAACTTGCTGTATACCCTGAGACGAATCCAGGACTCAATTTTGGATACAGTAACTGATATTTATAGTGGAAAATTAGATTTTCATTTGATATCCCCCAGGCAACTCAGAGCAGAACTAAGCACAATATCAGCACAAATATCCGGAGACTTGGTAGTACCTGTCAACAACTTTGACCTTAAAGACCTTTACAGCTTGCTCAAAGTAAGAGCCAAATACTCTGCCAAATACCTAATTATAGAAATAAGAATACCAATGATTGAAAGAGATCTTTACGAAATATACAATCTTATACCGGTCCCACGCATCTTGCAAGATAACATGATGATGAAGGTCGTCACTATCTCAGAACTGGCAGCAATCAACATGAGAAAGGATTTGTATTTACCTATCACAGACACTGAACTGCAGTCATGCGTATTACAAAACCCTGAAACTATTCTGTGCCATATCAGAAGACCAATTCAGCACATGAAAGATGATCATAGCCTTTGTGTAACGATCCTAAGCACAAGAACTTGTAAAACCGCAACTACCCCTTGCGTGAATGACTGGAGAGAGTTAGCATCAGGCAACAAATATTATTATTTATGCTGCAATGAATGTAACGTCAAACTTTTATGCGAAAGCCAAATTACGGCAGTTAGGCTGTCAGGTGGTGGTCTGCTGCGCGTTTCGGAAGGCTGTTTATTAAAAACAGATGACTTCACGGTATATTCAAGCAAAAGATTGTCTAGTAAAATTAGCACGACGACAAAATTTATCTTACCGGAAATTTCACCAATCAATCACATAATAAATATTAGTATGCCAGAAACATATGAGTTTAACCTCAATAACTCAAATAATCTCAGGCAATTTGAAGTTATTAAAAGAAGTATTGAGATCATGAAGAAGAGTGAACCTTTGAGCACCGATATCTCCTACCACGACATCCATCTTTATGCTGTTACATATTTCATCATATTTGGAATATCGGGATTGGTGGCAGCTTACTGTTTTAAACGCTGGCGGCAAAGAAAACGTAGAATAAATCTTGCCCCGTCTACAGCAGTGCCGTGGACAGTCTCTGCAGCGACTGCGTTGCCATCTCCACCCGCCGAAACAGAAAGTGTAGTGATTGAGTGCAGTGAAATTAGGGAACATGGGCAATCTAGTAGTAAACGAGTGAATAGTGTCCCTAAGCGAGTAGCGCTATCTAGTCAGTGCTTACAAAAAAAGGAAGATAGAGGTTCATCACCGATCTTTCGCGTGTTTTCTCTTTCCGATTTACATTGTAGCGATTCAGTTTAATTTGTAACGTTGCTTTTATTTTATCCTTTAATAAACTAACCCTTCATAACTACATTAGTACTTTCGGAACATTGTTTTCACCTTGTTAGTATTAATTTCATACCCATTTAACTATATCTGCTTACTAACTTTCCCTTTTTCTCCCTCGGGAGCATGTTCGGGTCAATCACCGAACAAATAATCATGTCAGCGAAATTGCGACACCGCGCGATATGCATTGAACATTTTATGTATTACCTAAGTAAAACAGTCAGTACGCTTTCGGATTGCATATCGTGCGCGACTCAATCTTATCCCATTCACCTCATTAGTTTTAATCGTTATCCTAAGTGTATTACTGAAATATACCATCTTTATAATCTCTAACCGTGGTTTATCTTGATCTCACCCCAAACAATGACATTTCAAATTTTCTCACACATCAACACTACCGTGCATGTACACAAGCTATGTTTGTAGTAATTACAACGCGATTGTTTCATACATTTTTCCGAGAGCTTCCGAGGTGTGACCTCGGTAATTGAAGACTGAGATGGTCTCTACGAACTCCACTCCCGCTAGCCTGCGAGGGTGGAGTCCGTGGGAATTGCCGAACGAAAAAAGGTAGATAAATCGTTGTATACCAGAAGGTAGTAAAAAAAACAACTTTTTATGTATAAATCTTCTTTTTCTTCCCTAAAAGTTTCCCATAACTGGTATCATCAGCAAAATGTTGACCACAAAAGTACTCAAAATAATCTGAATACCAAATTTCGTAATAGTTGGAAGCATCCAGAGTAGTCAAACCATTTTGTAGCAATAAATTTATGTGAGTCAGTAGAGTGTTTATATTCATATGTGCATACACGTCGGTCGATGGTATCTAATCAAGTATACGGTCAAAATTATGTTAACATTGTCATTTTGTTTTTTTATACGTGGCAGTTGCTCGAGCCGAAAACTATCTAAAAGAGTTCGAATACTTACGAAATAAATAAATAAGTGTTAACAGGGTGACATACTTGATATAAGTTAAGTATTATTGTTCACTCTGTGAAATTAATTTACATGTTTTATTTTTTACGTATTCGTACTCTTTCCTCACCAATGGAAGTTAATTGAATTAAAAAATACAATTCAGACCAGAAATTAAAGGAATGGCTATATAAGTAAGACAAGGATGCAAAATGTGTTTAAATGACAATGTTAACATCATTTTGACCTTTTATTTCATAAGATACCATTGACCGGCGTGCTTCTAGGTACATATAAATAAAAACACTCTACTAACTTACATAATATCGGAAAACGGATTACTACGATGGTTTGACTACTCTGGATACTTACAACTATTTGAGCACCATAACAACTCATACAAAATTGAAATTTTGATACTCAGATTATTTTGAGCAAAGTAAAAGATTTTTATTCAATTCAGAACAACATGGTTGTTGCGGTAACCTATTGAAATATCGAATTTCTGTTACCCGAATCTTAAAACCCCGAAAACGGTTGGTAGAACTTTTAAAAGACAGATGTAATGAATGACAACTTTCTATAATTCCGTTTTTCATTTCCCAGATGAATCAATTTCCAGGTGCACTAAAACCAAATTTTCAAATAGTATTTTTTTGTTTTCCATATTGTCATAATCCAAATATAGTTATCCCAGATTCTCAGAATATTTTTTTTTGTTTCCTATCGTACCATTTTCCAAATAAACTATTACCAAATTTTCATAATCTTTTTATTTGGTTCCCATACAAATCGTGTTCCAGCTAAACTATATACAGGTTTAGTAAAAATCAGTAAATTTATACGATTCATTTAGGGTGTGTAACGGTTGATATAATAATAAAAAATCTAACGTTCACTTAAGACATAAATAATTTCACTTAATATAATGAAAGCCTGAAGACTTATAAATATAATATAATTTTGTTTAAATTATTGTTTTCCATGTCATGCATGAACAGTTTTGTATGCAGGTATAATCAATGAATCAGGAAAGCGAGCTCGTGAACACTGCGTACCACGCCCGACCCGACTCGCCGTGGTACTTGTCTGCCCTACACTAGAGTGTTATTTAAGAACCGGAGGGGAGGGGAGCCCCTTATTTCGTAGAAAGAAATTTCATAGAATTTCGTTTCACAGAAAATGCTTCATATAATATTTGGTTCTTATATTTTTATTTCGAATATTATTGTTTCAAAAACAATTTCCTACAATGAAACATATTTCACAGAAACACAATTTTTAATCAAATTTTTTTGTTTAACAAACTTATCAAGCTGTAGAATTATTTTTAAAGAATATTAAACCACCTTTATAATGTTCCAAATCACATTTTTAACTGTAACATTTACAATTTTAACACCCCGACTCAGATTACCCCGACTCGGATAGGTTAGGTTAGAAGGCTAATGCGGGAGCGGAGCGTAGCGAAGCTCCCGCATTAGGCCTTCGTGGTTATTTTTTTATAAACCACCCAGAAGTAGGAGCCCCGCGTAGCGGGGCTCCGTCGACTTTGTAGGCGCATCAATTGTTTAGTTCATAAAAACCATATATATGATAATATGTTATTCTTTGTAATAAGTTTCTATTAAATAAACAATATAATGATTAAGAATAGTTGATTTGATATTCTATGAAATGATTATTCTAATGTTTAACTTTTTATGAAACAAAATTCAATGATTTAAAATTATATTAATTAAATATAATGATAATATTGATTATTCTATGAAACGAAATTATGCGAAACATTTTCTGTTATACGAAATTATATTAAACAATTGTCTATAAAAGCTGCGGAAGCGAGCATGGAACTTTGTTACGCAAGGGCGGAAGGACTGCACTTCCCGCAGCGCCGGAGAAGAGCAACACTAATGCTTGCCTGCTTGCCTGCATGCTTGCCTGCTTGCCTGCATGCTTGCCTGCTTGCCTGCATGCATGCTTGTTTGCTTACATGCATACATATATTTTTTAAGGCAACGTGTGTTTTGTTCAGTAGGTCTCCAATTGTAGTTAGTAGACGCCATATGAGGTTTAGTTTTAGGTTTAGAAATCTGGATATTGTTTGTCTGGATATCAATTAACTGGATATCAATTAATTGCATTTCAAAAATTTGTGTTTTAAAAATTGGGCTTTCGTGTATATGGATTACGGTCATCTGGATTTTGTGCATTTAGATTTCGTGTGTCTGGAACTCGTTCGTCTGGATTATAAAACGTCGTACAAATGAATAAATGGGCAAATGAAATTCGGAGTTGCGATTATATGGAAAATAAAACTTCGGAATTTGAAAAACCGGGATTATGAAAAATTGGCCAAACGTTTTCTGGATTATGATATTCGGAATGTTAAAATTCGGGATTAAGATAGGTAACCGGTTGTTGCTTATTGACGTCAATAATAAATTCTACTTAACGTAAGTTCACCATCGCTTCCAAGGGGTTACCTATCTTAATCCCGAATTTTAATATTCCGAATATCATAATCCAGAAAACGTTTGGCCAATTTTTCAAAATCCCGGTTTTTCAAATTCCGAAGTTTTATTTGCTATATAATCGCAACTCCGAATTTCATTTGCTTATTTATTCATTTGTACGACGTTTTATAATCCAGACGAACGAGTTCCAGACACACGAAATCTAAATGCACAAAATCCAGATGACCGTAATCCATATGCACGAAAGCCCAATTTTTAAAACACAAATTTTTGAAATGCAATTAATTGATATCCAGTTAATTGGAATCCAGACAAACAATATCCAGATTTTTAAACCTAAAACTAAACCTCATATGGCGTCTACTAACTACAACTGGAGACCTACTGAACAAAACACACATTGCCTTAAAAAATATATGTATGCATGTAAGCAAACAAGCATGCATGCAGGCAAGCTGGCAAGCATGCAGGCATGCAGGCATGCATGCATGCAGGCAACCAAGCAAGCATGCAGGCAAGCAGGCAAGCAGGCAAGCAGGCAAGCATTCAGGCAAGCAGGCAAGCATGCAGGCAAGCAGGCAAGCATACAGGCAAGCATGCAGGCAAGCAGGCAAGCATTAGTGTTGCTCTTCTCCGGCGCTGCGGGAAGTGCAGTCCTTCCGCCCTTGCGTAACAAAGTTCGGGCACCCATGCTCGCTTCCGCAGCTTCGGCTTGCTGGTCGCGGTCGGCGACCAGCCTCAGCCGCTCCAGCTCGCCCGGGCGCCCAAGCTTCGTTACTGCGGGCGAGGACTGCCCTCCCTCCGCGCCTCCGGTTCTTAAATAACACTCTAGTGTAAGGCAGACAAGTACCACGGCGAGTCGGGTCGGGCGTGGTACGCAGTGTTCACGAGCTCGCTTTCCTGATTCATTGATTATACCATACATGGAAAACAATAATTTATTTATTTTATGGAAATTAATGTAATTTATGAAAAACGAGAGAATATCATTTTAGTCATCTGGCAACATAAATCTGTTTGTTTATTAAAATTATCTAGAAAAAGGAGGTAGCTATTATATTAAGTGAAATTATGTCTTAAGTGAACGTTAGATTTTTTGTTATTATATCAACCGTTACACATCCTAAATGAATCGTATAAATTTACTGATTTTTACTATACCTGTATATAGTTTAGCTGGAACACGATTTGTATGGGAACCAAATAAAAAGATTATGAAAATTTGGTAATAGTTTATTTGGAAAATGGTACGATGGGAAACAAAAAAAAATATTCTGAGAATCTGGTATAACTATATTTGGATTATGACAATATGGGAAACAAAAAAATACTATTTGAAAATTTGGTTTTAGTGCACCTGGAAATTGATTCATCTGGGAAATGAAAAACGGAATTATAGAAAGTTGTCATTCATAACATCTGTCTTTTAAAAGTTCTACCAACCGTTTTCGGGGTTTTAAGATTCGGGTAACAGAAATTCGATATTTCAATAGGTTACCCTTCCAAGGCGCTGATGAAGAAGAAACGGCGCAACAAACTCCACTGCGGTATTTTTTCAGACGTCAACCTACAATATTTATATCCTTAAGGCTAAATGTGGACGAATCTAATTTTGTCTCGTGACTAAATGAACAAACGTAAATAAAAAAAACTTCACAATAAAATAATTAACTTAAGTTAAAATATGACAAAAAGTTCAGTATTATGCCGTAACTACACCATTTTAGGAGGTGCCTGCACCGTGCTCAAGCCCGACGTTTTTGTCTTTAAGATAGTCATATGTCCTATAGTATGCTTTTTTACATAAAATTTTCTTTACATAGGCTTTAAATTTATTTTCAGGCATAACTAGGACCGATTCAGGTAATTTATTATAAATTCAAATTCAAATCATTTTATTGTGAAAATGGGTACATAGTGGTGTTGTGATAAAATGTGGTTTCTCCATTCTCCGCCTCAAGGCATACAATAAGAATAATTTATAAAATGTGCAATTAAACAATTTATGTGGGCTTCTTAATTGCATACCAATAATTGATTGTGTTAAAAAATTATGTCAGTATGAGTAAATGTCAAAAAAATAAAATAAGTCATCTATACAATTAAAATCATAAGGAGGTATGTACTCCTTATGATTTTAATTGTATAGATGACTTATTTTTTATTTTTTATTTTATTATCAATTATCAATAGAATATTTCAAATTACACTAAAAAAATAACAATAGACCAAATCATAACAAAACAAATTACAACAATTCAAATCACATTAAATCTCGCCTACTGTTTATTTCCAATAAATTAAATCTCAATAAATTACTTTGTCTTGTCTTCTAGGAATTCGATTACACTATAGTAAGTTTTTTCGAATAGAAATGATTTAATTTCATGTTTAAATTTGTCGATATCTCTTACACTTAAAATAACCTTAGGTAAGTTATTGTAGATCCTCGGCGCCATACAGAAAACGCTACTATCCATTAACGCGCTCTTATGCTGAGGGCAACATATTTTGTGTTTGTGGCGCTCACTTGTATAGTGTTCAAACAAACCTAAATTGGATCTAACAAATATCGCAGTTTCATAAATGTACAAACACGGCATTGTCAATATTTTCAAACTCTTAAAGTAAGGCCTACAGCTGTCTATTTTTTGTAGATTGCACATTGCCCTTACACATCTTTTCTGTGATTTAAACACTTGTTCTTTCTCAGTACAGGTACCCCAGAAAATTATACCATACCTCAGTATAGAACCTACGTAACCGTGATAAGCCGCCAGTACAGCCGGTTGGTTAAATTTTTTGGTTAGCATATAAAGCGCGTATGACTGCGAATTTAATTTTGAGCACAGATTCTCTACATGCACCTTCCAGTCTAAGTTTTTATCTATAGTCAGACCTAAGAATTTAGTTGTGTCTACTTCGTGAATCGTTTCACCTTCATAATTAATGTCAATGTTTGTGTCAAATATAGGAATTCTATTTCTAAATGTCATTATATGTGTCTTACCACAGAATAGGTAATAGTACTAGCGTACAGAATGGAAGCTCACCCCCTCCCACCGATTTCATTTCCTCACCCCGCACGTCAAAATCATGGGCGCTTTCATGGGCGCCTAAAACAAAGGTTGTCACCGGTAAAATGTGTAAGAACGGCACTTCGGGAAGAAGAGTGAAAAGTTCGGCTAGCTTCGGTTTTTAAGGCGTCCTCTCTTTCACACCTTACTATAGTGAAATTTAACCCTCAAATGCATCTTGCCTTTTTGTATAAATAACTAATGAACTACACTTATTAAGAACATTTGTACTTTTTCTACAGTATTTATTATTGAACCTGACCGGTTTCGCCTTATGGTAACTTCAAAAGTTTACATTGATGTTTTTGAAATGTTTCTAATCTTAAACACTAGAGGTGTCTACGACTAGAAATGTTCATAAACATTGCGAAATTGGTCAGGTTCAATAATAAATACTGTAGTAAAAGTATAAGTAAGTGTTCTCAATATGTGTAACAACAAGTTTCATCAAGGGTCATCAATGAACAGTTTAGAAAAAAACTAATGAACTGGATGGTAGGTTCGCCCAGGAATAAAGTCGTGAAAAATCTTATAAATTATAATAATTTTCATATAGTCCGGGTTCTTTAGAAAATAACTCGAGAACTAGCTTGTTAAGTGACATTATGGAGGACCGATATTGATTATAGGTGTATTATTTAGAAACTGCATTTCAGTGGCAATAAATAAGTAAATATTAACCTGATTTTTTCTTATTACTGTATTACCATTCGAAAACTATGATTTTATTTATTTATTTAAGTGAATATTTACTTACATTGGATAGTTGTAAACCAGAATTAAATTTTACTCAGAAGGTGCGCAAACATTGAAAATAAACACGGTCTATAAAATAAAGGATAGAATACCCAATTCTTATTTTTTTTTTACATTATAAAGATTATAACTCAAAAGCATATGATGCATTTAGATTAGTATTCATTCTAGGGTTAAAAAATGGGCGGTACCTGGCAATGACGGAATCCATGATGGACGACATTAATTGTGATACATTGAAATCGAAAAAAAATGCACACTTCATAGGCGTGAGCTGTCAAAATAATGATTCTTAAATTTTATAAAGTATAGAGCGGTTAAAACCAATTGTTTAAAAAAAATATAAATAATAAAGGCAAGCAAGCTTCTGCAGAGGCTCTTAAGCGGCGCAAATACTCCAATCTCATTGGAGATTATGAATTTGTGCCGTTTGGAGTCGAAACGTTTGGGCCTTGGGGTCCGAGCGCCCGCAATCTCTTCAGAGAGATTGCGAAGCGTATGGTCGACGCTTCTCGTGACCAGAAGGCTGGCCTCTTTTTAGGTCAGAGATTAAGCATTGCCATACAACGTGGCAATGCTGCCAGTCTTCTGGGAACGCTACCACAAGAGACATGCGATGCGGATGAATTCCACGACGCATTTTAACTTTTAGTTTTAGTTTTTATTTTATTTTATTTAGTATTGTGTAAATATAGTAGGTAACTTTATTCATAATTTAATTTAATTTTTGCCAATACACCAATAATAAATTCCGTAAACTTGCGTTTAGTAAAATTATAATTGATACTTAAACATTATTAAATTAAAGTGTGCTCAACTGCCATATTTCTAACTTTCTTCTCATCGTTGACAATTCTTAATAAGTATTAGGATAGTTACTACAAAAAACAGGCATAAAATCCGTGTCATTCAGTTGAGGTTCAGAAACCTTGGTACGTAATAAAAACACAATTTATAAAGAAATGTTCTACCGCACCCTTGGCAATGGAGCATTAATTACTAAGGGATAAATACTAGTAGTTCTGTAAAGAGCTTCAGATCATTTTTTGGCATCTGGAGATCAAATCTGGTATCCTTATTTCTTTTATACGAAACGTATCTTTATTTTATAGCTCTCTGGATATTGCACCAATAATATTGACAATCCGTTCTTAAAAAAGCCACAACAAACGTCTCCCCCTTTTCTCATGTTTTTTTTTTCCACAACTACCTGTAAGGAATCATGTTCGGATATTTTAGCCAAAAATCATCAATATCCGATCATAAATAACGCAACAGAAAAGGCACCCCTTTTCTCCTCCGATTAAAAAAGCTCTAGGCAAAAATGATTTTTCAAATCAAAGAACATGTATGCCAAGTTTGGTGACAATCGGTTAAGAAAGACCCTATAGACCGAACGGAACGGAGACTATTTATAATTAATGAAAAAATTCACGCGGGCGAAACCGTGAGCAACAGCTAGTTTTTATAAACACAATCGGTTTTAATTACTCTATAAACATATCAAAGTCGTGTTGTAGTATTGTTTTGTTATTTGTGCCAATTCTGTTGTTTGACAGGAACAAAATGTATCGCCATATTCTTTTCATCTGAAGCGAAGAAAAAGATGGAAATACGTTTTAATGTCAAAATCATTAATATGACTTTTTGTAACAACAGGATTGTCGCCTCCGTCGGATGTGACGTAAATCATGACACCAAGGGATAGAGTAAGAAAAATCACGCTATCTCACTCGAAAATAAGCTCAAATTCCAAATAATGCCATCCCTGACATTTCTAATTTTCTCACACATCAACACTACCGTGCATGTACACGAGCTACGTTTGTAGTAATTACAACGCGATTGTTTCATACATTTTTCCGAGAGCTTCCGAGGTGTGGTCTTACTTAAATTAATTTTCAGATTATTTGATGTCAACCATTGTATTATGTCACCTAGAGTATTGTATATGTCAAATTCAAGAAGTGTCTTATCCGTACCCGTAAACAAAACTGTGCTATCATCAGCGAACAGGATAGTGGGATGTCCTGTAACATTCGGTAAATCATTAATATAAACGTTAAATAAAAGTGGTCCCAGCACACTACCTTGCGGAATACAGCTATTATTTTCTCTATATTCTGACAAAAAATTAATTTCAGATCTTAGTTTTGGGCATAGGTGTGTTATTTGTGTGCATTGTTTTCTATTGCGGGGGTATGATGCTATAAGATTCAATGCATTACCCCTTACCCCATATGCGCTTAATTTACTTAATAGTGTTTCATGGTCCACACAGTCAAAAGCCTTTGTGAGGTCCATGTAGAGCGCACATGCAGGTACTTTCTTATCCACACAGTCTGTTGCAATTTTTAAAAACTTGTAAATGGCCAGATTTATACATTTGTCCTTTCTAAAACCAACCTGCTCCTCTGCGAATACATCATATCTTTCAAGAAAAGTGTAAACTCTGTCATGAATTACCTTCTCAAAGACTTTAGAAATGATCGGTATCAGAGCAAAAGCGTAGGTATACCTTCCGCCTTAAAAGAATCGCTAACTCTGCTAAGCCGATAACATGGCAGTAGCAGTTTATGTTTATTACGCAGAATTTTGTCTGTAATGTCACTAACTTTTGTATCAACTTTTGTGGTCAATGTGTCATGAGCATGGACTAGGAAAAAGAAAGGTATAAAACATTAATTTATTATATGACAAAATGATTCTTATTGATTAAATCCTATCCTGAGGTGTGATAGTCCTTGATAAATTATGTGACATTGTTGTCTATTTACAGTAAAACAACTACCACAACATGCAAACATCTGCCCCTCTAGACAAGTGGCAATTCGCTTGCCAGCGTTTGATGGAATAGAATTACGAATGTATTGGATTTGACGTTAGTGACAGTCGTTAACGCATGTCATAAACGTCAAATCCTATACATTCGTCATTCTATTCCATCAAACGCTGGCAAGCGAATTGCCACTTGTCTAGAGGGGTTCGGGTGTTACGACTAAGTGCAGCTTGTTGGTGTTCACTGTTACAGTTAGGTCTAAGAATGGTATCGTTCATAGCAGCTTTAATGTTTAGCAAACTAAACTCTCTTCAATGATCTGAAAAATGAAAAAGATTGAAATTATTCTACAAGTTAATACTACGGTACGACTAGAGATATGTGTAAGTAAACTCGAACTCGATTATTATGGTTGTCGCGAGCTCCAAAGATGTGTTAGCTTGTATCGAGTAAGCCTCAACATACCTATATGTAATATCTACTGCAGGCATACGTTCAACATAAAGACTTTTTTATGTTACCTATTGCATCTGTGGTCATTATCTATGATTTTGTTTTTGCCGCCAGAAAAAGAAAACACACCGCCACCGGCTTTTGTTTTTTTTTCTCGTTGAGGAAATATAATGAATGAATATTATATAATTGAATATAATATATAAGAGAATTACACATAACAATGTAATAATGAATATAAGAAGATTGAATATAATTTATAATAATTCATTGCCGTGAGCATGTAAGTATCGATTGTTATTCGTAATATGTATTAGATGGACTAGGAAAGGAAAAGGAATAAAAGCCTTAATTTGTTATATGATAAAAGGTTTCTTATTGATTAAACCCTATCCTGATCCGGCAGTTAATTGGACGGCTAATTAAGGTAGTTGCCGGCGACACATACATTATTTTAAACATGATTACTTCTAGAATGTAATATACCTAAGTTAAAAATATTCAATTACGATACTTACGATTTTTGGACAAGGCTGGATTAATAAGTGGGTGACATTTGAATTCCACATGAAATCCAAAATTGACAGTAGCAGTATTTTGAAAGATTTAATGACTATGTTATTTATTCAGTTGAAGGCATGAAAATATCTTAATAAACTTCCAATAAAATAAAATTAATGTAGTTACTATATATACATGGCAGCACTGCCACATTATAGGACAATGCATAATCTTTGACCTAAAAAAGGCCAGCCTTCTGGTCACGAGAAGCGTCCACCATACGCTTCGCAATCTCCCTGAAGAGATCGAACTCCAAGGTCTAAACGTTTCGACTGCAACGGTACAAATTCATAATCTCCAATGAGACAGGAGTATTTGCGTCTCTTAAGAGCCTATGCAGAAGCTGCAGTTGTACCGGCACAGCCAGCCGTGCCAGGTATATGTTGCGTCCCACACCAGAGTACTACCCATTTTCCAAGGTATTAATGACATACCATCTGGACTCTTACCATCGTCGCACACCAAACTGTTTGGTTCGAGCACAGCTGGCACACCAGCGGTGACAAGAGCACGGCGGATTATGTCGTTGCGGCTAGCGTGTCGTGGAATTCGCCCAGCGCTGCTGCAGCGCGACAGGCCATGGTGTCCAAGTCGGTCAACTACTTCTCCACAACGACATTGGTGCAGACAAACACACGGCACACCTAAGCGGAGGCACGTCACGATGCGGAAGGTAGTGTCATCTAACAGATGACTGAAGAGCTTGTAGCCAAAGACCCCGATTCCCACTCTCCAACCGCCAGGGGCATGCTCAGCAGCATAAGACTGCCACCTGGCCTCCGTAACCCATAGGAGATATCGAAGCATTGCAGCTTGTCCAGTTGTTGGATTTTTGAGGGCTTCAACTACCCGTAACGAATGCCATAGAGGTTTGTATGGCAACCGGGACCGACGGCTTAACGTGCTCTCCGAGGCACGACCATACCAATGATAATATCCATATTCATTCATACAAATGTTTGCACTAAGCGGGGATCCAGCCCGCTCCTCCTGCGTAGCGGTCGCGTTCACTACCGCTTCGCCACGGAAGCTGTCTACTAGGTACTAGGTACTATCATAGATAATACCATAAAATAGTGATCAAATACAGTTTAAAAACGTTCTTTATTATGTATTTATGTATTTAACTAGCTGTCGCCCGCGGCTCCGCCCGCGTGGATGTCTATTATCGCGAATCGGGGTATGAAAAATAGATGTTGGCCGATTCTCAGACCTATCCGATATGCCCACAAAATTTCATGAGAATCGGTCGAGCCGTTTCGGAGGAGTTTGGCAACGAAAACTGTGACACGAGAATTTTATATATTAGATAATCCAAAGCACTATATCGATCCAGGCTTCACTATGCTGGTTTTAATTTTGTGATTTAATGTCAGAGATAAGACTAAAAGACAGTATGTTGTCGCCTACTTTATTTTATTAAAGAATATTTTTGGCTTGGCTACAAAACTTTAAAGCCTTGTCTTCATTTGTTTGTATCTTCATTTGCTGATGATAATGATAATGAGTTGATGATGATGACGGCGATGACGACGACAATGAATGATGATTGCTGCCTCAGTAAAGTTATGGGGACTTTACGAAAAGCTCCATAGGGAGATTTGGAACGAACACGATAAGTCACAATTCACTCTAATATGCCACTTTCCTACACTTGAGTAAGCTTTCCAAGACGTCATGTCTAAAAATCCATCATTTTATACTTAGAAACTCGAATTCACACCAATTTCGAGCAATAAAATAATACCTTTCTTGCGTTGGCGCTAAAACTCTCTAGTCGCATTTACGACACGAGGGAAGAGATGGGGTAATTCTATTCTACTCCACCGGTATATTATGTAGATATAGAGAAATTGTGTCGATAGTTATCGTTAAACTAACTGAACCAAGTATCAATAATTAGATAGGACGATCGCAAATATTGAACACAAATTGAAAAATATTGTACATATTTCATAAGTAAAGAAACTATTGCTTAATTTAATCAATTAACTGTCTTGTCAGTTGAGTGAACTCGCTTACTTAACTTTTTATCAAATTAAAATTCACAAATTAAAATTTAATACTTTTGTTCTATAAATGTTTGTTTGAATTGTTATTTTTTTATTTCAATTATGTTTTTCATGTAACAAGTTCACTGTTTTATTGGGTTATCACATCACAGTGTTTCCCAAACAATGTTCTGCCATGGTCCGGTAATTTTCACACTGCCCCTTCGTGACCCATTAAATACTTTTTAACCCAAGCTGGTTCCAATAATAATACGCATTTATTAATAGTAGTAATGTTTTATTAATACTAGTTACATACAATATTTTGATATCACATATTTATTCACTAAATTTTAATGCGAAGTATGGAGCTGTTGCTTGTTTTGTTACTACATAAATAGTTTGGAATACTAGGATACTTTTTATCACGGTAACAGGGCTAGATAATAATGAGGCTAGTAAATACCAACCTCACCGAAATACTGATCCAGTGACCTCGAACCTTGATAAATTGCAATCAAGCTCACAGAAACTTCAAGGAACTTTATCGAATAATCTGGGTCACATAGGAACGGCTTCAGTGCTTACCGCGGGCAACTTTTATCAATTTGCCTATTGTAGTTCCCTGCTCATTGCACATTGGAAGAGGCCTAGGCCTCTTCCAATGTGTGCCAGTTCCCCATCCAGTTTATCCCAACGCCATTCTTCGGGTCGTCAGTCCATCTGGCTAGGGACGTCTCACCTTCCCTTTGAGTTCAGCTAGTAAGTAATAAATGCAAATTTCAATATCATACAAATAGTCTCAAATTTCAAATGGTATAGCAAAGCTGATTTTTTTCACCTTACCGTTTTCTTTAGACTTCTTGTTTCAAAGGAAACATTAACTATACAAGTAGTTAATTGCTATGGGTATTTAATGACCACTGCAACAATCGCAAATATTGAAGCAAGGGTATTGTTAACATATAGTAATTTTGTTTACAATTAACAGCAATTTCCTGGCGGGGCGCTCGCGCGGTACAGTCTGCATCAAATTGATCTTGGCGAACTAAGTACTCAAAGTGATCTTAATATTTTGGTATTGACCCCCCTCAGCCGGAATGCGAGGGGTATGTCTAAGACAATTTCACCTACGGCATCGAACTGCCTTCACACCTAACTGTGCGTATCTACTGCTTGAGGTCGCAACGTGTGAGGATGGTTTCCCTGCCTACGGTGAGAGGTCACAGAGTAAAATAACTAAACGCTTTACGTGAGGTGTGATTATAGAATGTAGCTGTGGGCATCATGTCAAAAGATTCATCTGAACACACTCTCTCCCAGGCCAGTCAAATCTGGTAATGCGGCTTTTCATAACCTTTCCAGCCCCTCTCGACAAAAGGCAATTCGTTGGTCGACGTTTGATGGAATAGAATGACGAATGTATAGGATTTCACGTTTATGACATGCGTTAACGACTGTCAAATACGTCAAATCCCATACATTCGTCTTTCTATTCCATCAAACGATGGTCGGCGATTCGCCACTTGTCTAGAGGCGAAGAACTACTTCTTTTCTTATTTTATCTCTCTAGAATGTTTTCAACATCCTGTTTCAAATGCATCACCATTAAAGATGATTCATAATTATAACACAATGCAAGCATACGTTTATATTTCCTAGCAACCTATTTATATCAAGAGCGCAGGTTAAAGTGCTCAGAGTCACCGTGGTCACCAATTAAGTATTATATTGCAGGGAAGCATCTTGCTCAATACAATGGATAAACTAATTGAGATAACACCTGAGTTTTGCACTAACGTGACCAGTAGAGTACTGCTATGGCCACACTACCTTGCCGTCTACCGGGCTGTTACCGCAACAACTATGGCATTGTGAAGTGATATATCAATCAAGAGACGATATTCTTAGCAATCCATGGATTCTCCGTGCGGGTGCCGGGTCCATCTCGTTGCTGAGTTGGGAACTCGGAACAGTGCCTGGGACTTGCGACCCAAGTGTAGGTTTAGAAGGGGCCCCTTTTGTTGATGTACATCAACACTCACCTTCACTACCCAAGTTCCCCTCCCTGCCTAACCAAATTTGATACGAACCTACTAGTGCCGCTTTAGACATTCGTCCTAGTAATGAGCTTATTGTAGCTCTCGATAGGCCTAGATCTTTAAGTAGGTTATAGAGAGATTTAGCTGGTATACCTCTAGCTCCCACTTCTACTGCATACAAATTAACCACGTAACCGTTTTTGATTAATTCGTTTGTGAGATCATAGTATTTATTTTTCTTAAGTGTGTGGTCCTTCGGTATATTTGTTTCCCACGGTACAGTAAGTTCCACAAGGACCACATATTTTGTCGTTTTCGAGTATAGAAATATGTCCGGTCTAGATGACGAAACCCCAACATCCTCCGGAATTTTATAGTGCTTTTCATACGTGTCGATTAGGAGAGTCCAATCTGGGGCAGTATCTAAGATTGAATAAGGTTTGTTCCTGGATTTTATGGATGAACCTTCAGACACAAAGTTGATATGTCGTCTGTTAGTAGTCAATCCTTTTTGGGCTCTAGCTACTGCCAGACTCATTGCTTCGCGTATGATGAAAAGCACCTTATCGTGGCGGCGTGAGTATTGGCCTCTATCGAGAAGCACCCTACATCCTACTAATATGTGCCTAGCCGTCCCTATTGCCTCACCACACGTATAACATTGTTTTTCTGTGGCCTTCCCCCACCTTACCAGATTACTCTGGTCTGGAAGGGTCATCTGAAAGGCGTTAAGATAGAATTTTAACAGGGCCGGCGACCACTCATAGATCAAGGTGCGCCACTTTAAAGCCATCGGTATGCAGAACTCTCCCATTGTCAACCATTCGTTTTGGATTTCCAAATTCATCGCGTGCACTCGATATTTATCATTTTCGTCTTGCTTCAGAAAGGACCTAAGTATATCCTGGTCCCTTTTTGGCTCTCGTACTCCCAACCCCACTTTGTTCGACTGGGCTCCTATCATAAATCGTTTATGGAATAAAAGTCTAGATTCAAGCTCGGACGCGTTATTATCTTTCGGGAAAAAAATGATTGACGTATGTAGGTACACCTAGGCGTTGATGAAATTATGGCGGTAATTATTGGCATATCATGGTAATGTAGCCCGAGTGTAAGGCGACTTTATTAACAACCGAATTACCGGCGTATATTTTAACCTCTATCACGTCAGAAAATATACTCTTTATGCGCAGTATTTAAGCGTTTTTTGGGTGTCTTTTAAAGATAGCATGGGGTGTAAGGAGCTCAAAGCCACCAATCATAGAGTATATCAAACTATTCCTCGCGCGCCGGGGTCCCGTGTGTCTCGCAACTTTGGGTCTAGATACATGTCGATTACTATACTAGCTGATACCCGCGACCCCCTTGTGGTTGTTGATTTATCGTTGTTGGTCATAGCTCGGTTGTATTAAACCAATTGTAATCAAACATGCGGTAGCTTGAAATCTTGCCGCCTTTCTAAGTAACTACACGCATCTTTCAGTAGTTTGCCTTGGCTTTTACGGGAGCGACTGTAACCTCAATGTCGAGAGGAATGCCTGCGCCAGAATCTGATCCGTGGAGTCGATGTTCATTCGAACGCCAGTGGTAAGAGTAAAGAAAAAAGTTCAGAAAGCAAAGGCTCTCCCTGCTCTATTACTTACATGGGACCGAATTGCTGGCTCTGCCTAACCCTTCTGGAATAACTTTCGTGACTATTTATACCTACAAATGTTTTGCCAAAGATATTCAAAAGAAATTTATACCACTGTAGCATGAGCTCTCCCGCCTGTCTCTCCTTTACTACATGTTGTCTAAGACGGGTAAAACGAGCAATTGCGACAGGTCATAGAAAAATGGTTAATTAATGGTAGTGAATCAGAGTCGGCATCGCACGTACGCTCTTGCGCAACCTATAAAAGGCTATAAGTTACCAAACATGGGCGCAGTCAAGCTCGACCTCTCGAAGAGAACGTATTTTTTCCTTTTTTATTTCCTTTCTTTTTAAGTAATTTAATTTTTTTATTTTAGGTAAAATGAAAGTGTTGTGTCTACTGGTTTTAAGTTGCGTGGCCTGCGCGTATGCGGGGAATTTGCGTGAGTATCCATTTCTTTGGCATTCGAAGTTTTGTTTTCCTTTCATGGCTTCAACAACGAGGCTAATTTAGCTGAAATATTTTTTTATAGATTTTCCTTTTATTGATTTAATAATATTGTACTTAATCTATGAAAAAAAAAATATGGAAAATCTTGTGTCATGTTCTAAAAAATCTTGCGAGATTTACGATAAAAATATCAACCCTTAATTTTTTTCTAAATTATCCGTATTTTGAAACCGACTTAAACAATTTAAAAATATTAATAGTTGTCCTCAGTTTCGATCTCTAGAGCGCTATCTATAATGCGGCTGATTTGGTCTCCTTAATTTTTGCATATGCATAAGCAATGCTATAGAAATATTTTGGAGGACTGAAGTAGGTATCCTTTATTTTAAAGATTAAAACTATCCGCATTCATCGAGGTTAATAGAATTATCTCTAAAATGTTCACGTTAAGGGACATAAAGTAACTTTTCTGGGGGACGTGAAGTACTGGCAAAACTTGTAACTGAAAAGTACCAAAAAAAATATTTTTTTATATTAGCTGTAAGATTTATAAATCATTTGCATCCTCGACATAAACAGCCTCTGTGGCGTAGCGCTAGTGAACGCGGCCGCTACGCAGGAGGCGCGGGTTCGATCCGCGGTCCGTGCAAATATTTGTGTGCATAAAGATGGGTATTTGCATTGGTCTGGTCGTACATCGGAGCGCACGTTAAACCGTCGATGCCGGTTACCATACGAACATCTATGGCAGTCGTTACGGGTAGTTTGAGCCCTCAAACATCCAACAACTGGTCTAACTGCAATGCTTCGATATGGACTTTAGGTTGTGAGGGTCAGATGGTAGTCGTTTCACCGAAAATATTGAAATTCAGCCAAATCCGCCGTTAGACTGGTAAAGACCCCTAGACCCTAGACTCAAAGGTGAAAGCTCTGAATGCGACTGGGTTTAACGCTAGAACGAAGTAGAAGAAGATTATATGAATCATCTGCACAATTTTATTCTTCTAACTTTAAAATTTCCTGAGCGTGATAATTTTTACTGTTACCATTGGATACTGTTGCAGTCAAAATAATAAAAAGTTTATGTTCACTACTATACAAACCTAAAAAATAATTAAGTTGAATTTTAAGGCGAGAAGATTATCAGTCACCAGGTACACTAACAGGTATAGCAAGGGGCCGCAGACTCTAAATTCAAAAACCATATCCAACACAAAATAAAATTCTGATAGCGGTTTGACCGCATTGTCAACGGTCCTAAAGGATCTAATAACTCCAACACATAAACACCTGTACGACCATGGGTGATTTTGTTATAGGGCCCAAACTAGGTGGTCGTAAGGGTACCTAACCGTTAGGAAACATCTGAAGCCTGATGGCAAATAATTACTAGATTTGCGTGTAGAAAAATTCGTAAATCTCCCGACCTAAGAGCGAGTTATGAAAATTAACGATAGGTATACCTAAGTGAGAACGTACACGTAAACGTGCGAACACGGCGCTGATCCACTACTCTTCCTCATCTGAAGAAATACGCCACTTGCAGGAGAAGTCAAAAGTATAAAGTGCAATAGAGCACAGAGCCCACACCACTGTTTTGAGGTGTAGACACTTGAATTACTTTCATAGCGCTTAATACCGAGAGGAAAGCCTGCCCCAAAGCCTCCTTTATTTAATCAGAAGGTGTACCAATTGGCAGGTATCCTCGCAGGAACCCTTGGTGGCTTAGAGGCTCGGGTTTCGGCCACTATACCACCCACACAAACCCAGTGATTTCAATTACGTACTAATATTCGTTAAAATAGAACTATGATGAGAATTGCATTTGTGTGTTATTTTTTAGTTAAAAAACTACTAGGTTCACAAATTCATTCATTAATATGTAACACATGCATAATAAAATTATATGATGTAATTATTTCTGATATAAATCTCTCTCAAGATCTTAACCTTCGTGCATTATTTTAATAACAGTTGCATTATTAAATTTAAATCTCAAATGAGTCAAATTCCTGACATAACCTTTGGATGAAATATTTAATCCAGATGACACTAAATGTAAATGAGTTATTTTGATTGGTTTGTTAATATGCGCAACGCAAACCAAATTATCGTGTGACATAATAAGTTACCAGAGACAATTAAAATTAAAAAAAAATTATCAATTTAAGAAATTATTACAATTATTATTAATTAATAAGTGTTACTACGCTATAAATGAATATCTACATGATAAATTTATTTAATTAATTTTATGGCTATATGTATCATTTTTATCAATTCTTTTTCGACGTTTTATTTTAATTGCTAACTAACTAATTGTCATTATTACTTGTGACGCAATATAATTTATAATTTTGTATCAGTTTATCTACTGCGTTATTTAACACTGTCAACTATAACCTATGTTAACAAATGAAATAAATGATTTGATTAGATAGCGGTATGAATGAATTTATGTCGCGCATCTGATGGGGTAAAAAGGTGTCTGGGACGGACTGGATGCAGAAGGCGGAGGATCGTGCGAAATGGCGCGCATTGGGACAGGCCTATGTGCAGCTGTGGACTACAATGGGTTAATTAATTGATTGATCTGATAAATGTGACAATAAAATAGATTGCCTATCGTTGATACCTACATGTTAATTATCCGCTTCATCTATATAAAGGTAACTACAGTCGACATCGATAAGAGAAATACGGGTGCAATTTTACATACAAGTTTTATGAAAAAGTTTTATACTTAGGACTCAGTTTGATAGTCAAAACATCGCAAATGGAAAAGTTTATTAAGCATTCATTGAATGGATTGATTTAAATTTTTGACTGAAAAGGGGATTTACTCAAAATGCTTTATTTAATAAAACTAATAATTAAAAATAATTGAACTAATTATTAAAAAGTTTGATAGCAGGCGGTACCTATTTATTTTATTCCGGGCAGATTTGCAAATGGGTACCGCCTGCCAAATTTGTTTCAGTCTTTTTAACATCAGTCGGGTTTTTTTATTTTTATTAATTAATTTCATTTTATTCTTTTCAGTTATGACATTTATATATTTATGTAATCACCTTCTAATTTCCATCGTTTTGATATCTACCCCACTAGATAAATTTGAGTAAAATTATTTTTAGACAACATACATTTTGGCCCCTAAAATCTAACATATAGCTTTTGTTCACATTTTAAGTACCCAACAGCCATTGGGAGAGGAATACCTCTCATTTGAGATATCAATCAATGAAATCCATAATAGTGGTTCAGAAGATATGAGGTAGGTAATAAAGAATATTATAAACAAACACAAACATAAGTAGGTACATACAAGATACGCGCAAAAAAAAAACATAAATCTTCTTGGCAGTCGGGTAAAAAGGCATTAAATTTAATATCGAGGTTTTGTTTGAATATTGCTGAGTTTTATACTGAAAACAGGAACAGTACATATCTGCATAAGTACTCGGCTTGCTGGGTCTTCAGAAGTCCTCATAAAGAAATATTAATTATACGTTATTAGAGGTTTCGGTATGTCATTATTTAACGTAAAAGAAGCTATAACTAAGACATCAAACAAGTTTTCTATTTCACAAAAACGAGGGATAAGAATCAATGATTCATAGTCGGCACCTGCCTGCCTGCCGAAGTATGTTGACATACGAGTACGTTAACGTAATAACACCTGTTTTGTCGTGAATCGTTACTACCCACGTACCTATATTAGATGCATTTGAGAAAAAAGTAAAATGTTGTAGTTGGTTTGTAAGAAAGACAAATAAATATAACGGAAGGAAAACTTGCTTACCCTTTTTGGTGCGGAAATTATGTCAGATATCCCGGTTATGTCGGACTCGAACCGACTAAATCCGCACACTGACTAAATAGCGGGGTTTAAGGTAGACTCTAAGGAATCCAATTTATAATTAAGTAGAATTTTGACACTTAGATGTTTTTGTTGAATAAAGTTACTCATTATCGTAGACAAAGAAATGAAAAAATGGGAAGTGACATATCATTATTTTATTATTCAATTTTTTTTGTATCCCACTGATGTGTCAGTGTCCATTGGCCACGGTAAACACCTACCATCAGGTAGACAGGGTGCCTGTCTGCCACCTCAGTTGTTAAAAAAAGAACCTTCGGCGAAAGCTAGTTATTCTATAAATGTGCATGTAAATTGGGATATCTTAAAACTTAATACCTACAAAGACCATAACCCTTCTTAGTAGTCGGGTTAAAAGGCTTTCGCTATGTATGAGTACCTACTTTCCTCGCCTTTCTGTTGATGTATCAAGAATAAAATAATTACTGAAGATCATTCAGTTATTGCTTATTATTTTACTAGTTGTTGCCCGCGACTTCTCTCCTGATAAGATCAGGTTAATCTATCTTTGTACCAAATTTCACTCAGATCCGATCAGCTGTTTGAGCGTTATTAAGTGCCTAACAAACATGTTCACAAACTTTCACATTAATATAAAATTAATAAAAATTGAAATAAAAGTACTTATTAACGGAGACTCATCGTCTTACACATACAGACTTGTATTCCTGATTGCATTCGAGGCCAAGATGAACAAGGACCTCAGGGTCCGCCGGTTCTTCCTCCTCCAATCGATTCAGATTGGAAAAATATTGAATCGATCCAGGCGGAACTCGAACCCGCGACCTTTCCCTTACATGGGGAATACTTTTATAGGCTTGCCCCTTCAACATGATTGGCATTTTTGGATTCACTTTTTTAGCGTATTTTTTCGCGATTTATTCCCGAAGTTAATAATTTCAATGAGTGAAGCTTTAAAAAATACATATCATTATTTTATTTAGTCTTTTACTATTACTTAGCTTCTTCAATTTTTTTTTATACTACTGAGTTGGTAGACAAGCGCACGGCTCCACCTGCTGGAAAGTGGTTACCGTGGCCTATGAAAATACTAACTATTTCTTTAAAAATACGATAATTAAAAGAATGCTAATTGGTAACGATGTAACTAATATTCTCCTTAACTAAAAATCCTGTAGTACGTATGGCCGATACTTTTAAAATTAACTGTATAGCACAGTAGGTACTTCAACCTATGTTATAATGTTCACAACTATCGTAAATAATGTTGTAAATTAATAAAGTTATTAAATAACAACCGAGAGAACGTAAAAAATAAATAATTAAAAAAATATGATAGTAAATTTTAATGTTCAAAGAGACTAAACGATATTAATAAAATTCAAGGTGGGCTGTAACAACATTGGCTGCATATGAAAAGTTATATCTAAAATATTCAAATCTATTATGCTTTAATAAAAAATCATTATAATAGGTATGCACATCAGCTACAGACGACTTGCGCAACATCTTTAATTATTGAATAGTGTAGAAACGTGGTTCAACTTCATATTTTAAAGCGTGTGACTTTCTTTTGTAAGACCTTGTTGGGTGATAGTTGTTAGGCCATGGTCGATCGACGCGAAATGAGCATTTCAGATTGTGGAATAATTCTCAAATTATAATCCTGCAAATACATTTACTTTAAACGCACCGATATTGTTAAAATCCGAAGCAACGCAAACAATTTTCTCTAATACGTGTGGTAAAATTTAAAAAACTAGAACTGACCGTGACAACGGTGCGGTTTCATAAATATTAAAACTAGATAATATGCGGCAAGCTTTGGCCACAAATTTGATTCCCTGCTTCAATTAAATAAATTCTTAATTACCATATTCACGATTACGCGTTCCATGAAGGACAAATATGCAGTACGGTGCTTATTTATGAATAAGTATCTATTGATTTCGTCACCTTTAAGTGCATTTACTTAAGCCAGTTGTCCTTTACAAAATACGCACGTAAATTACTATTTAAATTGTTTAATGAGCCGTGCAAAACACTAAAAAGGGTGATTGGTATTGGTAGGTTACAAAATGTGAGGTACATGAGTAGTTTACTGTTTGTACACTTTGAAATATTTCGGGCCATGATCGTGGGGGCCCTGCCGTAAGATAGAGAGAGAGAGAGAGATAATTATCATTTGCTGCACTTCGTACCTGTAGTCACTGAGCGTCCTGGACACTGAAAGACAACACCACTCCCTTCCCAATCCCATGTTCAAAATCAGCATTCCACTCTAAAAACGGCACGTGAGTTCCTTCCACTGTTATTACAAGGTCAACATGGTAATAACAAAAACCCTGATGTAACCTAACCCTGTGCTGAAAGTATAAACATAAATTAGTGCGATCACTTCCCGTGGACAGTGTCGAAACAATTCGTCAAGGTATCGATTGCAACAAGTGGATGTTCAACCAGACATGCATGGTAGGCACTGTTTACAAAACGCTCGCCTGTACGTGAAAGGCGGTAACAGTTGCGACTTGCACAGGCTAGCTTGTTTCCGAAGTGAAATTAATTGCATTTTTACCCGACCGCCAAGGAAATGCATGTAATATTCTTTTTTACTTCATATCTTCTGAACTGCTGCACAGATTTCAGCATGAATCATGAATCAAGTCTCTAATGAAAGATGAATGAAAAGACGAGCCTCAACGCCAGTTCCTACTCCATGTGGGGCCGGACTTGTGAATTATAAAGAAGAAGTCGTTGCCCCGCAGCTCAGTGAAGTACTGCTTCGCAGGTACAATCGAAGTAGGAGATATGTTTGCACCGTTACATACAAAGTGCAACTGTATCTCCTTTGTCAACTGTACATAAAAAAATGTGAACAAAAACTATACAGCGAATTTATTGACGCTAACGTGTAGAAAAGTCGTCAAAACAATATTTCTTTAAATTAAAGACATCAAAAAGAAATTACAAAAATTATCTATTGAAAATAAAAAAAATCCCGACTGTTGTTGAAAAGATTGAAACAAGTTTGAAAGCAGGCGGTAAAGATTTGCAAATCATGAACCGGCTGAAAACTAATGTATCCAACTTGTTTCGATCTCTACAGCAGCAGTATGGTATTTTATTTTTATCAATAGCGTATTGAGTCACGTACACTGGACTATCTGCAGACTTCGGCAATAGGGATGATGACTAAAGACAAATTGAACTATTTGATGTCTATAGCTATATGCAATGCAGTAGCAGCAATACCAATTAAACTGTCAAGTGAGTTTGTAGAGCAGTTACACTGAACAGCTGGTTCCTTGCGCTATGACGACGAAATTTGAGCGGCATGTTTGTTGGCTGTTACCCGCTACCCCACCCGCGTGGGTGTCAGTTATCACGACCAAACATAACCTTTAACCATTCCTAAGGTCTAATCTACCTCTACACCAAATTTCATCAAAATTGGTTCAGTAGTTTAGGCATGATGCGTGAAAGCGTAACACTATAGACAGAGTTACTTAATATCCTAAAAAAAACACTGCACAGCTAGACCAGACCACCTTGTCAAGTTAGGTGCTTGAAATTATTATAAGAGTTACACGTTAGCAAACTGAAAAAATACGTTTCTTATGCATACCTACTCGTAGAGGCTCTATTATTATAGAGATTATCAATTGACCATCACAACTAACAAGTTTTTCTAATAACTAATTTGACATCATAAACTAGTTTTCCTCATTTTTGTAGTTTAAGTAACCGCCATTGGATTTTATCACGAAACGATCGGTACAAGATGGTTCTGTACACTTAGGTTGGACTTCACTAGCGAAAGGAAGGCAAACAGGTCTCCTTTTGAGGCTGTACCGGTTGGAAAAGTAATTATACCTACTAATTATAATCTAAACTAGCCCTGTTCGAAGGTCGCCCGCGTGAAATTTTGCCTCTATTTCCACTTCCTATGGAACGTATTCCCTGGATAAAAATGCCTATGTCTTATTCCGTACTAAGTATAATCTATACCTGTAACACAACATGTCAGCCAAATGTGTTCAGCCGTTAGAGCCTGTTTGAATAACAAACTTACAAACATCCAATTATCCTCACAAACTTTCACATTTAAAAGATTAGAAAATAATATTTATTTAAGAAAATAAAAATAAGATCTTTTTTTTTTCTTTACAGCTTCGTTCATCGAACCATGCTCCAAATCAGACCCTAAGGTTTCGGAATGTATCCAGAGGGTGGTGGTAGCAGCCGGCCCCAAGTTCACCGAGGGCGTGCCCGAACTGGGCATCGCTCCCCTGGACCCCGTGCAGTTGGGCACCGTGGTTGTCAACAACCCCGCGCTGAAAATCACCTTCACCGATACAGTGGTGACCGGCCTGAAGGGCTTCAAACTCAATAATTATAAGTGAGTAAGATAATCGCGTATTTAATCATACCTACACTAGTAATTCTGTGAACTGTGGACCTCGCGAGCACCGCACTTTGCCACGTTCTGGTACCCTTGTGTGGTATCATGTTGCACCAAAAATATGATACATTTTTAAAAAACGCTACAGCAACCTTTCTCACTTCTACTGTCTATTCTCTGTTCTGTTCTTTTTTATAACGAAGTTCACCTTTAAAAAGTATGATTCTGTTAAGAATATCCTGTCACGAATTAAGTCCTTGATGTTTCGGCTAAAAAACATCAAGAGCCGTTTATAAATAAGGCGACAGAAAACTTCTCCCTTTTCTCTCCCATTTACCCTCCTATCAAAAAATAGCTCAGCAAAAGTTGTGTTTTAAACCACAGAACATGTGTGTGAACAAGTTTGGTAAAAGACCTGAACTGACAAACCTTGTCAAAACAGAGAATCTCTCTTTCGCTACGCTCGCTCGGTTAATTATATCTCTTTTACAGTCATAAAGTCAAAAAATATTAATGAAAACTCTAATCGCCCTTTGTCTGCCCTAATCAAACCCGAGACCTCATACTCGTATAAGTACTCAAATATGTAGTACACTAGCCGCATATGTATCCACCTGAAATTATACGTTTCAAATGAGAATTAAAAGTGAAAAAGGGACTAATTACACTTTTCTCGTTTCTAGGATAAACTTTGACAAGAAAAAGGCAACGTTGGACTTCACCGCCAATGTTACTCTGAAGGCACACTACGACATGGACGGCCAAGTGCTGATCCTCCCCATTAGGGGTAACGGACCCGCCAAGATCAAAATCAGTAAGATATCTTTAGACATACTTAGAACAAATAACTACCACATTATATTATCTGAGTTAAAAGAGGAAAAATAGGAACTAGATAATAATGACAAGGAAAAGGACATCGATGTACGGAAGGATATTGGAGTAATACATGTGCAAGCAATAGTTCCATAGTCATGCTCGCGTGCCTAATACGGCTTGTACTACATAGTTCTAGTTATGCCGTAACAGTTCACAGTCTGTAACGTTCCTTGCTGTTTGTTGGTATCTCAAGAAGTTTTGATCTGTCTAAACTATGAACTTATAACTCAATGGGGAAGTTATAATACTATAAAATATATAAAACAGATAAACAACAAGGAAACAGATAAAATTTTACCATAACCAATTTATAAACTGAATTTAAAAGACCTTTATCGTTCCAGCAAATCTGAACATCGTAATAAAATACGATTTCGACGAGGTGAACGACCACTGGGTCATTACAAATTATAAGAACCACTACAAGATGGACCGCGCACATTTCAAGTTCAACAACTTGTTCAACGGCAACAAGGAACTAGGTGAGTCGACATAGTCGCCACGACCGGCGACCATTAGATAACACGGCAAGCGCACGTGTGGTCGACTCAGCCCTTGGCCTTCACGCGTGTTTGTGTGCCGAAGGTTTAGCGAGCTGACATCATACTGTTTAACTTCCTAAACGACTATAGAGTTTACCTCAACCACAGAATTGCAAGTACCAATAATATTCCGAAAAGAATGTTTTTGGACGAATGAAGTTTGTTAATGTTAGAGTTACTTAAATGTTGATATATTCAGGTGAAATGAGAAAACAGAACTAAGCTAAGCTTGTCTTTACGTCATTTTGATTAATAGGTTGATACTTAAAAGATAAAAAAAAGTTTCAAAGATTAGGTAGGTACCTAAGTACTTCTAGTTATGTGAGGACGCTACACTTCTAGTGGATACTTTACAATCAATACAAACTGCTGACTACTACGTATCTACATAACAAAATTTACAAACAAACTTCTGAACTTTTCCAACGCTTAGTTACCTACTTGGCAAACAAATAACTCGTAGCATAACAAACATTTGTTGAGTTAAGTACATACTATTGCTCGACAATTTTATTTATTTTATATTACGTAGCACAAGTAGGTACGTAGTACTTAGATTGAATATAACAGATCAACACAATGATAGGATACCTAGTTGTCCACACTACTGTGCACACCGCGATTGATTCCAATACAATAGAAGGCAATATCTTGTCCGTAAAATATAGCAGATATGAATGGAGAATGTTTGCTATTACACAATACTCAGAACTCTGTCAAACAAAGCCCTTACTTACAGCACAAACAACAGAAAAGTTCACAAACGAGAATTGGCAGATAATTATGAACGAGATAGCTCCGCCGGCGATCGAGCATATTATCAAGAAATGCGTCGACGTCGTGAGGTTGCTGTTTGCAGGCGTGCCAGTCTCCGAACTCACGCGCCCATGAATGGTTCGACAATGTACTACGTCATCAACAGCTTATAGCCTGCTTCTTTAACAATTCCGGCTGCCGTCTTCACTCTCGCTCTTAAAACTACTCCAATAGTTTAACTGCATGCCAAACTTGCATGCTGTCTAAATTTAAAATTGTAGGTACAAATTTGTTAACACTCTCAAGTAAAAAAAAAATCATCTTCAATTCAAACCATTACAAAATAGACTGTCTATTTTGTCAGACATGTACCTATTGTTTTTACCCTTCTGGAAGTTAAATAACAAATGCCGTAGGCAACGCTTTAAATTACAATAAATATAAATAAATAAATATTCCTCAACATTTCACACAACGCTATCTACACCCATGGTAAGCATAGCTTAACTAGCTTGTGTTATGGAATCTAGAATGCGGATAAACATACTTAAATACTTTTTTTTTTGTAAATGCATACATATTATACATAGAAACACCCAGACCTATGCAAATACTCATATTCATGCATACAAATATTTGCACTGAGCGGGGATCGAACCCGCGCCTCCTGCGTAGCGGCCGCGTTCACTACCGCCACGCCACCGATACCTACTTCCGAATGTCGATTCTATTAATTCTACTATGTAGATAAGACCAGTTGCAACTACTGTGTAAATACTGTTCAGTAGTGCAGGCCTATATTTTTGTTTCAAATCGCAGTTGACCAAGGTCCAGAGTAAAGTTCTAGGTCAAAGCTTCTCGACTCTAATACCTAACTACTCTAATTACCTACACCAAAAATATGATCCATTTTCCCATTACATTCATCATCATACCTCTACCTCTACAGACCCCCAAAATACAGGCATCAGCTTAGTTTGGGTGGCAGTTTATTGTATTTAACACTTTTTTAACTTAGAAATAAAAAAATAAATAAATACCATGCATCCTTAACCACTAAGGTACATCAGAGCTTTCATTGTACTATTAGTGCAACGGGTGACACACATCCTTGATTCTAGCTCTATAAAATGTTGTATGGATTATTTCAAGAGCAATATCTAACATATTGATTTCTGTTTCTAGCTGAAACAATTCTTACAGTAATAAACGAGAACTGGGAGCCTGTGATAAAAGACATAGCGCCGGTAGCCTTCGAACAAATCATCAACGCATGCGTCAACCAGTCCAAGAAACTATTCGCGGCCGTGCCGGTCAGCGAACTACTGTTGCCTTGAATAATACCGAAATGTTTCAATATTTCAGAACGTACTTTATGAATGTTAATGCGTAGATAATATTCACGAAAAAATGTTAATTATGTGTAAGGTATAATTACACTGATTTCGACACAGCCTAGCGTGAATTAACTGTAAATATTGTTTTTCCAATTTTTTTACGAACCACCTCTGTTAAAAAATTTTATTCGGTGCTTAGGTCCGGCACTGTAGACGAGTAGGAAGTAGGTGTAGTGACGGACTATGAGCATTGCGTCAACTTTGAATATTTTTTAGTGCGCAATTTGAACAGTGCATAGACATTATTGAAGATTTATATAGTTTGTAAAAAAATCTGTTCATAAACTATATCCTTAGGTACAGATATACTTAATCTACAGGGAAATGTATTTTTTACCAAATCTGTATCTACCTAATAAGTAATTCCCAAAGAAGATGTTTCGCTCTCAGTACCTGCCTGCCTACAAGGTTCCTATAGCAAAATTAATAAGGGATATTTTGTTATATACCTTGAAATTTATTTTATATATGTTGATGGTAAATTCAATACTAAGGTCCTACCTACTCATATAATATAGTTCACCAAAAAGCTTATTTATGTTGATAAAGGATGCGTTCGGTTGTTTGTTTGTAGGCCCTTACCTCACCTATTAGTTTTTTTTAATAAGTAATTGTGATAATTACACTAGTTTACAAGAAAAAAAACGCAGAGATGAGATACATGTGCCTAAATAGAATTTTTTATGCTGGTTACGAATCTGTGACTTAAAAAAATGTAGCACGTCTAGTTTCAAAAATATTTAATAAAATTGAAATTTACAAAAATACTTCACTTCTATAGAAAATTGTCGACAAAAAAATTAAAAGTGACTTATTTTCGCCTTTTTTTTGTAATCAAACTGCTCAGTTTCCCTTATAATTGACCAGCAATAGTCTGCCAACATGTTTTGGTCCCAGTATCCTTGGTATCTTTCTTCAAACATTTTCAGATCCTGGTGAAAACGTTCACCATGTTCATCACTAAATTGCCCTAGGTTTTCAGGGAAGAAATCTAGGTGCGAGTGAAGAAAATGTATTTTTAAAGACATGTTTACTCCCATTTTTTGGTAATTCTGTAATAATTCAGCAACAATACTTTCGTAGTTAACACTTTTCTTATTTCCGAGGAATTTCTGAACCACTGTTTTAAAAGATATCCAGGCAGCATTTTCAATTTGAGTCAAATGTGACGAAAATGTATCGTCCTTTAACAATTTTCGTATTTGAGGGCCTATGAAGATGCCTTCCTTCAATTTTGCTTCAGAAAGAGCAGGAAAAATAGCTTTTAAGTATGTAAAAGCAGGACCATTCTTGTCAAGGGCTTTAATAAAATTTTTTATCAAACCTAGTTTGATGTGGAGGGGTGGCAAAATAACATTATTCGGATTAATTAACGGATTGTATTTTATATTCTTGGTACCTGGCAAATATTCGTATCTTTTAGGCCATTCCTTCACAACATAATGTTGATCCTTTGCTCTCGAGTCCCAAAGACACAAAAAGCAACAATGCTTAGTGTAACCGCTTTGCATACCTAAGAGTAAGCCTACCACTTTTAAATCGCCACATACTTTCCAGTTATGCTCATGATACTTTATAAGTTTGATTAACGTTGACATCGTTTCGTAAGATTCCTTTGTATTTACAGCGTGGCCAATAGGAATAGACGGTTTGAGATTTCCGTTATGTAGAAGCACAGCTTTCAAACTTGCTTTGGATGAATCAATAAATAAACGCCATTCGTTGGAATCATAGACCTGTTCCATACACACGAATAAGCCATTAATGTCCGAACAGTACACAAATTCATCATGCCGCTGAAAATATTTTGAGAAACGTTCACTTCTGCTGCGATAAATACTGACTCTAGTCTCAGATGCTAACAAATTCCATTGCTGTAATCGTGAACCTAATAACTCTGCTTTGCTCTTTGACAGTTGTAGGTCTCGTACAAGGTCATTCAACCTTGACTGTGTTATAAGTTGTGGTTCCTTGTTGTCAGTCTCGTCTTCATCAGAACTGATCTCCTCTTTGGTGTTTTCAATCTGCAAGTCACTCTGACTTATTAGCCTGCTTTCTTCAGTTACCCCAGAAGATGAGCCTGGTGGTGATGGGAATGGAATGCCATCAGTGTGTAAAATAGGCATTGTCACAGACGAAACTTCAGGATATCGAACCTTACTTTTGTTTTTGCGGTTGAAACCAAATGATTTTGTTAAACAAAAATAGCAATCTGTATGGTGATTTGTTGGCATTCTCCACATCATTGGTACTCCAAACTGCAAATATTTATTTTTGCCTGCTTCCCAGTTGGTTAAAATGCTTTGACAGCTCACACAAACTACATGAGGGACCCATGGTTTGTCCAGGTTTCCAATCGAAAAACCAAAATAATGAAAATAAGCTCTTTTCACTGAGTCCGTGATGTTTCTTCTGTCTTTTGACAACACAATCTTGCCACAAATGTAACAAAAATGGTCTGGATTAGTTTTACAAACCCTCGATGACATTTTAGAACACAAAATTATTATTAAGACACTTTTTAACAAATTATTTCACTTTTTACACAATCCAACTTATGCGCGGGTAGTCGTAAAATGTTTTAATGTTTAACTAAAAAGTTTGACGTGATAGAAATTTATGAATACTAAATTTATTTATGTAGGGTAGTAATGTATCAAAAACAATTAATGTAATCTTTGCGTTCGACAAAAAGTTTTTTTTTGTAAACTAGTGTTATTTAAGAATAGGTTAACTGTGTATTAGTTAAAGATAATAAAATGGTGTCAATGACAAGTTGTTTAATTTAAATGTGACACATAGGCACAGTATCTTTGCCAAGATCAAGGTTGGGATTGAGAGATCAGATGGTGGTCATCTAAAATAATGGAATTGCAGGAGAGCAGACTCCAGTCTCCCACAGTGGCGGGTAAGAAAAGGATTGTCAATGAAGAAGACATATCAAATTAAAATAATTCTCAATATAAAGTTATTTATTAAAAACTGAATATAAACATACAACTACTTAATTAAACAATATCAAAAATTTAGCTTAACATACATAACTATATACTTCTTAGTATATCAAAATATTTAAAAAAATTAATAAATGCATATGTGTAACAAACATTGTATACTTAGAACAAAATAGACCAAAGTCAGTATGGCATTCAATATTTAGTTTACCGAGGGCACATGGCATGGCGTCCACCATCCACAGGCACACTGGCTCCAGTGATGTTACTCGCCAAGTCACTAGCCAGGAACGCAATTGTTGCGGCTACTTCGTCAGGCTTGCCCGGACGTCCCAAAGCATGGGTCTCTTTCGTTCTCTCTAAAAATGCAGCATATTGCTCTTCATTCAAACCCCCACGCCTCTGCAGCTCTGTAAGAATAACCCCGGGATTCACCGAGTTTACTCTAACGCCCTTAGGAGCCAATTCCAAAGCTACACATCTTGTGAACTGATCCACTGAGGCTTTTGATATGTTGTAAGCCAGCACCCCTGGAAAAGATCTGATACCATTTACACTAGAGACGTTTACAATATTGCCCTTAGTTTTCAGTAGATGCGGCACCGCCAGCATAGTCAGGTAGTAAATAGATCGCACATTAGTATTCATGAGGCGGTCGTACTGAGCCAGGGATGTAGTTTCGATGGTACCGGTTTCAATAATCCCTGCGTTGTTGACTAGCACGTCTATTTGCCCATAGTGTTCGATCGTTTTCTTGACAATATTTTCTATGTCGGCTTCTATCGTTAAATCCGCGGGAACGGAGAACGTAGGTGCGTTAGGTTCACAGTTTTTACTGACCTTCTGCAAATTCTCGATGTTTCTACCGGTCAGGGAGAGCTTGGCCCCCAATTTAGACAAGAACACCGCTGTTGCAGCCCCGATGCCGGAGCTCGCACCAGTGACAATAACAACTTTGCCGGCGAAATTCATATTAGTGGCGTAATAATAAGCTTAAAATCCCAGTAAAATTACGTTCGTAAACACCCCACACTGTTATCGGTATCTATGTAGTTATATAACGAATTATTGAGAATATATTATCACAGAGCACTTTATGTTTACATTTACCGACTGACATTTAGAATTGTCAATATTGTTTATACCTATTCAAAGATTAAAACTACCATATAAATATTTATTTATACATTAGCAAACTACTTAATGTGAAAAATGCAAAGCATCAAAAGTAAAATGTTGACCTATCTGATATATAAGATACTCCTGCTTTGCACAAATAAAGTTTATTAAAGAAAAAAGTAAATTAAACATAAATACATAAAAGTTCGATTTGTTTTGTTTGAAACTTTGAAGTTTGACAGTTGACAGTGACACATCTTTTATTTTTGAGGATTTTAGACCCAGTTGACACATTAGGTAACAGCTGTTACTTATTATAAATCGTACTATACTTATAAAAAATTACAAATAAGAGCTACGCTCACAGAACAGAAAAACTGTTACGCTAGTATTTAAAACTTTTTTTTTCGTTTTAATCTAATTTTTATAATACTTAAGTAATTACTTGTTAATAAATAGCTTTTGTCCGCGGCTCCGCCGTCGGTTATTGCTTTGTGTTGAGCCGACACCATTGAGCATTAAATTTGCCACTCTTCTCAACTTTGTCCTCGACTATTTACTCGCCTCTGTTCTCGACTTTCTACTCGCCTCTATTTTCGACTCTCTGCACGACTTTCTACTCGCCTCTATACTTGAATTTATACTCGACTCTCTACAAACTTCTCTGCTCCTCTCTCTACTCGACTCCGTACTCTCCTCTATATTCGCCTTTCCATTGGCCTCTGTACTCGTATCTTTACGCGCCCATCCACTTGATTACCTTTTCGCCTCTCTACTTGAGTCTCCCTACTCGCCTCTCTACTCGCATCTCTACTTGATTCTCCACTCAACTCTCTATTCGATCTCTACTCGCCTCTACAATCGTCTCTCCACTCGCCTCTCTACTCGACTGTCTAATGCATTATATTTGATTCTATACTCACCTTTCCACTGGCTTCTCTAGTCTCATATCTACTCACCCCTGTAGTCGACTCTACTTGACTTTCTTTTTGACCTCTACACGTCTATCCACTCGCCCCTATAACGATCTCTACTCGCCTCTCCACTCGCTTCTATATTTGGCTCGTTACTCGGCTATGTTCGTTCCGAAGCTCTAATTCACCTTTGTTCCAAATGTCATGAGTATATCTTCCAAAAAAAAAACTTCTTACTAGTTATTTATCCCCTTTTTTGCGCGATTGAATAATGACAAACTTTAATCCACCAACCCTACCGTCCTCCAATCTTAATCCTCTTTCTTGCAATAAAAGGTAGCCTATGTCCGTTCTCAAGATCTAATATACCTACCTCTGTACCAAATTTCATTAAGATCGCATTTATAATATTAGTATGGATAGGTACACTGGCCGTTTTGATTCACGTTGGAGTTGAATAAGGCCACATCATTGGACTGAGGCAAAGGGCTTTTAACTATTCCCCATCCGACAGTAAATATATAGCCCATGACCTCTTGACGGCAATTCGCTCATCCCATAGTGTGACAAGCATAGTTGGCGAAATGTGGGTGAAGATAGTTCACATACCTCTGCCTACCCTTCCGGTGATTTACAGGCGTGAATGTATACTATTCAGTTGCACTTTTAATGGGAAAAAGTGAGAAAGATGATTAATGAAATACAGCTGTCTACGGTGAGAAAGTTTTATACACAGACAATACATACATTAATTGAGAAAGTTCATTGTCTGTGTAACTGCACGAATTTATTGTTATGAAACCGGACCAGATAGATTTTAAGAAAAAAAATGTCATCCCGGTAGCGAATAGGATGACATTTCAGTAAGTAAACATTAAACAATGTAGAATTTAAGTATTTTGGCAAAATTATTTTTTATTCAAAATTATTCGTAATAATATTAATACTAAATGGCTATAGTGAGTGCACGCCAGTGATTTTTAGATCTAGAACTATTGATTTTTACTAAATCAGTAGGTATTTGATAAAACACACTCCTGTTATTTCAGAAAGAAGTTATCCACATACATATTGGTCAGGCTGGAGTGCAAATAGCAAACGCATGTTGGGAATTATACTGTCTTGAACATGGAGTCCGATGTGATGGAATTCTAGCCTTCTCTAACGAAGAATCAGGCCATGCAGCCTTATTTAATGAGACAGGCGCCGGCAAAGTTGTGCCCAGAGTTGTGATGATTGATTTGGAGCCGACGCCAATCGGCAAGTTTAAATTTCGCTATTTTCTGTAGAATTGTATATTTTAATATACATACCTAATTCAGTAATAAGGACATTATTCAGTTAATTATTTCAGATGAAATTAGAAAAGGAGCATATCGTGAGCTATTTCATCCAAGTACTTTACTAACTGGTAAAGAAGATGCGGCAAGCAATTTTGCACGTGGTTACTTTGGTGTCGGTCGAGAGATGATTGACCTAGCACTTAACCGTATAAGATTGGTAGCAGAAAATTGTGAACATCTTCAAGGTTTTATAATCTTTCGTTCTTTTGGAGGAGGCACTGGCTCTGGATTCACTGCTTTGTTACTCGAAGGATTAATTAAAGACTATGGAAAATTGAACAAAGTTGAATTTGCTGTGTACCCGGCGCCGAAAATATCGCCAATAATTGTTGAGCCATATAATGCTATACTAACTGCACATGCTTGTATGGATACTGAAGACATATGCTTTATTTTTGATAACGAAGCGCTTTACGATATCCTGGCAAGATGTCTAGAAGTACCACGTCCGACATACACTAATCTAAACCGGCTTATCGCTCAGGTATTTAAAAAAAACGCTGTTATGATTGCTTTAATTCGAATATAAGCGTAAGGAGTACTGAAAAATATGTGCAAAATTTTATTTTCTTCAGGTCGTGTCGTGCATGACGGCTTCAATGAGGTTTGAGGGTTCATTAAATGTGCAGCTGGTTGAATTCAGGACGAATTTAATCCCATATCCTAGAATACATTATCCTTTGATTACTTTTGCCCCCTTCGTATCAGCACACAAAGCATTGCACGAAACAAATACGACACAACAGTTAATGATGCAGTGTTTTGAGCCCGCTAATCAAATGGTGAAGTGCGATCCAAGACTTGGACAGTACATGTCATGTTGCTTATTATTCAGGGGAGATGTTAGTACAAATGATATAAATAGTGCGATCAATCAAATAAAAAGCATGCGCTCCATTAAATTTGTGTCTTGGTCTCCTACTGGATTTAAGGTAAATATCAACCGTAACTTAATTAAAAAGTAGGTAGAATCTTACCGGCTACAAACATACATCACATGCATGTAAATCCCAAAAGGGTAGGCAGAGATATTATTATTATCATCCCCATTTCGACAACTATGGTTTTCATGACCCATATAATTGGGAGTGACCCTATAATCTGGCTAGATTGCTGAGCCCGCAGAGGGCGATGGCCGTCAGGGTGATAAGGGGATACCGCACGATCTCAGGTGAAGCGGCATGTTTCCTAGCCGGGACCCCTCCATGGGACCTGGAAGCGAGAGCCCTTGCGTCTCTATTTAAATGGCGCAAGGAGGCGCTGGAGAGGGGCCAAAGGCCTGCGTCTCGAGAAATCGAGGCCCAGCGGTCCCAGCTCCACCAGGAAACCGTGGAGACATGGAAGGTGCGACTTGAGCAACCAAAGGGGGGATTCGCCACAATCGCGGCCGTCAGACCGGTCATGGACGAGTGGCTGGAGAGGAGACATGGTGCTCTCTCCTACCGGCTGTCACAGATACTTACCGGGCATGGTAGCTTCGGTAGATATCTGTGGCGAAGACACCGGGAAACCATGGCCGAGTGTCAGCACTGCGAGGACCGCAGCGACGACACATCGCTCCACACGCTGGTGGAGTGCACAGCGTGGGCGGAAAAGCGCCAGGTCCTCGTGGTGGGTCTGGACGTGGACACTCTCTCGCTCGAGACCATGGTGCGAGCCATGGTCTCCAGCGGGAGTAAGTGGGACTGCGCCGTCTCTTTCTTCGAACAGGTCATGCTCGCGAAAGAGGCGGCGGGCGGGAGCGGGAGAGAACTCTCCCACCCGAATTCCGCAGTCGGCGGCTTTGGCGCCGCCGACGTGTCTTCGCCGAAGACCATCGGCCTCCATGACCGGGGTCCTGAGGACGGTGAGTGGGCTGCTCACCGTCCTTACAGAAGCAGGCCCATGACGGCAGCGTGACGTGAGAGATCACGCACGCCCCCCCCCCCCCCCAGAAACGGGGTTACACCCGATCCCCCCCCCCCCCCCATAGACGCGGGATAACACCCGAACCACCCAGGTGAGGCCGCAGCCTTAGGTCTGTTGGTAGTCCTGGGACATCCTTCCGAGGGCTTACCCAGGGCTACCAACCGCAGGCCATAAGGCGGTACGTGAGGGTTTTTAGTCGGTAGGAGTCCGGCATAGCATCCATGAAGGATTTTCCATCACGTTAAAAAAAAAAACCCTATTGCCGTCAAGTGTGCACTTTGTCATGAGCTGTATGTCAATGCCATACGGCCGGTCCTAGTATGCGATCTCAATCCAAATATGCCAATCCAAAACCGGAATTTTGATCGATTCGTTGCTCAAAACGTCCATATGTGGGATCGATGTGAAAAAGGATTGTCACAGCGATCCATCGATTTAACTTAAGGACGTTTTGAGCAACGAATCGATCGAAATTCTGATTACGGATTGGAATATTTGGATTGAGATCGCATATTAGGACCGACTGTTGGACGCCTTTTAGAAGAAGAGATTGTGTGGATTGCCGTGGCCATATTTTAATCCTGCTAATATTCCCAAATGTTCATTCCTTGTCAATTTACCTCTTCATCGGTTGCTTTCTGCGTTTTTGTTAGACTCGTGTGGATTGGCCACACGAGTCTATCAAAAACGCAGAAAGCTGACCAAAAAAGTTCACCAAAGTATTTTTCTTCTCAAACACTAAGTACCTACCTTTTGGATTTCTACACAGATACAGTCTTTATCTTACGTACTTTTTTTATCTTACATAATATGTAAGATAGATATATAATATACTAACATAGATATTTCAACAGCTACTTACTTTCACCAGTCCTTCCTTTATTCAAATTTTTTTCAACCTCACTTGTTTCTTCAAAACTGTGTCGCCCGATTCCAGGGCATAATATGGTGCCTCTAAACTAATCTCACTACTAGCCACGCAGCCCTTAAAAGATCAATAATATTGATTCACATGCTCAAGGAAATATTTAACAGCATAAATTATCTAATATTCTATAATTTTTATCACAGATTGGCATCAATTATATGCCACCTGCCACAGTTCCTGGAGGTGATCTAGCCGCTTTACAAAGAGCAGTCGTAATGGTATCAAATACTTCGGCGATACGAACAGCCTGGGAACGACTCTGTAAAAAGTTTTCATTAATGTATGCTAAACGGGCCTTTGTACACCATTTCGTTGGAGAGGGGCTTGAAGAAGGTGAATTTGTTACTGCGCTTCGAAATGTCAAGGCATTATCTAATGACTACAAAGAAGTAGAAGGATGAACAGAAATTTCAAACATAATGAGAACAAAATAACATTGTAACTATGACCTTTTGTATGTTTTTTTTTTGTGAATAAGTACAGTGCATTATTATCATGAATAACAGAACTATTATTTATATATTTCAATACCTTCATATTACAAATTGAATTCTGTAACTAGTGCGTAACGGATTTTAAAGCTTTTTGCTTGATTTGCTTATTTAGGTGATTTTTTCCGTTGTACCTTTGTTTTGTACCACTAGTATTTGAGGAACGGGAGACTCGTAACAGAATGCACCTTCTTCTTCCGGTTACGAAACGAATTTCAAGAACTTATTATTGGTTGCACGATTTTAGTGGAGTTTAATATTATATTCGACTACTTTTGTATAGATCATCAGATTAGAAAGCATTTCTCATTATAGAACATGATCTTTTTCTACATAAACTCTTACAGAATCAATGTTCCTATATCCTTATGTATGCTTATATCTTTAAAACTATGCAACGGATTTTGATGCGATTTTTTTAAATAGATAAAATGATTGAAGAGGAAGCTTTATATGTTTTATAACATCCATTTCACCCGTGCGAAGCCGGGGTGGGTCGCTAGTAGTATTATAAAGCTTGTGTTTGATATTGACATGTGTGGTTTTTATGAGATTGGTCAAACCAATACACACCAACTTTAAAGTCATTAAACGGTGACTTCTTCTCAAATCAAAAACCTTGGATTCAAGCCAAGTTTCTAATAATGCAGTGAAAAAAAAACGAACATTCATGTGACAGTGACTGGTGACAGCTGTCAACTGTCTAGGAAGACGGCTTAGACGGGGAGACAAGTTTTTGTTATGTTAACCCCTCGTCCGTGGAGGATCCCATTATGGGACTTTTTAAAAAATGCTTGTCTGTGGCGCGTCCTGTGGTGGGACTCGCCACTTGACCTACCAGATGTTCATTTCGCGCCTTATTTTAACGAGTAAAGACGATTCTTACCCTTTCGCACACGTTAAAAATCGAATAAGAATGAACGACTTTTCCCTCTGACATGCAACGTTACACGTCTGTAGTACGAAAAAAATGATTTTTTTTAGTTTAATCTGTGACCTGCTCAGTCATAGATTGCCGCGCATTTCTTGCTAGTTCGAACAATATTTCCTAAGTTTTGTGTGTGTTTCTACAGAAAAGACGATGGAACAATAAGTAATATTTCAGTTTATTTTCTAACATGGGCCTATTAATTACATTTTAAGTCAAAAACAAGCTTTGAAGCGATGGGCAAGTCATTTTACGAATTGGTAGATGGATTTTGCTTGATCATATTAGGATTGAAACATTATTATAACCGACGCGAATGTGTGTAATCAGATCACTAATATAATAAACTGCAATGTGATTATTACAAAATGCGTGTATTTACGTGGTAAATGCAAAAAATCCAACCTCAAAAATAATATAACAACATAAAGTCCTATTCTGGGACTCGCCACAGATATAGGTTTTAACTCACAAAATGGCTGCCCGTTCATAAAATATGGATAAGACTTTTGAACTTCATATAAAAAATGAAATGATTTAGTTTTATTGATTTGATTTTTATGTAGAATAAAACTGTCGTCAATGAGTTATATATAAATTGTCATCCATATTGTTGTACTAGATAAAAATGCTGTTACATTCATCCGTACTGTCGCGTCAGGATCGCTTGACCTTTGAACCGTAACCGACGACTGACGTCATACAACATTAGCTATAGACTGTCTATTTTGCAAGATACGATAAATAGCATCGTAGCTTAGCGGTAAACGCTTCGACTGTAAGTCCCTATGGTTTCAGATAGTACCGGGTTCAACCTGGCCTGACACTTTTTGTGATTATTTTTTCTTTTTGTAATTTATTAATTTCTTCTGACAGAAAATTAGTAGAAAATTAGTGATAGGTTCTATGATTGGCGCTATATTATAGGTATTGTATTGTATGGTATGGTATGGTATGGTATGGTATATTCTTTTTATCTTTTTCTATGTATATAACGAAGAAAGAGAGAAGAAAATGTTTTCACTTCTGCTGGCACTCCCAGAGTGCAACCCGTCTTTTTTTTATCTTCAAGCATATAATCACAACAGTAATTGTAATATTTGGCTCATCAATAGATAAATAAAAATAAGTTAAAAAAAACATACTGATTTATTTTTGCATTTACTAAGTCGTATCCATACTATTTAACCGTCATGGAGCAAACATGCTAATTTTTCACTATGTTTAAGATCATGGTTTTTCATATTTTTCTTCCAAACATGTAGTTTTTTTCAATGGAGTAAACGCCTAGTTTCATGTAAATCTTGAATAATTAATTATTATAACACTTTTATGCACATATTCTGCAAAATCTTAGTATAAATAAGACATTGTTTTTTGTACCAGTTATGAGTCTCATATTTGATACATTATTGTTCAAGTTCTATAGAATGTAACAACATATCATTGCTTAAACTAGTTAGGCGATAAGCTTAAATTATTGTAAACAAAACACTTCTTGTCCCTGACGCCAATAATGCACTGTAAACTAAAGTTAAATGAGACCCACTTAGTGACATTTTGAAGAGGGACTTTTTTCATCAAACTTTAAAAATAGGTGTGGTATAAAAAAAATGTATTGGAACATAATGCCATTTGGTTTTATTTTATTAAGTATGTAAGATTGTATATAAAATATATAATATTATATCCAGCCGGCGTTTTATTTTTTATTAATTAGAAAATAAAAGTTAAGTTCTGGGTAACCCATATTATTTGTCTTATAACGGTTACAAGGCAATTCAAAGTCAAGTGTAGTGTAAGGAATAAGAAAAAGACATTTATTAAAATGATAATTCCAATAGGAATTACTCTAAATTCCAATTAGATTTAGAGAAAATAATGGTTTTCTACTCCCATGTTTGCAAAAAATGTGCTTAAACCCCTATCTGTTGAAAGTCCTGTAATGGGATCCACAGATAGGGCATAATGACATTTTGACACTCCACGGACGAAAGGTTATGATCATTTAATTTGATTCAAAATAAGTTTGAATTGAAATATCTGTACATTGATAACTGATAAGAGTTTATTTATTTTAACACAGTCTAAGTGCTGATAAACACAAAAGGACTATTGTGGTAAAAAATATATATCCAAGCCAGAGGAGACACGCAATACAAGTAAGTAATTCAGTTCAATTCTATAAATCGGTACACACAAGTTCCCCTAACAATAACCAAAAAAAGATAATTCTACAACTTTTAGCGGTATTTTAATTTCATGGTACATAGCGGAAAGTATTACAACATATTGTGAAACAACCAGATGGATCGATGACCTGAAAAAGGTGGCTGGAACAGACTGGATGTGGAAGGCGGAGGATCGTACGAAATAGCACACATTGGAAGAGGCCCACGTCCAGCAGCGGAGTGCAGTGGGTTAATTGATTGGTTGATTTTTTGTGAAACAACTTCAAGTGAACTTTTATAGAGGTTAATTTATTATGACAAAAATTGCAGTCTTTCATTTAAAAGGTTAGGGTTCGGTTCTTGCTTAGTGTAAAAATAAAAATTAATATGAATCTAAAATTGTATGTACATGTATTTTGGAATTCCGATAGAGGAAAATTTATAAAACTAGACTGAACCTGCCAAAATAGGTATTGCATCTATGTTACATATTACTTCGTCACCCCTAGTCAAAAATAGAGTGGAATTTCAAATATACAAGGAAGTTCTTGTAGGCCAGATGGTCAGAGCATTCCCTCATGTCAGGGATTCCCCAAAGTCCTGTCTTGGATGTTCACTTTTTCAGTTCTAAATCCTTACTAAAACTTACCATGCTGTTTGTTTCAAATTTATACATCGCTCCTGCCTTCCTTTATTTCAATTGTATGGTTATTTTTTTCAGAAATGTGGAGTATATCCCACTTATGTCGATGCACTCACTCCTTGCGGGTGGCTCAGAGCAAGCTGCTGGTCTCCGGCACAAGAAATGGCATCAACACAACCAATCTAGTCAGCAGAAAACTGGTCACACAAATGAAACACGGCAAAACTAACGGTTGGAAAGGTTTGAGGGTGAGATTAAAGTTTCATTATTATTATTGATAATGGCAGCAATAGTTTTACATTACATAACTGCTATAGCTATAAATATGGATTATTACTTCACTGTGGGGATACCAAAGGTCTGATGGATGATCCATCTGCGACTTCTGTGGGTCATTTCATTGCCAAAGGGCCCATCGTACCATCCCTTTTGGGATGGTGTGGTGCGGAATGATGATGCTGCTGCCTAAGGCCAACTATGGGGCAGGAGTGACCCTGGTGATGATTTCTCGGAAGCTCGTCACATATGACTCCGATCTGGGGGTACGTCGGCAGTGCCCCCGCCAAGATGAGCCAAGCAAAGCGCAAGGGCACTGACTACCTTTCCTCGAAACGCTTCGTCGTTTTTTTGAACTCTTATAACTTTGCTTTGGATGATGCTAAATAGTTAAAATTTTCAAGGTAGAATGCCATCAGTACAATCATTAAACATACAAACTTCAAGTATCATAGCTAATATACTTTAGATTTAATTAAAAAACCGTAACCTATCAACTTAATAATGTCAAATTATGTCTAACTATGCTATATGTATACAGAGACGATATTCTTAGCAATCCATGGATTCTCCGTGCGGGTGCCGGGTCCATCGCGTTGCTGAGTTGGGAACTCGGAACAGTGCCTGGGACTTGCGACCCAAGTGTAGGTTTAGAAGGGGCCCCTTTTGTTGATGTACATCAACACTCACCTTCACTACCCAAGTTCCCCTCCCTGCCTAACCAAATTTGATACGAACCTACTAGTGCCGCTTTAGATATTCGTCCTAGTAATGAGCTTATTGTAGCTCTCGATAGGCCTAGATCTTTAAGTAGGTTATAGAGAGATTTAGCTGGTATACCTCTAGCTCCCACTTCTACTGCATACAAATTAACCACGTAACCGTTTTTGATTAATTCGTTTGTGAGATCATAGTATTTATTTTTCTTAAGTGTGTGGTCCTTCGGTATATTTGTTTCCCACGGTACAGTAAGTTCCACAAGGACCACATATTTTGTCGTTTTCGAGTATAGAAATATGTCCGGTCTAGATGACGAAACCCCAACATCCTCCGGAATTTTATAGTGCTTTTCATACGTGTCGATTAGGAGAGTCCAATCTGGGGCAGTATCTAAGATTGAATAAGGTTTGTTCCTGGATTTTATGGATGAACCTTCAGACACAAAGTTGATATGACGTCTGTTAGTAGTCAATCCTTTTTGGGCTCTAGCTACTGCCAGACTCATTGCTTCGCGTATGATGAAAAGCACCTTATCGTGGCGGCGTGAGTATTGGCCTCTATCGAGAAGCACCCTACATCCTACTAATATGTGCCTAGCCGTCCCTATTGCCTCACCACACGTATAACATTGTTTTTCTGTGGCCTTCCCCCACCTTACCAGATTACTCTGGTCTGGAAGGGTCATCTGAAAGGCGTTAAGATAGAATTTTAACAGGGCCGGCGACCACTCATAGATCAAGGTGCGCCACTTTAAAGCCATCGGTATGCAGAACTCTCCCATTGTCAACCATTCGTTTTGGATTTCCAAATTCATCGCGTGCACTCGATATTTATCATTTTCGTCTTGCTTCAGAAAGGACCTAAGTATATCCTGGTCCCTTTTTGGCTCTCGTACTCCTAACCCCACTTTGTTCGACTGGGCTCCTATCATAAATCGTTTATGGAATGTAAGTCTAGATTCAAGCTCGGACGCGTTATTATCTTTCGGGAGTGCCCTGACTGTGTCATCTTGGGATTTACCTAAGATGTGGGCTTTGGTAACTCTAAGGTGTTTATAGAGCTCCGATGGTTTCTTTAATTTCATCCCAAAATTATTCTGATCCCTAAATAAAGCAGAGGGATCAGCAGAGTGCGCTAATCCAAGCCACGATTTTAGTGATTTTATGACAGTTGCATCTATTTTCGCGAGTAAGGTTTTGCCGAAATCGTATACCAGAAAAGGCCAAGTCAGACGTGATGTTAGGTAGTTGTCATATATCCAAGCTTTTTTGATATTATTCAGTGGTAGCTGATCTATCTTATTTAGGTCGTTTATAAACATATTGACAACTTCATCTAAGGATGGTGTGCGTCCTTGATGGTCTATCTTTCTCCCAAGAAATTTAAATGGGACCGATTCAGCGACTATGGAAACTGGTTTACCCCCTATGAAGAGTCCCGGGTCGTAGGAGGTAAATTTGGTGTCCCGTCTACCCAGACACAGACAGTGACACTTACTGGGCTTCGTTCTCAGTCCATTTGTCCACGAACAGAACTCATCGATTTCCTTTAATAGTTCCTGACATTGATTTGGATTACGCGTCAGTATTGCGAGGTCGTCAGCAAAAGCTAAGATGGACTCAGTGTATTTGTTATTTACTTTAAACCGATAACCCCATTTCTTTTCGTGACGTATTAATTTGGTGATTAAGATATTAATTACTATGTTAAATGCTATTGGTGACAGGCAGCATCCCTGAAACAGCCCAACATTATACCGTAGTGGTTCTGTGTGGTCTTTTTGGAAGCTTATAGCAAATTTTAGTTGTGAGTAATACGACGCGATTATCTCTATTACCACGGGTGGAAAGTTATACCATTGCAGCGCGTATATCATAAGGTTATGTGGAATTGAGCCAAATGCGTTTTCTAGGTCTATCCAACATACCGTTATCTGTCTTTCGTATTTTCTGGCATCTTTTAAGCTTTCCGCTAACAGACTATTGTGTTCCAGACATCCAGAAATTCCGGGTAAAAATCCTTTCTGGTGGTTAGGTCCGAAATACTTATTGTTAATCATAAAATTACACATTTTTGTTTGTAGAATTGAGAAAAATATTTTTGAAATTGTGTTAGTTAGTGCTATCGGTCTAGTATCTTTAGGATGAGTCACTTCGTGTTTTTTTGGGATGAGAACAAAAACTGCTTCGCCAAATGCGACTGGTATATTCTTTTCTGACCAGATTTTACTGAATATATTTGTGAGATGTTTGCGAATATAATACTGACAAAAACGAAATAGAAATGAGGGGGATACAAATTTTTTGAGCGAGGTATAGGCCAACCCTGTGGTCACGGGAAGAGTCGATTAGACACGTCGCTATTTCTCTGAATAGCGCGCGCGTGCTTGGAACCCAAGGACCCATCGTTTCACCTCCAAACGGCGCAAAAACATACTTATCAATTACATTAGTATATTTGCGCTGTTTGAGAGTCTCCGCTGATGCAGCAGCAGCGCATGCGCAGTCCATCGTACTTGGAAGATGGGAAGGCGCCAGGGTGTCGACGCAAGTTACGTCCTACACCAAAGACCTACCCATCTTCCAAGGCAACAACGACATACCGTCGGTCTCTTACCATCGTCGCGCGCCAAGCCAACAGGTTCAAGTATAACTGGCACGCCGGCGGTGACAAGGGCCCGACGGATAATGACGTTGATGTTGGCCTGCGCTCCTGCTGCAAGATAATCCGTGATGTCCAAGGCAATCGACTGCTGCTCCACATAGACATCGATGCGGAGAGACACACGGTGCCCCCAAACGTAGGCAAGTCGCGATGCGGAAGGTCGTGTCGTCCAACATTGTACGTACGTTGGACGAAGGAAGCGTCTGGATCCAAACACCAGATTCCCATTCCCCCACAGCCAATAGGCGAGCACGTTCACGTTCGTGCACGTGCAGCAGTGGTAGCTGTACTGATTAAAAGTTTTTTAACACTAATACAGAGCGGCGCATCCCATTGCCTTTGAGAAAATGGTTTGGCGGGAATTACGGTATTTGGGCAGGTCATTCTCCAAGCATTTAAAGCTTCGGGCTTACATGAAGGAGAATGAATTTTCCTGACTTAGACTACAGTGCCATAGACCGAAGATAGAAACGCCGGCATACTTAAATCTGCAACTTTGCGATCGCCGCGGCCGCCGAGGCGAACTGGAAGCGACGCTTGAAGCCACACTCGGTCGCTTAAATTTATATTTAGAATTTTGCATAAAGTGTCTTGCAACACTCTATCCACTCGACCTAAAAGAGACGAACATTTAAAAAGTTGAGATGAACGCAGAGCATTTGTAAATTTTGGTACGAAAAGACAAAACCGAATAATAGTGAAAGCTGAATGAATATTAATTTGGTACAGGTGGTCCGAAACTTCACAAAAGCTTTGTATTTTCTCTTACAAGATGAACTCATCTTCAAGGATTAGTGATCCAAGGAGGCGGAGAGCTTTTTGTAAAACTTTTAAATTTGGAGCCAAAGCATTGAATTTTGAAAGTACCGAAAGACTATCAATTCAATCACTTAGAAAAATTTCGCATTTGGTGGAATTTAATTCTAGGCCAATTGAACTAAATTCTTCTTTTAGAAACACCAAATCTTTTTATACTGTCTCGACGTCACCGCCGAAATTTGGTATGTAAGCAAATATTACGACGAAAGACAAAAAAAATTAAAAACCTAATCTAACCTATCCCCTAGGAACAGGAGGTGGAACCGCAGATTAAATAATAGTACCTACTAATACGGTGGAAGTTTGTATATCGCCGATGAAGAGTCAATAAATAATAACTGCAAAAATGCAACTTTTCAGGAAGCGAAAAAAAACGTCTCAAGTCCGTATGAATTTATTTTTACCATATATTTTTTTTTTATATTCATACATGTACTAACTGTAATATTACAAAACAATTTATTTTTCTATAATGTTACTGGGCTTCAAATAAATTGTAGATTGTAGGTATTGCTTTGTCTACTGAAACATATTGTTGGAATTCGAAGATTATAGGTATTGCTAATGCAGAGCGTAGGCGCTATTGTCTGGTGGCCAAGGACCGAAAACAGTACGATATCAGCTAAACTACAACGGACCCAAAGATTAGCCTATAGGGCAACCACGGGATGCATGAAGACCGGCGGCGCGGCGGCCCCCACGGCGGCAATGGAAGTCATGCTCGGACTCCCACCATTGGAACTGTTTATCCGCCAAGAAGCAACAGCTGCGGCTATACGCCTAAAGGCACTAAACCTATGGAGCGACAGGAATACACGACATACATCACTGCTCACAGATCTCACAGCTGAGCTGCCTATCATAGGAGCAATAAATGATCGTGTACCGAAACAGCATATATTTGATAAGAAATACAAAATCCAGCTCCATGAAGATCACCGCTGCGAGGCACTATGCCCAGCAGAAATGCGTATCTTCACAGATGGATCAAAAACGGATAAAGGCACGGGAGCCGGCGTCTTCTCAGAAGACCTCAACATCACCATCTCGAAACCGCTGGGGACGGGTACAACACAGTATTCCAAGCAGAATGCATGGGGATAACCCTGGCGGCTTCATCAGTAATGGCCAGGAGAGTGGAAAGCCACTCTATACGTATATTGTCGGACAGCATGGCCGTGCTGCAAGCCTTGAGCAGCCACACTATAAACTTGGGACTAATACTGGAGTGCCATCTTAAATTAAACCAAATAGGCAACACCAACAACATAATCCTGCAATGGATCAAGGGCCACAGCATCTCGCGCGGCAATGACGCAGCGGACGAGCTTGCTAGGAGAGGATCTGGCATGGTCGCAATGGGACCTGAGCCCATAATACCGATCCCCTTTGCATACCTACGAACCATCGGAAACAAACGAACGATAGATCAACACAACAGATACTGGACAAACCTGGAAGGATGCAGACAGGCCAGGGAAGCAATCCCTGTACTTGAACATAGACTGACCCAGCGTGTTCGACAACTGTCAAAACAACACTACGCATGGCTACAGCTGCCATCACGGGGCACGGCTCCTTTAATAAACACCTTTTTATTTTAGGAATCACCGACAGCCCTCTCTGCAGAGCCTGCATGAGAGAGAGGGAAACAGCGGCACATGTGCTCCTACACTGTCCTGCAACCGCCACATACAGGGCTAAGTAGTTCAATAATACAGGTACGCTCCGGGAGATCACCAGCAGTGTAAAGAGCCTGCTGACGTTCTACAATGAGTTGGGGTGGATCGAGTGAAATGCCCACCCTCACGCAAAAACCGCGCCATGACGTGGAGTTGCGGATACCAGCCCGTGTTACCATACCATACCGCCGCTGCATTGACAGGTCGCAACTTGTCAGTACGCTTGGTACAATGATCACAAGCGGACGCATTTAAGCGTAGATAGTATATATTGCCATCATAAATGACGTAATAACACTTAATATATATTGCAACAACTGTTTATCTAGCAAAATTAATACGAAATAGACCCAAAATCTTTATCAGTAAGGTGTATTTCACTACTATTTTTATATATATTAAAACACACTTTACCAGTTCCACACAATTATATTTAATTTTGTCACTGTATAATGCTAATATTTGATTTATACTAATACGACATGTTTCGTATTAGTATAAATCAAATATTAGCATTATACAGTGACAAAATTAAATATAATTGTGTGGAACTGGTAAAGTGTGTTTTAATATATATAAAAATAGTAAAATGAAGTTCCATCAAGAAGTTTCAACAAATTCAATCAACTACATGTATTTCACTATTTTACTATGATTTTTTTAATAAAACGAAAATGGGTAAAATGTCAGTTATTATATATTAACTCTTCATCGGCGATATGACACTTGTGCTATATAAGTTAAAATTAACTAAAATACTTCTTATAACAAATAAAAAATACGTACGTCATAATTTTTAACCAACTTATAAAAATAAATTAAATCCGTTTGTTTCACACCCAAGAAACGAATGCCTATGAAATCTTCGTGACGGTAGCAAAACGACCAAGCTACGCATTTTGACTAAAATGTAGAATTTGTGAAGGTAGGCCTGGTAAAGTTAGGGCGCATAGATCAAAAATTTCGGCTAAACATGAGATCTGACCACTTTTTCATATGTTTTGAGTAAGTGTAGTGTAGAGCTTGTAGGTTTAGAGCGTGAAGTTTTTAGAGCTTGGCTTTATACGAGATCGAATAACTTTTTCACAGGGTAAGCTACGTAGACTCGTCTTGGCACCATTTTACATGAAAATGTTTTTGGTGGGTTATTATTAATGTAAAGCATACTACCCATGAAGAACAGGCAAGGGGGCGGGTGAGTTCCTTAACCTTCACCAGTCACGTAGGTACCTGTCTTCACCAGTCACGTACAGACGTCACCACTTTATTGTAATATGTAATATCTTTTTACCTGAGAATCGTGGGGTATTCAATCTTCCGGTAGCTTCATCTTTACCCTTATTTTTGCCTCTAGATAACACGACATAGTGATTGACGTCTGACAGACGTCAGCTCAGTTTTTACTTTACAAAAGCGAGAGCATAAAAACAGCTGTTACTTTGCAGAACTACCCACAAATAGTAGGTTAAACATGTTATCTTATGACATGCTCATAGTAAGAGGCAAAAACACACTTCTATTTAATTGACCTGCATTTATTGATCTATTTTCAATTCAATCTTACGCTTGTGTACTATTATTGTCATCATTATCATCATGGAGACGTTTGCCCTGATTGCATCCGAGGCTGAGGTGAACTCAGAGCTAAGGGGCCGCTTTCCGACACTTCCTCCTCCACTTCGCATGATCTTGGGCGTCTATGGTAGTTAGACCATTGTCAGTCATTTGTTGCACCCACGTAGCCTGGCGGCTTCCGAAACACGTGACCGCACCTGTGAAGGCGACCCTCCTGCATTTTATCTACGGTATTACTGATATGTATGCACTTTAACCGTGTACCACTAAATAAGCGATCCTATTCATATGTTCCGTATGGATGGTGTTCGAATAGCTTTAATAAATACTTTCAACGACTATGGCTATTGTGATAGAGTTAACGACTGTTGTGCGTGAACTCCTGCTTATGTCGCTCCAGCAGCCATAATGATCGTATCCCATAAAAAAGAATGTTCGTGACATTGTTGCCTTAAGGGGGATTCGTTGTTCCATTGAGTTGAAACTTTGTACTATTTTGTTTTACAAATCAATACAAAAACAACTTCAGAAAGATATGGTTTGATTTATATTATATTGTAATTTGAAATCTCACTTGAGCGGATAGAAATACGTGAACATAACATTTGTACAGTGATAACTATATAGGTGCGATACGAGTACGATATGAGCACTTGGATTCTATCAGCTGCAATCGGCCCTTAACCCTAATCCTTGGATTAAGTATCATACGCCGTCTGCCATGACCTTACAATAAAAAGTGATAGATACGGTACTAGCGCGCACGCGGCGTGACCTCGTGGTGACCTCGGACCAGTTTGGGGTGTGAGCGCTCTCGCTCGATAACACTCTCCAGCGCCGCCTCTGTCTGCGAGCAAACTGTATTCGATATGGCGGATCGACCGCGGCAGAGATTTAGAATAACGATATTGATACGGAGATAAACACAGTCACCTTTTTCTTAATCTTAGTGTTAATCCTAGTCGCATCTGAAGCTTTCTGCTTGGACCCTGGGGTCCGCTTTACCAGTCCAACTGCGGATTTGACTGAACTTCGACTGCCATCTGACCTCCACAACGCAAAGGCGATATCGAAGCATTGCAGCTAGACCAATTGTTGGACTTTTTACTTCTCCATCTACCCGTAACAAATGCCATATATTATGTTCGTATGGCAACCGGGACCGATGCAAATATTCATGCATAAAAATATTTGCACTGAGCGGTGTCGAACCCGCGCCTCCTGCATAGCGGCCGCGGTCACTACCGCTACGCCACAGAGGCTGTCGCAAGCTACGGACATGGATGAAGCGATGGCCGTTTGACTCCCAACTCTGAGAAAAAAGCCTGCGGCACACCCTGGTTTCTCAACCAGCAAGTGGTACCGACTTGCGGATGAAGTTGTCTTGGAGTGTGAAGACCCTTATGGAGCGTCCATACACTTCAATGTCAATCCTCTCTTAAAGTTTTGGCCTTTGGCCTACTGTTGACCAGACGGGTTGGTACACGGCTTTCTTCCGAGCTTTGCTTCTCTTCTTATACGCAGACGATCTCACTTATCTATCGTCTACATATATTTCCATTAGTAGCCTCTTACGACACCCTTCGCATGAGATGGGGTAGTGACACTTGTATTATATCTCCGTCCGTGACACTTCAATGTACAGTCTACAAAGGTGTACAATAAATTTATTTGTGCAGTTCATTAATGTAAAGTTATTATGTTCCACAGCTAAGCGAGGTGATCAGATCAAACGGCATGTTGGTGCGGCTGTGTGCGAGCGCGCCGAAGCCTAAGGGCTCCAAGGCGGTGGGCTACTGGCTGCTGGGGTGCTCCGGCATGGTGTTCACGGCCGTGGTGCTAGGTATGGTCGCCGGCTATCTCATACTGCTGTACAGCGTCTACTATGTACTGCATCTAATCATGCAGACTACTAAGGGGAAGTGAAGGGTGTCGGTTAAAACTATTAATGGAAAGTGATCGGGAATATCGATTTAAGGTAGTTGTTTATCGATTAAGATAGGAAAAATTTAATCAGTTCAGGCGGGGTTCGAACCTGCGATCTCTCATTTACATGGAGAAAATGCCGTCTCCCTGTAAGAGAGGGAGACACCGATTTTTCCTATCTTGATCAATTTGAATAGTTAACAAGGTAAATGCTTTAAAAAGTTGTTTATTTTGTACTGAAGCTACATGAATATTATTCTGTGTATTCATATAATAAATGACAATAATTACTTTACCATATATGTACTATCTTACCCCTGGAAAGGGAGTTTCTGCTAGTATGGGCCTTGGGGGAAATAGGTGAAGCCTATAAGTAAATTACCTATAATAACATATTGAATAATGATAACACTTGTACTTTTCCACACTTGATAATATATACCTATAATAAAATTATTATGTACGTGTATTATTTAAAATTCTCATACAGATATAGAATACTGTAAAATGGTTATAATTTTTATAGGACTTGTATATTTTCATCTTAAAATTTGGTAGCTATTTCTCGTATTTTTTTTTTGTAATATATTGTCAGGTCGTTTTAAATACTTGTGAGAGTTTCTTAAATAATGTAATACAGGTGTCAAGGCAGGCTATATTTGTACAAAGTATATCACGAAATCTAATCGGTACGATAAGAATTGAAACAATAGGATAATTCATTCAATTACTATTGATTATACAAATGAAAAAGCAATGTTATAAAAATTAAGAATATATATAATACTTTGTTCTAATGGACATAGGTTAAGCAGAATTTAAAAAGATTTATACTATTGTAGCAAACAATGTGGAGTTTAGAATGAATTGATTCGTAAAGAATGTTGTTTAACAGCAATAAAGATACTGAATTGAATTTTCCTTTGTTTCATTTCTTACCACAGTATTCGATATTCTTTACTACTTGACGTAGTTTGCAAATCACGCTTTCTCTGCCCCTATATCCCTTCTTTAATCTTTAAAACTACGCAACGGGTTTTGATGCGGTTCTTTTTAATAAATAGAGTGATTGATGAGGAAGGTTTATATGTATAGTAACATCCATTGCACCCGTGCGAAGCCAGGCGATTCGCTAGTTTTTTTTAAACTGTACTGTAAAAACTCACCTGTCATTTGTAACGAGCGAATAACACACCAAGTATTATGTATGTTAGTCAGCAAACCGGGGTAGATAGAACCATACACTGATGAATATGGCATTCGAAGTCAGGAAGCTTCCATTAAAGGTTTCCTTAAAGGAATTACTTTCGATTTAAATGTTCGTCTCACATAAAATAAATCTTTCTCTGCCCTACAATTCAGCTTCGGATATTTCGGCACTGTTGCAAGCGCCATGATCATGGATGTACTATATGGTGATGCGCAGGTGGCGTGACCAGGCTGACAGAGTCGGGGTTGTCCATGGTGACGTGGAAACTCCTCGGAGAGAAGATGCCGCGGTCTGAAGAGGAGTGGCAGAAGGAGTTTGAGAAATACCAACAGTTCCCTGAATTTATATAGTGAGTAACGTTAGACTAACGAATCTACACAAAAAAATGATGTAGTTGATGGGTGCTTTTTCAGCTAATAAATCCTGTTAGGTATATTATTGTAAAAGCTTTTCAAAAAAACTTGATGTACTTATGTGTGTGTGTGATTATTTTTTACTCTTTCTCGTAAATTATAGTCGATGTCTTTGTGCCCGCTGTTGCACTCTTTTAACTCATATATCTACACAGATGATTTACTAGTTTTCAAATAATGGAAATCTGCCGGATTTGTTGACATTTACATGTATGTTTACTGCTACGCTCCTTGCGGTTGTAGCTTTTATATGTTAGCCTCTATCCATCGGGGATAAAGTACCTTTCAAACAGATTTTTTCAGTCACGAAGAATCCCCCAAAATTCTGCTTCATCTTTTTATAATATGTATTAGTATAAATTATATACGTAATTGAGTTTTCCTCACTTCCCAGCAAGAACCAGGGCATGACGCTATCAGAGTTCAAGTGGATCTGGTACATGGAGTTCGCGCACCGCACCTGGGGCCGCGCGATAGGCGCCGCGGTGTTCCTGCCCGCCGCCTTCTTCTGGGCGCGCGGCTACCTCGACCGGCCCATGAAGGTCCGCGTCGGGGCCTACTGCGCACTCGTCGCCGCTCAGGTTCGCATACTTTATTTATTTATTTAAAAACTAATTAATCATCCTCATATTGATTTCGTTTGTGAATTGGATGTTGGCCTTTCCGGGAGTAACTTTCAAGCCAACCCAGGTATAAAAACTTATGCCAGAGATATTTTCCATGCGGAAATCCCCTCGGATGGGATATCCGAACCCGGGAGGGCGGTTATGTCGGGCTCGAACCAGCTAAATCCGCACGCTGTCTAGGGTCTTCAGAAGTCGGGGGTGGATGTTCCATAAAGCACTTTCTCCTCAGCCCGGCTGATCCAGGGCTATCTCCGCTATCGAGCTCCCTCGGGGTGAGCACCAGGGTGTTCCCATCTTGCCCTCCAGAAAGAGGTGACGCGCACTGCGCTGCCGCCGCGGCCTGCTTCCGCCAGGGTGACAGGCAATTCCACAAGTTACCCCCAAGCCTGGAAGATGGAGGTCGTCAAGCTACCTCCAACATCGCAGTCGCTATCAAATAACCAAAACCCTTATTTAAAAATGAAATTACATTACATTACTCGATTTGTCTATACGTACTAATGGCGAGGCGTTCTAAGTTCCACCACGTGGAGTTTCTCGACCAAACACACTTATGTACAATATGAATTTGTTTAGCTAATAATTGTGAGTTGTTGTAGGGTCTGATGGGCTGGTACATGGTGAAGTCGGGTCTCGAGGACCGGTTCCAGGGTCCGTCAGACGTGCCCCGAGTGTCGCAGTACCGGCTGGCGGCGCACTTGTCCCTGGCGTTCATCCTGTACACGGGGCTGCTGGCCGGCGCCCTGCGGGTGCTGCGCCCCTTCCCGCCGGGGACTCTCGTCAGGCTGAAGGAACTTAAAGGGGTCACTGCGTTTGCGCATTCTGTTAAAGCGATGGCGTTTTTAACAGCCGTTTCAGGTGAGTGAGGTGAAGTTTTTATTATTTTGTAGTGCGGTGATAATAACGGCACATATTAAAATGTAGTAATTTCGTCTAAAGCTGAAGCCGCACTGCGGATTTTAGCCGCCTGATTTTGTGAGTAAAGGAAACTAATGGAAGCGGCCACACTGGCGGTTTTTTCTGATACCAATTTTAATCTGAAAAGACCGCGCCAAAATTTGGAATACATAGAACTTATATTGGCGCGAACACATTGATGCTGTACGTACATCGTAGTCTTAAAAAGTTTTTTGGTTGTCGTGTTGTCACTATGATATCGACTGAATCGGAATCTGTATTAGATTTTCATAATTCTTCTTCTACTATTTTTTATGAAAGAAACTTTATCGTGCGGGGGAGATTACGTCGGACTCCAACCGACAAAACCGCACGCCGTCTGGTCTCGTCCCCGGTACTGGAGGGGGGGTGCGGCAACGCCGTGGTTTGCTTCTGGCCCAGGTCCGCGCTCATGGAGGGGGGCGGAGGTCATTCATCGACCTCCGACGCCCACGCATCTGCGCATCGGACTATCGCCGCGAGCAGGGCGGCGAGCGTGAGAGCTCTCACTTCCGTTCCCAGGGCCGCCACGCGTGAATGATCGATATTCTATACCAAAAACGAGCAATTTGTCCCCAGGCGCGTTCGTGGCCGGACTCGACGCGGGCCTCGTGTACAACTCGTTCCCCAAGATGGGCGACGACTGGGTGCCCGCCGACATCCTGGCCTTCTCGCCGGCGCTGCGCAACTTCACGGAGAACCCCACGACGGTGCAGTTCGACCACCGCGTGCTCGGCAGCGCCACGCTGGCGCTGGCCTCGGCGCTGTGGCTCGCCGCCCGCCGCACGCCGCTCTCGCCCGCCGCGCGCCGCGTCGTCAACGGCGTGGGCGCCATGGCGTGGATGCAGGTGCGCTCATAGGGACTATTTATATGCATTTATGTACTCTGATACTATAATACAAAGATTATAAAATTGAAATCAAAACTCTTATGACAAACATTACGCACAGGCCAAAAGAAAAGTTTTATTACGATACAGGTCTTGTATGGACACCTATATCATTAAATATCTTTTTAATCATAACGATACACCTATACAATCTCCATCTGGATTGAACCTCTACTTTAAAAAAAAGAATCCGCCTAATCGGGAGAAAAAAAAGAAACGCATGCGCAATCAATGTTTGCGCCTTGACACCAACATTTTACATTTAAATTAAACAAAGTTTGGTTTTGTTTGTAAAATAAATTAGTTTATGTATTATAGTATGAGAGTAGATAAAATAGTGTATGACTCCTTTTTTTAAAACACTCGTGTTATAAGAACCCTCATTATGCAACAGTATCATAATAGTAGTTTATGATACTGTTGCATAATAAGAGTTCTTATAACACGAGTGTGTTTTAAAAAAACAAGCCGTAGGCGAGTTTTTTTATTGTATCACACGAGTGTTATAAGACCAATTTATGTACAGTGTCATACACTACTTTATCTACTCTCATACTATAATATTACATAAACTAATTTATTTTACAAACAAAACCAAACTTTGTTTAATATAAATGTAAAAAAAAGTTGACACCAAGCCAAGGCGCAAACATCGATTGCGCATGCGCGTTTCTTTTCTTTTCTTCCGAAGTTCCGAGTTTTTTTTTTAAATAGTGGTTCAGTCCAAATGGAGGTTGTATAGGTGTATCGTTATGATAAAAAAGTTATTTTATCTACTCTGATACTATAATACAAAGACTATAAAATTGAAATCAAAACTCTTATGACAAACATTACGCACAGGCCCAAAAAAAAGTTTTATTACGATACAGGTCTTGTATGGACACCTATATCATAAAATAACTTTTTAATCATAACGATACACCTATACAACCTCCATTTGGACTAAACCTCTACTTTAAAAAAAAGAATCCGCCGATTCGAGAAAAAAAAAGAAACACGCATGCGCAATCGATGTTTGCTCCTTGGCGCGAACATTTTTTTTTTGTTCTATACATTTAAATTAAACATAGTTTGGTTTGGTTTGTAAAATAAATTAGTTTATGTATTATAGTATGAGAGTAGATAAAGTAGTGTATGACACTGTACATAACTTGGTCTTATAACACTCGTGTGATAATATAAAAAAACTCGCCTACGGCTCGTTTTTTTAAAACACACTCGTGTTATAAGAACCCTTATTATGCAACAGTATCATAAACTACTATTATGATATAGGTGTCCATACAAGACCTGTATCGTAATAAAACTTTTTTTTTTGGCCTGTGCGTAATGTTTGTCATAAGAGTTTTGATTTCAATTTTATAGTCTTTGTATTATAGTATCAGAGTAGATAAACTACTATTATGTGCCCTTTACCGAAAACGAGCAGTACTGGTAGACGGTGCGCTGATTGGACAGTTAATTTTTTCGCTTCGATTCGACTCTTACGCTTCCATGAATTCAGCCTACGTGCTGTGTGTGCTCTAGGAGTCGATCGCCACAGAAAGAACTACGACGCGCAACGGCTTCCTAGGGTAAAATATTGCAGACTATTTTGAAACTTATCAACGGGCTACGAGCATTCTCACAACCATTTCTAGTGACAAACTCTGGCTGGCGACTGCTGCTCTTTCAGTGGGGCTTGACCCTTATGCTTGTATGAATCCACCCTACGTGCTGTATACGTGCCGCAGGTGGGGCTGGGCATCCTGACGCTGCTGCACTACGTGCCGACGGCGCTGGCCGCGTCGCACCAGTCGGGCTCGCTGGTGCTGCTGTCGCTCGCCATCTGGCTCACGCACGAGATCAAGCTGCTCAAGTACATCCCCAAGTGACTACACAAGCGAATAATTATATCTAAACTTCACTATAGCTGTGTTTTATTGCTCTCCCCGCATCTACTTGTGATATATATATATATATATATATATATATATATATATATATATATATATATATATGAGGAATAAGACCGTATACAGAAATAAATCTAGTAACCTACCAGCACTTACAAGAACCGAACATGAACAAGCGCCGAATGTCGCCGACAATCGTTGTCACGCGCCGATCAGCGCTGGGTAGCCATTCAAAATTGATGAATAACTACGACAGGCATATATTTTTGTTATATAGAGAAATTATTAGTGACGTATTGTTTTTACTTATTCTTAAGTAATCAACTTTTTTATGTAACTGTTTCTGGAATGAACCAGCACCCACAAGCGCAGGTAGATCGGCGTTGGCTACCAGTTTTCTTTCTGTATACGGCCTAAAAACCGATAGCGTGAGTTCTTTGAACCAATGTTGTGAATTATCTATAACTGTCTTCATACTCGTAATATATTTATTTCGTATCAGTAGGCGACGTGCATCTAGGAGGAAAAGTTGTCGTTTATAGTATTATTATATTTCAAAAAAATTAAATCATAATCGATAAAATATAATTGTATTTTTTGTTTAATAAAACTCCACCTAGTATCGAATAGACAAACTTCTCGCTGGTACAGAGTGTGCTGTTATTTCTGACGCAAGGTACGAATAGAGCTGATTCAGAATTGATGTGTTCACGTGCAGTGGGCGGACGAGCTAGAACAATACACTTTGCATCCAATGGCGCAACATTGAATAAGATTTGATTACTAAATCACAAAAAGTAAATTTTGAAGTATGGCTCCTTCTTAAAGGGAATAAATCACTAAATAAATAAATCTCCAATACTCATGCGTAGGTAAATAAAATAATTTTATTGCTTAAGGTACATTCAGTAGGAGGTACAGTCGGCAGCAAAAATAAATGTCGGAGCGTCGCCAACTGTACGCTAACTTATAGTTAAAAGATCGACGATAGCAAGATGTGAGTATGGCGATGTAAACATACAAATTTGGACATTACCCGTATCTGTTAGTCAAAATGAGAAACTATTTATGAGGGGCTATTTCGCTATACTATAGCCAATGGGGGAACCAGGGTTAGACACCTCCCCTATTGATCCATCCCCTTTAAAATATTTAACAAACTGATTGCTCCCCTTTTAGATTGCGTGAATCCGCCCTTGCCAAAAAGCGAGTCCTGCATCCGCCGTTGACTATAGCAAGTTATTAGATACTGCCTAAAACGATTGTGAACAAACAAAAGTATTTTTACATATTCTGGAATATTTTTAAGTAAAGCTTTACTTACAAACCTACCACAGTTCAGTAATAGCACAGTCATGAACAACGCATAAGTAACTCATTTATAGACCAAAAGTTCAACTGTAACCCGTGTCGGATCGAAAATCTTATTTTAGATTTTAAAAAACGAGAGTTAACTAAAATTCATCATCATCCTTGCGTGAGTCCCGGTCGCATTCGTGACCTTCACCTCGGAATCGGGGTTCCGCTTAAATATGACGTGGCTTGTTTCTTTCGCTGTCTGGCGCACAGAATTAGGACAGAACGGCCATTTGCAGTGTTCACCTGCATGTCGCGCGTGGCGACTTTTTCACTGTAAATAAATAACCACGAGAGATAAGTAATACCTTTATTTTTAAAATTTACTTCCCCATTTTTATTCTACAGTTGGAAATAGCACAATATGGCATATTTACGGTATTTTTAACGATGTTATTACAAGTCTTAACAGTACCGAGTAAACGTTCGAAAGTTCCTGTCTCATAGGACAGGAATTGACCAAAAAGTTGTCACGCTCTTCCCGCTCGTATGGCCGTTCTATCTAATATATAAAATTCTCGTGTCACAGTTTTCGTTCCCAAACTCCTCCGAAACGGCTCGACCGATTCTCATGAAATTTTGTGGGCATATTGGGTAGGTCTGAGAATCGGCTAACATCTATTTTTCATACCCCCATTCGCGATAACCGAGCTAGTCCTTATATATTTCTGTGGTCTAATCTCCCAGCCTGAGTCGTGGTCAAGGCCAAGCTCTGACCGAGGTGTTCAGGTCGCCCAAATAGCCCTCTGTCCTGCAACCTAACGACTATTGAGAGCCGGGCCAGTAGGACTAATACCTTTATTTAAAAGTATTAAACGCACCCGCCGAAGCACGGAAACACTCAGATGAAATAAATACCAATAAGTGGTCACCCATCCAAATAGTAATTGTGCCTAGGCAGATTAATCCATAGATTGTTTACAGTACGTAGTGAGCGCACCTGGCCATCTTTAAGGTACATAACCAATCAATTAATTTATTTTGTTAGTTTCTTTTAATAAACGTCAAAGCTAGCTATTAGCGTCAAAGCAAATGATGTCATTGCCTACATGGTCATAGTCATATAATCAACTATTAGTATTAGCCGACTGAATGATAGAAACTAAGATCTGACAACACATTATGTATTTCATTATCTATTATTTTATTTAAAAATAAACAAAATTATTTATTTTAATACTACCCAACTACTAACAAACTTTACAAAAAAATACTTTTGTTTGTCCGCCTGTACATCTTACATTTACGAAATAGGTCCCTTTGTGAAATAATAAATTGTAGCACCGTCCGTAATTCCTTATTCCGAAACAAACATTTGTAGACCGTTCAACACTATTGCATACATTCTAACTATGGCCGACTATTTTGTAACCTAAATACAACTCAAAACTAAAGTGAGACAATATTAATCAAGATAATGGTAACACAGGAGAAATTGTTCACAGATATAAAATACTTTTTTTTCCACTGGCAATTTCAGTCTATTTTAAGGCGAGAACTATATATGATTAATGAAAGATTTGTATAGGCGGAGTGTAGCGATTGGTGATGCCTTACACCACATCAGATGGTATGTTCAACATACAACTTGGCGTACACAAGTTAGTTTTTTTTAAATTTTAACGTGACATAGCGCAGCGACAACTCTGCATTAGAAGAATACGTAAGGGTGAGTATTCATCGGGAGTACTCGCGTGTAACTTTCAATGTAACATTCGATCAACGTAATTAAACACCTACCGGCCGCGTCGGTTGAAGCTTACAAACAGTATAGTATAAGTGCTAAAAATTTATTCGCAATGTCAGATGATGTTGACGTTTCAATATCACAGTGTGTTTATATATTACTTTTGTAAGCTGTTTCGTTGAGCTATGAACACTTACAACACCAGAGGTCTCTCGGCGACTGTGCGAATCCAGAGAGTGGATATCAACATAGCCAGTCTGACCTGCACCGTAATGTACAATAGGACTATTCCTTGATATAATGCTCGAAGTCGAACTGTCACGTTACACGCAAACACTTTCAGTGGATCCACACCCTAACATTCTTCCATAACCTTAACAACTGATGTGTGATATGCTCCATTGCCCGCAGAGTCGCCGCGGTCGAACTAAATAATATCAAGCCTCTTCCCAATTTAACTATTAAATAATTATGTATAAATACTAGAGCTAACCTAACCAGTTAGTACTAAAACGTTATAACCTTCTTACAATTTAGACGTGTAATATACAGCAAGCAGTTAGAATTTGTATGATCCTTTCAATCGATACTTTCAACTATATATTATGTCAAATTTACATCGAACAAATAGACTCTGTATGTAGACAGTTTGATTTCTTACTATTTTTTATTATTTGAGTTTTGCAGCTCTCATTAATGGTCAACTTACAAGTAAGTCCATAACCGACTTTGGCATTCTTCAAAAAAAAAACTGACTTTCTTAAAAACTTGGCTGACGTCGAGTGCATTCCATGCTTTCAAACGGTATGAAGTCAGTGGGCCAAGTCTTCCTGCCGACTTATTGCAAGCAAATCTTAATATCACCCATAATACTGCAACTCTCGCCCAACAGCTAGTACCAGTGATGTCATTAGTAAAATGGCAACATTGGTGATAGAAAAATAGTAGCGACCTCAAACGGCCAACCCACACGTCCAAGTGTTGCCTACTATCACAAACAATGATGAATACACCTTATATTACGTTAGAGTATTTAGTCAGTTGCTCACCAAATTGTAACTGCTAACATTTAAATAAATCTATATTATGTTACATGTATAGGTATAGTCATATACGTAATTTAGATGGAACTAAAAATAAACGAAATATTCCAATACACAAATAAATGCTGTTAGTACCTTTTGTTGTAATATCGAGTGAGCACATGATGTCACTAAAATAATTTGAAGATAAATATATGATGTTAAACAAATAAATAGAGCACATTATCAAAATTTACAAAATTTTTCATTGATCCGCATCGATTTGAATATAAAATGAATATTTATTTGCTTTAAGATTGTGTGTCAAACCTATTTCTATTATTGAAGTCCTACCGAGTATCATGTGTGTGTTTTACAGTGAAAATAATGATGTTTTCAAAATTATTGCGATTGAAAAGTAAGTATAATAATGTAAATCTTGAAAAATTACAATTCGTGGTATGTGAGCGTAGATAGCTATAGATTAAAAACATAGACTATAATGAAACAAACCTTAATTACATTTCGAATGATTAGCTTAGGGGTTGTGATCACCACAGCCGCAGTACCACATGCATGCACGATGCCATGCATGCATGTAGTATCGGTATAAATACCAGTGATACCATATGCATGCGTAACATCGTGCATTTGTCCACCAGAGCCGTGGTGTACTCAAGTGATATCAAATACAATTTTAACCGAAACCATTTACCGAACGTTTAGAACTAGCGAGTGAAGCCGCATTAAGTAATACTAAAGTAGTACCGTCTCGCTCGCACTCTTTGTGTGTAAGCACGAGTGCATACTTTTACTTTATACTACATTAAACTACAAGAATCAGTATTTAATAGTTGTAGGCCCATATTCTAGATTGTTACTCAGCTGAATCGCGATTTATGTGAGGAAAAATTGTATAGACAATCTGCCAGACAAACTGTCAAATGTCAATGTGTATACAATCTTTTCCTCAAATGAATCGTGGTTCAGCTGACTGACATTCAAGATAATAGGCCTTAGTATTACTTTTCACACGCTAGTTCTATACATTCCGTCCATATTACTCCTTTAGTTTGATACCAAAACTTACAATAACAAACATTGCAATAAGAATACATGCGACAAATCACTAACAAACGATAAACCTGCGTGCACACCGCGTGCGTACACACAGAACATCATACAAACAACAAAACGTACGTATTTATATTGATAGGTCGATAAACTTGCAGCTTTATAGAATATAGTCGAAACGTTCTTCACACAGCCCCCCTGGACAAGTGGCAATTCATTGGCCGGCGTATTGCAGCATGGAATGATGAATGTATGGGATTGACACGTATTTTGACGTTTATACCATACATTGTACAATGTATTCTATTCCATTCAACAAACGTATTGTCACTCTTTTAGAGGGGCTGATCACTACACGAGGGAGTAAGTATAAATTGTATACAAGTCGGTAGAATAAGTTATGTACAGTCGACAAAATCGATAGTGTCCCACCTTCACATATAAAGTTGTGTGTGAAGGTGGGATACTATCGATTTTGTCGACTGTACATACTCAAATAAAACATGTTATTATGTTATGCGTATAATCCTCGGGTGTTCAAGCGCCGGGTCCTAGCTAACTGACTATCCTTTTAGAACCCCGTTAGCTTACAGATATATACAAAACTAACATTACATTATTATAAAGAATAAATATTTCATAGCTTACATCTTTCTGGGCATTTGCGGTGCTTGCCAGACTTATTCTAATACAATTATTGTATACAGTTGATTGCAAATTTAACATCTAGCGTTCTTTTAAAATAAACACACAATATATTTTAATATTTTAGTACGGGTCAGGACATTTATCGACGGCCTTCGGAGCTCAGTAGAGAGTTTTTGTGCTGTCAGTGTGAAGACCAAAGGTTTGGCCAGCTTTCTCTTCTACACTGACGGCAAAGAGACTCTCTGTACCAACGGGGTCGGCAGCACGATTTTGGCATCCCTGGTGTTACACACGTCCATAGGCCACGGTAACCACTATCCATCAGCTGAGCCGTGTGATTATCTGCAACTAATTGGTATACCTCTATAACTTTCTTACGCTTTCAAACACCGTCGACGCTGTGTATCTCGCTCTGATTAAGGATATTTCAATGCGTAAGAAAGCGACAGAGATACAGCCAATTACAATAGACCGTCGATATAATGTGTCTCGACCTTAAGTGTAATAAGATATATTTCTATAACATCACAATAGGCATCAAATGGCAGTCACTTTGTGTGAGGGCTGAATATTAGTGATCAAGTAAGGAAAGACTGTAAAAAGAAATCCGACGTGATACTTCCCTGGGTACCAGGATATGAAGGCAACACGGGCAATGAAGCAGCGGACGAACTGGCCAGAAAAGGAGCTGATGAAAATCAAGTAGGCCCTGAGCCCAGATTACCCATAGCCCACAAAATCAAAAAGGGCGAAGCATAATGGCAGAAACAAATCGGAGATGGAAATCCTCACCAGTCATGAAAACAAGCCAATTGTTAAAACTCTCCAGGGGAAACATGAGGCTGGTCATAGGAATGATAACGGGACACTGCCGACTGAACAGGCACCTGACACGTATGGGGGTGAAAACCGACCCCCAATGCTCAGAGTGCATGGAGGGCGAGGATACTAGCCTCCGCCTGCTTGCCAAATGCGTAACACAAGACCTAACAGATCGTAAGATTCTGCAAAGAAACAGGTAGGTTCGGTGGAACGCCGTGGTTGCCGGACGCCTCTTGGCCTCCCCAGGGAGGGAGGGGGGGGGGGGGGGAAGGAACTGATGGTAAAGTGGCCTTCGCCAAAAGGCAGATCACCCGTCCAGTCAACATCGTCCCCTACTGTAAGTAACTAATGTGCACTATAAAACCTTAGTTGTACGTACCACGGGAGAAGTCAATTTTTGAACTGATTCAATGATGGCACACAGACAGCCACTACCGCTAGTGGTTTGTACACATGCTTCGATATCACCTTTGAGTTGTGGAGGTCAGATGGCACTCGCTTCATAGAATATATCGATGTTCAGTTAAATTCGGCAGTTAGACTGGTAAGGCGGACCCCAGACTCCAAGTTGAAAAGCTTAAACTGGTAAGGCGGACCCCAGACTCCAAGTTGAAAAGCTTAAACTGGTAAGGCGGACCCCAGACTCCAAGTTGAAAAGCTTCGGATGCGACTGGGATTGACGTTAGGATGAAAAAGAAGTTTGTACACATATTCTATCGCTATGTCGTCACACAGACGCGACGGTAGGCCAGAGGTACAATCCATATCATACAGTTTTAAAGGGCTATGTGACCACTAAAGCACTGCTTGTCAATCTGTAATGTTATTGTCTGGTATAAACGTCAATTTACAATCGTATAAAACTTTTAAAAATGGGCGTTACTACAGAGGAACTAATATAGTTGCTAAGAATCTTTGTGTACACGGCTATCTAGAAGATCCTCAGGCACAAATTTGGATGTTAACGGGCCCTACAAGTTCCTCCTGTATTGTGTTAACTAAGCGGTATTATGAAACTTTAAATCTAGTAGCTTAACCAAACGCTAAGGACTTAACAAATCAATAATTTTTATATCTACAATATGTATATTCACTGTCATATTTATCATGATATATATTATATAATAATTGTATAAATCTCCTTGAAACTGTGTACACTGATCACTATCGAACAGAACCAGCTATTCTCCAGTTCTCAACATATATAATGTATTTTACTACAATTGGGGCTTTTATTTTATAATTGTAAATAATTTTATATCAATCTAAAAAGTGGATTACGGCTATAGAACATGCAACTTGTTTAGAGTTTATGACACGATTTATTTACTTTAACGTCAAATATATAAGTCAATTTGAATATATCTAATTATATTTAGAAATAAGATCAATGTCAAGTCAAACTTCCAAAGATTTGTGGTTAAGGTAACATGTTCTATGGCCGTCCACTGCGAGTAATAATATACAACGCGACACCCCATCGAAAGCATCCACAACATTAAACTAACGTCGACATTGTACAACGAAACTCGCGCACTCGCCGAGTGCAGCGTAATTATACAATTTTGTCTTCCAAAGCCCCTCGCGTGTACAATATCTGCGACATACATATATGTACATATTTTCCTTTTATTATATTTATATTATTTCTTTAACAGGGGAATATTTTAAGACGCAGCTATCGTTGGTGCGACGAACTTTTCTGTGCATTCAGTTTCATTCATTCAGTTTCATTCATTCACTCATTTAATCATGGCATAACTAAATACGTACATGATTTATCACCACTGAGCCAGTCAGCCTGGGACCATGTCCGGTGTTACCTGGTCGTAACGTCAAGCAAATCAAAAGTATGTATGTGTAGTCGACAAAGGTAATACGGTTGCACGTGCGCTTAGTCCCCGTGATACCCCCCGCCGGAACCAGAGGGGACGTTATGTTGGACTTGAACAGTAGACGTACGCTGTCTATGGCACCTTTACATATTTCGTCGACTGTACTTATATCCATGGTCGCGTTAATTCCTTTAAACATTATTAGAAAGTCCATTTGGTAAAAAGTGGGCCAGAAATAGACCTCGGCTTTTGTTCCTCGAGATACAGCCGTAGAAGTGAAGAAGTGAGTGCAAAGCTATAAGCACAAACATAGTACACGCAAGGGACGCGACATAGTCGATACCCTACATATCGAATAACTTTACTTTAGAATTTCAATATACGGATTCTTGTCGAGTTCCCTTTCTTCTTTTATCATTGTGATATATTGCTTCAGTTTGGTGTTTTCTCTCGTACGAGTACAATAAATATTGATTCAAGTATAAAAATATCTTAATTTTTTCCATCGAAGAGTGTAACGAGCAATTTAATAGACAGTTTAATGATAAAACGATCGGCTTTGTGCTTTCGAAAAGTTTAGAGAGCGCCATTATAGCATTTTCCTACATAAAATATAGACGACGCTATTACTGATTGCACTTCAAGGAAATCAATTACTCTATTTCTTTTCTACTCAATTAACGAACTTTTCTTTAGAAAGACCAAAAATGGATACAGCCGTAATAGATCGTAAATAATATAAGTTATCGGCAAACTTCGCGAGCAAACGCCAAAAAGTTCGCGCGTGTGCACTAACAGGTTGACCAAAAAACCGACAAAAAGACAAATCGAACGCGAGCCCCTCGAGTGGGCGGCTAGTAGTACATGCGCGGGGCCGGCGGGCGGCGCGACTAGCTGGGCGCGGGCGGCTGCGGCTCGGCGCTGACGATGACCTGCACGACGTAGCCGGGCGTGATGCGCGCCTCCTCGATGAGCAGGCGGTCGCCCAGCAGCTTGCCGCCGTAGAACCACCGCTGGCGCCACGGTTCGATATTTTCTTGAGCCTGCAATGGGAAATACCACTTTAGTTTTCATGAAGTAGTTTTTGTTAAATAAGACCATTTAAGTTGCAGAAGGGCACACGGCCCAGCTAATGAGAAGCTACGACTGAAAGAATAACAAAGACAGCGCATAGAACTAATGAGTGAAGCCGCCGAAAATAATACCATGTCGCTCACACTATTTGTGTATATGGTTATTCTGTTAGTCTGAGATGGAAAAAAGTCATGTGGCCTATGGATGTGTGCTAAACCAGGGGCGTCATACTAGTGCTGCCGATCTTTTCTTGGTGAAATGAACCTTTCTTGAAGAACCCCATAGTGTATTCGCTTGGAAAAACCACATCAGGAAGTTCATTCCACAGTCATTACGTATTTTAGACCGAAGTCTAAAACGTTTGTGTTCACCCCTACCCTGATGATAATATTTGCATGCCGCTTTGGCGGTCGAGTATGGTGATACGACTAATTATAACGACATAATGTAAACCCATATTTCGCAAAATAAATGATTTGATTTGGTAAGCGGTAACCGTAGCCTATGAGCGCTTGTAACACAAGAGTTGTCGCTCACTCTCCCTCCATACATAGAACCACAGATATAATATCATTCTTATACGGATGCGCAATCAGGAAGTCCGCGGCTGTCGTTACTAGATGGCGACAATGTTTTGGCAAACTTTTCTTATTAAAAATAAAGCATACACTAAACACATTATTGAATATGACTGAATAAAACTATTAATATGATAATCTATATTATCGATTCTGCAGTTATTGTAAAAGTTATAGACTTAATGCACCATGCCACTAGATGGCGGCTTCCTAAAATAGCGCTATTGTCACGAAATCTTTATTTAAAACATTACCAACGAGTTTTATATGCTAACATGCTTACATTATCGTGTGTTTAAGTTCTAAAATAATTTACATGATTCTAAATAGGGAAGTAAGCATTTTAACATTTTTATTTCTTTAAATGGGACTAAGTACTAGTGCCATCTATTGATTTTTGAGTATAGAGATATTTTCTTGGTATCGGTACCCCATGCTAGAATGGAACAGGGCTGATGTATTGCAGGATAAGTTTTTTAATAGGTGATTGTGATTAGCCAATGATAACAACAATAACTAGTAAGTTTATAACCTATATTTAAATGCGAAAGTAACTCTGTCTGTCTGTCTGTCTGTCTGTATGTTACGCTTTCACGACTAAACCACTGAACCGATTTTGATGAAATTTGGTAAAGGTGTAGATTAGACCTTGAGAAAGGACAAAGACTATGTTTGGTCGCGATAACCGACATCCACGCGGGCGGAGCCGCGGGCAAAAGCTAGTGGTAAATATATTGTAGTGTATTGATATAAATCGGTTGTAATAAGTTGACCATAATATATGGTGACAGGACAGTAACATCAGTTTCTGTCCTAAAAGAGTTTATGGGCACTTCCTGTACATTTAATATTTATTCTATGGAGCTGGTAACTGGTATTGAAAATTTCATATTCAGTGCACACGATGACCCATCGGCGGTATAAAGGTGTCGAAAATCGTCAGCCATAAATCAAGTAAGAACGATCTTTGTTGTGCCGAAAAGAGTTATGCACACTGCGCTGCACGCATAGGGCTGGTATACACAATCGGGTATGAAATTGTCTTAAGTTGTTAATATGTCGACATTATAATTGACTAAAAAGTCGAAGTACCATCATCAAAGTCAAAGTCAAAAATAACTTATTGTGTAAAGAATCTATAAATAGAAACTTACAAGACACCATAAACAAATAAAATTCGAGTAGTTTACAGTATATGATTGGACTAAACTAAATAGATTAACACGTTTTTTTCCTTTAGTAAGAACTGAATGCTTCGGTTACTTTACTTGTAATAACTGGTTCCGAGATCAAGTCCCGTCTTCCGTCCCTATTTTCCGACCTAAACTGCTAGGAAAATTAGCACATTAATTGCCTTAAAAGTTCATTAAAATCCATTTATGTTTAATATTGCCAGTGTAAACAACTGTAAGGGAACGTCCATGGGTACATCCATACTACGAGACCTTTATTTTCAAGATTTTTCGACCCCCTTCTTAAAGTTTCACGTAGTATTGACAACTGCACTAAACACAACACTGCGCGCCTTATTTATATATGTCGAAAAAATATGAAATGTCTCTCGGTCAAGTCGACTACGTAACAAAAACCTGAGCCACTCCCTCACTTCTAGCGTAGTATTTTGAGGCCTTTTCTACCCCCTTAAACGGGTCGCGTGGTATGGGTACATACGTTCGCTAACAGTCGGTTACATTTGCTAATGTTCAACTTAGATTGACATAAGAATATGCGTTATAATTATTTAAAGTGAATCAGTCGCGTGCCAACCCTACAGTATAGGCATAACACCTACATAGTCACGTAGAAGCTCGCGTCGCGCGCTGACGTCACACGCGACCGTGCACAATACATAATTATGTACATACTTCATCGCCGTTTTACACGCGGCTCATAAACTATCATATATTATTATAGTCTTCCAACGTTACTGTACACACAGTCTCTGATTCTCTTTTAATTATATTGTTATTAACTATCATCGTCATCATCATCTTGGCATTGTGTTCATCACCATCATCATCACATCACCACCACGTCACCATCACCATCTTGGCATTGTGTTCATTACCACATCACATCACCATCACCATCTTGGCATTGTGTTCATCACCATCATCATCACATCACCATCACCATCTTGGCATTGTGTTCATCACCATCATCATCACATCAATACCACGTCACCATCACCATCTTGGCATTGTGTTCATTACCATCATCACATCACCACCACCATCTTGGCATTGTGTTCATCACCATCATCATCACATCACTACCACGTCACCATCACCATCTTGACATTGTGTTCATCACCATCATCATCACATCACCACCACGTCACCATCACCATATTGGCATTGTATTCAACATCATCACATTACCATCACGTCACCATCACCATCTTGGCATTGTGTTCATCACCATCATCATTACATCACCACCACGTCACCATCACCATCTTGGCAATGTGTTTATCACCATCATCATCACATCACCATCACCATCATCATCTCCTGGTTTTAACACGGAGCCTGTGGTCCACTTACTTCTCTCCTTTGTGATTGCCCAGTCCAATGGAACAAATCCATTTATACCTTCATCTACACCCATGACTATAGAAAAGACATCATTATCTTAGATTGGTTGCCAGTTACATTCGTGGCTGTTACCTGTCCTTTAGGTACAGCTTGTACAGTTTTTGTGGAAGTGAATTTCGTCTGACTTCACCCGGAAAAAAGGAAGCCTGTGAGAACGTGTGTAATAAGCCAATCTAGAAACATCTGTACAAAACATTCACATTTGTAATACTAGTAGAAACAAGTATAGCTCACATGTAATTTGTTTTTGCACTGCACGACGGTGTGCCTCGAGTAGGCGGCGAGGTCCACGTCCTTGCAGGTATTCGACAGGCGTAGTCTCAGCGAGACCTCCGTGCCTCCCTCCACCGGCTCCGACCACTCCGCCGGGGAGTCCCGCCCGCTGGCCTCCTTCACCATGTTTATGGGGGGAGATAGGCAGTATATTGGGACCTGTGGACAGGAGAAATATGAAATTGTTAAATAAAGCTTACTTATTGTTGTTGTCGTGTCGGTAGCTTACGATCGAGAGGTCTCGGGTTCGAATCCTGGCCATTACAATACTGACAAGAACCCACTCCTAGCACAAGCAATTTAGCTTAGTTGGAGGGGTTAGAGGGAGTATTAGTCATTTCGATAATTTCGGTCGCTAATATTCTTAAAAAAAATGTCTTTACGCAACTGTTAGCCCAAAGGTAGCGACTGCTACGAGTCTTTGTGAGGAAGTGCTTACCAAGTTCGATCTTAATTTGAGACTTTCTATTAGGAAATTCATAATAGTGACTAGCAACTTAGTTTTTAAAAAGTGCCTATTTGACTTCTTCTTTATCCTAGCGTTAATCCCAGGCGAATCCCATCCGAAGCTTTCAGCTCGGAGTCTGATGACCGCTTTATCAGTCCAACTTGCAGATTTGACCGAAATTCGATATTTTCCGTGAAGCGACTGCCACCTGACCTCCACAACCCAATGGCGATATCAAAGCATTGCAGTTAGACCAGTTGTTGGACGTTTTTTATTCAAGGCTCCAACTACCTGTAATAACTGCCATAGATATTCGTATGGCATCCGCGATCGACGGCTTAAGGTGCTCTCCAAGACACAACCAAACCAATTCATACCCATTTCCATGCATACAAATATTTGCACTGAGCGGGGATTTACTGCTGCCACGCCACAAAGGCTGTCAATTGTCTATTTGTCTATCTGCCTATTAAGGTGCTGTAATGAGTCTTCGGTGTTCGCTTGTAATGAGCATTCTTGCGAATTTTACATTACAGAAAAATAACCGAGAGCGTTTTAACGAGTATTCTATCGTAGGTTCTAGCGAGCATTCTCCCGAAAGGGTTATAAATTTGCATCGTCTAGAGCGTTCGCTAGAAAGATCATGAAAAATGTGTAGCCATGTTTGACTTTATGCTTGGTTTAATTCATTGTTCAGTTGGACAAATTTAAAAATGGCAAATGCTTGATATCACCAAGAACATAGTTGGTATGGGAGTAATGAAAAAAAAAAGAAACAAAATAGTAATATTCTACGATAAAGTATTTCCACGAAAGCAGAGCCAGGGAAGCGAGAAGTGAATAAAGGGTGAAATGAGTGGATTGTAAGCCACGCAGACCACCCCTCCACCCTGTCATTACAATACCACCTCTTAATTGATTCTCGTAGATTAGACAGGACTCTTTTTACTGTAGCACGCCCCACGCCCTTGTAAAAACAATCAATAATAACATCAAGCACACAATAATCGATGAAACAGAACACATACTAAATGTCTACCACTTATAATAATACAATTGACTTGTGTTTTCCGGCGAGGTAAAATAAAGGTCGCCCTATATTTTCCTGTGGGTGTCTATCTGTGGTCAGACAGGGTAACGGGAATGAGGATGGGCTTCTTAGGATGTATGGGTTCCTTTAGGTGCATGGGTTTTTTGGGTGAAAGGGATCCCAAGACCTTCGCGGTTCAAGTCAATCTCACTTGCCAACCTATACCTGCTGATTGATGGATAAGACTCTAACGTAGGCTTTCTTCTCAGAGGCAGGCAGTCGCTCCCATTAAAGCCATATAAAGTCAAATGAAAAGGAGGAGTAAGCAGAACCTGGGCTTCGAGATCTCGGATGCAACCGAAAATAACACTAAGATTGAGATACATGTTTTTTACTGAGACTTCGCTTTTAGCTTACCATCAGTCGAGGTGAAGTCATATCGATTTGCCCTCACACTCAACAATCAAGTAGCAAGACAGACACAATAATCTATTTATGAGTTTATTCATTCTTGGGGTATATCGATCGTATGAGGCATTCGATTGCCTACACAGAAATGTCAAGAAACCAGGTCGAGGCCCGTGAAGCTATCTCTGGCAACAAATGACCCAGGGCGACGAGCAAATTTAGTCCGTGCGAGACCACAAAAGAGACAAAATATGGCGCATGAACATCAAAGTTACAAGAGTACGGGTGACGTTTTAAATATAAAACCAACCCATTGGTGTACAAACCGCGAATGGCACTCATCGTGAACTCGGTCCAACGCTGATTTGAACCGCACGTTTTCAGTGTTGCGTAAATTTAAGAATATCAATGACTTGATGTTCGTCCTGTAGTAATTCTATGGTATATTTTTTCATATTATAAAAAAGGCAGACGTGAGAAGCAAAGGCCGCATTCGACGATCCACGTTTTTTCAGACACGTGTGTAATTTCGTGGACCACGCACGTAAGAAAGCTCATGCGTGATACCCACAGTCAACAGTGTACTATAGACACGTTTGTCATAAAAAATGCGTCCGTGGCAAGGCAACCCGGTGTCGCCGACAGTCATACCATAAGGCTATGTCCAAATGACAAGCGCTCAACGCGCGTTAAACGCGCGCTAAATTTTTGTATAGTGTTACCGCGACCGCCATGGTTCAGTACGCAGTAGAGTTCTTACATTTATCGAACATGGAAATAGAAAGAGTTTCAAAAATGATTTTATACCGATTCCATTTCGGACAATTTCTGGACGGACTGATTCTGTAGAATACGTGTATCCGCGTCGAAAACGCGTCAACTGCCCCTCTAGACAAGTGAATTCCCATACATCAAACGAATAGTATGGGAATGTATGGGATTTGACGTTTATGACAACATGCGTTAGAGTACGCGCCACAAAATAAGTCCCTTGGCCGCGGCGTGGCTGTCGCAACATGTAAGGTTGCTAGTATCTTCTTTTTATTTTACCAGATCTTTTATTCTGCAGATATGACTTTAATAGTAGTTGAACCGAAGAACTTAAGAAGTTATATTCGCGCGTTTCCAAAGGCAGAACGGTTAGAATATGATCATGTGAAACACCTAGAAGACGATTGTTTTAAGAAAGATGAATTAATAGATAACGACTGGCATATATGTCAAATCCCATACATTCGTCATTCTATTCCATCAAACGCCGGGCAACAAATTGCCACTTGTCGAGAGGGGCCGAATGGACATATAGAAAACCAATGATCTCAAAAACCGCGCAAACGCGCGCTGGCAACAATTGAGCGCTAGCGCAGCTTTCGACGTGCGTTTTAATAAATCATGTGAACGACGTGCAGACTTCGTGGCTATCTTTCGCATTGCCCACCTCGTGACCTTCAGTGCCTTCAGATTCATCGGTGTCTTATTCTACTTTTGGTATTACGTACCGCATTGAGTGGAACTTACGTAACGGTATCTATGAATGTTACGTAGCCATGGCGCTTCGCACCTCTATTTTGTTATCAGCTATTAAACGAATAAATTAAGTAATGTTGTCTAATGTCTAACCGATACTTTACATGATTTTAGACAAAATTTCGTTTAATGCGGCTTATAATGACCATGACCCCTTAAATTTCATTCTTTTTAAATTTTGTTAAACTAAACAGTCGAATCAAAGTTATCATCGAAACATTAGAATTTGTGAAGGTAATGAATAGTGTAGAAAAAAAATGGTTTAATTTATGGAACAACATTACCTACACCCAGAGTAATTGATTATTTAACTTATACACTTTATGGCAAATAGGTAAAATAAATAATTAGAAAAATATCTATGCGGAATGAGAGATATGAGATCTGCCCTGGGTCAGCCAGGATGCAACGTATTTAAGTACTTAGCAATCCAACACGTATAATAGCTAATAAATAATAGAGGTGCTAAGCGCTATTGGTTACGTTACATTCATAGACACCGTTGCGCAAGTTTCACTCAATGTGGTAGGTACGTACGTAATAACAAAGACAGAATAAGACACCGATGACTCTAAGCGCAGTGAAGGTCACGAGCTGGACAATACGTAAGATAGCCAATACGCCTGCTGAATCAAATGTATGGAGTTGTAAGCGCACGTTGTCAAAACGCGCGTTGAGCGCTTATTATTTGAACTTAGCAACGCAGCTCGAGTCGCAACCTGAGCTTCGCGATCAGGACGAGCCAAAAACTATTCGAAAAGCAGCATTCTGCACTTTACCTTGCTATTAAGTGATAGGATAGAATTTGAGGTGAACTATAGGAAGAAAAATTTAGAGAATTAGAAAGAAAAAAATCGCCATTATCCACCCAGTGGACCACGGGCAATAAAGGAATATTAGAAGTATTCCCAGTACGGTGACAGTTGTCCGACGCGGAACTATTAAGGTTTTTATTCCTAAAGGCTTATGATACCCATCGGAAAGCACTCAAAGGCTTTACACTTACGATTGCATTTCCTATTCCAATTTGTTCGTTTTCTTTTTGTACTTAAGACGTCGAAAACAAGGGTTGCGGACGCTTTATCGTACCAAATATTCACCGTGCTGGTAAGATTTCTTTTCGTCTCTGCATCTGGGGCTATATTTGTCCAGCACTTAGTAACGAATGGATACTCGTTTTGATTGTATTCTGAACCGATTTAGAACACGACGATCAGACTTAGACCAAGCCTCTTCTTTTTAGCGGTTCTGCAAACGTTCCCATGAGCTCTTCACCCTCTCGTATCCTATACTGGATAATACGACAATACCTACGTGCAGGGCTGAGGTGGAAGCGGCGCAAGCCATTCCGCTTTATTGGCTCTTTTATTTCGCAGGGCGTGTATAAACGTCTGACGAATATGTCAAGCTGAAGAACACCAGTATAACATTATTGGTATAAATATATAATTGTGATCTTCATTCCAAGGAGTTCATCTTTAGCTTACTATCAGGCAAGGTGAAGTCATAGTGACGTACCAGATAAAACAAGTTTTTATGCTGAATACAAAAACATGACATAATCTACATACTTTGTTGATATCCGGTTTTAAATACATCGGGTCTCGAGTAAGGAAGTTAGTGTATAACGTTAGTGCTGTTATGTAATTAACATTGGTGTTTACTGTTTTGGTCGTATTGCGACACAAAAACGTTCAATACACACTACAAATGTATAAATACCTACAAGAAATGTATGTCCTATTTCCTGAAATATTTGATTTGGGAAGTGATTAAGGTATCTACAGTTCTGGGAAGAATGCCGTCTGCTGGTCTTTGCCAGGCTCAGCTAGTACGAGTGACTGACACATGCGAAACTAAATTCACTTTTTCACCTGCACCGTGCAGGTGAGTGGTTGAGGCCAATGAACAGAAATTGTAGGTTTTCGAGCTGCGACGACGAAATTCTGAAATATCACTCTGGGCGGGCCACTACTGTGGCGGGGTGGGCCGACCCGTCAATCAAATAACGGGCCATAAAGGATGGCTCAAATCAAGAGATTTGCTATAATCCCGCCCGCGCCGTCTAATACTATATCACTCAATTCTGTTCAACCGTATTTGCGTGAAAGAGTAAAAAACATGAATTCATCCCATCCCTATCCCTGTTATTTGTAATATTCATAGAATTTATAGGGTAGCTGGTGAGATGTGGGTGCAATTCGCGTCTGCCTACCTCTCGGGGTACAAGACACATGCATGCGAACAACATAAAGGTTTTGAGATGTAAATTTCGTATAAATATTGATATTTTTTCCTGTTATTCTTTTTGGAGGCCGTGTGCCGTGGACGGCTGCCGATACTTTTCGATTGGACGGAACGTAAATATTATTATGAATTCGGATGTTTCTACATCTGAGTTTGTAAGTTGCATACCAAGTCAAGACTGTGAGTCTCTTGATACTTTATAGGGGAGGTGGGTGATGTTGCCATACATAATTATGTGACACCACTCACTGATTACCTATTTACGAAATCTCAGAACCTACAAACTTAAAATTTGGCAGGAGGTGTAAAAATCTGCTAGTACGAACGAATTTTACTAAACTTCCCTAAGGGGTAAAACGGGGTTTGGAAGTTTGTATTAAGCTCCTATATATTAGAGCAGTCTGACTGAGGAAGTACTTCCGCTCTGCAGAATACCGCCGCTATAATAACCTCGAGTTGTGTTCCCGGCGTGAGTAGAGTAGCCAGAGCTCACTAGAGAGTTTTTGTGCTGTCAGTGGACAGAGGCTATTCCTGCTTTGTCTTCTACACTGACGCGGACGGCACAAAAACTCTCCATGTTTACAGGGTCGGCACCACGAGTGTGACTCCTACGGTGTTGTTTCACTTCAATTTAAAATGTAAGTATATTATATAGTAATGGTGTAGAAGTGTTATAACAATATATTATATATTGTGTATATAATATATCATTTGCCAAATCTTTAGAAATCAACCCCTATGGGGTTAAAACTGAGAATGGTAGTTGGTATGAAAGTCTAGCTCACTCTATGCGTACAAAGTCACAGGCGGCCGCTATACTCCGCACGCCGAATGATGATCCTATGACGTTTCAACTGACAGTTGTATTAGTTATGCGAAACAATTTCGATAAAATACTGTCTTTTCAGGCAAATGTCATGTCATTCAGCCAGGTCATTCAACATAATAAGCAATATTTATTTCTTTTGAAAAAGACTACGCGCATTGATGGACATAAAACACTAGATAAAAAAGTAACAGCCTTATTATATTTTATTTTACTATACTTTAATTTTTATTAAAATTGCATAATTTAAAGAATTTAAAATTCTTTTTGAATTGAATTTTAAAGAATTCATAATTAGCTGGCAATTATGGATTACATGGAAAAGTATTTAAAAGGAGGCCATAGACCTACCGTATTTTTTTAATTCAGTCATGTCATGTCTTGTTAGTCTGTTTTGTCTTCTTGTCACACCGCATCACATCGCGTCATACGAGTGCTCTAACACCTTGTATGCGCCACGTCTTTCTTTGTTAGCTGAGTTTTGTTTCTGTTTCGCTGTTTGTTGCGGCAAGTAAAATGATGGTTTTATTGGAAGAAGCTTGCGCTCAAGTGACAGCTGACGATTGGCGAAAAGTGGTCGAAAAAACGAAGAAAATTTGCTTACAAGACTGGGATCGAGATGTACAATACGACAATATCATTGACCAACCGTTAACAATAAACGTCACGGATGGCTGCAGTTCGGACTCAGATTTTGAAGATCCGATTGACCCTGTATCAGATTCAGATTGATATAAATAAAATACAAACTCAAAGCATTTGTTTTATATTTCCAACAAATTATCGATATTTTGTTTATCGATGTGTCCCTTCTTAGTCGATAACAGCTTGACGACGTAACTTTTGCAGCACGTACCATGTACATTTGCATTGAGTTTTTTTCTATTATTTCCGAACATTCCGTAATATTTCTTAATATTCATTTTTATAATTTACAATTGTACACAATTATGATTTTTTCGTCTTTTTAATGGACCTCTAAAGGATTTGATGTGATAGGACGTCAGTACAATGTTAAGCGCTAACGAACTGTCATAGGGATCATGATTCAGCGTGCGGATTATAGTAAGAAAAATTTTTTTTTCGGCTTTTCAACAAGGAATCAGATCCAAATATTGCCAAATGAGTGCAGTTTGCACAAGACGAGACCGCCAATTAAAATATTTATTGCATAACATTATATAATGTTTATATTTAAAATAAAGCCTTGTGGCTTTCACTTATAGTCCAGTCATTCTTTACATTGATAAAAATGTATGTTATGTTAGGAATACAATTATTATCCCATAAATACAAATGTTGCAAATTGTAACAACTGTTAAAATGTAATTTTTTTTTTAAAGTAAATAAGTGATGACCTACAATTATTTTCTGCTGGGGCATTTAGTTTGAAAAGAATAAATGTGTGGGTGTATGGAAGCTGACTAGCTCTTCCGGACCTGAGTCAACATTACCTGGCAGTCGTTGCACTTGCGAACTAACGGACAAGGCTCTAGTACAGACTTTCCCTCCAACCAATAAATAATAGAGGTACCCCAGGCCAGTGGTAAAGGGTGAAAATGGCAAAAAAAAAGCAGGTGAAAATATTTTTACCTCAATCTAGTTTGTCAAATTTAAACATCTCTACCATTAGCTGGAATTGAGTCATAGGGGGGCCTTCCCCAATACCCAGGCGCTAAAATGCAAACTATGGATGCAACTGAGAAATTGCTGGTCTAACTACAGAAATCTGATAATGCTAGTGGTTTGTGGAGGTCAGATAGAAGTACCGCCAATCCAAAAGGAGAAGGAATATTTGGGTCTCTGGGTTTTTAGGAGAAAGTCTTAGATGCAATCAGGAACACCACTACAATGATGAACCTAAACTTAAAGATATTGATTTACCTGATGTATGTATTGTCATCATCATCTGCCCGACATTTAGAGTTGGTGCAACATGTCATTCTTCTCCATAAACTCCTGTCAGATGTCATCTCAGTCACAGGCATGGAAGGCGATATGGCAAGTTAGGCACATTGCCATATCATCTTCCATGCAGTCCATTCAACTTTTCTCTGATGCTTTGTTTATCATAATCACAATAGTTGCAATATTGTTTGTTTTGGTTACTGCAAAGTTTATAGATTCTTTGGCCTCTATTACAAGATATGTGTATATTTTATTCTTAATGGGACTTCCAGAGCCCCTTTAACCTGATGGTAAGGTCAGGAATGTGACTAAGTTAATGTGGAGATACTAGGCAAAGCAATAACAGGTGAAAGAAATTAGTTTTTTGTTCATTTAAATCAAACTTCGGATGAAAACAAGACAATGTTGATGGCCAAAAGGAATATGTACACTAAGACAAAATCCCACAGAGATATATTATCTACACACAGACTAATTTGTGGAGCTAGCAACTCACATTGTTCAAAGTTTTCATGTACTTATCTGATTTCAAGCTTATAAAGACATACAGTCATAAAAGGTTTATGTTAATCTGTGGAACCATTGTATTCAACATAGCTATCCAAAACTAAAAGATCAATTACAGAAACTTGCCATAAACAGAACACAGCTGAAGGCGAACATTCTGTGTGCAATAGTAACATAAGGCTTAGTATTAAAGGCACAGTACCTGATATCTAGTCCCCCATTCATCATAGCACTCTGTGAGGTAGCCATTAGGTACTGACACACTGGCTCCGTCGAGGATGGCCTGTGCTAGCTGGAAGTCCATCGCTTCAGCGGCCACAGCGGCCGCCCGAAGCGCGTCCCAGATCTCTTTTCGTCCTTCAAACGCCGGCGCTGTGTCCCAAAACTCATCTCTCTTACTCCGCAACTGTCCTTCAGTTAATGGCACGTCTGATTTCCATCGTATAGTTTCATGAGACAGCGACTGGTTTTTCCTCAGCGCCCCTAAAACAAAGAGCTATGAGAACACGCACTCGACGTCTCCACGGCGACAGATGACCGTTTACCCTACCCGAATTAGGCCGAGACACCGTGGCCGAAGACTCCTCTATGTGCCCACTACCACTTCTAGTTATTCCTATGCAACCTCCCATTTTGATTACATTCTACAATTGCTCATTTAACAAATATTTACAAAAAAATTATTAACAAATAACATTTTTATCTTCTATACGCTTCTGTCAAAAAAGATTAGCTGTATATGTTCCGTTTATGCTCCAAAAGGTCGTGTAATTATTACGCAAGTTAATTCCTTAATTTTAAAAACACATTTATTTTTCAGGATGTTTCTGTTTTAATCCTTATTAAATATTTTTTGGTAGAGTTGACATAATAATATGAACCATTCATTTCTGCTTGATATAAACGAAATTCATTTTATTATATTGAAAACAAAACGTAAGTACAAGAATTAAAGATATTTTTAAATTGGGCAACTTGACAACTGCTACGTTTAGTTTATAGTTTGGTAAAAGTAAAAAGATTCAGGGAAGATTCTACAAACACTTGAATTTATACTACTAATCATCAAATGATTTTTTACCAGAAACCGTAAGCATTCGTCAAAAGTAAAAAATATATTTTATTAAAATAAATCCTAACTTCAGGTATAACAAAACACACGAAGTAATAACTTGTCTGTCCTGTCTCTATCTGTCACGTTTTTTGTATGGTATATTTGCAAACAATAGGTACATCAAAAATATAGAAAACTTTGATTATATTTTATTAAGCTACAATTGCTATAACAGAATGAGTGGTCAACGATTTGATATTGACGCCTTCAAAGTAAAAGCTGTGAGTACTTATATATTTTATTAGTAAAGAATTACAAACCTTCTACGTCAGAATAGCAGGATTATCTTAAACTAGTTTCCACCTTTTTTATGTTTAGGCTCCACCGACCGCTTACTACGTGTCTGAATTTATAAATCCAGATGAAGAACAGTCACTTTTATCTAGCATATATGCGGCACCAAAGCCGAAATGGACTCGCTTGTCTAATAGAAGACTGCAGAACTGGGGCGGCATACCTCACACTAAAGGCATGATAGCCGAGTCAATACCACCCTGGCTCGACGCATATCTAGAAAAGATACACAGGCTTAATTTAATGGATGGAAAAAGACCAAATCATATATTGGTGAATGAATATCTTCCAAGACAGGGTATAATGCCACATTTGGATGGGTCATTATTCTACCCAACTATAACAACAGTGTCAGCAGGATCACATATAGTTTTAAAGTTTTCCGACCCAGTTGTAGAAGATGCAAATGGTTCTAATTCTACATTTTCATTTTTACTTGAGCCAAGGAGTTTGCTAGTGCTTCAAGATGAACTTTTTAGTAACTATTTACACTGTATAGAAGAATTACGAGAAGACATATTGAATGATTCCATACTTAACCTGCACATGTGCTCCAATAAATATGTACTCGGGACCACTTTACAACGGGACACTAGAATATCACTAACAATAAGACATGTACCAAAAACAACCATATTTAAAATTAATATTGGAAATAAAAGATAAAGGTTTTATCATTTTGTTTGAATTTAAACACTATTTCATCTATTTCACATGCATTAGGAGCCTCCTAAGCGTCTGATGTAGGTACTAGGAACTACCAATTATATTTTACATCTAAAGACTACCACTTACATTAGTATGAGTCATTTTAACTTAAAATATAACTAAAATATACATTCCAGAATTATTAAAATACTATAGTTAAATATAAATAATTAACAATTAGTACATCAATAATGGGCATTGTTTAATAATTATAATATTTTTAGTAAATAATTAACTGATAACCGTAACTCACACTTGACCTTGCATTAGGCCTTAAATGACTGTAGTCGCAGTCCCGCGCAAAACCCTTTGACCTTCAATATTTTAAGACGCGGTGTATATTAATTTACAGTTTATTATCTTTCATTCCGAAGTTGGCCCCTTTTTTTACCTAATATGACTGGGCTAGTATTCCTAATTTAATTTCAGTCTAGCTCAAACACACTCACCAAAAATTGACCCTGAATGAGTGAATTTCACTACAAGCGCTTCTACTGAATCGCTTCGTTTGGTTTATTGTTCGAAAATTTCAGATATCACTTTACTACTCTACCAGTGATTCTGACCTCGGTCCACAGTACGAAAGAAACCCACACTGGTTAACTGTATTGTGCCAGACTGATGTAGTGTTTTAGTTACACTATCTACGAGTACAAGATAGACGCAAGCAAGCGTCATTTTATATGGCTTTCAGGATGGCTACTACATACTTCTGAATAAGTTGACATAAATATGTTCATATTTAGATCCCATGACATGCACACATTGACAGTTTTAAGAACAATATAATTTTATTGACATTAGTTTATTCACACAAAACGCGTTTCACGCTGTTTTATATTGGATGCATTTTGTTATTCTGGCTGTGTCTATTAGTGTATACTTGGAAAATTGCATACCCGAACAGTGATTTTCCAAACATACGTTTCTACAAGCCTACGGCCCCGTTCGCGTGATGTCGGTCATGGCGACGAGCGAAGCTGAAGGTCCGTGGTAGTACACCGGGTACACTACATATTGGCATATATTTTTTTCGATATGGTGATTTTTTTTAAAAGTTTTTTTCCCTTTTAATGAGCTTTAATTATTCTCCATCGTATTAGAAGAGCTCCATTAAACAATAATTTCATAAAAAAAAACATCACTACTTGTTTTGTAGTGATGTTTTTTTATGTAATTGCCGTTTCATTTAACCTTACTAATACGATCGAGAATAATTAATGCTAATTAAAAGGAAAAAAAATTCTTTCTCTCCAAATCGAACAAATAATTATGCCGATATATTTTTTATGTTTTTAAAAGTATTTTAAATGAAATTATCGAAATTACTAATATTCCCGATAACCCTTTAACAAGCTAAGCTATTTATGTTAAGAATGGGTTCACGTCGGTAGTGTAATGGCCAGGATTCGAACCCGGGACCTCCCGATCGTAAGGCCCACCCCTTAACCACTAAGCTACCGTCGCTACCCGTGTACCCGGAGTACTACAGTACTCGTAGCCTTCGGCTTCAGGAGCGTTCCCCTTACACCCGTTATTCTTTCCCCAGGTGTCATTTCTATACCAAACTTTATCGAGGCGTGAAAGTGAAACAGATGGACAAACACAAATAGACAGACAAGAGTGTCTGTTCTATTTTTAACAATAGCTTTTTATTATTATTTTTTTTTTTTACGTGCGGGAAATCGCCACGGATACCCACCCCTCCGGAGCTGGAGTCAGTCGTCAGTCGGAAGTCCAAAGGCTATTGCCGCTTTGTCTTCTATACTGATGGCACAGAAAGTCTCTGTGTTTACAGGGTCGGCAGCACGAGTGTGACTCCTCTGGTGTTGCACACGTCCATAGGCCACGGTAACCACTTTCCATTAGGTGGGCCGTGTGCTTGTCTGTTCATATCCCAAAAGAAATGCATCCGTGCAATAAGTACGTGTGGAGTAGATGAACTAACTGGTAGGTAGAAAGTCACAACATTCTACAATTGTATCTAAGCATTATTTTACTGTTATGTCTAGGTAGGTACTTACACAGATAATAAATATAATATAATTCTTATACAGATGCACTATCAGCAACAAAAAATGGTTACTCCTATACTCCGTTCGGTCCCCAATGCTCGGAGGTGGCAGAGGCCTTACTTGCTTAATTTTCAACTTTGCCATTTATCTCTTTTATTACTGCTATGTGCCCAGATACCCGAACTATATCAGCCGATAGGAAAGACGAGCAAGTCACCTCTTCACCCGTAGTTCCATTTTTAAAGCTAACACGGTGCCACTTGTAGATCTATGTACCAAATCTAGGTGGCTTACACACTTTTTGTCAATTTCTTGTTTAATTTGTTATTTTTTTTACAAAATGAGATTTTCTAAATTAATTATATATTCCAATTTTTTTGATAAAATCTTCAAGTATGACAGGAGTATTACTAGGTCATGTAGCGGCAGCACAAAACCACCGCCGAAAGCCGATACCAAAGTTGAGCCTGGGAAGGTGAGTCTCTGGTCCATATTTTTGGTGGTCACGCTCGTATGATAATAACAGTCCCCAAACGATTGTGAGAATACTTCGTTAAGAGTCAAAAGTTTTGTACTCAGTCTTCCACTCCTAGTGAGTAAACTTTTTACTTCTACGAGAGGTTCGACTTGGCATTCCTTTAGCGGTAGCTGTCGTGGGCATTGATAGACGTAGGTTGCATAGTGGTTTTTATTCTTTCATTATAATTTTACAATAAAGTGCCACCATATAAATACCATCTAAGACAGTGGAAATACTTATTATACAGGATAGTTAAAATAACTTAGTCCAGCTGTCAGAACCGACTTAAAATTTAGAAGCTCCTGCTTGACCTATCTACTTATAAAGTGGAAGCACTGCTCGAATATTTGGGAGACAAATTTTAATTTTGAAATAAACCTTTCGTTACTTTATTTTCTATTATTACGTTACATGTGACAGAAAGGCCTTGTTCTGGGCATATACGAAAAAAACAATAAATTGTGCCTCACACCGGCTGCCGAAGAGGTGAACCAGAAAAGTGGTGGCAAGATATGTAAATATCTGAATCAGTAAGTAAATTTTTTTATAGCTTTCATGTAACTTTAGTATTGACTTTGGGTTTCGAATTCTCGTCTCCATCCACTATCCACCTATTAATTAACTGGACATTCTTTCATCCTTCGGGGGAGACTCCACTGGGGATGTTTGACACAGAACAACTCCCGTCGCGTTCACTGGCGTTGTTCAGGCCTCCGGGCTAAGATTTCGGCTTGAGGAGCTCACAGCCGTATATGCTCGATCCAGTTAAGTAGTATAGCTCTGGACATAAAATATATCTTAGACCTAAAATGTGCTCATAATGTGCTGTACTACGAGTAGTATACGTTTCTTGAGTGCCTCTTGGGGATGGCACGGGGGGCAACCGCGATGGACTAGCTCAAACTCACCAAGACTAGATTATTTCAAAATAATTAGCACGCGACAGGGGTTCGCTTGACTCGCGACTTAGGCCCAAGATATGTGTCCCATCCCGAGGTATGCTTAAGGTTCCATTTTCCATTATTATCACAGTCTTCCATTTCGTAACTAACAGTTTTTTCTTCAATGAAAACACTGTATTCAGTAAACCTTTGATATTCATTTAATGCCGTAAGGTGAAACCGGTCAGGAATTCAATAAAATGTGGTGTATTCAGTAAACCTTTGATAATGCCGTAAGGTGAAACCGGTCAGGAATTCAATAAATAATGTGGAATAGTACAAGTGTTTTCATTGAAGATGTGTAGCAAGTTTCACCAAGTGCCATCAATCAACAGTATAAGCAACAGTTTTTTCCATCACAGGTTTGCTAGCGAGATGAAGATGGGAAAGGCTTTTGTGGTGACAGACCTGGTGCCCGAGTACTCCGCCGTGGCACTCTCGCTGCTTGGCCCCAAGGGGTGCGCCTACAACGAGCTGGAGTCGATAGATGAAGAAAGGGTAACTGTACCACTATTATTAGTAATAATATTCTTAAATGTTATACAAAGTTTTTGGTCTCGGGTTCCTACACCTTCTTACCTAGTCTGAGGTAGATATTCCTCCCAATTTTTCTGTATTGTTTTATGCAACATTTTTGGGAACGACGTTTTTCCCAACCCGTCCTTCTGACTTCGACCGTCGATGGGTGGTCAGACGGACCCCAGACGAAATATTGCCCCAGAGTCTAGTCCGTTAATTGGATGCTAGTGAGGTTGGTGTTGATGCCAATTCGCAGAAATAATTCATCACTGTAAATCGATATTATTAAGAAGGAAACCCCCCAAATGTATGTAGGTATACCTACGCCCTATCATATTCTGTCCTTCGTTGGACGCGCGTAACTGCCGGACTGCAGTAAATTGTATAGGTAGGTATTTCTTTTTGTTTTGTATGCGTTATTGTGTGGTTGATAATACATAGAATATATAGAAGGTGCAGTTGGAATTGGATCAGAAATACACGTGGATTTTAAAAATGAAATGGAAAATGCAGCGGAAACGGTATTAGAAATTCACGCGGAATTTTGAATAGAAGATAGAACGGCCGGTCCAGTTTCAATCTGTATACGCAGGCAGAAGCAATATGTCCGAAGTTGGCCGGGTCAGCTAGTAACGTATACATCTTATAATATCGCAGGAGAACATCCGCTGGTGCGTGGGCGCAGGTGTGCACTTGCTGCGGCTGCGCGGCTGCGGCGCCATCGACGTGGACACGGCCACAGCGCCCGATGCCGCGGCGGAGGCGGCTGAGCTAGCGGCCTGGAGGTAATACTTCTTTAAGCGCGTTTAACACTTGTTGGAAGACAAAATCATGGAACTCGCCGCATTGTCACCTAACGCTTGGGCCGTCACGTCGACATCACGATGACGGTGCAATTTACAAGTTACTTAGTTTAACTTCTATCGACAGTCCTAATAGACTGCTCCGCATATTTTTGTTGTCTTTTAGAACTTGGTTCCGATTTTGAGCAATAAGAGCGTCTTTGAATGCAGAAGTTGGTCCATGGTACGATAAAATCGGAAACTGCTTCGAGTTGCATGAAATTGTTCACGTTGAGGTTTATTTCGCAGCGTTGCTGGTCATCTAAATAACCATTCAATCAATCAATTTGGTACACATCTTTAGTTTAGTCTTTTTCTTTTTAATCTTTAGTCTTTAGTTCGGACAATAATGCAATTTAAATCAATAATACAGTGTAATTTGCTCTAAATATCTACCTTGGTATTCAGGTTATTTGAGACTTTGTAGTCAATCTCGGTTTGAGGCGGACTGTACCTGATGATGATACTATGGCCTATCCTCAGGTTCGACGTGTTCAAGGCGCCGGGCGACCGCAAGCCGCACTGCACGGTGTCTCCCTACGGCAAGGGGGACGCCAAGCTGTGGGCAGAAGGGTCCATCCGCGGCCGCGCACAGAACTGGGCGCGCTTCCTCTCCGACATGCCGGCTAACAAGATGACGCCCGTGGACTTGGCGCAGGTAGATTTAGTCTACTGACAGGTTTACTTATTAATTACTTCTAGGCAGGTATATTATATACCTGCGTGTTACACTTTCGTGTCTTAAAGGTCTTCGCAAAAAGGCACGTCCACATTTCGTCATCTATGATTATTGGTCCCATGTAATAGGAAACAAGCCTATTGCAGTCAATCGGGCCCCTAGTTACCTCCTGTCGGATAAGAGGGCAGCCCTAACTAGGGTTACCATCCGTGACATGTCCGGTCTTTTAGACATTTGTCCGGACTTTGTCTGGCTACTTAATTTGTCCGGATTTCTTTTTATTAGATGGAATATGAGGTATATGAGTAATAAAACTACATACATACTATGTAATATCATAAATGAAGTCGCGCACGGATTGTTTTGTAATAATCTATGGTTGGTGAATTACAGTTCGTCCACCGCAGTAGCACCCCTTGCTATCCCCAAAATATATATTATGTCCCGAGCAATATCATGTCATTGCAACTAAGTGTCCGGACTATTATCAAAATGTCAGGCTTTTTGTCAGGACTTTTCAGAATCCTAAATGGTAACCCTAGCCCTAACGCGACTGTCGGTGCGCAGGCGGCCATCGACGTGCTGTGCCCGCTGGGCGTGCAGGTGCAGGCGCACGACCGCGCGTGGGTGGAGGCGCAGCGCATGCGCGCCTTCATGGCCGTGGCGCGCGGCTCGTGCCAGGAGCCCGTGTTCCTGGAGGTGGCCTACCGCGCCGCCACGCAGGACGCGCCGCCCGTGCTCATCGCCGCCAAGGGGGTCACCTTCGACAGGTCAGTGCCAGCACATACTTGCTCCTGTTCTGGGTGCCTGCAAAGCCACCGCTATTTGTTCATTCAAAAGAAAAATTACGAAATAGATACTGTTATACATATATACCTACGAGCAGAAACGCGGATAAATTAGCACAAAATAGATAATAAGTAGAACGGTAATATGTGTAGTATGTTTGATTTCTCAACTTAACTTAAATTTCTGAGAATTTGATCAAAGTTTATCACAAATCTGTATGATTTTTTCTGATAATATCATTCTCAAATGCTGATCTGCTGTGATATGAAGGTATATTCGATGAAAAATAACGAACACCGTGTAGTGATCGAGTCAAGAGTTCCACCATTCGATTAAGGCCCGATTTCCGGGGAATTCATTGAGAAGTATCGACCTTAGTTTAATATTATATTATCTGTACCTTAGTGCACATTGTCCGTATTACTTAATGGATTTATGTGTCGCATGGTAAGATAACGACGCGACGGCGCAAATAGAATTCCGCAAACAGCCAAACGGTCCGGTACGGAAACTTTCGTAAGCCTCTATATAATCCGGAGAGAGATGGGCTTGCACAGATTTTCATAATAATACTCCATCAAAAAGTTGTTGGCATATGTTATGTTATTTAATATGTGTGTGCAGCGGAGGCATATGCCTGAAGAAGCGCAAGTCGATGTCCGACAACCGCGGCAGCATGGCCGGCGCCGCGGTGGCGCTGGGCGCTATAAAGGCGCTCGCCAAGCTGAAGGTATAGTGACACTAATGCATCTAGCACCCATATCTATATCACACGAACCTAAGTAGGTAGGTACTTATTTTATAATCATCTTCACCATCGCAGTATTCCCTTCCCGCATACCTACTTGACCCGTTCGACTTGGAGTAATGCAAAGACGGGCGTTGAGGCTCGTCGACAATCCCATACTCACAGGCGATGTGGAACCTGTCAGCCTCAGAAGGGGCTTTGCCTCGCTATGTGTGTTCCACCGCCTATATAATGATTTGAGCTCAGACGAATTGTTCGACATGATGCCCACAGCTACATTCTATCAGCGCACGCCATGGGTAAGAAATTCATCCTCCTACAATGCGATCGGAAACGGTGTGCATAGTGTGGTATGAAAGGAAGTTCATCCCACGTACGCTCAAACTGTGAACTGAACTCCCTGCTGTGGTTTTCTCAAGTGACTTCAATATAGAGTTCCTCAAGAAGTGCATTAGAAGGTTTCTTCAGGGTCGGCAGAACGAGTGTAACGCCTAATAAATCTTATCCTTGGTCGATGGAACCCAGTTGGTATCCAATTGTCTACTGATAAACCTCTAGAGGAAAGCTTCATTCAAACAGTAGTCGTACCAGCTCCAAAAAATCTTGATGGACTGTTCTACTATCAGTCTGATCTTCATCTTACTCTGATATTGGTTTTCCCATTGACATGTTGTGAGTGCAGATACCAATAAACGTGAACATGGTGATCCCGCTGTGCGAGAACATGGTGAGCGGCCAGTGCATGAAGGTGGGCGACGTGGTGCAGGCGCTCAATGGACTCTCCATACAGGTGAGTTCGAAAAAGAGGTCAAGTTTAATGAGGTCAATGACTTGAGTATAATTAGATGGCAATTCGGATTCCGGTGCGATGTAAGAGTACCTACATGTAGCGGTATTTCGGCAGCGGCTCACCGGCTTCGCGGGGTCCCTTTTTTCTATTGTCGCGCGTTATCACAAGTAAAAGTAATCTATTAGGCGGAGAGTAATCGATATATTTGGCGAAAGATTACCATGTTTGGTGGTAGTTTAGATCAGATCAGATCAGATCTACTATTGTGATTCCCGACATTATTGGTGCCAGATTTACTAAAAATATATTTGGCTAATAAAATTTAAGTGCTCATATTGTTAGGGATGTGATCCTGACAAAACGAATAACTAGTTTTTGTGTTAATTCCAGATAGAGAACACGGATTTTGAGGGTCGACTGATGATGGCAGACGCCCTAGTCTATGGTCAAGCTCTGTACAAACCTTCGTTGGTCATAGATGTAGCTACTTTTACTCGTATGTATTATTTTTCTTTACCATTATAAAACATACTAGCTGAAACAATTACCATACCCTAACTATATTTTGGGTGTCTTTTGAGAAGAGCATAGGCTGCCCCGGCGGTGGATGAGTTCAAATACATCAAGCATAGGTATATGAAGCATAAATTATTACAAAAGATCCGCGCTTTGCCAGGGCCTCATTTGTCTCAGTACAATGGAGTTCTGTTGTCTTCCATATCAGATATTTATTCAGTCAAGGTGTGGGTAATAAGTTTGTTGGTTGGGTCCGGACAGACGGAGTCCTGATGGCGACGGGGGGCGGAGCGTTCGGCTGCTTCAGCAACAGCGAGTGCGCCTGGCAGGCCGCGCGCCTGGCCGGCGCCGTCAGCGGCGACCGGCCCTGGCGCTTCCCGCTGTGGGAGTACTACCAGAAGCAGATCATCAGTCAGTACCCGCCTGCTTTTCTTACTTTAGCAATCAGTAATCTCCAAGGATATCTATCAGAGTGGTTGTCGGACTCGAACGGACTAATTCCACACGCCGTCTCGGGGCTCAATTACCGGGGTGCAAGGTAACCCATAAAAGAATAACTCTTGCATCCCGGCTGATCATGGGCTATCCACGGGTTTTATAAAGCCCTCTCAGGTGCATGTGCATCATAAACTAAAAATAAGGGCCAATCCCCACTGAAAGAGCAGCGGCCATTTTGTTACTAGAAATGATTACGCGAAGGCTCGTGCAGTTGCGCGACGTCTCGCGACCCCGCCTTCGCCTGATTATGATCTTTTTCTCCCGTAGATAAGATTGAAAATGGTTTTTAATATTTTGCCCCAAAAAGCTCTGCTCGTTCTGTGGGGATTGACCCTAAAACTGCATGCATACAAGTATGAGAAGGTCCCTTCGGGTGGATTTTACTCTGAAAAAAGGAGACATACGCCGCGCCAGCCCCCTACTGCTGCTAACAAGATTCCGGAATTTGGCAGTAGGCGAGGCATTCCAGCTCCGTTGCCCAAGGTGTAAGGCGTTAAAGTTCCCGACCAAGCATCCCCCATAAATGTGTACCTACCTACCTAATTAGAGCGTTGTTAAAATTGCAGATGACCCGTCCGTAGACCTAAGAAATAAAGGCTCCGGTCATGCGACTCCGTGTCTCGGAGCTGCCTTTTTAAAGGTACGTTATACTCGTAAACAGGCATTGCAATCCGGATACTTCGAAATTTAAAAAATCTGGATTCTTAGGGCTAGGTATTTATAAAACTGGATTGTAAAATCAAAAATCCGGTTCTTTCGAATTTTTTGGTTACTAGGTATCATGAACATTTTTATTTAACTTTAGTTCTAAGTATATCTGATGGCCTCATTACGAATTTTATCATGCAAAGAAACCCCAAGCACAGCTCATTTTTTAGAGCGTGCACGAACCTCACTGTCGCAGTTCTCGTTTCGGCACCGTAAGTCATGACAGGTATTGCGGTAGGGCTGAGGAAAAATCCGACAAATGCTGATCCGCCACCCAATTAGATCCTTATAAAGACTTCTTTCTCGAAGTCGTTTCGGCTCAAAGAAATATGGTAATCTAAGTTCAAAGCTGAAAAGCCTGCTTCAGGTAGATATATTCTTAAACAACTTCGAGTGCGACTGTCATTGTAGGTGTTTAGTAAGCCCTACTGGATGACGGAATTAAAGAGGCTCGCCTGGTCTTTTACGACTTAACCTGCGCAAGATCCCTACGGATCCCCCCGCCGGATCCAACAGCCGTGGTTATGTCGGATTTTAACCGACTTAAACGCATACCGTCTGTGGGTCTGAGGTTGCCGGAGGTGAGAAGTAAGAAGAGACCACGGAGTCCCCATTCAGCCTCTGGGCATGGGGAGGTGAGCAGCGGGGTACCGCCACGGCCTGCTTCTGCCAGGGTGACACTTGGCTCCACTCGTCACACCCAGGCACGCGCTTATTGAAGACTGAGGTCATTCTGCGGGTCTCCTCCGTTCCCGCTTCGCCATCTCCTTCTCGAGCATTCCTTGCTCGCAGAACGAGGTAGCGGCAGCTCAGGCATCCAAGGTCTTTTAGTACTTGGAAATCCACCTGCTAGGGTACCTCTTGTTTTTCAGTTGCTTGAGACCCGCGAGAGTGTGAGTAAGGCTCTGTGATCTTCATCGCTGTATCTCGTCGGTTTCATGATACGTGATGCACATAGACAGCTATCTAAGAATTTTTCTCTCTTCAAGGATCTCGAATCTTAAGGTTCCACCATCCGCAATTTTAAGTTACCTCGGATGGAATAAAAGCCTCCTCAACTGCTAAGCGAATACTTTTGAACCTCTATTTTACACATTCGCCTCCTGAATATCAGCTTTTCAAATCGTTTGTTTAATTAAGTCTCTCCCATCTGAAGAAAACGACTGAGTTGACTGACATGCCTTCTTCTCATAAGTTCGAGAGTCTCAGGTGAAATATTAGTCTTTTGCTATTTGTGTATTTGGAAACCAGTTTGGAGATAAGTACCTACTTCCTGCAATATTTTGAAGACTTTGTAGGTTAGTGTAACCGATATAGTGTTCAAAACATTGCGTTCACAGCATTCTCATCAATGCTAACAGTGGTTTTCAATACTGCGAAACGATTTTGAAGTTCTGTGAAGTGAAGAAGACTGATTAATTATCAATTACAGTCTTAAAAGGCAATGGTGGTGCAGGAGTACCTACCTACGTAAGCTACACGAATGCATTTGTTATTATTGCTGTTTTTTATTAGTCAATATACCATTTACCCATTTACATTATTATTGTTACAGTACCTAAAGTATTATTGTTAATGTATAATTATTTTCGTATGCCTTTAGGCGGTCGATGTGAAACTTGCGTTACAGACGTTTCGTCGTGCACTGCGGTCGACATCTTCAGTGGCGCAGGGCCGGGCGTCGACGACTTCAGAGACCTTGCCTCGTCGGTGGCTGGGGCAACTCAGCCGCCGACGAGGCGTCTGGAACGCAAGTTTCACATAGACCACGGTCAAACAGCCCGGAAGCAGTATATTCTACATGCAACGCCGGCCGTGAAAGCCTGAAGACTTATATGAAATAAAATTGATTATTGATGAATCAAGTTTAATATAATAACAAATTTCATTTTCATTTATTCGATGATTACAATCTAATGAACACTTTACAATACAATTTGATGATAAATTAACAGCATTGTTTAAAGTAGTCTGGTACTCAAATTAAGATTAAACTTGTGTTTAGGGTACCAGGGCTCCTGAAACTTATCTTAGGCAACAAATAATTATTAATTAGGACACTATAGTTCGGTGTTCATGAGTCTTTGTACAGGCCAACAAGTACCTCGTCAAAGTAAGCACACAACAGAACAAAAAAAAAAAATCAATGAAACAATAGCATATTATAACATAATAATAAAGAAAATCATCAATTACATGCGCCATGTGTGTGTGTGTGTGTGAGTGTTTGTGTTTGTGTGTCTGTGTGTGTGTGTGTGTGTGTTTGTGTACATAGATTTCCTTAATTATAGTACTGACAGTTTTAGCATGTTTTCAGTTTCCGAGTAGGATTTTTTCAAGAGCCATTCTGTCACTACCCTTCTGCAGTGTGATCTGAGAAGTGGATAAATGTTGCAATTTTTATTTGCTATATTATAGAGGTGACCACCCAGAACTTTAAAATGCCTTTCGGCTTGAGTAGTTCTACATTTTTGCGCTGGGCATATCCTATGAGAGCGACGCCTTTTTTCATTTTGGGGATTATAACATATGGCCTTATGTTTCCTAACGACGGTATCGAGGACAAAAAGCTGTCTCACACTAAGAATCTGACATTCTTTGTATAGTTTGTCCGTGGGATGCCTAAAGGGCTTGGAAGTCATTACTTTAAGCACAGCTCTTTGTGCTCGCTCCAAGGGTAATAAGTGCGATTTACCTGCTCCACCCCAGATCGAAATACAATAGGTTAAAATGGACTGACAAAGCGCAGTGTATATCATTTTTTTAGTGCTATCATCTGCAGAGTAGCGTGTCTTTTTAAATATACACAACATTTTACGTGCTCGACCTATAAGACATTGTAGGTGATATTTCCAGGTGATATGGTTGTCAATGTATACACCTAGGTATTTGATGTGAGTAGGTCTGTTCACTTCAGGACAGTGACATGGTGTAGATGGGGGGTTGGAGGAGCAGGAATGTGCGTTTAGTTTGAATGTGTCTGATTTTGGTTGTGTAGAATTCGAGAGAGAAAACGTCATGTAGGTAGTTTTGCTAAGGTTCAATGTTAGGAGGTTAGTTGATAGCCATTGCATTACTAGCCGTAAAGCCTCCTCAGCCCTATTAAAAATCTCAGGCCAGTTCTTACCACGGATTAGTAATGCATCAAACGTCACCTTATTGAAATGATTCAATAAGGTGACGTTTGATGTTGGCGCCGGTACGATTGTCTTGGAGAAAAAACCCACAGATTTCACACTTTCAACTTAAATAGGAGAACGTAGTAGAAGGTAGGACAGTACGGTATTCCTGTCCAACTGAACAGTCCGACTGTAGAAATACCTCCGCCCTACAGAATACCGCGGCCATAATAACCTCGTATTGTGTTCCCGCAGATGAGTAGGGTCGTAGGTCACTGGAGAGGTTTTGTGCTGTCAGTGGGAAGATCAAAGGTTATTCCAGCTTTGTCTTCTACACTGACAGCATAGAAATACTCTGTGTTTACTCGAGTTTGACTCCCCTGGTCTTGCACACGTCCATAGGTCACGGTAACCACTTACCATCAGGTGGGCCGTGTAAGCACACGGCCCACCTGATGGTAGTCTGCCACCTCAATGGTATATAAAAAATAGTACATTTAAATGGACAAAACAACTTCAGACAGTAGACCGTATAGCGAGTGTAGGTACCTATATAAAACTAAGTAAACGAGTGGACACAGTGATAGTAATTTAAAGTTCGTAAAGTTCGAATTATCCGAATAATCCAGATTTAGAAATTAACGAAATACGAATATCTGGTTTTGAAAAAAAGTACGGATTTTGCAATCTTTAGTTATAAGGAGGTTTTTTTTTAGGTTAGGTCAGGGAAATCCCCACGGGTAATCCGGAGGGGGGTTATATCGGACTCGAACCGACTAAACCGCACGCTGTCTGTGGGTCGTAGTGCTAGGCCGAAGGTGAGGTTGTCTCGCGCCATATCCCTCGCACCCCGGCTGACCCAGGGCCACTCCTCTCGATCTGGCCCTCCTCAGGAGGGCGTTATAAGTAGGTAAGTCACTTCTATCCCAAACTGTTTGAGGATGTACAAATTGAACCGTCCCATATTTACAGAACTTCATCTGCGGCGACTGGGTCCACATGGATATCACAGGAGTGGGCAAGGTGGCCAGCTTCGTGGCGCCGCCCTACTTGGACCCGCGCCGCATGACGGGCCGGCCCTGTCGCACGCTCACCACGCTACTGGCTAACATTGCCAAGGACAGTCAGAAAAAGTCAAATAAGGGCAAAGAACAGAAGCCAGTATCTGCGACTTGTGCTGCTAAACAATAGATTCTGAACAATACCTAATTAGTGCTATATGTCCGATCTACACCATTCACTTCAGCACAAAATTTGTTAGTAAGTAATTCTCAAGTGTTAGCTGTAAAAACTTCTGTGGGAATCGTGATGTTGTAAATTGATACGTAGATATTTAAATAAACTGTTGATTATAATCTTTGATTAATTTAATAATGAGGCCAGAATTGGCAGTCAGATGCTTTACTTTTAGGTAGGTAGGTATACCTACAGCAGAAAATCCATTTTTTTTTATTTTTGTAACCATCCAGAAATAGAAATTGTGTCTTGTATTTTTGTACCTAACCCATTATACCTATAATTAGGTAGGTATGCAGTCATAGACAGAGTTACTGTTATTTTGACGTATCCCTGTCAGGCAGGGGGTCTTAGAGAACCAGATTTAAGTCTTCAAATGCATATTTATAAAAGTTTTTGCCGACTGTGAATTTTTCTTTTATTTTTGTAGGTGGTGATACTTTACTTATGTACCTAAAATAATAATTAAAACAAAAATCTTAAGAATAAAAAAATTAGACACCTTTTATGAAAAAGAAAATCTATTTTCACCTTACTCTCCAGTAGGTAATTATTTTCTCAAAAAATACTATGGCGGTGAGCGTCCAAATTAAGGACATAGCTTGGCTTGGTTATTGAGCTTTCCAAAAAGGTTATGACATCCAGAGAATAACCTATTATTTATGAAGCAAGGCGAGTTTCAATAAGCGCGGGTATAAATGCACCAAGGACATTTTCCGTGTTTAGGATCGGCACATCGTGCTCAAGCTCAAAAGTTATTAATTATTTTACCAAAGTTCAGAAGTGTCAAATAGGCGGTGTGTGTTTTAGTTTCCTTCATCCTAGCATTCTGGAGCATTCTGGAGCTTGGAGTCTGCGGTCCGCTTTACCAGTCTAAAAGCGGATTTGGCTGAACTTCGACATTTTCCATGAAGCGACTGGCCTGACCTCCACAACCCAAAGGCGATTTCAAAGCATTGCAGTTAGATCAGTTGTTGGATTTTTGAGGGCTCTAATTACCCGTCACGTTTACCATTAATGTTCGTATGGGACCGGAACCGACGGCTTAATGTGCTCTTCGAGGCACGACCAGACCAATGCAAATAACTACTCATATTTATGCATACAAATATTTGCACTGAGTGGGGATCGAACCCGTACCTCCTGCGTACCGGCCGCGTTCACCACCGCTACGCCACGGAGGCTTTCTGTTATGGTGTAGTATTAGTTAGTTACAATTTTGACATCAATGTGCGTAAGTATGTTTTGTTGTATAATCCAACTACCCTCAAATCAATCGTGAAATTACATCGCTTTCGGTCGTTTTTTTTCTTATTATTGGAAATATCTGTTAAGCTGTCTAACTGCTAATTCACCAATGAAGCCCGCGGTGGCTTGATTTCAACTTTATTGCAGAAGAATCATATCGGCAACTTAAACCCGTGTGTACCTATCGCCCGATAACTTGTGGCTATTTAGGTGTCGTGTCTGTAACTTGCGTACAAGACAAGCTCATGCACCTTCCGATACGGCTGTTTTCTGCAATTTTTGTTTTGCAATAATAGATATGTTAATGGATTTAAAATTTATACCATAGGTACGTAGAGACTATTATTGAATCAAAAACATTCTGCTCATGAAATTCAGCTTAGTCGAAGTTACTAATTCCATGCCACCGACAAAGGTTTTCTACTTGGAAGAGATGTGAAGACTGCATTAAAATATGACGACGCTCCAGGAAAGTGATGTTGATATTTTCTCGGAGTCTCAGCGGTATTGCCATTTGTAAAGCCGGAGCAAAACATAAACATGACTAGCCTATTTGTTATTAACAACAAAGTGGTGTTTAATAATAATAACAACAAATGCAACGCAACTCTAAATGCAAGCTTACAATAGAAAAAATCAACTACCTACGTGTAGAATCAATAATAAATCCTCCTAAAACCCAAATGAAACAATCATGATGTGTGTCGTTAAGGAACTCCATTATCTGCCTATTTAGTCAATATCTAAAGCTTTCCATCATGCCTGCCATACGTACGTCTGCCTTACAAGATCGATGGAATACCCTCTATAAATTAAATGAGATGTTTCAGCTGTACATCGCGAGTTCTATTGTTTGTTTTTAAGCCTCTTTTCACCATTTCAAAATAAACCTCTTTGGAATAAAAAAAAAGTTTGTTAATAAACTTATTAATTTTAACTTCATTCATGTTTAGTAGTTCTCTCCGCCAGTACTTTTTTTTTATTTTGTAGTCAATTTCGATTGTGGCATTTGCAAGTTCGTATAATAAAAACATTGGAATATATAAGAATTTTCTGGCGGTGACGCCAGAACAAAGAGATATAGGTATCGACCACTGTCTGTGAGCTGTCTCAAATACAATAATATAGGTAGTGGACTGTGGATGGACTACAATAGGTAGGTAGGTATCGTGGTAGTGGTAGGTATACTTAATTCGGTCAGGAAGTTGTTACTTTTTCTTATAGTAATTTTGGTGCCTCTAAAGAAGCCGCTCCTCCAATTGCTCCCAAATACTACAATACTATATCGGCTGCTCTTTCAGTGTGAATGGAACCTTAAGGATCAATCCCCACTGAAAGGGCAGTGGCCACTTCAAGCGATTCGCGCTCAGCCTCCTTCGCCTTCAAATGATTATATTATTCAGATGTTTATTTTTCTTTTTACGCCACTATTTCGTTATTTCCATTGAGAAAGTGGCGTGACTGTATTACCTAATTTATTTCGAAGGTTATAAATAAGGCTCAATCCCCATTGAAAGAGCAACGGCGCGGCGTGAGGGGCACGACTTTTGTACTAGAAATGATCGCGGGCAGTTTCACGCGGACCCTCCTTCGTCTTCAATGACAATGATTTTTTTCCTCGCGTAGATAAGATTCAAAATGGTTTGTAATATTTGGCTTCAAAAGCCGCTGCGCCCTGCTGCTCTTAGTGGAGTTTGGCTCTAAACCGAATAATTCTCTTTCTAACTATTCAAAAATACATTTTTCTTTTACTCATGACAATGTAAGCATTTTTAATAAAGGTATCACACACTGCACACCCCAAAGGTACTAGAAATTATAACAGGCACGATTGGTAGTATAAAGGAGTGTCCATTTCCACACTGTAGATACCATAGATTTAGTATTTTTCTACTATATCTATGGTAGATACTATATAGGTAGCGTGGCAGAAGCTTGAAAATAAATTTAATTGGAAATGTTAAGTCACGACATATGAATGGAACGTTAGGGTGTGGCAGAAGATGTGACCAAGATAGAGAAAAGCCCTTCGGAGCAGAATGTACAAAACGCAAAATGAGCACCACAAGCAAAATGTACAAAACGCAGAATGTACATAACGCAGAATGTACAAAACGCAAAATGTAGACAACTCGCAAAATGTACACAACGCAGAACGTACACCTTAGGGCTTGTCTGTATTATATGTATAGTGCGTTAAGAAAGTCATGAAAATTGAGGGTGGCCGTGATCACTGACTGCATCAGTAGCGCACGTCCACCGTCACGTCGTCGAATCCGTGGGGTGGAAAATTCTTCAATCACCCACACATTCACGATATTCTTTATATTTCATTTCGTATTGTTCTATGACCGCCCCAAATATTGAGATTGCACGTGTCGTATCACTGGACTTCATGTTGCAGGCTTTGTTTTCGTTATTTGCAACTTGTCCGAAGGGTAATTTAATATAAAAAAAAAAAAAGTTATTCGTTATTAATTGCAACTTGGCGAAGGGTAGTTAAGGGCATAGCAATTAAATATATTTTTTTACTTACACTCGTTTTCTATTAGTACCTACTTAGCCATCAGGTTGATAATGACATTTTCCTAAAATGACAACTTCCGAAAACGGGAACGACAATTTTCTATAACGGCCATTCTAAAATAGTCATATTCCGAAAATGACAACTTCCTAAAATTACAACCATTTTAGGAAGTTGTCGTTTTAGGAAGATGTCGTTTTCAGCGTGAGGGGTACTTCTTAGTTGCTTTTTATATACAGACAAGCCCTAAGGTGTACATTCTGCGTTGTGTACATTTTGCTTGTGGTGCTCATTTTGCGTTTTGTACATTCTGCTCCGAAGGGGAGAAAAGGACGCTCAACTCGAGATAGTTCGGATCGGACATGTAGTATCTCTAGAGAAGATCTGAGCATCCATTTCAGCCGCGCAAAAGGAGATTGAAGAAACCATAGGAAGAAACAGATTTAGAATCCCCTTTGAAATAGTGGCCGGCATTTCGAGTTCGGACTCGTGGTTACCCTGCTTTGTTACCCTAGGGTGACCACGAGTAATTTCAGTTACTCGTCGTTACCCTACTATGAAAAGGATCGTACTTGACTGAATCTAGATAGTGTAGTACCCGTTAGATAAAGTATTCAATTGGTCAATATGTAGTACAATCTCAAATCTTCAAGTCAAAGCCAAATAAAAGAGGGTTGGTATTATGTACAATTGCAAACTGCTAATATAAATAACAAGAAAATTAACGCTTTTATGGCGTACATGAACACCACATGGCTAAAAAGTGATGAATGCATAAGGGAGTGGTGTGTCAGCAACGAACGCCATCGCACTAACAACGTCGCAGAAAGTTATAATTCAGTAATAAATACAAAAATTAACAAGAACTATGTCACAATAAATAAATTACTTTTTGTTCTACTTGACGATATAACGGTAAATCTAACTAATAATAAAACAGCAAATTTCACCCTAAACGAACGAAAACAATCAGAAAAGGAAAAAGATGATATCATTTTGAATGCACAAATGCAGCTACTTCATAACCAAATAACTGTTGGCCATTTTTTAGAAATATTGCGTTAAATATAACGCCATTTTAAATAAATAATATTTTTCTTGTTCAACATTATAATCATGATTTCCCAACACTAGCAGTGTGACCACGAGTCCTGTGTTTTTATAATGTACTGTTAGTCACCCCACGCAGGGTGACCACGAGTAACTGAAATTACTCGTGGTCCTAGGGTAACAAAGCAGGGTAACCACGAGTCCGAACACGGCATTTCTTACTAGAAATAGACGTGAGAAGGTTCGAAAAATTGCCTCCAAGTGACTACACACATATTGTCCTGAGAATCAATAGATGGGAACCATTTTTATTATGTCCTATGGGAGAAAGAAAAAGATGAGTGTGTTATGATGTTTCAAGGAAAGGCCAGGTCACGAGTACACGTAACCGGCATGCATGAATGAAAAAAATAGAAGAAACATAGTATAAGCCTTTCTGGCATAAGATCACAGTGAAAGGAAAACTATGTACAGTCAGTTGTATAATCCAAATACGTAAAATTCGAATTTTGTTATTTGGATTATTTTGAGTACTTTTGTTTTCAACATTTTAATGACTCGACTGTACCTACCCCCATGGGAGAGAGGTGTGATTGTACGATTACCATGAAAGGCAGATTATATATTGGGTATGTTTCATACATTTGACTTTACAAGTACTTGACTCGTCTCTTTCAATAACTCAGCCACCCTTCTGTAGACTGCAATATATCAAGAGTGCGACGAGTGCGTCAGTTCATACACTAGTAAGGGAGTAAATAAAACACGGATGCTTATTGACCTAAAAATGAAGAAACATTTATTTCAGTATGTCTTTTGTAAAATTTAATAACAGAATGAATCAAATATGGTAAGATATAACAGAGCGGATTACTTTCCATTTCGATAGATTTAGTTTCACCAACTATAGAAATATAATATTTATCAAGTCATTTACAGATACAATTAATGCAGTACCAATAAATCTAATTTATTCGTTTACCGAGTTAGTTAAATTTAAACATTTATACGATCCATAATGTACACGGAGTGGAGGCGCGGCGACACCGGCCGGAGGTTCACTAGTTTTTTTTTTGCATTTTATTTTTTTATCCATCACGTACTTTATAAATATCTCATACTTGAAAAAAATTTACATTAAAATGTATCGGAAAGGTGCGGACGCTAACACCGGTCCGCTGAAGTCGGCGAGCGGTGGGGAGCCGGCGGCGGCGGCCGGCCCGGCGGAGCCCGCCGTACGGCGGCGGCCGGCGCCGGCAGGCCGCGGCCCGCCGGCCCGCCGGCCGCTCGGGCAGAGCACGCACGCACACATACTGACGCCACGGAATATACACAACATATAAATATGAGCCGACACGAACCCGAGACTTATACCATCACATTGCGACGCACACCGATTCGTTTTCCCTTTGTACCGCTACAGTTAAAAAATTTCTTACATAGTAAAATTAACGGAATACTTTAAAATCTAAATAAAAAGAGGAGGCGGAGGTGACGGGCGACGCGCGTCGGCCGACGGAGGCCGACGGCGAGCGGTCGCCGCCCGGCACCCCGCGTCCACACCGCACAAGTACATCATTAAACTGAAACGATGACAATATTTAATTTATCGCAAACACTAGAGAAATGCAGGTCCAATACGATGGTAATATTGTGTGTCATGAAACAAAATGTTATATTTAAATTCTCTGCTTTTTACACACACACTAGCCGGCGGCTCACTTCGACGTCATCATGGTGACGAATTCTGGAAAAGAAAACGAGAAACAATTAGTACACGTCGTCGAGGTCAAACGGCACATGAACCCTTGCATAACATGTCTAAGATAATATGTTAACCACAAACATTATTAACACAACGAAAGTAACCGACAGAGATAGAGATGCACTAATTAAGAGGTAACCGCTAGTAAACATATAACCGCTAGATGTATTAATCAAATATCGAGCCGGCACCAAACACACGCCTCGGGCGTCCGCCGGCGGGGCGGACCGAGCGCGAGCCGTGCATTTGGTGCCGCGACAGACAACATAAAGAAACCGAATATGTATTTTACCGCAACATGCCACTACAAGGGGATTATGTGAAATACCACCCTCTGGATATATCCATTAAATACAGTTTAGTATCACACGTGTGGGCGAAAGCACTCGATTAGAAGATTCCAGTGCTGGTAGAAAATTCCTAAGTGTGTTGTGCGAAGCCTACGTCATAGTCGATAAATATCGCTCGTTTATCCGCGCGGTCAACGTTTGCTGCTCGTTTGTTTAGCCGTAGTGAGTCTGTGTGCAGTGAGAGTGTGAGTGTGTGCGTGTGCGTGTGTGAACGTGTTCGAGTATCTGTCAGCGTGTGGTCGCAAAGGGCAAGCACCAGTACACCCGCAACGCAGCAAGCCGGCCCAAGCTACGGCGCCTCGGCCGGGAACACGAATCACCAGGTGGTATTTCTATAATAAAAAAAATCTATACAAACAGATACATGCACCAGTCAAGGAAAACATCCCTGAGGCGGCCGCGTGTAATTTTGTCAAGCTGTACAAAATTGCAGACGACCCGCTTCGCCAATTGTGAGTTATAGACAATCGATAGTCAAGAGTGAGGTCCCAATGAGAGAGTGAGCGGAGCCGGGGCGGGACAGCTCGGGAGGGAGAACTAACATATCCAAGGTAAGGAACAGTTAATAACGAGCAGCAAACCATTCAGATTAACACTGGGGTATACCTATTGTCGCACCGCACTCGACGTAGGCCGTAGGCATCGATCACTACACACTACTAGGGGAAATCGTTTCGAGATCACAGCGTTGAGTCTTTTCTTATTGTTAATTACGATACTAATATCACAAGTGTGCCAGGCCGTGCGCTAACGGCTGCCGTCGCCGCGAGCGAAAATGATTTGGGCGAGTGCATGGAAGTCTGCAAGAGAGAGAACCGAGGTCGGATGATACGGCCAACACAGGTCTACACCGGGAGTGCGCCACGCACTTACTGGGCAATACCGTCCCCATATTCAAATTTTAATTTCACCGAGTTTACTTTGACGAATGATTTCTTTACAAGCGTCACTGTAAGTCTGAATTTGACAACATGAAACTAAAATTCGAATATACGCTATTGAGATAATCGCGAGTATATGCGGTGGGCGCAGAGTCGGGCGTTGGGCCCAGCTCACCGTCAACCCCAAATTTAAAGTCACTGGTCCATGCAGCGGGAAAACAAGCTCAACTTAAAAGCCAGAACTCAAACTATCATGATTCGAATGGCCAATTCGCATGTCTTTGCGTGCTTTCAACAAATTATGAAAATACGTCAGCAAGCAATACCTGTTGTAGCATCGGCTGTTTCTACTCACTAAATTACAGATACAAATTGCAAGGTCTCGTATTCTTGTCTGAACTTAATCCTAGTAATCGTAAACCAACGTTAAATAAACAGGGAGCAGTTCACTTTCACAAGGGAAACTTTGATGGTGAGTAAGTTGATAAATAAAATGGACCTGGATACAAGCAAACCCAATTGTTAGTGTGAACACGAACTATAGACATGCTGGAGTAAATCGTGAGGAGTATCCTTGCCACCGACGCGAGAGGTGACAATCATAGAGTGAGTGTTAATCTGCCGACGAGCATATTATTTCTTTTAGTGGTACTGTGGTAATTTTATTCGTATGATTTATGCGGTTACAGCACATTTTAGATCACTCTAGTCGCCAATTATAAACTTAAACAGCATAATGAAGATCCGCGTCAACTGACATTCGAGAAACAAGCTCAGCTATTATTTAATATAACCGGTAAACGGTCAGACAAGGACGAATTGTTTACACGAGTTTGGTTTTAGGTAATTTGTTTCTAGAATGTAGGTGTATCTATAAGTGTATAGAGAGCACAGTAACACAGAACACACCCAAAGCTGGTGTACTCACCCTCGTAATTGACTTGGCCGTCGCCGTCGATGTCGGCCTCGCGAATCATCTCGTCGACCTCCTCGTCGGTCAGCTTCTCCCCGAGGTTGGTCATGACGTGGCGCAGCTCGGCGGCCGATATGAAACCGTTGCCGTCCTTGTCGAACACACGGAAGGCTTCACGGATCTCTTCCTCGCTGTCCGTGTCTTTCATTTTGCGGGCCATCATCGTGAGGAACTCGGGAAAATCTATCGTGCCGTTGCCTGGAAATGGAGAAAACAACTCGTTATTAATGTGAAGATATTTCTGGAGGAAAAAAATTGTGTCGTGTGTTTTACCCAGTGTGGGAAGGATAAACTAGACATCAATTTTTGTGAGCTGGGATTTCCAATATTGAAATATCTTTATTTATGAATAGCAAAACCAATCCAAAAAAATTATGAATAATTTGATTCATAATTTTTATTTAACAAATGAATTCTCTCTGTAGACTAAGCAATTGCTTATATTACGATGGGATTATTTTATCAGAGCCTGAAAGCCTTAATAAAATAATCCCCATTGCAAAATATATCATGATTATAGGAATCATATTGTAGGAAGTGATTAACGATGCTGCATGGGCACCATTTAATAGCTAGATTCAAGACAGGCACAGAAGACGTAATAATCATTATCTCGTCAATAAAACAGGACCATGTCTGTAAGTGTAAATTGTCGCCCTTGATGTCGGCAGTGCGATGTGATGCTGTTTATTTTGTTCTCGACGGCAAGTGTCGGCGTTTCCAAGAACGGACAAGTAAACATAACTTGTGATTTATCGGCAGACTGGATCTGTACACTATCAGGCCATACACGTGTACATAACGTGCTAATTACAGATAATAGTTACGAGGCGAATTCATTGTACAGATTTTGATGTGATACGGTGTTGTTGGCGGTGGGACGGATATGAATACAGTATAATAGAATTATATATTTGTGTGAATAATGGCAATGGGTTGATAAGATGGCAGTTGGGCCATGGAAGCACGCGCAGGCTTGTATAGACTAGCGCGATAAAAATGGCGTACAACCTTATCTTGTTCAAATAACCATATTCCCGTGGAGAAATATTAACAGTAATTTTGTTATCTAGACGATTTTTATGTACATAACAGTGTAAAGAGGAGTTCATAAACTCGGACACTTGACCAAATTGAATTGTTCAAACATTTTATCGCAAGGAATCGCACTCGCATGACATGTCGATGGAATAGGAAAAACGAAACATTTAATAATTTTTACCTTCTTCGGCGACTGGCTGAGTTAAAAACAAGTTTTACTTTACGCTTGTACAGATAGGTGCATAAAGCACCCAAAGTTTCATTCATAGCAATCTGAGCTCCGAGCACGAATAATATTCGAGTTCGTAATGTGAACGTATCGAGAGACCGACGCATTGATTGACCAGTTCACTATTGTTTGACAAAAAACGTATGACAAACGATCATTTTACAAAAAACGTTTGAAAAACTAATCATTGGACAAATGAAGGTTTTGCAAATGTATCATATAGAAAGTATTCAATTGTTAAAATTTTATTTTCAAAATGTTCATTTGACAAAGTAAAGTCAGTTAACAAGCAATCAAACAAGCAAGCATAAACCCCGCGTATAGCGTACAGTGGGTTTGTAGCATGTAGCAAACATCGTTTCTGTCACAGCTCCGGCGCTGCGGGGCTCCGGCGCCAACGGCCCCACACGTGCTTGTCGTCGCATATGGTTGTAACGCCCACCACCGCAGCCTCGGCCGCGGCGGTGGGCTTTATAATCAACTACTCCTCAGCTCGTGGGCCGCCTCACCCCTCCGCGCCTGCGCGGGCTTGTGTGGCGTGGAGTCGGATTTGCAGAGATTCATTTCTGTCACTAACTTTTGGTTATTGAAGACAATAATTGAAGGGTAAAACTTGTTTTTCCAACTAACATGTTTAAAAATAATTTGTGAAATGAGGTTATATATTTTTTCTAATGAGTAATTTATTAAACAAGAGTTTGTAAAATGATAATTGATAAGTTAATCAACTATAATTTTGTCAAACGTTGTTTTTCAAATGAAGATTTGTCTTTCGTTTTTTGTCAATTGATTGGATACCGATTGTGAACCAATCGCAATGCTCCGTTTTTTCGATACGTTAACGTTACGAATTCGAATGTATTTCGTGCTCGGGGCACTGATGAGTAGTGTAGAAATAGTAAGAAATATTTTATTAATATATTCCACAAAGCAAAAGCAACCCCGTCAGAAATCTAACTAAAATTCTGCATGTTTATACATATCCATACTGCCATATCTTTATGCGGATTTTTTGGCAATGTCAAGGTCGGCTCGATTTCAATACAGCGAGATAGTGAGGAGCGTAAGGATTAACTTGATTCAGTTTGATTCTGGACATCGACATAAACCAATTATATACAGTCCATTTCTGCAAAATATGAAGGAGAATCGAGCAAACATCCGTTGCTCCTAAGAATATTGCTTGCCTCAGTCAAAACAACGCGAATAATAATACTTATTCCTGTTTTTACTGCTGAATTGTAGATACCACAAAATGAAGAGGAATTGACTACAGCTTTAGCTTGTACCTATGCAACACGTTAGAATACTGTACAGGTTACAGTACTATAAGCATAAATCAATCGCAAATTTGCCAATTGCTATAAAACGTCAGGGAAGCATATTGCACATTGAAATTTGATTCTGCAACTGTTGACTGTATAAGGTAGTAATTGTCTCTGGCTCCGCTTGGGCTAGTGAACGCGACCAAATATTGCGTTATGCGTTCCTAAACTCATACAGCAATTTTCGCATTATAGTATGAATTCACTGTGAAACATTATGGTCAAAAAACATCCCGTTGAAATATAAATTTTGCTATTCTACATACTTTATTTTGAAGGAATATGCCACGCTAGATACGAGAGCAGATAGCAGTGCTGGAAAATACCGCAAAGACCATTTCCTTGAAGCTTATTTCATCGGCCAGTATTTTAGCAGCTCATTTATATCCCAGTAACGAGCTCGTAATATGCACGAGTAGTAGACGCGATTATGCCACTCAACAAATGAGCCACACGATGATAGTATGCCTTCGTCACACCAAGAGCAGACATCGAGATTTGACGCCATCAACAAACATGCGCGTGAGCACATTAACTTCATTAATTTATAACTAGATCAAGGTGCATTGTTTAATTTGGAAACCGTTTATTGGGTATTTATACTAATTTCATGCTGCGATCAAGTTTTTTTTTCCTATTAATTGCAGGCTATTGTCAAAGAACGCCAGAAACTTTAATACGCAATTATCAACCTAAGATTCAGATAGGTTCCAGACCATGGAAAATTTGTTGTCTGAAGTCAATCGGTTAGTTCTGTGTAGTATCTGAGGTATAATATATGAGGCTGTGGGTATGATTTCCGGGTGAGGTAATCAATATGTGATAGGACTTTTATTGAAAATATTCTTATAACTTGGTAACAGATATAAAAATACATCTCTGCCAATCCAATTCAAGGATACACACACGGGCGTGAGTACACACATAAGAATAAAAGCTAATAAAACCTTTCAATAAATCTATTACGCCTACAAACAATGGTCGACCGGCGGGTTATTTCCGCGTGGCGCGAGCGGTGTCCGGTCGAGGCGTTGCAAAAATAAGTTGGCGAGTTAAGTTTGGACGATCTAATTCTGGGTTTAACCTTTCCGAGGTGGTTCGCCAGCTATTAATACGCGCGGCGTGAACCGTTGAGCTTTCGAGAATGCACTCGCACACCCGGTGTTCGCGGCTGCTGTTAGGGCACGGTCTCATTAAACGAATTGTATGTCGGTCAAACTTTAAACTGCAATTTTCGATCTAGTGAACGATTTGCACTAAATACTAAATGATAAGAAACAAAATCAATACAGAAGAGACGAGATTGTTAAATGTTTCAGTTTTGTCAGAAGTAACCTGTTCACTCTACTTATACTGGTTATACCTTTTGGAAAAAGACTCGGGCAAGGCAATATATAAAATGATAATAGTTTTTGATGATTGAGGAATTCGCTTCTATAGAAAAGTTATCCTGTGTTACGAGCTTTTCTCACGCAGGCATCCGTGCAGCTATCAATTTTATGGCACAAAAATAAAGATGCTTAAAATACCTACTCAGGGCTAGGTATCTTACTGAGATTTACTTTTAGCCTATCTGAAAGTTTGACTACAGTAGTTTCCATTACAACCGTGTTCAAAGGCATATCTTGATTCTATATTCCGTGGTCTGATACGTAGACACTAGCTAAAAACTGAACTAAAAATAATGAACAAAGGCTTGCTTTATCGTCCGCGCTCCAGACAACCGCATTAAAATGTGTAATTACTAGCGGAGAGGTCGGCGAACTATGCAGTTAACCTTGTACGGATTGCGCCTTGGATAAACTCAGTTTTACATTTTAAACAGTAGGTGAAGTATTTCATCTGGGACTATCTGTTCATTACGAAGCCACATGACATGAATGAATTCCACAGAAGTTTAATAAGCGAAATGAGAAGCCATTATGCGACTAGTATGTGTACTTGTGTACTACTAGTAAAGTAGTAGCAAATGAAGCAAACGGCCACTTTTATTTAATACGTTATCTATGTACTATGTAAATTATGAATGTCTCGTAGTTTCACTTACTAGTTCAACAGGGATTGAGTTAACATTGGGTTAGCTTCCTTAGAAACCTTAAAATTTAGCTGCAGTCTATCTGCAAATTTACGCCTTACAAACAATCAATTAATCGACTCGACGTTATCTACAGATCGATTAAATTCCAATTCGATACAATTTTAGAATATAAGTTTTGCAGCTGAACAACTTTTCTTTAGGGCATAGATGCAAGTAGAAAGTGCGCATTCATGCATGTAAACGCGTGTCACATAGTGGGAGACGCTGCTGATTTGAGAGCAGTCAGGAGACACCGACATACCTATTAAAGACGGCAGAGTACAGAGTGAGAAAAACTAGCTCGTTCTAAAGGAAGCAAGCAGTGTAGGAATCTTGGTAATGTTCAGTAGTAAATCCTTCAGCTATGCTTGTTAGCCCCCTACCAGTCACCAGTCGCGGCAGAAATAAAGCAACATTTATCGACGTTACTGTGTTTATATGTACCTCATATATTTTACGAGGTAATTTGTAGCGCCATTTGGTAAATTAAGTACGGGTTTATTTTTGCAATCCTGATTTAAATAGTGCGGAATGTAACGATATGGGCAGATTGTAGATCTTACAAATTTACCTAAATAACAATTAGATCAAGCAGATCTCAGGTAGGTCCAGTGATCACATTATTATCATCCTCAAGTGTATGCTAAGGATTCACTTTGATATTTTGGAATTATTATAGACCATTAACGAAGAAGCAAATTAGTTTCAGACATAAACATGTGAAGTTGGCTGCGAAATCTATATCTCGCACATCAAATAATTTTAGCGACTTTTATTGTATTACTGGGAATCATGTAAAGGCACCGTGCTCGCGGTTGACTACATTGTGGCCACGGCTCCCAGCATAGTAATTAGCGAGATTGAGTCAGATTGTGAGTCAACTAACCCGCGCTGTCTCATCTAACACCATTTATGGGAACTGGCTAGCAGACGTTAGAATACTTAAACCCGCGCGGAATCTTAATTCAATTTCTTGAGTAGCTGAATTTAAACTAAACTGTAGCTGAATTAACTAATATACAAAATGTTTTTAAGATGATTAAAAAATGTGAACCAACCGAAATTACAATCCAATTATTCTGCCGACTACATGACATTACTACACGAGTAATGAAACAGGAAGCTCCAAATTTAAATAACTCGATTGTGTTTTGCATGAGCGAGCCACTTCCGTCCCTTCTAAACATACTCTGATCAGCTCTTGTCAAAGGAGTACACAGCTCCCATCATTAATTTATCCGCCCCATCTTACCTTGCCATGCAAGATGACTGCATGATGAATTGATAATGCAAACAATACCTATAAAGCTTATGATTAATTCACGAGCTATTTTTATGACTAACTGATTGATATTCAGCACGCTCTGTTTTGCCTTGTTTTACAAACATTTCCAGCCTCTGTTTTTCATTTTATTTACCATTCATTTACCGTATTTCGTTTATTTGAATACCGTCTATTGTATGTATATTAACCACGCGACAAATTACATCACAAACTGAAAATAAATCTATAACAAATTCTATCGCTATTTATTTGATATTATTTTGTTATTTACATTGAACCCAAAAAGCAACCAAAGAATGCCTGGACTTTTGCCCTTCAGAAGGCCTTGAAAAATACAAAACTGTAATGTGAGTCAATTAATCAGTATTCAGTATACATGAAATTGGTTGACAACCCAAATTAGAGCTCAAATACCTTCAAGGCCTATTCAGATTCAATGAGTTTAATTGACCCAAGTAATGCTAATGCCCTAAAGCTATTCCGTCGATTCAGACATTTCAGGCGGACGACCGTGTGACCAGCTTGCGGTTGCTTTAGACCGCAGGCGGCGCCGGCGCGATCAATACCGCCCCCTAACCGGGCTTGGCACACTTCCCTACAGACAACGGTACTATGTAAATAGGATTATATTTGCGCAATAACACGTATCTCTTTCTAACGCCAGAGGAAAGGTTTCGGAATGAGAGCCCGCGTATCTTTCAGAAACTGTAATAAGTTGGTGTATTTATTACACGCTGGAGGGTTCCTCATGCTCTTTTTCTTTCAATATAAACAAACACAGTATATTTACTCCCAGGAATTACACTCTCATTTTAATGAGCCGTTAGACATGTTTATTGTTTGTTCGATATAATATTTAGACGCACAAGTGAAAATGTGTAAGGAATGGACTGGAAATTTGATTACATGCATAAATTACGTTATGTTTATGCTGTACAGTTTCCCTGATATTTATAGATTGTTTATATTCTTTGCTGTCCTTCACGCGCGCACATTAATCAAAGTTGCAGGTAATGTCGCGGTAATGGATGGAAAAATATAAAAAGTTGAACAAGCAAAGAAATTCGAAGAGCATGAGGGTAATATCAATGTGTTTCAACGCTCATATTCTGACCAGAACCTGCCTAATAATAATTTTCTTCAACACATTTACCCATAAAAGCTGGCTCTATTTTCACTGCGATTAGGCACATAATGACACCTATTTAATTAAACTGTGGCTTTTTGGTTGCTATAATTCACAAGTGAGTTATAGATTCTTTTTAAAAGTTTTATTGATTCAGATGCTTTAAAACAAGAAACTTTCGATGTAAAAAAGACCGCGTTCAATAGTACAAATAAACTAAAATACTTATCACTTGCTCATTTCATGCCATTTTGTATTTAAATAGATAATTTTAACTTCACGTATTTAAGTTTCAATCAATTAACCCTAATAACTTTTGTTTCCTTTGTAAAAACTTTAATTAATTTCCGCACTTAGTCCGCGACAAATTTTAAAAAAAAGCCGACCTTTATATTTTCCGCTATTGTGAACATAAAATCACAACACGTTTGCACTTTTTAACTTATCGTTATTTATGAATTAAAATGTTTGAAGAAAATGATTTATGTTTATTTGTATATATGATGTGATTGATGTGAAGCCCTTAACGTTATGGAAAGTTTACTACCTGAAAACTGCAAGGTAAATATCTATTCACACACTTGTACCATAATGTACTATTTATTATCGACTATGTACTAGCGGTTTGATTTTCTGTTCTTCAGTTGTAGTTTTTATGCATGCATGCATTTTTATGTATGCATGCGTAGAAGAATATTTAAATATGTAGGTACAGTGAAAACTGCGTCAAAATTCGTTCCAGCGCAGTGTACAGACAGCAGCAAGGAACTTCCTTTTTAGACTAAGTAAAGAAACAAATATCGGACCTTCGAAACAGTTTTTCAGTCTCTCGGAAATAGACCTAATACTCGAGACATACAGTGCTGTATGCCTGTAGGGCAATCGGAAAGCGATGCGAAAATGACGCAATACTCAATCTGTATTAGAGTAAGTCTTATTACCTAATGTTTCTAGTAATTTCTGTGAAAGTAGACGTGCGACGTGAGCACGTAAGCGTATTAAAGTAATAATCGGATAAAATAATGACATCGTCATAATCCTTAACCATAATACGCTGGAAGTTACAAGCTATTATATTTTGTGGAATGGCCTTGTCATGTTTTTCCGATATGAGCGAGTTTGCCTTACAAATCGCACCCACAACCCTTTTTACAAACATCCACGTTGTAAGGTGATCGCTTTTAATCAGCATCACCCGTATTAGTTGCGCCACCTTACCTAATCACTCGGCTTAGTGGTACACACTGCTTGATAGATAAATAACTGACCATGTTTACATATTTATTTAGTGGTCTTTGGTCGCGTATACAGGCATAGAGTTCTATGTACTACGTAGTACATATAACTCAGTGAGTACGGGGTGCTTTAAAATTCGCTCCGAAACACAGGTCGAGTTTTTCTTCATACGACTTATTATATAGTTTTCTTTAATCTATTTTGTTCGCTGGTGAAATTTGTATTTTTATCATTTAATTTCAACAATCATTTGCCTCGAGCTGGGTATTTTGAAAACAATTTTACAGTACGTATAATCGCGAAACCCACAAGAAATTTAGCAAGCAAATGTTAGAAATATACATGATAACAATAATAGCACAACATTCCGCTCAATATTGCTCGAGCATTGCGGCGACCAATCAATAATTCAAACTGTATGTACGTCGGAGTAAAATTAGGCGTTGCTAATGTAGTGAATAGGAGCGAAACCTTGCAAATAAGCGGCAAGGACGCTGACTCAGGCCGTGGCGTCACCCCACGGTTAAAAGTCGGCTGATTTATTGATACCGTAGGTGGTATTACTGAATATAGAAAAAAGAGCATTATAATGATTAGGTGATCGATCAACCATGACGTGAAACCAGAAACCTTGATAACAGTTCCGTTGCTCTCTGGAAATCCGACCGAACCGCGAGTTCACCAGTTTTTGTATCTATTGCACACCTGTGGGGTTCCAGAGCGAGGCACTATTATCTACACAGACAGCAGAATGAATTTTCGACATTGACTTTGGTTCAAGTAAGAAAAAGTTCCAATACTAAAATCTAATTTTATATGCGACGTGGAGGATCCCATCTACCGTTTAATAAAGCCCTGCTGATATAATAAACCATTAAGAAATAACTTCAGTTTTTTACTAGAACTCCCGACTGTTACTTACTAATACATATTTCTAATAATATAAAGGAATAGCAACATAATTTTCTTATTAACAGCGTCACGTGTTCCGATGCCACGTAAAAGATTCGAGATATTAACGTGTAACAATAGAATTGGACGAGACACGCGGAATGAGCAGAAATAACTTACAATACTAACAAATTAAGGATTTTATTATCTGATAAATAAATTATTATTATTATTGTTATTAATCGTGAGTTAATAGTCAGGAGCGGGGTAGCAATCGAGTAGTAATCGAGCATTTGAGATACAAACGCGACTTGGTAGCAGACCATCGTGCATTTCGAATTAACGAAGCGTGCAAGCTTACGGCTCAAAGGACTATTAATTTTGGCTTATGAACATTTGCGGCCCCGAAGGAGTAGAGACGCCTCGTGCACTCATGAACGGTAAAATTGCGTACTAATTATTAAGGCAAGAAGCTGGTCACCTGGAAAAAGCAGCAGTGCCACCTAAAAATGATAAAACGTCTGGTCTGGAACAGAGTTTATAAGAACGAAAGGAAGTTCCAGTAATAGGCATTAGAATAGAATCTATAGCTTTTTGGTCTCAACCGAGTCAGTACGGAAGGAAATTCCAGCAACAGCGGCGTTCCCGTTATAGGATAAAACTAACCAAATTATAAATAGTTACCATTATGTTCGATAAAAAAAAAAGAAAGTTCTATTAAAAATGTTTAAAGAACGATGTATTCGTATGAATGACAAGAATATATATTTCTCTAGTATAATAACAAATAATATACAAGTTAGGGCGATGCTCCGGCTACGCCACCACGCGACCGAGCGCAGCCGTTCCGCTGGCGGACCGCCAACAGAACATGCAAATTCATTTGCAATTTCGTTGCGATTCTAGACGAAAAGCTGGATACGTGGGATGTCAACAACGGTTCACTTAAAATAATGTTATGATAATATTCAACTGAACTATTACTGTTACAGGCTCTTTCAATTCTACAAAACATCAGCGTGTCTGACTTTTAACAGGAACAGACTAGTCTAAATAGGCTGGTGATTCAGAATTGGAAAGGGCAGTGCAATTAGGACGGTAGCGGTTCAGTCATGTGGACTATGATCTGGGTGGTATTCCTGGTGTAGCAGTAACCAATACCACCAATAGACCGAGAGGCTCGTTGGCGAGCTCCCAACCCCGGCGCACTATACTTCGACATGTGATACAACAAAGTGCTTTTGCTTCATCATAATGAGCAACGTACATTGTAACCGGGAATGCGATACTTTAGTTTGTCGTGTTAGCTTTTTTTTACAATCACTATTTTACCTACGAAGTGGTATACAAGTGTATAGACACATTATTTTACCAGTTATTTAGCAATTTAAACAATCGTGGTCAAGACTGCTGACGCCAATTTTCGCCAGACTTGTGACTGCTGCTGACACCTTCCTATCAGAAAATCTCACAAATTCTGCCTGAACCAGGTTGCAAACAAGCCCTCGTGTGTATATCAATCAATCTCTTTAGCAAGCTGAGCATTTACAGAGTATCAATGAATACATGCAAACCGCCTCTCAGAGAAGCTTTGGCCAATCGATTAGGAAGCAATAACTCTTGATAATGCTGCTTGCACAGTGCGAGCGTCATCTAACCATATTTCTCCAAACTATTATTCTTATACTTCTTTTATCTTCGATTATACTTCTCTCTACATACATCTGAAGATATATTGTCACTTACATTTGCGCAGCCGTGGTTTCCCTCGACTAACTAGGTTGGTTAGGGGTCTGCGGTTGTACATAATACTGCAGTGCTGCAGGATATCTAACACGGCTGCGGTTTGTCATGCTACACTACCTATTAAATACCCACAATATAATGACAATCAGACTGGCAAATAAACTTCCCGTTAGATTAGCTACGGAGGCGGGATGTTTTGTGCAGATAGCGAAGCATTATTAAAATGAATGGTTTGTAAAAACGACAGACATCATTCCTTCGCCAAGGTTAAATATAAGTTACAATGATAGAAGCTAGCACATATTTTCAAACCTAACTCCTTACATATTGGATAAAAGTTTCAGTGAAGTAAGCAAATTAACGTAGTCGGAATGTCACCAAAACATAACGTAATATGTCGTCGTGAATTTGTGCGTTCATCATTTAATTACCATCTTGTCTGATTTATATCGCAGCTGCAACAACGCGACACAAACCAGACTCACGGCGGCGTGAACATTTGCGGGCCGGCGCGGCGCTCAATATTAGTTGCTATGTAAACAGCAAAGTTCGCAGATAAAAGAAGGAAACAAATTGTGAATAATAACGTGGTACTAATTGGCCTGGCGAATATAACGTTAACCGCAAAAACACGAACAAAACGAATGATACCGGGGAGTAGTGATGGGTAATTGTCCGAAAAATTTCAAATACCGGAAATTTTTCAATTTATTTTTCTGAAAAATTGAAAAATTGGAAAAATAATGGAAATATATCTTTTTATCAAAATTATTAGTTTAAATGAAATAGTTTATAAAATATAGTTCATAATAAGTTGAAATTCAAAGGATTTAATGGCTTTACATGTTGTTTAAAAAAAAAAACAAATGATCAAAGTTATATTTTAATACAGATTCATGGTCAATGGTTTATTTTACACATTGTCGTGCGGTGTTCCACAGGGTTCGGTCCTGGGGCCGCTCCTGTCCCGGCGGACGAGCCGTCCGGGTACCGGCCCATAGTGCTGCTCGACGAGGTGGGCAAACTCTTTGAAAGAGTTATTGCCAAGCGCCTCGTCGAGCATCTCTCTAGAGTGGGGCCGGACCTGGCGAACACCCAGTTTGGGTTCCGCCGGTGGCGTTCCACTGTGGATGCCATCATGCGCGTGAGGACTCTGGCGGGGGATGCGGTTGCCCGGGGCGAGGTGATGTTGGCGGTGTCCTTGGACATCTCCAACGCCTTCAACACCTTGCCCTGGAGTTGCATCAGGGAGGCACTCGTGTACCACGACGTGCCTCTCTACCTCCGCCGCATAGTCGGGGCGTACCTGACGGAGAGAGCCGTCATCTACCCAAGTTCGACGGGAGTCGGTAGGCGTGAGATGTCGTGCGGTGTTCCGCAGGGGTCGGTCCTGGGGCCGCTCTTGTGGAACATCGGTTACGACTGGGTGCTTCGCGGTGACTTCGCGTACGGGGCCACCGTCACGTGTTATGCGGACGACACGCTGGTGACGGTGAGCGGGGCTACGCACCGCGAAGCGACCCTGAGGGCCACGACCGCGGTTGCTCAGGTCGTCGACAGGATCCGGCGGCTGGGTCTCGAGGTGGCTCTGCACAAGTCCGAGGCCATGTTCTTTCATGGCCCTCGGCGCAGGCCAGGCCCGGGAGCCAGCCTTACAGTGGGAGGCACTCCCATCGACATCAAGCCCCGGTTGAAATACCTGGGGCTCGTGCTTGACGGTCGATGGGACTTCGGACAGCATTTCCGAAGTCTGCGCCCCAAGTTGGTGCTCACGGCGAATGCCTTGGGCCGGTTGTTGCCCAACTTGAAGGGCCCAGAGGCCTCCTGCAGGAGACTCTACGCGGGTGTCGTGTGGTCCATGGCCCTATACGGGTGCCCCGTGTGGGCGGACACCCTGGAGGCCAGATTCCTGCCTCTGCTCCGTACGGCGCAGAGCACGATGGCCTCCAGGGCCATCAGGGGATACCGCACGATATCCTTCGAAGCGGCGAGTCTCCTGGCCGGATCGCCACCGTGGATCCTGGAAGCGAGGGCCCTTTCAGCAATATATCAGTTCCGAAAGGAGGCGCGGGAGCGGGGATTCGATCCCGAGCCCGAGGATATTCGGGCCGAGAAATCCCGGCTCCACCAGGTCATGGTGGCCGCGTGGGAGCGACGACTTGGGCAACCACGCGCAGGGCACGCCGTGATTGCGGCGGTAAGGCCCATCATGGGGGAGTGGCTAGAGAGGTCACACGGTAGCCTCTCGTACCGTCAGACGCAGATTATCCCCGGGCACGGTAGCTTCGGGCGGTACCTGCATCTGATGGGTATAGAGCCAACGCCCGAGTGCCATCACTGCGACGCGAGCGTGGACTCGGGGCTGCACACGCTCACCGAGTGCCCGGCGTTTGAGACGCCGAGGCGGGAGCTTGTGGTGGCCCTGGGGGTGAGAGTGCTCACGCTCTCCACCCTGCTCGCGGCGATGGTCCGCTGCGCAGATGCGTGGGCGGCCAGCGCCTCCTTCTGCGAGCAGGTCATGCTCGCGAAGGAGACAGCAGAGCGAGCGCAGCGCGATGAGCGAGAAAGGCTCGCTGACATCGCTGCACGCGCTCGAAGGCGGCTCGGGCGTCGGAGGGCGCAAACTGACCTCCGCCCCCCATGAGCGCGGGCCTGAGGGTGACGGGTGGAGCCGCCCGTCACCCTAGCAGAAGCAGGCCACGGCGGCGGCGCGCATCGTAGCACGATGCGCGCCTCCCCACACCGGGTTTGAGTCGGGGACCGCGTGGTCCCCCCCTTCCCGAGGAGCGCCAGACCGAGAGGGATGGCCCTGGGTCAGCCGGGGTGCGAGGGATATGTCGCATGACAACCTCACCTTCGGCCTAGCACTTCGACCCAGAGACGGCGTGCGGTTTAGTCGGTTCGAGTCCGACATAACCTCCCTACTTTTATGAGTGTTTTTGACTGATCTGACCCACAAAACTGCCATTGTTAGTAGACAGCGATGTCCAAAGGTAAAAAACAAATATTTTACTATTAAACAGAAATACCAACAAACTAGTATGTATCTATCTACTTAATATTGCACGTTCGTATAACTACTCGTACACGTAGCATTATAATATATTTTAGACTCAGTGGCTTTGCCTTCGTGTGAGTTTATGTAGGTATGTTTATTTGTTTTTCAGAAAAGATTATACTAGCTTCAGATAGTGAATCAGATACTGAAATGAACTGTAATTTTGACAATATGCGTAATGAATCAGAAAATTTATTCACTGAAAATGCTGATTACATTCCAAGAAAAAAAAAAGCTTTCAGAAGTCGCCGGAAAAGACAATACTCCAAATTGCAGCTTACCTAGAAGTGATACGTACATATCAGAACCAGATGAGTACAGTCAGTACGCTCAACGTTGGTCTAGTCCAGATTATACAGTTAAAGAATCCCAAAAACAAATCCCAAATTCAGAAAAACTGTTTTGTGATGCGGCAGTGATGACAGAACCAGAGTACAAAGCGGAAGATAATGAGAACATTAGAATTTCAAACTTAATGATTTGTAAATTTATCTCGCATGAACTTCACCGGTATACCGGTGATGAACGGTATAATCTTATGCAAGAAATCATAAAAGTCTTTAAGAAAAATAATAAATAACAGTCTTAGTAATAGGGTACGGGATCCTAAATATGAGAAATTTTAGTATTTTGATAAAAGTAACAAATAAAAATTTGTTTTAGTTTCTGATCTTGGTCGACTCCCCATTTTTTCCAATATCTGAAAAATATTTGAAAAATTGGAAAAATTTTGGAAATATTTCATTTTTTCTTTTCTTTTCATTCCGAAATTTTTCCATTATCCATCACTACCGGGGAGCGCCGCGCGCGGAGGTTAACAAATGACGCAAAGGCGCGAACTACTTAATGGAACAAGAAAGGTCGCCAGCTGACGAATTGCCTCATAAATTCCATCTACAGCGGCGTCCGTTCCCGAAATTGTACTTTACGCAGCCCAATTTCTCATCTAAGTTCAAAGATTGTGCGCTTCACGTGACGCCGTACTATCGCGATACATCGGTGTGGTCGTAATTTGAGCATCGGATAACGTTTTACGAGACTTTTCTTGTTGGAACAAGCTCTGGGCGAGTTTCCAATTTGTTTTTATTACAGATACGAGATTACTTGTTTTTGTTACTAGTCTTCTTATACGAACGAGATACGAGAATTTGTAAGATTTTAGTCTTATATAAGGACTTTAATTGTATAAGTAGACGGCCGAGCATAATGTGTGTTGTTAGGAGGCCCCTCTTATTTGGATGCGTCGTTAATTTTGATCAACAGTGACATCACTGCCTAAACGGGTATGTGAGACAATATGCTATACGGCAACAATAGTTTATAATAGCTTGTTTGTTGTATGATGCATGGTTATCGCTAGTTTTCAATGTCGTCATTTTGTGGACAGTTTAGACATAAGCATTCCGTTCTTATTTGCAATTATAAATGTAATGGTGTTGTTCATTGTACATTCAGTAGCGAGCACACAATGGACTATTCTCGTTTCATAGGTATTCTTCATTAATTCGAAAATTGTGTTGAAAAATTTACGAAGTTTTCAAAACACGCAGAACTACGCTGCCGCTGGTGAAACATGAGAAACCGAGTGCTCGGCGATAAGATATCATTTCAAAAGTTCACTGCGATCGATGAAGAGTTGCTTGACCGAACCGTAAACTATTTTATAGACAGTGATGTCGAATTGGGGCAAACAGGCGCATGCGTCGTGCAAATTCTTTAATCTTTTACGAGTATAGATCAAACGTGTACGTCATCGCTGTAGCGTAGTTGACATTGTTTGTGTCAGTAAGGCGCCCGAACGTAATTAAATACACGGATACTCATTTTGACTAGGATAAGTTGATAGCAACATTGAGTTTTAAAACCAACCACAATCTGGTTAGGCATAAATCATGGATGACAGGTAACTTTCAAGCAATTCGTTTGGTTTAAACTGAAATGCGCAGAGCACAGTAATCGATTATGTGTCAGATATTCAATAGAATTACAGAGCTATCCATGGTGGCGTAGGTCGGACGGGTCAATAGGAACGACGCAGCCGGTATAGCACAATACAATCGAGCTAATTGGTCGTACGCATACAGTAATGGGCTTATCAACTGGAGTTCCTCGTGTGCGGCCCACCTATAATTGAATGGTGCACTTAAATTTCTACTAGCTCGGTATAAACGATCAGTTTCGGCTAAAACGGGTTGCACGGCAAATCCGGTGTATAAACATGGAATCCAAACATGAAACGCAAACACGAGAGATTAGGGCGCGACGGCAGGTAAGCTGAATATTTTCCAACCACCAAGCGGGCCACGCTCGACATCCAATTCCCCCGACACGGCGCGCCGGCCGTATCGATCGCCACCCCCGCCCCACGAGCGCTCTCAAACAGCTCCACATACAGAACTAGATGTCTTCAATCGCGTTAGACTAGGAAAGATGTAGAGTATAAACTAGCTTATGACTGTTCAATCTGGGTCTTAATAAATATGTATTAGGCTATGACTAACAAAACTAACGCATCAGTAAAAGTCTATAGAATTATATCTTTCATGTTGGCAACGTTGAAACTTTTGTTTAGTTTTTTTGTTCCGAAAAAACAATAATAGCGTATTGTATTACTAAGCTATTGACCGATAGCTAACAGATTTTCGTGAGCATAGTAACCACTCATTTATAAGTCCAAAAAAGGCAGACTAGAGAACTAAACGTCCGAATCACGCATGAAGCAGGACTTATTCCAGATAGTTTTCATGATTATTGGGTAAAGAGATCCAAATCAATATTGCCTCTATTGATGCGAGCAAAGGTACCTGTCGCGTTTATGTTCTAAAACTTGCCGAAACGTGTGCTACTTCAAAAACGAAGTCAGCTGTCGATAAATCGTCTGTTAAATTCGAGTTTGATGCTCGCTAGCATTGTTCCACAAATAGCTCTCGTGCTGCTGTTAGTAAGAGAGCCGCGGTGAGGCTATCTCTCTCTGTCGAGTGAACGACTCCTTATCTCCACGTCCGTGACATCACCAGCAAGTCTCATGCCAACTAGAGAAGTGTTACTTCGACATGTCGACTTTTCGTGGACTATAAATATGTCGCCCTGTCAGTGTTCTACGCGCACATTATTATGCGCAGCGATACGAGGAACATTTGCGGTTGCATTTCTGCATACTTGCTTTACTATAGGTAGGATGAAAGCGCACTCGAGAATCCATAAAACGTCTTTTCAACATTCCTAAGCGACTGGGGTCGATGAAACCTGTTATAATCATAGCTCTGTGCTTGTAAGGGTGATAGTTTACTGCTCAATACAGGAGGCTCTGCCAAAAGAAAATACGATTATATTGTCAACAATCACCACTTGTACAGCTTTGCGGTGGTACCATTAAAATATTTATTACAGATACGGCGACGTTCATGATAAACGATGGAATCTTGCCCAAAATATTGTTTTTTAATATAAATCAAATCTGACGACGACTTCAATTGAAACTTGAGAGCGCACGAGTGCAAATATTTCACGAAATATTATTAGACTCAGTGCTGAGTTAGGGATCATTACTTCTCATTGCCGGACATACTAGAGTAGATAGTAGTCACAAGAAAAGAATTAATAATATTCAGATCAGAACACAGTCATGTGAAACATGAGGGACGGCCAAATACAATAATTGAAATGTATTATTAGGTTTTCTTTTAATCGATTGCATAACAGATGTTTGTTTGCAGATCTTGCGCATGTTGGGCTGGGATAGCTAAGGGGGTGTACGGCTTCGACATCATGGTTGGTAGGTTCGATACAAGCAAAAACTGTACATTTTGTAGTCCGCGCGGTATTTTAAAGACAAATTTATGTGTCCCTTAGTTTTATTATATCAGTGGGTCACGTCACAGTACGATAATGGATGTACGTAAGCCTCTGAATTAATCGTTTGAAGAATTAAACAATTGTGCGATGGGGATTACGATAACAGAGTTCACGACTCCTGAAACAAGTCTTTCAGACATTCGGGCAGTCTCGGTAATTTAATCGAGAATGGTAGCGTTAGTAGAATCGTTTGGCACGGAAATCTACGCATGTTATTTCGATTGATCGCTATTTGCCTAGTTAAATAGCAAAGTTTAACTAATTGTTTGTTTGAACAATTTATCGATACCATTTTTTATCCTGATTTAGTATATTTCTATTGCTAATATTCGTTTTATTTTTGGATTGTGAGCGAATGGAAAATCTATAGATGTTGATTACATGTTTGAGTGCTGTGCGTAACAAACAAATTGTAAGCAGGAGCAAAACGACTACGGACGATATTTTAATAACTATAGAACAGGAATTTACTATCCTTCTCCTGTTTGAAATATAATATTACTACTAGTTTACTCATAATTAAAAAGTAACAGCAACCAACTGATGTCAACAAAACAGTTTTATTTATTACCCCCACCTATACGTATGTCCTGAAAGAGGTGGGCAGCAGAATTCAGAACCGAAATACCGCTAATTAGAATTTGATACCACGTAAGGTGCCAGTCTGTCGCCAATTTGCCATCAACCGAATGTTTTTTCTAGGCTATGTTATTTCTAACAAAGAACTTTGCCCGGGCCTGAACCAAGAAACCCAGTACCTACAAAACACGCTCACCAAAGAAACTGTGTTTAAATTCTCAACTTATAAAATATCGACAGCTTCTCATAAGTGACGTAATTTGTAGCGACCACTGCTTGGGCCGGAAGCGCCAACAGTATTGTGCTATGAAACTGTATATGGCCACTCGTGCGCGTCATCCTAGCCCTAGCTCCTAATTAATGAGATCATAGGGGTATAATTATTCTGCAGAGTATTCACTACTGGTTCTCAGTTAACTGATGGAATTTCCCATTCAAATTTCGAGGCTTAATTGGGTAGGTCTATATAGGTACATAAATATGAACGGTGTGGAATGATTCGGCTGAGCTGAGCGAGTGCGAGTAGGGGTAGGGGGGCCGGTGTAGATGAGAGTAACATTTTAAATGGTTTCTATAATGAGCAGGCTTGAGTTGCAAACGGCGCAAACTATTCTGTATCACTTCTTAGTCACTCGATAATATAATTTGCCAACACGTGTTTACTTCTCTCTTTATACATACCTATTCGTAGTGAAGTTATTTTGCAGTGTAGGAATTCTTGAGTTCCTGGCCCACAAATACCTTCGGACATAAGCCAATCTAACTGTAAACCATTACACATGTTGACTGACAAACAAGGCTCTTGTGCAGGCTATCCTTTGGGAAATTAAATGGCAATCGCTTCCATAAAACTCATATAGGTCAAGAAGGCAGGACTAAACGAACCCCGGACTTTGAGATGAAAGCCAGTGACGCAGCCGGGAACTACGGTGAGACGATGATAATGATGAGTGATTCGTGGTGGGAGTGATTTCGGAATGCAGTTATTCGGGTTTCATAATTTGTGTTTGCTTATAACGCTCCGTCTTTCGAGACACTCAAATTGATAACCAAAACAGGTATGTTTGAATCGTTGACTTCATATTGTTTTACAGAATGGATGACTAGAGAATGAAATATTGTTACTCTTAAATCTAAGACTAAACGAGGTGAAATCAACTAGATGGCCTGACATCCGCCAACTGGTTGCTAGCTGCAAAAATGTTCAACGCAATAGAAATGCCATTATTGCTAAATTTCTTTAGCTCCATTCAGTATTATCGCTGTGCTTAGAAGCATAACAGCATTGTTTTACGTGACTGCAACAAAACAATTATACTTGTCAAGATAACTGGTCAATACTGTGATTACTGTGAATCGCTTTTGTTTTCATTATAAATATATTTACATTTTCGTGTCTGAAGGATAAACAAGGGCACAGATTAGAAGGGGTGTACATTTATCAAAATAGTGAAACAATAACTGAGGAGTCGCCTAAAACACGCGTTTTTTGGATTTTAATGATGGCAATAACTATAAAAAGTACGCCGTACTTATATCGTGAAGGGTCGTACGGCATACTTCGTGTGCGAGTTCAATTCACAATCGTAATTACTGATTTTATTACTCGCGTTACCCTCTTTTCTGTCTGATATTTTAATATGGGACTGTTTGTAGGTTTGCCCTTTCTCCACGCAGCAGGGACTCGGCGAATTGACGTCATGTTTAGCATTGACACAGTTTAAGTTTTACTCCATACAAAGTGGCGTTTGGTCAACGACTAAACAAATTATGAACAGTTCATGTATTGCCTATTGTAACAATATCCAGGCTCCTCAGTTGGCAGTTTGATACACAACAAATGCATTTCGATTTTATTATGTCATTTATTCGGGCATTGGGTTAAAAACTTGAAATTTAAGTGAATTGATACGTTATCAATTCATTAGTAATAAAATCAGTCAATATCCTTGTTAATTAATGTTATATCATAATATTATCGCTAATCACAGATCGATAGGTATGATACACTTATCCGAGTGTAAAATTGTCAATTTCAATTATTTTCGAAAGCCTTACTTGATTTTCATTTTTACCTTGTATCAATAGCAGTTTTTTTAAAGAATATAAGCAAACGGAATTATCCAAATTACTAATATTTTCTCTAACCCCTCCAACTAAGCTAAATTGCTTGTGCCAGGAGTGGGTTCACGTCGATAGTGTAATGGTTCGAATCCGGGACCTCTCGATCGTAAGGCCGACTCGAATATTCGGTTCCAAGTTTGTCCACCATCGTTCCATGTTATAAAAAAGAGCTTGTTAGTTTATATGACTCAAAAAGGTTTATTAAACGGAGTGGGCGATGCAGATTTTACGAGAGCACATTAAGCCCGAACTGGTACACAAACATGCCACGTAGAATATAGCCGTTAAATGGGCGTATAATAGCCTAGCTTGTGCGTTTTTAGGTAGGATTTAGAGGGTTGAGGCTATGGAAAATTTTACGTTTTCTTCGCAAGACACAAACCCAGTAGATATCACGTTCGCAGACTCCCCTGGTGTTGCACGCGTCCATAGGTCAAGGTAACCAGTTTCCTCGGGTGGGTCGTGTGCTCGGTACAGGTTGGTATAGACCAGTGGTGGACAAACTGTTTAAAAAAACTCAGAGAAAGACCAGGCTTATAGAAAAAATGCACAGTGATAAAGACCACACCAGTAACGAGCCATTTTACCGAGGAGGTACCCGATGTTGAGCAGTGCAAACAAAGTAGAGATGGCTCTCAAGCAGCTTCTGATGATACCAGAATCTGTCTGTAAAAATATAATTATCGCGAGCCATATATACTATTCATGTCGATGGACCGTCGGCTGACCGGATTAAATGCTTTCGCGGGCCGGAGATGGCTCGCGGGCCGTACTTTGACCATCCTGGTGGTATAAACTATACTCCTATAGAATAATGAAAATAAAGCCACATCCTACTAATATTACAAACGCGAATTTTTGTGGGTATCGATAGACGTTTGGTACTCTTTCACGTAAAAAATACTGAATGGATTTTAATGAAATTTAACAAGCTTATACAGCAGAAAACACATAGGCTACAATTTGTAACGATAACCGATATTGTAGCGATAACCGAAATCCACGCGGGCGGAGCTGCGGGTAAAAGCTAGGTTATCTATCTATATGTGAATTTCAGCGACAAGAATACATTGAATTTGAATTGAATTATTTTTATAAGAATATGGTACATCGAGCTATTTATATTATTACATACATTTTCTACCATAATAAGTTTTATATAGATATTCCTGTCCATCCAAAGGTTGCCTGGAAGAGATTGTTGCTTACAATAAGGCCGCCCATTGTACATTATTAAGTAGAAAAAATTCCATTCATTTTATTTTTTTTGTGTATTTTGGTGTACAATAAAGCATATTTTACTTTACTTTAAGGTTTACGATATTTTTTTACATACTTTTACTGAACATGTAGATAATATCCATTTACAAAGGTCCATTTAATTTATCAATAGGAGATACTTGTAGACACGGATATAACGGGTAGAACGTGACAGTGTTTCCTCATGCTTAGTTATACAAATTAGAAATATCTTTCTGAAGACAGTAACAGTAACTGCGCAGTTGTATTGACGAGTACTTTAAGAGTCTCGAGACAATACTCTGTGCAGTCGCCTAGTATTATGTTTCCAGGGGCAACAGCCATTGTAGTGCTAATTAATGCACATGCGCCCTTTGTTGCGCTAGCCTTCTACGTGTGTACGCATCAGAAACAGGCTCTACGAGTCGATGTATCTGTTGTGGCGAACGCTGAATATGTACAAATGGTTATCCAAGTAAGCATGGTACTGCGATTCCGATTATTCAGATTCGATGTCGAGTTTGGCTTTGACGAGAGTTCATGCAGAGAATGTTCTGATGTTTAATATAGTTCAGCCCATGCTCGACATCAACCTCATATCGCTAACATCAGACCGAGTAAAACTTAGCCTGTCTCGGTACTCGAATTCGGGAATTGATACGAAGTCGCATTAACTAACTGATGCACCACTGAGACAGTACTGCATTACTACACTGATAATGAAGTGACTAATTGTAATCTTGATGACTTGCAGATAAAAATCAGTCAAACTAATATCAATTTGAAACATCCAAAAGAACAATGGCGTTTGGTACTTTTAAGATTTCACAGCAGCAGTCATAAACCGCATTATAGAAAGGGGTAGTGAGAATGCGGGCTCCAAAAGGCAAGCTTATGATGCAGGCACGATTGGTGCTCGGATGATGATGAGGGTATATTAGAAAGCAGAAACCTGTGACGGAATGTCAATAAGTCATTGTTCCAGTGAATGAACGATATAATATCATGAATTCATGATCGCACAATGTTAAACCGTACATCCAAGGTGACTTAGAATTCATTTCATTGCTTCACACACCTTGTGCTGTTGCCGTGGGACGAATTCAGTCTTTCTAATTAAAAAATATAACTGAATACATGAATAAGGCCCTGTTTGGGGCAGTATTATTGTTGAAAATATGGAAACAAGACTGTGTACTGTCAAAAACAGCAACTTAGGTCAAAGTGATACTTCCAGACCGAGACGTTACCCGTGCAAACGTGCTTGGCGACGCATACCATAAGAAAACAATTAAAATGGTGACGTTTCTTTCTTAAAATAGTAGGTATGCCACGCCTCAAATACTCACGTGAGAAATAAGCGAGCTGTATCGATTGTTCGTCTGGCTAGCCAAGTACTCTAAGATTAAATTATACTCCGCCGCGAATATAATACCGCCACTGATAAATTAATTTGAAGTTTCTAATTGCTCACACGTTTAAAGCGAAAGTAAGTGACTAGACATAATTCATAATTTACTTTTAGCTCTAAAGTACCTTTCTTTTTTAAGTGTTTCTTTTTTACATTTTTTACCTCAAAATCGAACGGGAATGATTTCGACAAAACCAGCGCATAATGGCCGTATTCAGCTAGTAAAGTAGTATATTTCAGTATGCAGATATGTAGTAACTTTTACCGCGGACCACACATATTTAATTTTTAAAGTTTTGAAATTAACTACCAATTCGCGTTCAGTAACTGAGTATTTTTTGCGCAACTTTCACAAAAAGGAAATCAGTTCTACGTACCGCGTTAACGGTGTCGTTTCCGAACTGCGATGACGTCACAGTTATTGTAGTGAACTTGTCGAATTAGGGGTAGACAGGTTTATGGCTTAAAGCTTTTTAAATTGCCTACATAGGTACATACATACATACAGCCATTGCTGTAAGTCTGTTGCACGTTACTGCCACGGCAGAGAATGCGAAAAGCTTTTGCCCGTGGCTCCGCCCGCGTCCATGTCGGCTATCGCTATAATATCGGTTATCGTTATAAATTGTAGCATATATTATGTGTTATTTTTATGTAACTATATTACATAAAAATCTATTCAGTAGTTTTTACGTGAAAGAGTAACAAATAAACAAACATCCTTACATCCATACCTACTTACAAACTTTCGCGTTTAAAATATTAGGATGATAGAGAAATGGACTTTAAATGTATGGCCATAAAATAGAAATATCAATGCTAGTTTGTTCATATGACAGGTGCCTAAAATGATTATAATGGTAATTTAAATATTACCGTTAAGGCTTATTCCTATTCGCTTGCTAATTTCAATAAACGGTCATTGGAAGTATATTAATACAATGTTTTCCGATAAGTAGAATACAAGGCCTTCCCGTGGTCGCCTTTCAAAAGCGAATAAGGGGGATTGGGGTGTATTTTATCAGACAGTACGCCTGTTCAAGGCATTTATTAGGCTCGCCCATAAACTATATATATTTCTACAGCACCGAAAGCAAGATAAGAGTGATAATTACATATTATTGCTGATATCTAAACGTTTTAAATTATTGTAATAGAATCTGAACCGTTATAACAAAACTTGCTTTCATAGTCGGCGCTTTACACATTTCCGACGAACAATAAAATACCGTGAGAATTGAACCCTTGGCTACTCCCAGCTGAGATTTTTTCCACGGTACCTCTACTGACTATTGTCCTCCGCGGACAATAGTCCTTCGTCTGCACAGCCCTAAGATGCATTATACATGCGAAATGCTTTTAGGGTTCGCTACAATCGCTACCCAACACCCGAGCAGCTGTTTCAGAACTTCGTTACTACATTAGTCTGACAGCGGGTTATCCCATAAACAGCAAGCCACACAGCTGAAATTTTGACAGTGTATTATTATTGTCGCTATAATAACAACTGTTTAAAAGTTCCACCCTTTACATCCGTCCGGCTTGCGCTTCAATAGTCTTTGCCCAACCTTATTTATTTGCATAAAAAAAGGCTTTTCGCTCAATTGAGCAACTGTTATTAAGAATGTTTATTCTAGCTACTAAAACTAAATTCCTAGATGACATTACTAAGCCTGGTATGTTTGGGTATACAAAGATGTTATCAGCAGTTATCACGTGTCTCGCAAACAACTAAACCCTCCGTTAAATATACGCGGAGTTTGTGTTGTACATAATGAAATCATGTATATCTGCACGCACGTTTGTTTGTTCAATGATAATGTATGTACATTTATGTATATATGCTTACTTTGTCGGAAGTTCATTAATTCACATTAAATTACTTCATTCACTATTTTTACAACTTATTTAACAGTTGTAACTGTTGAACTTGAACTTTTTGCGAATATCGATCTAGTTTGGCGAGCTAATCGGACAATCATCATCGTCCTGGTGGTGACTTGGTTGCGTCCAAAATTTACAATTTGGAGCTCAAGGTCATTGAGTTATATAGCCCCTAAGGCCCGTTTATTATTTTTGAATGGTTTGTTGGTTTTAACGACAGCGACTGCCACAGCTAATGGCCTCGTGGCTGTGTATGCGCCCCGTCAATCGAGGACTTTTCCATAGGCAGAGGCACACCTATTTCGTTGCGAACAACTCGCAAGTTACGAGATTGAATTTAATTTTGAGAATGATGTGTGCATAAAGATCTGACCTTTCACTTTAACGGTTAAGGAAATCACCGTAGCTGAACGTTCACGAAACTTGCATCCGACGAACCGCCGGCTGTTTCACTTACAATCAGCAATCGATCGATCTTCAGTAACAAAGTTCCCAAAAAGATATTAAAACCATGGTATTAAGATCTTTGCTCTGCTTTACAATCTCAGGCGATGTATGGGGAAGGAAATACCAGAGTTCTAAGGCATATATTCTTTAATATAACTCAGCTGAATCTCGTTTTTTTAAAATTTGTCAATAAATTTAGTTCTAGTTCGTTCCATTTTTACTAATCAAATCGACGATTTATCAGGATTGATATTATACTTGATTTTTTTAATAAGGCAAGTGATGCTGAATTTCTTATCTATATAGGAAGTTAAGTTCTAACTGTCATATGTAATGTAGGTATAGAAGTTAGATCAGAACCCTAGACTGCAAGTCTTGTCTACTCAAGTTTCTGTTGCGAGGCGACTATCAGACATCAGAACGAGTTGTGAAGATAACTGGTATTGCCTGTTACGTCGACGCAATCAGACGCATTCCACACAGTTTATGTCATAGGTAGATATCGCATTATCAACTCAGTAATACCCGAGACGATAATATATTGATTACAGAACTATATGCCATCGAATAATAAAATAGATTGACAGATGATAAGCTTCGAATCGTTGTTCGTTGTAGCAAATGAGTCCAAGGGTAGACATTGCGAATCGATGAAAGGGAGACGCTCAACTAGCCTGAAGGTCTGACGACCTGAAAAATCTAGCCGAGATCTGACTACGAAGGTTGCAATGGCGCACGTTAGAAGTGGACTGAATAGGCGAAGTATCTATATTTAATCTAGTAGTTATAAGGATTTTCCTTCAAGAGTGGCTAACTGAATAAGTTACGGGCATATAACTTGACCAAAGCCGAGAAACGGCCCGTATCGCGGATTGGTTTGATGTATAAAATATATATATTTGAGCTCCTCCAGCGCCCCAAGCATACCGTGCTATTCTCAAAAGACACCAAAAACGTCATAAGAGTGACGTTTTATGGCGTGACTGAGATCAAGATAGGTATAAGCCGGTAGCTTTGACCCTATCAACCTGCTTGAGTATACACTAAAGTTACCTAGAATTAAAATAAACATTTTTCTTGTTTAAATGTCATTGTTGATAAGCGTGTCGGTGACGGCGCAGACTAAGAGTAGGTATTGAATAATGTAATCACTTGTACTGTATGTACGGCATTATCAAAGGTTTACTTTTGGTATTTATTTAGTAAACCTTTGATAATGCCGTGAGGTGAAACCGGTCAGGTTAAAAATAAAAACCAAATAAAGTGCGGAAACAGTACAAGTGATTACATTATTCAATATGTGTAGTAGATTCCACCAAGTGCCATCAATCTCCAGTATAAACAGTAAGAGTAGGTACCTACTTCGTAAATAAAAATAGAATTATAGATATTCATTACATTATGCTTCAGGAAATTGTTTCATAAAATAACAATAACCAGTTTAATATATTTCAGCGCAAACCGTCTGATAACACGAGGATAATAATATTTTGTGCCCAGCTTTATTTGAAAACACTGATATTGCGTAACATCGACGGTTTAAATCCCTATTTCCCTTGCTCACGCCAACACGCGTAACGGCTGGACCGATTTCAGTAATTCTTTTTTTTAGAGTATTCCTTCAGTACGGAGATGGTTCTTACGCAGAGAAATTTGAAAAAGCGTTACGCTGTCACGGGAACTGGAACAGAATTCCATGCGGGCAAAGCCGCGGGCATCAGCTAGTACGTGATAAAAAACGATAACTTTTCCGATATAATTTTTGAAACTGGTTTTAATTGTAATCAGCATACCTAAAATAATAATATGCTGATTTTCAAGAGTGGTGCTGCGACTGTCAATAATAAAAAAAAAGCTTGAAGTCAACTTTTTTTAATTTACCGGGTAGGTAACACATATTAATATTATTTAAGTACTATAGTAGGTATAAAACATCCAACATGGATTTTGTCCGTTCAATAAACGATTCGTCAACATGGTAGGCACCTATGTGTGTGTACTATACTGAGGAAAAACTAAATATTAGGATTTCCTGTTTATTACGTTTTAACACCGACATTTTGCGGTCGGTACCTACATAGGTACCTACTTGTTTACTGAAACATACTATAAAAACATACCTATCGAAGGACTTATTTAGTACCTTATGTAGGTATCTGTGTGGTGGCGGAGAAAGAATACAAGTATCACCACCCCATCTCATCCGAAGTGTGTCGTAAGAGGCGAATAACGGAAACATACACAGACGATATCACTGCGAGAGAAGGGAAACTCAAACCCTATACCAACCCGTCTAGCCAGCGAGAAAACAGTAGCCACTCACAATATTAGGTGTGGCCTATCTCCAGCAGTGGACTGCCACAGGCTAATGATTAATATGAAGGTAGGTACTCACCGTCTGCGTCAACTTCGTTGATCATATCTTGAAGCTCAGCTTCTGTGGGGTTCTGTCCTAGAGACCGCATGACGGTGCCCAACTCTTTGGTCGTGATGGTGCCGTCGCCGTCTTTGTCGAACAGTGAGAACGCCTCCTTGAACTCGGCGATCTGTTCTTCCGTCAGCTGATCCGCCTGGAACCAACAAATGGGACATTAGGTTTCTTCAGGTTTTGCAACACGAGTGTAACGCCCCTGGTGTTGCATACGTCCATAGGCCAGGTTAACTTCACCTATGTGGTGTAAAACAAAGGATTATATTTTTTGCTTCAAAAAGGGTTTTATTAACGTACAGTATTGACGACCATTTTAAACGAGTGCTGAAGATGTAAGAAACGTCAGCCGGTGCCAGGCATCGCTTATCGCCGTGATAAGATTACTCTGGCGATTATATATAATTACCTCGTCGGCCTCGCCACGTCATACTGCGGTCTTTTACGCGATAGATACCAAATACTGCATTGCCACTTGTGTATTGTTAAACAATAAATGTATTATCTCAATATTGTAAACACTGATTATAGTGTTGACATATAAATCGACAAGGACTGATGATTATGAAGCTATAACCAACTTGAATGAAAGGACCAACTTGAAACTTGACAAAAATGTCAATGCTTAACAGAGAATCAACTCGGTGCAAAATCATTAATCACAGGTAGCCGATTTAACATCAAGATTAGAGAAATGAGTGAAACAACACATAAATGATGGAACTTCTACCTGGTCAACAGGGTCCAGGGAATAATGATAATAAAATCCAGAATAAAGCATTAATCATATTAAATAATAACAGATATAGATATCTCAATACTTGATACACATCTCACAGTACCTAAAGACTATGTTTGAAATAATTAAGTATCATCTAATGATCTTATTCTAGTTCCCATTGTTACAGTTTGAATCAACTGTACTTGTTAATTAAGAGTTAAACAATACTAAACACATTTTTCCTGCTGATATCACTATGAACAATACAAATCATCATTAAAAATAAAGTATGACCACACCTATGTTACCTATACAAATTTATAAATTATGGACCAAGTGATATATTGGGGATTATATATAATGCCCAGGCATTATGATAGATATCAAATATTAAAGCATCAAAGTTAGTTGCATGATGACTCAACTAGGGTTCATGTATGCAAGGATGGTTAGCTATAAAAGCAATAGCTACCCAGGCTAATGCAGGCTATGCTCCCGCCTTGTCCTTTTAACCCATATATATCCATGTTGACATGCAATGTTCAATCTTAAAAAGCAATAAAATGCCTCAGGCTTGATTAAAACGAAACACCTCTGACCTTTCAATCATAATTTATGCAAATATAATATTATATGCATATTATGTAAAATCATTCAAAAAACCAGATGAACAGAAATTGCATCATCAAGAACACAAGAGTCAAAAATTATCAAATAAGAATCTGATAGGTACTTGGTTACAAACATCAAATTAGCCTTCCATGACAATGCCATTACAGTAATCCTAGCTGCGATTTATAGAAAGTCGATCACGAGGACAAGAAAGATTAGAGTCAGCTGTGCCAGGTGCAGCGGCGGGATTATTTACATGCCACCGCGACAACAATGCGATCCAGGAATAATAAATAGTCTAGCGGACCGAGTGTGGAGGCGCCCGGCGGGGGCGAGTGTGTACACTCAATATTACCATTGTTTGACTCCGCTATCTCCCAGACCGGTGTAGAAATGCGACCCGTTAGCGAATTGCGTATAAAAGTATGAGAGCGCGCGTAGCGATGAGTCAACGGGCGTTTGACAGTTGTGATTGTGCCCGGCCGATCGATTCACACCGTCAACAGGGCGAGTCTAGGCCTAGCACGACTTATCGCATTGTGCCACTTGTTTTAATTGTACATACTGATTGTAAGTCATTTCAAAGCGTCATCGCCAACCGGCTTTGACCCAAAACTAACGTCATTTAGCCGGCACCACCTACGAAACTATGGCGACGGATGTTTCTCGAGACTTTCTAACGGTCGTTTCTAAAATGTATGTATTTAGCACTCGCGCAACTATGTTATATTGCTGAACGATAGTTCTGCATCTTGATCGCAATGTCAACGTCGTCACTGACCCGCAATGCGGTAAAAAACGGCCATCACAATAATATAATGGTGGCCACCGTCACTTGAAAACACCAATGCACAAGAACCCGAAAATATACCCCGGGACCGAAGCAGGACGATTTCCTGAATGCACTTTCAACACCTTTGATCAAAAATATCACTCACCATCGTAGATTAACTTGGATTAACAGGAGCTACACTAAAAAATCACAGACTACGCCGCAAAAGCGACCGCACGGAGCGACGGATGAAACGATACTGCCGCCCTCACTCGCGCGAGCGGACGCGCCGGGAAACTCGCGGCCGCGATTCGTTTCGTGCTCGGTCGCGAATCGTTCCGAATCGACTATTCGATTCACCGTATTTTCATGTCCGTTTCCCGACGATCAAAATAGTTTTTTTTAACACCACGGTTACAGACGTTTCTTTCTAAACATGAATCACTCGAACGTCCAAGTCCATGTCTCGGGACGCACGACACAGGATTAAATTTGAGCCGCAAAGGATAGTCGGTTTTATATCTATCTGGTGCGGCGGCGTGGACTAGCGTTCGGCGCGCGCCGATTGGTCGTCGCGCACCTGCAATGCGTCACTGCGGGGCGCTAGCGGCGGCCGCGGCGCGAGTGGCGAGTGGCGGGCCGCTCGCGGCCGGCGGCAGCGCCGGCGGAGCCCCATGCCCTACTTCGCGGAGGACGGACCGGGCGCGCCGCAGTGCCGGCCGCTAACGAGATAACGTGCCCGGCGCCGCCCAGCGCAGGCTTCCCGCCACGCTCGTACCGCACACTCCAAACGTATGACACGCACTCGTTACAGATATGCCGCATCACATTATTGACGCAGCAAGGGTGCTTCTGCAATCAAATTCCTCACTGGTGTCGCATCCATAATGTGAACATTACCCTCAGCTTTTAAAGCATTATTGCAAACGAATTGCTCAATTTCTATAAAAAAAAGGAATAATATTCAGGATATATTATGAACCTGTGGGCAGTTGTCTAAAGCCTAAAAAATCAGGGGATAAGTTTGAAGTTCGAACCCCACCCAGGGACTAGACCTTTATACCACCAATGACGTGAACCCATTGCTGTATTTCTTGCCTCTAAATAGTAAATATAATAATTATTAGTAGTAAATAGTAAATATTATAATATAATAAATTATTAGTTAGATGGGCTGTAATTAAGTAAAGTTGGCCAAGGTGCTATGCCTAGGCACATCACTAATACAATAAAATACTATTTTTATAGGCTGGCAAGAAAATAGGTACATGCAAGTGTAAAGAGTTGAGAAGCTACAATTCGAATAAATAACGTACCTATCTTCCTTATTATTTGTATGGTTTTGTATTTTCATATGTTGTTTTTTTGACTCTTATTAGAAATGAGAAATAAAATCGACAATATAAGACATAAGACATTTGATTATGTAATTTTTAGAAGCGAGTAATAACTACATATACCTACTGTGTGTTTAAATTAGTTGTGATTACCTACATAAATTTAACTCTAAAGCATTTTTAATAGATAAGTGGTCTTTTACAGCTCTGTACAGTTTTCCTTTAACGTGAACAATAGATGTATAAAAAGAAGTATGAATAGGTTAATTGAATCCTACAAATACATCAATCTGAAAGTAAACAAGCCGCGACGCATCTAGCGAATGAATTTACTTGCATTACGGGTGATCTCACCCGTCGCGTCGCCAACAAACACTTTGAAGTTGGCCCATATGGGATTTAATTAATTTATGTAATGGTAATTGGTATCCTAGTTCTGGTAACTCCTTATCACCAGTAGGGATATTTCACCTAACTGAGTGGGTATACTTATAGGTACCTCCTAACTCGTTAATATTATAAAAAAGGATTCAATCATTATAAAGCGCCATCTGTTGCCCAATAGAATGTTATTGATATCACTACATATCTAATATATAAAATTCTCGTGTCACAGTTTTCGTTGCCATACTCCTCCGAAACAACTGGACCTATTTTCATCAAATTTTGTGTGCATATCGGGTAGGTCTGAGAATAGGCTACTATCTATTTTTCATACCCCGATCTGCAATAACCAACTTCCACGCGGGCGGAGCCGCGGGCATCAGCTAGGAGTATCTATAAAACAAAGTTGCTTTCTCTGTCCCTATATCCCTTTGTATGCTTAAATCTTTAAAACTACGCAACGGATTTTGATGCGGTTTTTTATAATAGATAGTGTCGTTCAAGAGGAAGGTTTATATGTATAATACATGTTAAATACTTATAGTAAAGGGGGGGAAAAGGGAACGGGATCTGACGCCACGCGGGCGGAAAAATATTGGCGGTACGAAGTTCGCCGGGTCAGCTAGTTCAATTATAAAGCGAACAAAATATAGATTTTTATTAGATTTACACGCTAGTGTGATCATCACTAAGGCAAACGTCTGCCCTGAAGTTTATTACTACAATGAAATCACAACGATTTTTGAGTGTACATACCTTGTAATCTTGAAACCCTATTTTTTCTATTATTTGTGAAGGCGATGAGTTGAATCATCTGATGATACCAAAACATTAGTCATTGACTCGGCAATTTTATTTTCATGCAGTCGGCCTCAGTCTATCTACCTACTTTAAACACATCGACAATATTTATCTCTTACTTACCAAAACAGAGTCGATAAAAATCGATTGAAATAGAAAAAAATTAATCTGTCTCGGCAGAGTTTGAACCCGCTATCTTTGCCCCCGTAAGGCAAAGATCGCGACCTTGGTTACCTATCTTAATCCCGAATTTTAACATTCCGAATATCATAATCCAGAAAACGTTTGGCCAATTTTTCATAATCCCGGTTTTTCAAATTCCGAAGTTTTATTTTCCATATAATCGCAACTCCGAATTTCATTTGCCCATTTATTCATTTGTACGACGTTTTATAATCCAGACGAACGAGTTCCAGACACACGAAATCTAAATGCACAAAATCCAGATGACCGTAATCCATATGCACGAAAGCCCAATTTTTAAAACACAAATTTTTGAGATGCAATTAATTGATATCCAGTTAATTGATATCCAGACAATCAATATCCAGATTTCTAAACCTAAAACTAAACCTCATATGGCGTCTACTAACTACAATTGGAGACCTACTGAACAAAACACACGTTGCCTTAAAATATATATGTATGCATGTAAGCAAACAAGCATGCATGCAGGCAAGCTGGCAATCAAACCGGCAAGCATGCATGCATGCAGGCAAGCAGGCAAGCATGCAGGCAAGCAGGCAAGCATTAGTGCTCCGGCGCTGCGGGAAGTGCAGTCCTTCCGCCCTTGCGTAACAAAGTTCGGGCACCCATGCTCGCTTCCGCAGCCCTCCGCGGGTGTGCGTTGTTTTATAGACAATTGTTTAATATAATTTCGTATAACAGAAAATGTTTCGCATAATTTCGTTTCATAGAATAACCAATATAATCATTATATTTAATTAATATAATTTTAAATCATTGAATTTTGTTTCATATAAAGAACATTAGAAAAATCAGAAAAACATTAGAATAATCATTTCATAGAATATCAAATCAACTATTCTTAATCATTATATTGTTTATTTAATAGAAACTTATTACAAAGAATAACATATTATCATATATATGGTTTTTATGAACTAAACAATTGATGCGTCTACAAGGGCGACGGAGCCCCACTACGCGGGGCTCCTACTTCTGGGTGGTTTATAAAAAAATAACCACGAAGGCCTAATGCGGGAGCTTCGCTACGCTCCGCTCCCGCATTAGCCTTCTAACCTAACCTATCCGAGTCGGGGTAATCTGAGTCGGGGTAATCTGAGTCGGGGTGTTAAAATTGTAAATGTTACAGTTATAAATGTGATTTGGAACATTATAAAGGTGGTTTAATATTCTTTAAAAATAATTCTACAGCTTGATAAGTTTGTTAAACAAAAAAATTTGATTAAAAATTGTGTTTCTGTGAAATATGTTTCATTGTAGGAAATTGTTTTTGAAACAATAATATTCGAAATAAAAATATAAGAACCAAATATTATATGAAGCATTTTCTGTGAAACGAAATTCTATGAAATTTCTTTCTACGAAATAAGGGGCTCCCCTCCCTCCGCGCCTTCGGTTCTTAAATAACACTCTAGTGTAGGGCAGACAAGTACCACGGCGAGTCGGGTCAGGTGTGGTACGCAGTGTTCACGAGCTCGCTTTCCTGATTCATTGATTATACCAGCATACAAAACTGTTCATGCATGACATGGAAAACAATAATTTAAACAAAATTATGTTATATTTATAAGTCTTCAGGCTTTCATTATGAACGTTAGATTTTTTATTATTATATCAACCGTTACAAACCCTAAATGAATCGTATAAATTTACTGATTTTTACTATACTATATATAGTATGGGAACCAAATAAAAAGATTATGAAAATTTGGTAATAGTTTATTTGGAAAATGGTACGATGGGAAACAAAAAAAAATATTCTGAGAATCTGGTATAACTATATTTGGATTATGACAATATGGAAAACAAAAAAATACTATTTGAAAATTTGGTTTTAGTGCACCTGGAAATTGATTCATCTGGGAAATGAAAAACGGAATTATAGAAAGTTGTCATTCATTACATCTGTCTTTTAAAAGTTCTACCAACCGTTTTCGGGGTTTTAAGATTCGGGTAACAGAAATTCGATATTTCAATAGGTTACCCGCGACCTTGCCTAGACCGATGAAATTTTTTTTAGAGGAAAAGCCGTGGTCATATGCAACTTTTGTCTAAGGCTTATGATTGAATACTTTATAGGATAGGTAGCAAATGACCACGGCTATTCTCTGATCATCACTATGCAGAGTATGTATTAATAGTTATTTATGATATAAGTGTGGTAAGTTGGTCATTAGGTACACTCGAGGTGATATTGCAAGGAAACCGAGAGTGTAATGACCATACCTCACGTGTGTCATACAAAGTTTTTCGACACACTTACGAGTAAAAAAAACATATCGGTCTTCTTCTATACTAGAGATTGACATTCTAAACGTGTTGATCAATTATTCGTACTTAAATAAACAATGCTCACAGCACAGACCGAAAATTTGTTGAAAACGCCGCGCTAATATATTTTTTTCAGCGCGCGGCGTGTTATCTATGCGCGCGCAGATTGGAGCGTAGGCACGAGCAATTACGCTAAACAGCCAAAACGCAAAATGTAAAAAATCTAATTTTTATGTATTTATAAATTTGTTTCACGTTGAATTATTAATAAAAGTAAATAAGTTGTTGAAAATTTATCATATTCTAGGTGGTACACTACTTTTATTTTTAAAAAATAGTGTTATTTTTAGTCTTACGTTGAAACGAAACGTATCTAAGTCAAAACTTTTGCCGAGATTTAAAAATAAAACTATAACCCAGTTAAGTTAAGAGCAAATAGAATGCATATATAATATCTTTCAGCGAGGTACCAACTTAATTTGATGGAATATAAATAAAAAAAACACTAGTGCGATCAAGAAAAAAAAAACACAAGTGTTTAATAGCATAGTTTATGAGTGTAAAAGCCATGTGATAAACACCACTTTATGAGTAAGGGTGTCGAAAATACATTTAAATATATAACGTGTAAGTTGTTTATTTTAATTGATGTAGAGTGAATAGTAGTTTGTACATACATTTTCAGGTGAAGATATTTTCTTGTTCATCTTTTGAGAGCACAACTTTCGAGTAATCGGGTTATAGTTTTTGTACTTATTTTTTATTTAAATTGTTTAGTTTGAGAAGCATTTTATTTTATTGTACCGTTTTGTAGCCGTAATCTTATGGAAAATTATTCTCAAAATTCGATTTATGCAAGCAAAGCCGCGAGCAACAACTAATAAAATATATATTTTTGATACGTCCTAATCAAGAGCTTTCATTTGATACCAAACACGATATCCTTTAAAAAAATGTATTTAGTTCATGCCTTTATGACAGTCTAGAGGGCGCCATATTAAATTTCATGTGACGTCACGTATCCTATAACCAGCGGACAATTGAGACGGTTCCAACGATACCTCAATTGTGAATATAGATCGGCAGTTTGGAAGTTATGTGGAACAGATGAACATACATACCGGTCAAACTCATAACCCTCCTTTTGCTTTGCCGTAGTCGGGTAAATATAAGATCAATAGATAAGTATAATAGTAAAAGTTGCTGTACAACAACATTAGGTTTTTCTAACCACTTCTAACAAATAAACGCCTTCCGTTAAAGAACAGGCAAAGTGCGACAAAGCGGAGTACTATTATAATCAGAGTGCTCAAGTATTTCACTGTTTATAAGAGATTTTATAATCTAGTTTCATAAGTTATTCTGAATACAATTATATGGTATTATGGGACTTGCACAGGGGAAAAGCCTAAGTAAACTGTTCTGCAGTCAGGATTTTTCTTTAGGTCAAAATCAGACAGTAGCCATTTTGGGAGGCATTTAGCCAGGTTGGCATTTCATTTAGGTACCTATGTGATAAACCTTTTTATTTATTGACTCAAATACTCAACTAGGTAGGACAGCAGTCATACACTACAATATACTAACATTATTAAATATTATTATAAAAATAGGCAGAAATCAAGAGACACTAAGAGAAATCGAAATTATTCAAATAACTAATAAGTGATTGCCTTGAGGAGATAGAAAATTGAATAGGGCCTTTACATTTGTTTAATTTTTTATACGTAGGGAACGTCAATTTGAGTTCACGTCGCCTGATACCTAGTAAGCTGAAGGCAAAGTCTCAGGGAAGAGGGCCACCATTATTTACACGTGCCATGTTAACAATGGTGGCACTCAGCTTGACGGCCTCATCAGATGACGCCCCGTTTAAAGAACCCCGGGACCGTAGGAAGAGGGAAACACGTGAGCTGACAAGGAATTTCAGGTCTTAATGGCGCGACAAAGGAAAGAGTCACCGAACCGCTTGGTTCTTAAAGGAATTTTCTGCACCGTATGCGAGTGACATCTAAGCCCTGCACGTGTTGTCCTGTATAGGAAAGGAGAGGGTATTATAGGTCTAATTGGAACACCTCATTCAATTTTGGCTCTGTGCGTGAGGCATGGCTGATTATGTATTTCTTTGTTCCTATATTATTGAGAGCATTGAATGTGGTTCAAGGTAATACGTAGATATAATTATTGGATAATGGATCTTAGTTTTATCCTGAATACATTTGCATCTTTATTTCTGCTACTTATGTGGCAGACAAGCACATTACACTACTAAGATATAGCGCACGCCGTGATTGCGGCGGTAAGATCCATCATGGGAGAGTGGCTAGAGAGGCCGCACGGTGGCCTCTCGTACCGTCGGAGGCAGGTCATCACCGGACACGGTAACTGTGGGCGGTACCTGCACCTGATGGGCATAGAGCCAACGCCCGAGTGCCATCACTGCGACGCGAGCGTGGACTCGGGGCTGCAAACGCTCACCGAGTGTCCGGCGTTCGAGACGCCGAGGCGGGAGCTTGTGACGGCCCTGGGGGTGAGTGCTCACGCTCTCTATCCTGCTCGCGGCGATGGTTCGCTGCGCGGATGCGTGGGCGGCCAGCGCCTTCTTCTGCGAGCAGGTCATGCTCGTAAAGGAGACAGCAGAGCGGGCGCGACACGATGAGTTAGAGAGACTCGCGGACATCGCTGCCCGCGTTCGTAGGCGGCTCGGGCGTCGGAGAGCGCAGACCGACCTTCGCCCCCCATGAGCGCGGGCCTGAGGGTGATGGGTGTAGCCGCACGCCACTCTAGCAGAAGCAGGCCACGGCGGCGGCGCGCATCGTAGGACGATGCGCGCCCCCCCATACCGGGGGCGAGTCGGGGACCGCGTGGTCCCCCCTCCCGAGGAGAGCCAGACCGAGAGGAATGGCCCTGGGTCAGCCGGGGTGCGAGGGATATGTCGCGAGACAACCTCACCTCCGGCCTAGCACATCGACCCACAGACGGCGTGCGGTTTAGTCGGTTCGAGTCCGACATAACCCCCTCCGGCTCCGGAGGGAGGGTCCGTGGGGAATGCCCGCATGTAAAAAAACACTACTAAGATATTAAGTATGTATAACAGTGAGTGTGTCGTGTGAAAGGAAAACATAATATACCTAGTACTAACAAAATTTTTTTTTAACAATAACTGTACCTACCTACTAAATTACACTAAAATTGGATACTACTTTGTTAACAGCTACTAAACAAAGAAAAAATGGAAGGTATTGACAGAAAACCCAATATAAATCGCCCGGTGCGGGACTTGATCTTGTCCTTGAGACAGTAACGGAACACGAAGTAATTAGGAAAAAAAGGTGACTTGCAATCTGCCCCTCTAGATAAGTGGCAATTCGTTGGCCGGCGTCTGGTGGAATAGAATGACGGTGAATTTGACGTGTATGGCAGACGTTAATCCCATACATTCATCATTCTATCCCATCAGACGCCGGCCAACGAATTGCCACTTGTCTAGAGGGGCTGATCTTTTAGTTTGTATGTCGCTATCAGCAACCAAGTATTTCCTTTAATGAACCCAAAAAAGGTTACTTTGGTCACATTTATGAGAAATAAAATAAATTATTAAAAATAAAACATCCAACTGATGCTGAAAAGATCAAAATAAGCTTTACAGCAGGCGGTGCCCATTAATTTTCAACTGCTTTGAGATTTTCAAATGGGTAAAGACTTATATTTTAACTATTTCTTGACATATTTGTAAAATTTTGATATTCATAATGTGCTCTTTATGTGCCAAACCTGAATAAACGAAATTGATTCTTTAATTTTTGATTTTTTGCGCAACTTCAATTCACAACACATCATCGGCCGGAGGACTGATAGCCATTTTCGTAAGATGGTTGAGATACGCAGGGTGTATGAGGCGGAGGAATGAGGATCTGGGCTATGACGCATATTAGAAGAGGCCTATCGCCAGTATTGGACTGTTAAAGGCTAATTGATTGTCTGAATAATTATTTGATGAATCTATGTAAGTGGCAATGTTGATTTCTGCACATTTGCATAATTTTGATCCCAGTCTTAGTGTTGATCAATTCATTTCACACATACATAATATCACGCCTTTAAACCCCTGTAGTCAGAGTGTGTTAACATCCACATTTCGCCAGCAACGATTTTCGGTCCTACGTAATATCGGGGGCTTACGATTACGAATATTCTCCTTGAAGCAGTGACGACGCGGCGGCGTGTTCGCTGTATCGGTTATTAGGTCTTTATTCCGAATTCCTCTCTCCCGCCGCATGTAAATTCCCCAGTTTCGCTGCGAATAAGGAGCGTATGTTTTATTCATGAAATATTCAAAAGAACGCCCACATTTCCAACATAAGACTGTAACAAAGTTACCTAGCGACTGATTCAATAATACAATGAAATGTAATCAAAAAGAGTTTGAGTGAACTTGGCGAATAAATCACAAGCTCTGGAGTTCACCTTTCTAAGAGTGTTTCTTGATTCAGTATTTCATGAGACCTTGTAACTCGTTTAGACCCCAGAAAGGAATTAATTAGTCAATCGCAATCTACTGCTGGACATAGGTCTCTCCCAATGTTGGGAGGCTTTGGCATACCCACTGTTTCCACGCTAGTCAGGCGGATTTTAGGTGCAGAGTTTTATTACGAGTTTTCCATCTCTCACAGTGATATCGTCTACGTATTTTTCTATCAGTCGCCTCTTACGACACCCTTCGGAGGAGATGGGGTTGTGATGATATATTCGCTCTCCGTCATCACACGGATGGAATTAAAATGGAATACCTTCTTTTTTTTTATATAAGACACGTCAATTTGACTTTACCTTGCCTGATGGTAAGCTGAAGGCAAAGTCTCAGGAGAGAGGGCCACCATTATACACACGTGCCATGTTAACAACGGTGGCACTCAGCTTGACGGCCTCATCAATATTTATCATTAATTGTGCGACAAAGGAAATAGTCACCGAACCGCTTGGTTCTTAAAGGAATTTTCTGCACCGTATGCGGGTGACATCTAAGTCCTGCACGTGTCGTCCTGTATAGGAAAGGAGAGGGTGGGACTAATTGGACCTACTACATTTACACTTGGATGAGTTTACTAGAATTAAGTCTTCAGTCGCCTTGGTGGTGTAAAGTACTGCACATGAGGCTTAGATTGTTCTACTTTATTTAGTAATCAGGCATTCAATAAAAATAATTTCATTGCATAATGTAATGACAATTTAACAAAATTTAATCTACAAATTTAAGGCAAGTTTTTTTTTGCAAAGTAAGGTGTCAGAGATGTGTAAACTCGCTCGCTTGTTGACAAGTTGACATCAAGCCTATAAACGATTGCATTATATTCACTGTGCATCTCAATTTTTTCGATTAATTTGAAGTTTTACTCGAGCTATTTTTCTGTGAACTTCATAAATATTGCCTCTGTTTATGTAGGTACGTTGTTCAATTATAGGTTTATATTCTACCAGTTTGTGACTCCTGTGAGAGATAATCTTTTTGGGCATGTGGAGAAAGTTGTACTCATTTCCTTCACAAGACAGTAGCTATGCGGGAGTAATTAAACAGGATGAAATTCCACTGGAAATTGTTAATTTAGTTATTTTTATTACTCATATGTGTATAACATATCTTGGCAGTTGTAATTTGGCTAGGAATCTACGAAATTTTCATTATCTTTAATGTTGCGCAACTGAATGATCCCTCCGTGTAGCGTACAGGACACTTGTGGCGTAAGCTTCTAGCTTTTTCCAAAAAAAAAGTCTAACTAAAGGTCCGGCTGATTTTCAATATTTTCCGTGAAACGACTGCCATATGACCACTACCACCCACAGGCGATAGTACAGGCGTATAGGCGAAGTATTACAGTTAGACCAGTTGTTGGATTTTTAGGGGATAACGATTGCCATAGATGTTCGTATGGCAACCGGGACCGACGGCTTACCATGCTCTCCGAGGCACGAACCAGACTAATACAGATAGTCATATTCATGCATACAACTTGCAAATAAATAATGCACTGGTTGCAAACAAAACTGCCTCCTGCGAAGCAGTCACGTTCATTACCGCCACGCCGCAGAGGCTGTTATTGACACTTTGACGGCTCTCAAAACCTTTGTGGAAAATACCCATAATTCAATTTGATTTTATGAAAAGCATGACATGAATAAAGATTTTCATGTGATGTTTTTAATCCATGTAAAGTAATAGCAAGCTAATCACTAAATGTATTAGCTTCCCGCAATTACACGGGCGCGGCGTGACACAACCACTATTTCATTTAATTCTATATAGGGTGCGGCTCGAACCGGTAATCAGCCAATGGTACCTCTTCGTCCTGTGTAATTGTATGTATTTTTTTAATTAATAACAGGCTTGTGTTTGATTACTATCACACTTCACTGTGAGCGATGTTTGATGTTACTATACTATGCCACGCTTATCTTTCTGATATTAATCTGCTCGTGTCTTCATTAAGGGTATAGAGGCAAATAGGAAAAGGGAACACCCAAAAAGGAACTGGTCGCACCTGTCTCTCCAAGGGGAATGCTCTCACGAACGGGAGCTTCTTGGAAACGTCCAGCAGTCGATTTTTGAAGTGAAAACTTCTTTAGCGGCGTTGGATGGGTGTAAAATTTTAAGGAAGCGTCAGGATTAGTTGACCTTTGAACCGTAACCGACGACTGACGTCATACAAGATTGGTACAGACCTACTTAATCATATTCTGTCCTCCGTGGTACAGACTATCTATTTTGCAATTTACAATAGATAGCGTCGTACCTTAAACGGTAAGCACTTCGACTGTAAGTCCTTATAGTTTCAGATAGTATCGGGTTCAAACCACCTGGCCTTCAGGGATTTTTTGTGATTGTTTTTTCTTATTATAATTTATTACTTTTGGTGATTATTTTTTCTTTTTGTAATTTATTACTTTTTATGATTATTTTTTCTTTCTGTAATTTATTATTTTTTGTGATTATTTTTTCTTTTCATAATTTATTAATTTCTTCTAACAGAAAATTTGCAGAAAATAAGTGATAGGTTCTATGATTAGCGCTATATTATAGGTATGGTATGGTATGTTCTTTTTTATCTTTTTCTATGTATATAACGAAGAAAGAAAAAAAGAAAATGTTTTCACTTCTGCCGGCACTCCCAGAGTGCAACCCGTCTTTTTTTTCTAAACATTCGTCTTGGAGCAGTTTTAAACGTCATTATCTTACAAAATCTGATTTTATTATATTCGCAAACAGTTAGTAAAATTAGATTTTTCATCTTAAATCAATTCACTAACTTTTAAACTCTCGCGTTCCATGATATATAATTAACGAAACGGGAATTAACGCGATCATGGTATAGGTACTTACATACCTTTGATTGCCTGACGTTTCGACCAGGTTACACCGGCCGTGGTCACAGGCTGACTGGCTCAGCAGTGGACGCCCGCCGTCTTCGAATCCGTGAGGTAGTAGGTTCTTCATCTACCCGCACATTTTCAATATTTTCTTGTCGCCATGTACCGTCACATACCACACTCACAGTGTCCCTATTACGTAAGCAAACTGTCCGGTGTCTATCCAATCGCGTAGAAAAGCGAGGTTGCATGTTTTTCATCACTGGATTCCATGTTGCAGATAATTTAAAACCATCTTCCCGATTGAAATGTCTCGCATTAAGATACTGAAGTTGAGATCCACGAAATTGGTTTTGATGATGCTATGAAACATTTATTGAGAGAACTTTTGATATAAAAGTAATGATGTGAAAACTTTGGGCGCGAAACGATTACTTCTTGGCACGTGATAATCGCGCTAACATTCGGCCACGTTCGTTTCATGCGTGTATTGTATACTGGTATTAGTTCTTTTGATGGCACGTTTAAGTTGACTTCAAAACTACCGTTTATAGAACGATAAATTGCCGAAACTTCATCATCGTTTTGCCCTGCCCCTTTAGACAAGTGGCAATTCGTTGGTCGGTGTTAGATGGAATAGAAGACGAATGTATGGGTTTTGATGTAAATGAAAGTCGTTAACGCATGTCATAAACGTCAAATCCTGAGACATTCGTCATTCTTTTCCATCAAACGCCGAACAACGAATTGTCACTTGTCTTGAGGGGCTGCAGTAGGTATGTTGTTTTTTTTGCAAAGTTCATATGCCGCCAATGAGATATGACTGCTGTGATTATCTAAAATAAGGAGTACTGGTTCGTTCTCTGACGGTTTTGTAAAATTTGTAAAATGTTTTAACCAGTCTACAAACAACTCTTCATTTATCCACCCGTTCTTTGAGCACCTATATATAGCACCACGTGGACCATCGTTTTCTAATGCTGGTGAATGTCTCTGGCGGGGAAATATCAACATTGGTGGAAGGTAAACACCAGTAGCACTTACTGCACACACAGCCGTTACATTTTTTCCTCTTTCACCAGACGTTATAGAGCCCACACGTTTTTGACCTTTCTCAGTTACAATTTTGCCTGGGTCTTGTACAGAAGAGATTCCGGTTTCATCCACATTGTAGATATTTCTCGGTAAGAACCTATACTTTTCCATCAATTCCCCAAGCAGCTTAAAAAATAAACCAACTTCATCCTTGTTAAAAGCAGTTGCTCGATTTAAGCTAGTGCCTTCAGCTTTACGGTTAGACAAATTGTTTCTTTTCATAAAAGCCATAAGCCATTCTTTTCCAGCCATACCAAGATTTTCATTAAAGTTGTGCGTTATATTATTTTTAACAGCATATTCGTAAGCCATCTTTCTTATTTGAATTGAAGTGCAGCCATAAAATATCTTACCTAGGAATTTCACTTGGTCTGCCATTTCAACTTCTTGTTCCTTTGTGAAGACTGGATTTCGCCCTAAAGATGGCGTTCCCGAGTTCTTTTTCTTTAGTCGTTCTTGGAGGGTTGAAAATGGGATACCAATAGAACGCGCTGCTTCTCTAATTGGTGTTCCTTCAGCGACGAGTTTGAATGCCCTGATTAAATCATCTTGGCTCCAATTCACCTTCAATCCTTGGTTCCTATTCCGAGGCATCGTATCGAATACTGAAAATAATATAAATATACATAAATATGAAAATCACAAACACAACTTACAAAAATATTGTTTTTTGTCTAAAAATATCATCTACTTCTATAAGTGACCCGCGGGTAATACCGGTCAGAGGTGACCGGCATTGGCCACTCGTGTTCTTTTGAGGTTAGTAATAATTTTACAAAAAACTTGTCACCAATAGCTTGACCGCCTTTCGGATAAAGACCAGTTTCCCTGTCTTCCAGACCATGGGAAACTGGCCTTTTTCGAGGCATGCGCAGCGCAGACCCTTAGGGTAAGGAAGGGTATTGCCGGTCAGGTGACAATACCAGTCACCACACTATACTTCAAAATACTTTGTTTACGCGAACTCACACATGCATACAGGGTGGCGTGATCGTGCCCCGCTCCAAGGCACCGCACCCCGCTCAGTTCCGACCGCGCGTCGCCGAGAATTTGACCTGTGTGTGTTTAGCGCCATTTTCTTATAAGTTTTTGGCCGCAATACATAAGGGGTGAGTATCATATTATTCCGATTTTAGTAACTGTCTAAAATAATTTCTACCAATCAGTTATCTGACTATCTATTACATTGTAGATTTCAAGCTATTGGTGACAAGTTTTTTGTAAAATTATTACTAACCTCAAAAGAACACGAGTGGCCAATGCCGGTCACCTCTGACCGGTATTACCCGCGGGTCACTTATAGAAGTAGATGATATTTTTAGACAAAAAACAATATTTTTGTAAGTTGTGTTTGTGATTTTCATATTTATGTATATTTATATTATTTTCAGTATTCGATACGATGCCTCGGAATAGGAACCAAGGATTGAAGGTGAATTGGAGCCAAGATGATTTAATCAGGGCATTCAAACTCGTCGCTGAAGGAACACCAATTAGAGAAGCAGCGCGTTCTATTGGTATCCCATTTTCAACCCTCCAAGAACGACTAAAGAAAAAGAACTCGGGAACGCCATCTTTAGGGCGAAATCCAGTCTTCACAAAGGAACAAGAAGTTGAAATGGCAGACCAAGTGAAATTCCTAGGTAAGATATTTTATGGCTGCACTTCAATTCAAATAAGAAAGATGGCTTACGAATATGCTGTTAAAAATAATATAACGCACAACTTTAATGAAAATCTTGGTATGGCTGGAAAAGAATGGCTTATGGCTTTTATGAAAAGAAACAATTTGTCTAACCGTAAAGCTGAAGGCACTAGCTTAAATCGAGCAACTGCTTTTAACAAGAATGAAGTTGGTTTATTGACGTGACAACGTCTTATAAATTGGTTTGCCGGGCGACACTTCAAGAAACTGCGTTACGCTCTGCGTTACGCTCCGCGTTATGCGCTTACAATGAGAGCGAGTGAGAGGCACGCGTCCCGCCTAAGAGCGAGAGAGACAGACATAAAAAGTGAAAGGCACGCGTCCCTTCCACTCGAGCACAGTTAGCCCGCCTAAGAGCGAGAGAGACAGAGCGAGAGAGAGAGTGAGAGAGATAGGCATACACACCGGTTCATGTCTTGTAATTAATAATTTAAAATTTAATTTTGTTTATAATTCTTTGTATAAATAAATGTTTTAAATTGTTACTATTATTTCATCCTTCTTCCTACTATACGAATGAATATTCACATTAAAATTATTTTACCACTCAAAGTCGTTGTCACGTAAAACTTTCGCCTGTATACCGACTTTACAGGCAACCAAATTTTTTTTAAGCTGCTTGGGGAATTGATGGAAAAATATAGGTTCTTACCAAGAAATATCTACAATGTGGATGAAACCGGAATCTCTTCTGTACAAGACCCAGGCAAAATTGTAACTGAGAAAGGTCAAAAACGTGTGGGCTCTATAACGTCTGGTGAAAGAGGAAAAAATGTAACGGCTGTGTGTGCAGTAAGTGCTACTGGTGTTTACCTTCCACCAATGTTGATATTTCCCCGCCAGAGACATTCACCAGCATTAGAAAACGATGGTCCACGTGGTGCTATATATAGGTGCTCAGAGAGGTCCGCGTAACGTGTTACGTAGACGACACCCTCGTTACGGCGCGGGGAGCAACGCACCGAGACGCAGCACTAAAGGCCACGGCAGTGGTTGCTCAAGTCGTGGGTCGGATACGGCGGCTGGGTCTCGAGGTCACCCTTCACAAATCCGAGGCTCTGTGCTTCCACGGACCTCGGATGGGGCCACCTGCGGGATTCAGGCTACAGGTAGGGGGCGTCAGCATCGGCATCGAGCCCTCGATGAAGTATCTGGGACTCGTACTCGATGGCCGGTGGAACTTCGGACATCACTTCCAAAGTTTGGTCCCAAAATTGAGAGGAGCATCAGCCGCACTCGCGCGACTGATGCCCAACATCAGGGGACCCAACGCTCCCTACAGGAGACTGTACCTGGGGATCGTGCGAAGTATGGCCCTATACGGGGCCCTCGTATGGGCGGAAACCGTGACGGCCACCAATCTGGCTAGATTGCTGAGCCCGCAGAGGGCGATGGCCGTCAGGGTGATAAGGGGATACCGCACGATCTCAGGTGAAGTGGCATGTCTCCTAGCCGGGACCCCTCCATGGGACCTGGAAGCGAGAGCCCTTGTGTCTCTATTTAAATGGCGCAAGGAGGCGCTGGAGCGGGGTCAAAGGCCTGCGGCTCGAGAAATCGAGGCCCAGCGGTCCCAGCTCCACCAAGAAACCGTGGAGACATGGAAGGTGCGACTTGAGTAACCAAAGGGGGGATTCGCCACAATCGCGGCCGTCAGACCGGTCATGGACGAGTGGCTGGAGAGGAGACATGGTGCTCTCTCCTACCGGTTGTCACAGATACTTACCGGGCATGGTAGCTTCGGTAGATATCTGTGGCGAAGACACCGGGAAACCACAGCCGAGTGTCAGCACTGCGAGGACCGCAGCGACGACACATCGCTCCATACACTGGTGGAGTACACAGCGTGGGTGGAACAGCGCCAGGTCCTCGTGGTGGGTCTGGACGTGGACACTCTCTCGCTCGAGACCATGGTGCGAGCCAGGTCTCCAGCGGGACTAAGTGGGACTGCGCTGTCTCTTTCTGCGAACAGGTCATGCTCGCGAAAGAGGCGGCGGGCGGGAGCGGGGGAGAACTCTCCCACCCGAGTTCCGCAGTCGGCGGCTTGGGCGCCGCCGACGCGTCTTCGCCGAAGACCATCGGCCTCCATGACCGGGGTCCTGAGGACGGTGAGTGGGCTGCTCACCGTCCTTACAGAAGCAGGCCTATGACGGCAGCGTGACGTGAGAGATCACGCACGCCCCCCCCCCCCCCATGAAGCGGGGTGAGACCCGAGCCCCCCCCCCCCCCCATAGACGCGGGATAACACCCGAACCACCTAGGTGAGGCCGCAGCCGTAGGTCTGTTGCTGGTCCTGGGACATCCTTCCGAGGGCTTACCCGGGGCTACCAACCGCAGGCTATTAGGCGGTACGTAAGGGCTTTTAGTCGGTAAGAGTCCAGCATAGCATCCATGAAGGATTTTCACTCACGTTAAAAAAAAATAAAAAAAAAGTATTAAAAAAGGGTCTGCGCTGCTTGTGTGCTTTTCCCAATCACCTGTGTTGGTCTTCCTTCCAACACACACTCCCTTACTACCCATATAATTTTTTAAACAGGCCATTTCTCTTCTCCTAGATTTTCCTCTCCTCTAGTAACCGTTCACTTCCATTGTTGAAGCCGACCAGATGCAAGAAACTTAATTAGATAAAACAGGACCATTTGAGACACAAACAGGTTCACGCAATGTGTGCTTTGTTCTCCATATATGCCTACCACGACGCACCTTGGGAGATATCTATGTCCAGTAGAATACTTTGATTGATGGATGCCTATCAAACGGGAGTATCTGTTTATGCAGGCAGGTTACTTGGTGAGAGAAATTAAATCATTGTATCAGCCAATATAACTTCTAATAACCATACATGTTTACACCCACGCGGTGTAAAATGAACCGCAGGTAATAGCTAAATAGTATTTGTTCTTCATATTTTCTAATGTTTACTAATATCACTCATTGAAATAAAATCACTTTTTGACAGATTTAATCGCGATTTATTTGGTATTATTTAGCTCGACGTTTCGGCTACTTTTCAGTAGTCATTGTCGCGGAGTGACTAAAGATGTCACATAGTTTGAAGTGTAAGTTTTCTCGAAGCAGGTATCCGAATTAAGTTGAATTAGGTATTTTCTTTTAATTATTAGTACATTGGTACAAGTAGGTGGTAAAAAAACACGTGTATTATACGATGTTTTTCAATGTTCTTGTGAATAATATAATACTAAAATAGATATGTACCCTTGCAGTTTTCAGATACTTAGTAAACATACCATAATAATAACGACTTCACATCAATCACATCACTTATCGGACATTGTGCATTATATGTGTATATATCGGGCGGTGTACTAGATACATACATCATTTTCTTCATTACTAGTACTAACAGACATTTTAATTAATAAATAACTATAATTGCACCAGTAAAAATGAATTGCGAAACTTTTTGGAACTGGCGGACTGGCGGGAATAATAATAAAAAATGTATTTTTTTTAAATATTTGAGTAAAAGTTGTTTATTATATAATACACGTACAAGATGAAATTTTCTATTTAAATACGAAGTTGCATGAAATGAACAAGCAATAGGTAGGTATATTAATTTATTTGTTATTTAAAAAAAAAAACTATTTCCCACTCGTGATTTAATAACAATAAAAAAACCATTTTCTATGCGCGCGGATGCGACCATAGAATAAGATTATGAGGGATTTTTTGTTAATCGAGTACATAATATGGTATATTTATTTAGTTTTAAACGGAGAGAAAACAAAAGTTATACTTGTTTGAGTTAAAGTTTTGTTTATTATACACTTACAAAAATGAAATTTTCTATTTAAATACGAATTTGCATGAAATGAGCAAGTAATAAGAATATATATATTTGTACTATTTACATTTACACAAGGTCGTGTAAATGTAAATAGTACAAATATATATATTCTTATTACTTTGTATTGAAACTTCTGTCGTCATGTATGGCGGGTTCATGACTTTCATAAAACATCAAGCGTTCATTCCACCGTGGTGGTGGTGGTAGCTGCTCCACTACTCCTCGTGATAAACCAAATTGCGAACATTCCACACTGCTGAGGGACGGGACAGTTACTTCAGTGACAATAAACCGCTTTATGTCAGTTAGAGTATTACTGCATTGCAGCGGTGCTATATGCTTGCATTTTTACTAGTAAAACACAATGAACAACATATAACGTACCTACTTTGATATTTTTGCTAAGTAATTGATATTATTCAAATAGCATTGTTACGCGAGATAAGATAATACAACAAACACAGTAACACAAGGTCAAATAAACACGCAAGTTATTGTATCGGCATTGCTTTGCACGGAAAAATACTGTAAAATTGTTTTTCATGTTGCCATTGACTATTTAAATATCTGCTAACATTATGACTGAAATTGTTGTTTACTGTCTTCATTATCATCTCTGGTTCTGAATCATTTTATGCGTGATATTAGACATGATATAGCGGACCCCGCTATATCATGTATGGATAGATAAGCGGACCCCGCGACCGGGAATACCGCTGTGGTGACGATGATGATAATGTTGAGTGATATTAGACTTGACAAAGCAGCATTTATTTACAAAAAATATTGCTTTGTATTTACAAAGCAATATTTTTACTAGTACATTTGTACTAGCTACTGTAACATGTGTTTAATGCGAATAATGTTCAATGCCTATATGTGCCATTTCACTTGATTTAATGAAGAAACGATATATAATGGGTATAAAAGCAAAATTTCATTTTTTGAAAAACTCACGACGGACGGTTCAAAATAATTGAAAAAGCATTTAATAATACAGCATACAGCAATTCAGCTCCGGGAACAACAAGAAGATCTATTTACCTTCTTGAAAGAGTCTAAAGCGGAATGGCAAAGAGAAATTCATTCAGTGCAAGAAAAGCTCGACTGCCACGACGCAAAAATAGAAAGCCACAATGAAAAATTAGGAAGCATCGACGAGAAATTTGAGAGTTATGAGGAGCGGCTGCAGTTTGTGGCTCAAAACGTAAAAAAATTGGAGACGAAAATAGCTTGCGGAACAGCTGGTTCTGCAACCATTCCATCTGCACAGGCCGTCGGAAAGTTTAAAGTACCGCCATTTGACGGGACCTCCTCGTGGATTGCATACAAACTACAGTTCGAGTCTGTGGCAAAGGCGAACGGTTGGGCTAAGGAGCAAGCCAACACAGCATTAACGTTGGGGTTACGCGACCAAGCACTCAGTGTTTAAGAGGCGCTTGGAGAGGAAGTGACTTACGACCGCCTTCTTGAAGCGTTGGAATCACGTTACGGTGATAGTCACTTGGAACATGTCTACCGTGCCCAATTGAAGGACAGAAACCAGCGTCTTAATGAGTCTCTGCAGCAGTGGGCTTTGGAAATAGAAAAGCTCGTGAGAAAAGCTTACCGAAGAGCTTCTAAGTCATTTCTTGACAGCATTTTGGTGCAAGCTTTTATTGACGGGATCAGAGACTTGGAGGTGAGAGCTGCCGTCCGTCTGGGTCACCATGCAACCCTTAAAGATGCTGTTGCTCACGCCCTTGAAGTGGAAGCTGTACGACATGATCCTCGACAAAATTCGCCCCCAGGTGTTATTTCTGCAAAGAACAAGGACATATTCGGCCTAGCTGCCCGAAACGGACTCAACATGGTAACGGCCAAGAACAAGCGGCGCGACAGATTGAAGAGCCAGGAATACGATAGCGCATGGAAATGTAGATGCGCTCTCTCGAAGACCTTGTCCGGTGGAACGTAACCATTGTGGCAGGCAAGAAGCTAAGGACAGTGTGGCGGTTAGAACGATTAGGACTGTTACTGTCAGCGATGAATGGAGTAGCGAAGCCATGCAGCAAGCACAGCAAGAGGATCGAGACATCAAGCCTATTCTTGAATGGCTAAGGGCAGGAACATCTAAGCCGAAATGGAGTGATGTCTCCCAAATGAGTGCAGCTACGAAGAGCTACTGGACACAATTGGAAAGCCTCGTGATACACAATGGAGTCCTGTGTAGAAAATGGGAGTCTGCAAACGGGAAAGACTCACATCTGCAGTTGGTAGTCCCAAAGATTAAAATTAATGAGGTTTTGAGATCATTTCATGACGGAACTTCAGGCGGCCATCTTGGTGTGAAGAAGACGTTGATGAAGGTTCGGCAACGATTCTATTGGATCCATTGCCGTGAGGATGTTGAAGATTGGTGTAGGAAATGTACATGCTGCGCATCGGTAAAAGGGCCTCATACAAGGAGCAGGGGAGCATTGAAGCTATACAATGTTGGAGCGCCTTGGGAAAGGATTGCATTAGATGTTGCAGGGCCATTTCCTGCATCGGAGTCTGGAAACAAATACATCCTAGTAGTAATGGACTACTTTACTAAATGGCCGGAGGCTTTTGCCATACCTAACCAGGAAGCAACTACAGTCGCAGAAAGACTAGTCGCGGAAGTGTTTTGCCGATATGGAGTTCCTCTGGAAATAAGACCAGGGAAGGAATTTTGAATCACAGGTATTTCAAGAAACCTGTAGGATAATGGGTATTCATAAAACCAGGACCACCCCATATCATCCGCAGTCTGACGGAATGGTTGAAAGATTTAACCAAACCTTGGAAAGGCATTTGGCTAAGGTTGTTGAGAGCCACCAGAAGGACTGGGATAGTCATATTCCTTTGTTCTTGTTGTCTTATAGAACAGCGATACATGAAAACACAACGGTGACGCCTGCGTGTGCAAACTTTGGCAGAGTACTGAGACTACCGGCTGATCTACTGACTGGACGTCCTCCTGATTCACCGCAAGAAATCACGGAATATGCTAGTGCATTGCGCGATAGACTAAATGACGTTCACACCCACGTCCGTGAATCTGGGCTCCAGGCAAGTGAAAGAATGAAAACCCGATACGACCGCAACTCTCATCAAGCCGGGTTCGACGAAGGCTCGTTGGTATGGCTACACAATCCGATGCGTCGCATAGGCAAATCTCCGAAGTTGTCTCCAAACTGGGAAGGGCCGTATAAAGTTGTCACCAGGATCAATGACGTTACATACCGGATACAACGCAACCAGCGAAGCCCCTTGAAGGTTGTACATGTTGACCGACTGGCGAGATACTACGGATCTAATGATGCTCGGGACGAGCATGTCTAAGAAGGGGGTAGTGCTACGCCCGGCGCTTGGCCACTTCAATATATGGCCAAATTTCCATAGGAGAGAGCGAGACGGCACTATAGAAAGAGACAGCATGCCTTGACGTCAATGTTCTAGAAGGAATCGAATGAATAGACTGAGACGTCAGGCTAGAAAGAGACACAAGACTCAATAGAACCTTCCAGAAAGTTCCTGTCTTTTTCAGATCGTACCTGTCTTTTCTCGATCTTTCGCTACTCGGCCGCGCCCGATATAAAAGGCGAGCTAACAGCCTGCGCTCAAGTTAGTTAGTTAAGTCTACGACTAGTATTCGAAGCGATCAAAGCGATAAAGTCAATGCGAATCTATACACTGCGATTATACAAGTGACTGTGTATTGTGTAAGGAAGAATTTTCGAATTTCTACGCGCTTTGCTGTAATTGAAGTGTAGCTGAATAAAATCTGTCTTCAACGGTTGTCCTCGCATTTTCTATTTAAACCGATCCCCACGCTCGTAAAAATAAATAAATAATAAAAACAGTTCAAAATAATTGAAAAAGCATCCATACTAATATTATAAATGCGAAAGTAACTCTGTCTGTCTGTCTGTCTGTCTGTATGTTACGCTTTCACGCCTAAACCACTGAACCGATCTTGATGAAATTTGGTACAGAGGTATATTAGAGCTTGAGAACGGACATAGGCTACCTTTTATCACGAGAAAGGGGGTTTAAGGGGGGGAAATAGGGGATGAAAGTTTTTAGGAAAGTTTGTCATTTCTGAAGATATCTTAATGAAATTAGGTACAGAGGTAGATTAGAGCTTGGGAACGGATATAGGCTACCTTTTATCGTGAAAAGGGGGGTAGAAGGGGGGGGACTAGGGCCTTGGTATGAAAGTTTGTCATTTATGAAGATTTCTTGATGAAATTTGGTACAGAGATAGTTTAAAGCTTGGAAACGGATATAGGCTACCTTTTATCGCGAAAAGGGGGTAGAAGGGGGGGGCGGCGACCAGGGCCTTCGGATAAAAGTTTATCGTTTTAGAAGATTTCCTGATGAAATTTGGTACAGAGATAGTTTAGAGCTTGGGAACAGCCATAGGCTACCTTTTATCGCGAAAAGGGGCTTAGAAGGGGGGGACTAGGGTCTTGGGATGAAAGTTTGTCATTTTTAAAGATTTCCTGATGAAATTTGGTACAGAGATAGTTTAGAGCTTGGAAGCGGACATAGGCTACCTTTTATCGCAAAAAGGGGTAGAAGGGGGAGGGCATATGGCTATGGGATAAAATTTTGTCTTTTTTGAAGATATCCTGATGAAATTTGGTACAGATATAGATTAAAGCTTGGGAACGAACATAGGCTACCTTTTGTCGCGAAAGACGAGGATAAAGACGAGGGGGGGAGTTATAGGGGTTGAAAGTTTGCCAGTTTTGAAGACATCCTGATGATATATTTGGTACAGAGATGGATTGAAGCTTGGAAACGTACATAGGCTATCTTTTGACGCGAAAATGGAGGCACGGGGGGGGGGGGAGGGGTAATAAGGTTTGAAAGTTTGAGTTTTGAAGATATCCTGATGAAATTTGGTACAGGGATTAATACGAGCTTGGTAACGGACATATGCTACCTTTTATCGCGAATAATGTGGTAAAAGGGTGAAATGGTGAAATTTGGTACTGAGATGGATTAGAGCTCGAAAATGGACATAGGTTACCTTTTATTGCGAAAAAGGGAGTTGAAGGCGTGGAATAGGGCAAGGGTATGTAAGTTTGACAATTTTGAAGATATCTTGATGAAATTGGTATAGAGATGGATTAGAGGTTGGAAATGGACATAGGCTACCCTTTATCGCGAAAAAAGGGATAGAAGGGGAGGGGAGAAGGGGAATAGGGCTATGGGATTTTAAGATGTCCTCATGAAATTCGGTACAAAGGTGAATTAGAGCTTCGGAACGGACATAGTCGAGTAACGAACCAAATACAGAAGCGAGTGGAGAGGCGAGTAGAGATAGTTATAGGGACGATTGGACAGGCGTGTATAGATCGAAAATCGAGTAGAGTCGACTACAGGGGCGAGTAGATATGCGACTAGAGAGCCAAAAAGAATGCAGTAAAGGGTTGAGTAGAGAGGCGAATAGGGAGGCGAGTAAAGATGAATGTAGTGGCGAGTAGAGATCGAATAGAGAGTTGAGTAGAGGTGCGAGTAGATAGGCGAGTGGGGAGAGTCAAGTAGAGAGGCGAAAAGAGAATCGAATGGATGGGCAAGTAGAGAGGCCGATGGAAAGGCGAGTTTAGAGAAGAGTACAAAGTCGAGTAGAGAGGGGAACAGAGAACTCAATAGAGAGTCGAGTATAAATTCAAGTATAGAGGCGAGTAGAAAGTCGAGTTGAGAGTCGAATATAGAGGCGAGTAGAAAGTCGAGAACAGAGGTGAGTACATAGTCGAGGACAAAGTTGAGTAGAGAGGCGAATTAAATGCTCAATAGCGTCGGATCAACACTAAGCGATAACCGACATCCACGCGGGCGGAGCCGCGGGCAACAGCTAGTTTAATAATATATTGTGATGATTATTGTTGTCGAATATAACAGCCGTCTGTTATACTCAACTGGCTGCAAGTAACGCAGCGCTTAAACTACTAGGAACACAATGTTCACTTACCCCTGTGATGTCCACCCAGCACCTGCAGAACCCTCGCAAGGCGTGTATGTATGTGAGGTGAGTAATTGTTTTTGTGTAATGCGTCTGTCAAGTGTAGACTTGCCCTGATGCTGGCTCCACTGCACTGCACGGTGGCGTAGTCTCCAGCTACCCTCAGCTGGTCTTCCCTGCAGAACACTTGCCGGCGCACACAAGACACGTGTCGACCGTTCCCCGTCCCGAGACGTATTTCTGTCCGAAACCGATTGATATCCACTTCGCGCCCACGGATACGTGTATATTTCACTGTTCTAACAATTAAACTCCCAAAATATACTATATTTCCACAAATAATTAATCTTCCCTAGATAAAAAACTCTGTACGACCCCGCGAAAAATATCCAAGTGAGTCACGCAACTGACAGTGGATGACACTTAACTGTCATTCAGCTGTCATCGAAACTTATAACTAATAGTTTGGACACTAGTCCTTTGGCCCAAACAGTCACCCGCCCGAACAGGTCCCAACCTGTTCCTTCAGACCACTGGTAAACGAGACAGTGTTGCTACCGCTCGCTTTAGAACTGACTCCCCAACTCTGACTTCCGCGGACCGCGGGGTCCCATCCTTTCCGGGGAACAAGTTAACGATGCGCCCCCGGCGCCATCGCAGTGGCGGTAGGTTAACATCCTTAACCAGCACTAAGTCTCCAACACGAGGAGGGGTAGTCTTGTCAGTCCACTTAAGGCGCTGCTGCAACAGATGGAGGTACTCGAGCGACCACCGCTTCCAAAAATCTTGCGACATCTGTTGTAACATTTGATACCTGCTCAACCTATGGAGCTTCACCCCCGCGAATGGGTATTCAGGCAGCGCGTTAAGTGGCCTCCCTATCAGAAAATGACCCGGAGTCAACACTTCCAAGTCATTCGGATCTGAACTAATCTTACACAATGGTCGTGAATTAAGAACTGCCTCTATTTTACAGAATACAGTGACGAGTTCTTCAAATGTTAACACGGTTTGCCCTATCACGCGTAACAAATGGACCTTAGCAGACTTGACTGCAGCCTCGAAAATCCCACCCCAGTGGGGACATCCCGGGGGACTGAAGGTCCACTCGATGCCCCGACGGGAGAAGGCCGTTCCGATGTCATCCCTATTTACATCGAGAAATTCCCTAATTTCCTTAAGTTGACGCTCCGCACCAACGAAGTTGGTCCCATTGTCGGACCGGACCAGAGACGGAAGACCCCTCCGGGAAACAAACCGGTCTAAACAAGCAATGAATGCTTCCGTCGTAAGGTCAGCGACTACCTCAAAATGAACGGCCTTGGTGGACAGACAGACAAACACGCAAAGATACGCCTTGAACACCTTCGCATTCCGAAGGCGTGAATTCCGAATCATAAACGGCCCAGCGAAGTCCGTGCCCACTCCCATAAATGGTCGAGCCTCCATCACCCGATCGGGAGGCAGATCCCCCATTTGAGGCTGCATCATGGATGCCTTCGTCCTGTAACAGGGTAGGCATCGAAACACGACGCTCCGAATAATACGTCGCCCAGACAGTATCCAATACTCACGCTGTAGCGTGGCCATCAGCGCGTTGCATCCTGCATGCGCATTTTTCACATGGCGGTCCATCACCAATAGCTCCACTAAGGGCCCTCCCTTAGGGAGTAAAAGCGGATGACGTGCCGCATACGGCAGGTCCGCATTCCGCAGACGTCCCCCGACTCGCAGTAAGCCCTGGCAGTCAATGAAGGGGGTGAGGTGCGCTAGAGCACCCTTCAGCCTGGCACGACCCGTCACCATGGTTGACATTTCCTTCCCGAAATGCTGCGTCTGTACTGCCTTAACCAGGCAGGTTAACGCACCTTGGCGTTCGACAGGAGACAGTATGGACGCCCTCGTCCGCTGTGACCTGGGAGCTCGACAATTTTGAGCGAACCTCCGCATCCACGCGGTCACGTTAATCAGTTTGTCCAGTGAACTGTACCTACCCAGGAGGAACTCCGCGTTCAACTCCGGCTCACTGATCGTGACGTTGACGTAAGTCCGGTGTTCCAGCTGGGCTGTCGCCACTACTGGGTTGAGTGGCCACTCCGAGGCCCCTCGGGTCAACCACCTTGGTCCCCACCATAACGGGTGGTCCACGACTTCGTGGGCCTTGCATCCCCGTGATGCACAATCCGCCGGATTCATTTCACCCGGTACATGCCTCCATGTGAGAGTAACCTCAGAATCCCGTATCTGAGATACTCGGTTCGCCATGAAGGTCTCGAGGGTGTGAACTGACGCCCGAAGCCAGCATAACACAATCTGGCTGTCAGTCCAAGCATACACCGTCTCACAGAGATCCATCGTCCCACGCAGAACCGATGTCGTATGGACCAGCAGTCGTGTTAGGAGGACTGCCCCCGACAACTCCAATTTTGGAATGGTCATCTTAGACCGCAGTGGCGCGACCTTGCTTTTGGCTACCACTAGCCGCACGTCTACCTCCCCGGAAGACGATACCGTACGCAAGTACACTGCCGCTGCATAGCCCTTCTCGGAAGCATCGCAAAACCCATGGAGCGTTGCTCTGCATTTCCCTGCAGGAAGCAACTTCCGAGGCATGGCAACCCGATTGATCGCGGGCAGTGCCGAGAAAAGGTCCAGCCAGTCCCTCAGCAGATCCCCCTGGATGGGCTCGTCCCAGCCCAGCTGTGCCGCCCACAGCTTCTGCATGAGGTACTTCATGGAGAAGATGACTGGTGTGATCCATCCGTTTGGATCAAAAGTCCGTGCGACCGTAGATAGTACCGTCCGTTTGGTCCAGACCTTGGGAGTCTCCAACTCCACCTGATAGGTGAACACGTCCTGGACGGGTCGGTACTGTACCCCTAAGACCGACAGTAAATCTGGATTGCCCGAATCCTCAAATAGGTGTGGGTCTTGCTGGAACTCCTCTGGCAACCCCGCCAATAGTTCCGGTGAGTTGGAAACCCACTTCCTCAACTCATACCCACCCCTTCCCAATAGCTCTATGAGCTCATCCCGTAGGGCTAGAGCCTCATCGACGCTGTCTGCCCCAGAGCAGGCGTCGTCGACATAAAGATCCTGTTCCAGGATCGTTGCTGCCCGTGGGAAATGTAAACGTTCCCGTTCCGCCAACTCCCGTAGTGTGCGGATGGCTATGTACGGACTTGACCTCAAGCCGTAGGTATTCGTGTTCAGCTCGTAAACCTTCACTGGCTCTTCTGGACTCTCGCGCCACAAGATCAGCTGATACCTCCTGTCCTCCGGGTGTATCACTGTCTGACGGAACATCATCTTGATGTCAGCCACAAACACCACCTGGTGTCTCCTGAAGCCAGTGAGGATATCCGAAATGTCCCGATTGAGCTTCGGACCCGAGTGAAGACATTGGTTAAGTGAAGCCCCGTTCGACGTGGGTGCCGATCCATCGAACACCACACGTATCTTTCCCGATGGAGTCTTCAGGACAGCATGGTGGGGAAGGAAGCAATGGTCTTCCGTTCTCCAGTCCACCCCGGACACCGACATGTGTCCCAAAGACTCGTACTCACGCATGAACTCAATGTACTTCTGTCGAAGTACCGGATCGCGTCGCATCCGACGCTCCATTGAGATCAATCGAGTCTCAGCTGCATGGTGAGATCTCCCCAACGGCGGCCTATTAGCCCTAAAAGGCAGCCGCGTCACGAACTGACCAGAGCGGAGGCGCCCAGTATTGTTCTGGTAGAACAACTCGCACTCCCTCTCATCCGGGTCCTCCCGCCGAGCCATCGGAGGTTCTTCGGTTTCCCAGAACTTCTGCATGATCTTGGCTAAGGCAGAGTTCGCCATGACACCTTGACACTCCTTCGGACCTTCCACCGGCAGGACCGGTCCCATGAGTGCGAAACCAAACTTGGTGTCGATTGCTACCAGCCCCCCTGGCTGTAGCACCCGTTTCCCTGTCAGCAACAGCTGTCCCAGGACATCCGTACCAAACAGGATGTCCACCCGACCTGGGGTATCGAAGGCAGGATCCGCCAGCCTTAGGCCCGTGGTCATAGCCCTTACCGAAGGGCTCAGCCTGGTCAGTGGATGATGGCCCATCACCTGGTCCATGACCAAGGCCACAGTCTTCATGCCCCATGAAGCACCACACGAAGACGAGTTCCCAAAGGTGAACTCTGTTGCCCCAACCCGGTCCGTCACCGGGTTGTTCCCTATCCCATATAGGGTGTGTGGAAAATGTTGTATGTTATGGCCCAACCGTTTCGCAAGTCCGCTCGAAATAATGCAGCCCTGGGCTCCCGAGTCCAGTAGTGCGCGGACGCGTATCATGATGCCCTGCCAGTCCCAAACACAGACCGAAGCTGTGGGCAACAGCACTGTCTCTGGGTTGGTGGCAATAGGTGGTTGGGCCGACCCGTCCTAGCGTTGGCCCCCCTGGGTCCAATCCCCATGGTGGGCCTGGCGAGCAGGGTCCGTATAGGCCAACGGGTCCCACTGCTGCTGGTATGGCGCGCGCTGACCCGGATGTCTCCCGTACCTCGTCTCATAAGTTGCCCCCGGCGGTAGACGAGGCGATGGGGTGAAGGGCAACACCCTAGGAAACTCCAATAGAGGGGGAGAGAGTCGAGCCGACCCGGAGTGCCGAGGTTGCGGTGGCGCTTCCGTCACCGACGGGCGACACCCGCCCGTGCCCCCATGCCCCCACTCTTGGGTCAGCAGACTGTCCTCATGCTGCGCGTTACATGGTCCCCCTGGACCCCCCGAACCCCCGAAGGGGTTACTACCAGTCCCCCTGGTTGAAACCTTCGAGGGGGGGGGAGGGCGGCTGTGACGAACTCGGAACCCCCGACGCCGTCCACCCGCCCGTGCCCCGCGGCACTCCTCTCTGCGCGTGCCCCACGTGCCCGCGACCCCCACGGTACCCGAGGTCAGACTGGGCTTGGCCCCCCCGGGCAGCCTCCCCCTGACCACGGTCACTCCTGGGGCCCCCACGTTCACCCCGAACACCCTTGGCCCCCCTGCCCGAATCCGACCCTGGACCCCCCTGAGTCCGCGCCTGGCCGGTGCACAGCAGTTCGTGATGGTCGCCGGAGCAATCCCGGCAACGGACTGGCTGTGGGCAGTGCGTTGAGAAATGGGGCCCCAAGCAAAAGAAGCACCAACCCTGCTTCCATGCTGCCCGCCTGCGTTCGTCCTTGTCCCGGGAGGCAAAGTCCCGACATTCCCCCACGGTATGTCGAGGACTCTCACAGTAGGCACAACCCCGTGCCGACCCTGACACGTGGGCTACCGTGAGTCTGGCCCGGTCACGCCGACGCGTCGCGTTCCCGTCGCTGTTCCGCGCGGGTGACGGGTGTGAGGAAGAAGCCGCTGGACCCGTGCCAAGCGCTTCGGCCCTCGTGCATTCCGCCTCCAGGAAGTCCTGCAACGCAGTGAAGGTTGGCAGTTCTCGGCTCCCACCGACCTGCATTTCGAACCGGGTGTGGACATCTACCGGCAGGCGGGAAATGGTCCAATAGACCAACATATAGGACCAGTGGTCCACCGGCAGGCCCAGATTGCCCAAAGCCCTTACGGCCGCGGTGAGAGGGTTGAGCAGCTGCCCTCGCAGCTGTGCCACTCTTGCCACCCGTGGCAAACCAAATAGGCGGCCCAATTGAGCGTCCACCAACCGACGCTGGTTCTGGTACCGGTCGTGGAGTAGCGCCCTCGCTGTCTCATATGAGGCCTCCGTGACCGGGAGGTGGGCCAGCAGATCTCTCGGCTCCCCCCGGAGCGAAGATACCAACTGGGCCATCTTATATGCCCCTGGTAGATCCGTACGCAGGTGCACCAAACTGTCAAATAAATTGATGTAGTGGGGCCATTGGGTGAGGTCCCCGTTGAAAGTGGGCAGTTCAATATTTGGGAGCCGTGACATAACCCCCTGGCTTGGCCCCTGAATACCCCCATTGCCCCCAGCCCTCTGGTGTCTGAGTTCCTCAGCCCGCTGCTGCACCGCATCGCCCAAGTCCACACATTGGGTTACATCGGCCTCGATGCCCTGTAGTAATGTTGCATCAGTCGACGACTCCTTTAACTGACCATAAAGGTCAAACACCACTTCCAGACGCTCCTTGACCTCCGTGGCCCTCAGGAGCAGAGCGTCCTGTCTGTCCGGCCTATCCACCAAGGCTCCAGCGGCTGCAAACCACCGCAACTGTGCAGATAACTTGGTGCGAGGCGTCGACATAGTGAATACAAGACAACACTATTAAGAGATATTCTTACTACAAGCTAGACAATAAGTATAGCGTTCGGTACCTACTTACTAACTGACCCTACTTACTATACAACACAGTATATAATTGAAGTTTAATGTGAAACCCAACACAATGTGCAAACAACAATTAAATATGTATCCGCAACACAAATAGGATCGTATACAAGTAGGTTGGTACAATAACTTAAAATTAACAACTAAATCTTAAATTTACAATAGAATATGCAGTATAAAATATGCACATATAAGTACCCACTTATTGAAAAAAGAAAATTATTTTTATAATTCTTATTTTATTTATTTAAAATTAAGCAGTGGAAGACTGATTATACCCGTGATGGGTTGAGCATTCGAAGACTCGCCCCACCTAAGCTTTCCTGGATGCTCAACCGCGCCCTGCTACCAGAAAATGTCGAATATAACAGCCGTCTGTTATACTCAACTGGCTGCAAGTAACGCAGCGCTTAAACTACTAGGAACACAATGTTCACTTACCCCTGTGATGTCCACCCAGCACCTGCAGAACCCTCGCAAGGCGTGTATGTATGTGAGGTGAGTAATTGTTTTTGTGTAATGCGTCTGTCAAGTGTAGACTTGCCCTGATGCTGGCTCCACTGCACTGCACGGTGGCGTAGTCTCCAGCTACCCTCAGCTGGTCTTCCCTGCAGAACACTTGCCGGCGCACACAAGACACGTGTCGACCGTTCCCCGTCCCGAGACGTATTTCTGTCCGAAACCGATTGATATCCACTTCGCGCCCACGGATACGTGTATATTTCACTGTTCTAACAATTAAACTCCCAAAATATACTATATTTCCACAAATAATTAATCTTCCCTAGATAAAAAACTCTGTACGACCCCGCGAAAAATATCCAAGTGAGTCACGCAACTGACAGTGGATGACACTTAACTGTCATTCAGCTGTCATCGAAACTTATAACTAATAGTTTGGACACTAGTCCTTTGGCCCAAACAATTGTTTTTACCTTGAAAAAGATACCTTACATTTTGATTCTAGCGTTGTTGTATCGGGAGACTTTGGAACGTTCCGATAACATGTGGGAGTGCTTTACCAGTTAGGTGTCCGCCAATGTCATGTCATAACTGAAAACCACATCAAAATTGGACAAGTAGTTTTGGAGAAAAATGGTAACATTTATTTGCACAAAAATGCGTGCAGTAGCGCCCCCTGGTGAGTTGTTACCGTAACACCTATCTAAGAGCATGCACCAATCAAATCTGAAAATTTAACTGAAAACTGCATCAAAATCAGAATATTAGTTTTAGAGAAAACTTACAACATTGATTTGCACAAATAATGTTTACTGCAGCGCCCCCTAGTAAGTTATCACCGTAATACCCATTTAAGAATATGCGGCAACCAAACCCGAACCTATAACTGAAAAGTACATCAAAATCAGACAAGTCATTTTGGAGAAAAGTAGCAATACGTTTTATATTTATTTATTTTAAGTAACCAACTACCAACAATGTATTTGCACAACCCAAGCGCATATACCGTCTCCGTTCAATACCGGGTGAAAACTCTAAGCATCTCAAAAAAAGGCGCGCAGGATGATGATGGTGGACAATAATTAAAATTAACATTAAACACTTCTGTTGTACGCAAATAAAAAATGAAAATACACCCACGCCATGGGTCTATGGCGAGCTTTGTCAAGTGCATATCACATACTTATTACCTACTTGCATTTTTTATCAGTTAGAATCGTGATAGACCACGATTGTAAATAAAAACATGTCTACATTTACAGCTCGCCTACACAGCAGCCCGTAGTACTTGCTACGGCGTAGGCAATTACGTAGTACCTGACGAGCGGATATTGCATCGACTCGTTTGAACTACCAATATAGATTTAGCTCCGAGCTACGAGCGGTGAAGTACTCTGCGGTTTAGTGGCGTGTAGCTGCTTGTTGGGAATACTTTTATTTATTTTAATTGTTAAAAGTTCTCGGACTGTAAAGTGGAGGAAATACAATGAAAAAAAAAACCCGACTGATGCTGAAAAGGTCGAAACAAGCTTTATAGCAGGCGGTATCCATTAATTTTCATCGGGTTTGAGATTCGCAAATGGTTACCGCCTGCTATAAAGCTTGTTTCGTTCTTTTTAGCATCAGTCGGGTTTAACATTTTTAATAATTTATTTTATTTTATACTGTTTACTTATGACATATATATTTTTGTAATCGTCTTTTAATTTCCTTCATTTTGATACCCCACTCGATAAAAAGTGGTATTTTTACCACATTCATTTTGGCGCCAAATACCAACATATAGCTTTTGTTCATATTTATGTACCCAAGATCATATGAGCAATAAATACCTTTAATTTGAGATATGAAACATTGAAATCTATACGGTGGTTCAGAAGATATTAGGTAATAAAGAATATTACAAACATATACATACATACACACATAAATACATACAAACATACATACAAGATACGCGCAAAAAACAAAATCATTCTTGGCAATCGGGTTAAAAATAATCAATTTTTCTGTCCATTATTACATTTTTATCCGTCAATTTAACTGTATCTCGCTTGAATTACTTATATACTTCTCACTTTATTTACTTTAGATACTTAGGGACCCTTGTCTGACCGGCCTGATGGAATTCGAGCGATCCATAACATCAACAGTTTACACAGTGTACACCCATAACAGTGCTGCTTCCTATAATAAGTTTTAGTTTATTCTATTAACAACACCACCATTACACAAGCAATGTCCAAATGGTCTATTATCATTTTAGTTACTATTAGGCTATCCGCAATGATATAATTAAACCTACCTACCTACTTTGCGTGTCCATGTATAAATACTGTGCTATAACATCTGTTGTAAGTAGTCAGAAAGATTATAGACTGTTTATATTGGAGATTGATGAAACTTGGTGGAATCTACGACACATATCATCTCACGGCATTATCAAAGGTTTACATAAGAATAAAAAAAAAAGATTATTATGTAAGCGTTTGATAATGCCGTTAGGTGAAACCAGTCAGGTTTAAAATAAAATTAAAGTGTGGAAAAATACAAGTGTCCAGTGTCAAAGTTCAATTTCAAGGAATTTGCTTCGAGTGTGATTTGGGGACAGCATATTCTGCTCCGTAGAACGTGCAAATTTTAATGTCAATAGATCACAATGTCAAAACTATTATAATATCAATTGTAAATTTTAATGTCAGTATCATTTTAAACATAACATATCTATAAAATATTCAGTATTCTTGTCGTCCAGGTAATGTTTTACACTATAATACATTTTGTAAAGCAAAAAGTCATGCAATCGTTTTTTAAACTTTGACAATGGAAATTAAAGAAAATCAGATTCCGACAAATTGATTTGCAGTTTCGCAGCTGATTGTTAAGATGTATTAATTATTAAGTAAACTAAATTTTAAAAAGCAAATCCCCATCTATGTCATAACACATTGACATTCAACGCTTGTAACCTCCGAGCATGGCTGAAGGGTGTTTTCTGATGGAGTAATGGGTTGGGTGAGCCGGTTGGCAAGCGGCGGGCGGCGCCGGGTGCCAGCGCGAGGCTCGTGCCATTTGGCACTGCCGCCGTCGACGCGTCACTTGCCAAATTAGGAAACCGGATGCGCGGCCCACGTCGCGACGCCTAATGACGGCATAAAGATCAATTTATCGGCATTTTCATGCGGCAGTAACGTTTGATCTGGGCCATAGAGTACGAATTGTGTCTATAATGTTAAGCGCTGGGAAACGTCTGTATTCTAATATTGCCAAAGTAATATTTGTTCGCAACGTTGCATTGTTTTAAAAGATTTCATTGAAATGTATTGATTTTCGAAATCTCGTACTCGTAACACTATTCCCAGTTGTGTTATTCCAGACTGCAAACTATCCGGGTACTAAATTTCATTCGGATCCGCTCAGCTGTTAATAAAATAAATAAATATTCAACAACATTTCACACATAACGCTATCTAGACCCATGGTAAGCATAGCTTAACTAGCTTGTGTTATGGAATCTAGAATGCGGATAAACATACTTAGGTTTTTTTTTTTGTAAATACATACATATTATACATAGAAACATCCAGACCAATGCAAATATACATATTCATGCATACAAATATTTGCACTGAGCGGGGATCGAACCTGCGCCTCCTGCGTAGCGGCCGCGTTCACTACCGCCACGCCACGGAAGCTGTCAAAGTTAAAGTGTTATTAAATAACATCTTCACAAACTTTAACATGAGTAGGAGCCTGATTTGATTACACACGTAGGCTACTTTTATCCCAAAAATAGGTTCTTACGATTCAAGAATTCTATGCGGGCAGAGCAACCGGCAACAGCTTGTGCACCTGTAACCAACGATTTATAATATTGTATCGTGATACCTATGACTCAATATAAAGATCAAATAAAAAGGAACGGTACGATCTTCCTCGGATCTTAAATAACAATACGCTTACGCTTATATGACAAGGGGGATGACAAGGGGATTATCGAAAGTGCAACCTTTTATCATATTGCAGCCTTCAGACAGCCAGCGACACTTCTACACTCCGCAAAAGGGGGGAGGAGGGGAGGAAGTGATCGGCCGACTCGTGGAGTGAAGTTGGGATTTTAACCTCCCTGAGAAATGAAATAAAAATTAAACTCACCTACTGCATGAAATTTTCAAGGCATTTATCTTTATAATCTTTAACCGTTCCTTTTCTTTTCCTTTCCTTTTATACTATCCTAATTGAATTAAACTCACTCACTACCTAGCAATATGTAGTTATAAATTTAAATAATCTAAGAGTGAACTTTGTATAAAATATATTATACTAGCTGTCGCCCGCGTGGATGTCGGTTATCGCGAATCGGACTATAATTTGAGATTTAAGCTATCCTATCTCTCAAGTTGGATCGAACTGCACATGGTGTGCGAATTTTATTATAATCGGTTAAGTGGTTTAGGAGTCCATTGAGGACAAACATTGTGACACGAGATTTATATATTATTAAGATTGTGATTGCAAAATGCCCCAGTGTGTAACATTTTGTAGTTCACTTGTCATCGTGTCAAAGTTTCAACAAACAACTTTCGTTTCTTGTTTGTTGTTATTTCTGAAGCATAGCAGAAAAGCCAATAGGCTGGATGTGCGTCATTTTTTAATTAGGTGGAGTACCGTGCGGTTAATTTTTAATTCCTCTCTCTGATATAAGTACAGGCTTGAGAGTAATTAATATTCATAAACGTTTTAAAGCAAGAAATAGGCACTCGAAGTAGGTATATATTCGATCTCTGACAAATGATGAGTACTGCCATTAACTGGGCACTTTCTAAAGACTCCATGTAGACTGAATTATTTTTGGAACAACTGCCAGGTCCTGCGATTACTCAAGTAAAAAGAAGTGTCAGAAACAATTCTTCAGATGGACGAGATCGTATTAGGAAACATGTGACTAGTTCTATTCATCATCTATACAAGTTCTTTTAGAGCTGCAGGAATATTATTGCTAAGATTGTCTTTAATTTGAATTAAATTATGCATTTTGCATGCTAAATTTTCAAATTGATTAAAATAGGAATGGTTTAAATCGGTCTAGGCGGGCTAGGCTTTGAATTCGTGATCTTTGCCTTACAGGACCACTAAGCTATAAGACCCCGCCCGAATCAATTCCTCTATCCACTGTCGAAGAAGAAATTTGAATTGGTTCGGGCGGGGTCTGATAGCTTAGTGGTCGAAACATTGCCCCTGTAAAGCAAAGATCGCGAGTTCAAGCCCCGCCTAAACCGATTCAAACTCTTCGTATTCGAATCAATTGTCTTTAATTGTCAAGTTTATATAAATTCAAGATGGGCATTAGAAGACTTTCATCAGATGGTTCGCGTGCTAGTCTGCCTCCTAACTGGCATTAAAAATGTCTTAATTTTGATACAGTTACGCTGTATGTAAATATTCTCATCTTATGTGTACAACATACGAGTAAAGTAACGAATGAATTTCGTGAATGAGCGGTAAATGTGCAAATGAAGACTGGCAGGAGCTAGGAATGTGTCAAAGAGCTGGTGTCGCATTCTGTTCTGTACATAACACATATTATCACTGTCAGTTCATATGATGTTATGTTGTCGTTCATCTTTACCAGTTTCACGGCTTCCGAATATTTGTAGCGCTTTTCGTTGCCAACCGTAGCGCGGTTATATAATTCCCTATTTCATCTCCAAACAGATCAATACAAAGCTCTAAGGTATGCTAAATTTATTTATTATCATGTGCCTATAATAATTTTCATAGTCCAAATTTTCAGTGCGTTCGACATGGATGACAGTTCATATAAAGTTGCATGCCATATTGGAACCATTTCATGCCTTTTTTTCACGATAAAAGGTAATCCTGTTTCCTGAGGCTTTACCTTCAGTTTACCATCAGGCGAGGTGAGATTCTGTTGACATTTTCAATATATATTGAAACAGTCGTAGTATGTATTTGCTACCGTTGCTGACCATACCAAACCCTACCAAGTTATTATTTGTAGGGCACGTAATAAGTTAAAGCATGTTCATTCCTGTCACCGTCCGCATTAGGGCCATTAGTACACAGAACGTGTTCCCAAATAGTCTTTTTAGTTTGTCGAGCATATTTGTCAGTGTAATGGATGTTGTAACATAGATTATTACAAATAGCTTTCGTTCTCATGAAGGGCAATTCGTGCTTGGTATACATTCAGTATATTCTGTCAAGAAAATAAATAATCTCTAGCTAGCTCTAACTAGTATCTTATGATTTGTGGGTTTTTCTAAATTTAATCTAGTAATCTATACTAACATTATAAATGTGAAAGTGACTCTGTCTGTCTGTCTGTCACGATTCTAAACTACTGAATAGATTTTCAAAAAGTTCACTACCTATCTGTAGAGATCATAGATATAGTATTTTTCTTTTCCAGTAGAGATAGATTAGAGTTTGGGAAAGTCATAGGCTATGTTTGGTCTTGATTACTGACATCTACGCGGGCGAAGTATTTTCAAACGAATCCATGGTTGTAAAAGATAACGTAGCCAAACAAAAACAAAGTCTTTGTTCATTATAAAAGGTCAATAATGGCAACATAAAGCCCTCGATAGCGAACCTGGCGAGGCGTGGGATTAAAAGTACTCAGACATTACTTAAGACATATAACCCTCAAAGCATTTTGGGGTTAATAAAACAGCCATTTGTTGTTTTAGGGTTGTGTACTTTAGAAGCTGTGCTCCGTGTAGACACAGTACACCAAGTAATGTACTAGCGTGGTGTAGCGACCGAAATGTCGGGAATAGTGAAGATAACAAAATAACTTCTAGTAAATTGTGATATTATAATATACACAATGTACAATAACAGGCTATTCGCTTGTTTTGTCACAGAATTAGGTATTTTTATTTTATCACATAATACTAGCGTTTTACTGACTTTCATTTATTGTACCCAAATCCTATATCATATATCTATCTACTGTTGTGACAGCCTCATCATATTCTATTTCACGTCCCCTTTAAAGGACCCTTTTTTTACATGCGGGAAATCCCCACGGATACCCACCCCTCCGGAGCCGGAGGGGGAGGTTATTGCGGACTCGAACCGACTAAACCGCACGCCCTCTTGGGTCGTAGTGCTAGGCCGAAGGTGAGGTTGTCATGCGACATATCCCTCGCACCCCGGCTGACCCAAGGTCATCCCTCCTCGGGCCTTAAAAGACCCGGGACTGTTGGTAAGGTTGGTACCACCTTTGCTGGTAAAGATTCCAAGTATTTATGGTGCGGCAAAGAAAAGAGGTATCGGACCGCTTAGTTTTTGTTGGAAGGAGGGTGACATCTTAGCTCTGCACGTGTGGTGTGATGCTGGCCTTGATCTCGTTCCTATAGGTCGCGGAAACAGTATCCGGATTAAATAGGCTATAGTTAGTAATATTCGCAATAATATTTTGACATGACTGTCAGACGAACATGCAAGACCCTTAGAGCGTTTTCACATTCATACGTTATCCGATATCGGTGTCGGGTGCCGATAGCCGACATCCGATAGCCGATACCTTGTGCTGTTTTCACATTTATCCGGTAAAATCGGCCCGATACGGCCATTCGCTCGATAGGACAGACTAATTAGGGATGCTAAGGATGAAAAAAATAGAAAAATAACTCGATACCATGTCATGTCAGTAAGGTCTCTTTGTGATCCAATATCGGGCCAAAACAGTGGTGTTGGCTCCGATAACCGATATCGGGCCAGCCAATGTGAAAGACAGAAACATATGTCAAACATTTGACTTCCTTCGATATCGGATATCGAACAATGTAAAAACGTTCTTACTGTTAATTTAACAATACTGCACTTAATTATATAAAATCGAATAGTTTATTTGCTAGAAAATTGTAATAAGTATGTCTTATGACTAGGTGCATCATGTTTTGCCTTAATTAGACATGCAAATTATCCTAACCCTTACCATACTCGTTTAACAATTTTTGGCCTTTGAGCAAACAAAGAATAGGATTTCATTTGACAAATGTGTAAAGATCTAGATGTTAGATAAGATTCGTATTCGTTCCAGTTACAATTAAAAACGGCCTGCGTGGTTGAGGTGATTAGGGCAGTTTAGCAATGTTGCCACCGGCTGGCGGCAATATCGATGGCTGACAGTCACGGTTCCAAGTGAAGTCGATCGTACGTACTGACTCGAATATCACGGTCTTTCTACTGTTCAATATCATCGAAAGTTGACGACACTGTGATAGTCCCGGATATATATCTATAGCTTGATTAAATCATCATCAACCTTGTCACATTATTCCTATCTATTGAGAAGTAATAAGACTGTGACCTTGTCTTAGTCCTAGTCGCATTCGAGGCCTTCATCTTGGAGTACGAGGTCCGTCCAAAGTATGAATGAAACCGGTCAGATTAAAAATAAAAATAAAATAAAGTGTGGAAAAGTACAAGTGATTTCATTATTCAAAATGTGTGGTAGATTCCACCAAGTGCCATCAATCTCCAGTATAAACAGTATGATTAGGCTTTTGAACTATTTGTGGCCACCTTCAGCAGAGCTTTTCAGGTTGCCCATATAAGTCTCATCTTGAACTATCGACTATAGGCAGCCGGGACCGAGTGAAAGTGAAATTCAATACTAAAGCCCGTAATCTAGAATGCCACTCAGCTGAACTTCAATTTATCTGGGAAAAGATTGTATACACATTAAAAAATTTGACAGGTTGTCTGGCAGATTGTCTGTACAATTTTTCCTCACATAAATCGCGATTCAGTTGAGTAACAATCTAGAATATGGACCTAAGTTTTCAAACGAGATGTTTTAAGTATTTTTTATAGAGACGACCTGCTGTGTATCCTTACTTGATGTTATGTGTGCCTGTCTATAGAGGTTGGTAAAAAGTTAGTTTTTATAATATTTCATAATAAAATACCCAAGCCTGGCTTTTTAGTCCTAAGTAAATTGGCCCATAAAAAGGGTAAAATTGAAAAAGTTAGCATACCAGCAGAAAGCTCGCTTTATTTATTCAAAATGACGGCTAAAGTCGGCGAGGCTTTCCTCGGGTCTCGTTAATGCGGAGTCGTTCCCATCGCCGCCTAAGCCTCGCCAGCCGACTACCGTCAGTAAGTTGGGAATTTTTAGCTTATTTCACAGTTTCCTCCGTTACTAGAGCTGCGTTATTTGGCTCACACTTTATGATTTTACGTTTATAATTACATGATTAAGTATATTGAATAATTAAAAGCCACATTGTAAATAAGTACATACTACTTTTCTGACTGTGATTAGTTTTCCGACTCTATCAACATACGTAATTTTTTCTTAACATATTCTAGATCGAGAGTTCAAAACGGGTCTGTTTCTAAGCCGCAAAACCGATTGTGTGTGGGTACTAGCACTTTGACGTGGACAGCGATTATTGATACGTGGTGCGTGGCTGTCCGCTATGCGTTCCTAATTTTATCTACTAAATCACGCACTGTGGTAAGCCACCTAGACCTTGTCCATAAATTCATGAATATAACATCCAAACATTCACACAAACTTTCATATTATAAAAAAATATTAGTAGAGATTTGGAAACATTTATATTTATATTCTACTGTCACTAAAATGGCCAGTATGAAGTTATGGGGAACACCTTCGATGTCCACACGGCGGTTTGCGACCTCACTCACGAGCGGAAACAAAATATTTTGCAAGAAAGTCAACCCTTGTACAACGGACGCGACGCGCAGACAGGGGTATTGTGTCTTTTGACCATTATCGTCCGGGACAATTGGATGGTATCTGTAATGTGCCTGCCTAACAAAAACAACATCGTAATTTTTACCAGTGAAATTAAATCCCAATGGGATTCGCTTTAGGTACTGTCACTTAATGACGAATTCTTGTTCTTGAAATTAATTTAGAGAAGAAACGTATGTATATAGAAATTATTTTAGAATACAGTGTGTTAAGTGTGAGTAGACACTATGAGTATAATTTGGTATTTCTAGTTTTTAGGTCGCCAAGACGCTTTTCAGGCACTTCGTCTAAAGTAGAACCATCACTGAGAGAAATTTACGTAGCCGCCTTACGTAATTTATGTAGCAAAACGATACAGAATGACGATTGTAGCCGGAGCCATGTCGCGTACGTAGCTATGCATAAGTAGCCGGCACCATGAAATTTTTCATGGACCGGCATACGTAATTTACTCCTGGATCGTTTTGCTACTTATATAAGTAGCGTGCAATTTGCTACTTATATAAGTAGCGTGCAATTCTCACCTGTCCTACTTAATAACTTCCTTGTATACGTTCTGCACAGGCTCAGACTACTTACAACATAGACTCTCCTACTTATATAAGGATGTAGAATACGTACTGTTCTGGCTCAGACTACGTACAGCATGCTGTATCCTCCTTATGTTATGGTGTAGATTACGTACTGTACTGACTCAGGCTACGTACAGCACGATGTGTCCTACGTATGTAATGGGGTAGAATACGTACTGTACTTACTCAGGCTACGTGCAGCACGGTGTGTCCTAATTATATAATGGGGTAGAATACGTACTGTACTGACTCAGGTTACGTACAGCATGGTGTGTCTTACTTATGCAATCGGGTAGAATACGTACTGTACTGGCACAGACTACGTACAGCATGGTTTTTCTTACTTATATAATGGTGTAGAATACTGACTGTACTGACTCAGGCTACGTGCAGCACGGTGTGTCCTACTTATGCAATGGGGTAGAATACGTACTGCACTGACTCAGACTACGTATAGCATGGTTTGTCCTATTTATGTAATGGGGTAGAATACGTACTTTACTGACTCAGGCTACGTACAGCACGGTGTGTCCTACTTATGTAATGGGGTAGAATACGTACTGTACTAGCTCAGACTACGTACAGCATAGTTTTTCCTACTTATATAATGGTGTAGAATACGTAATGTACTGACTCAGACTACGTATAGCATGGTTTGTTCTATTTATGTAATGGGGTAGAATACGTAATTCACTGACTCAGGCTACGTACAGCACGGTATGTCCTACTACTGTAATGGGGTAGAATACGTACTGTACTGGCTCAGACTACGTACAGCATGGTTTTTCCTACTTATATAATGGTGTAGAATACGTAATGTACTGACTCGGGCTACGTACAGCACGGTGTGTCCTACTTATGCAATGGGGTAGAATACGTACTGCACTGACTCAGACTACGTACAGCATGGTGTGTCTTACTTATGCAATGGGGTAGAATACGTACTGTACTGGCTCAGACTATGTACAGCATGGTGTGTCTTACTTATGCAATGGGGTAGAATACGTACTGTACTGGCTTAGACTACGTATAGCATGGTTTGTCTTATTTATGTAATGGGGTAGAATACGTACTGTACTGACTGAGGCTACGTACAGCACGGTGTGTCCTACTTATGCAATGGGGTAGAATACGTACTGCACTGACTCAGACTACGTACAGCACGGTGTGTCCTACTTATGTAATGGGGTAGAATACATACTGTACTGGCTCAGACTACGTACAGCATGGTGTGTCTTACTTATGCAATGGGGTAGAATACGTACTGTACTTGCTCAGACTACGTATAGCATGGTTTGTCCTATTTATGTAATGGTGTAGAATACGTACCGTACTGACTCAGGCTACGTACAGCATGGTTTTTCCTACATATATAATGGTGTAGAATACGTAATGTACTGACTCGGGCTACGTACAGCACGGTGTGTCCTACTTATGCAATGGGGTAGAATACGTACTGCACTGACTCAGACTACGTACAGCACGGTGTGTCCTACTTATGTAATGGGGTAGAATACGTACTGCACTGGCTCAGACTACGTACAGCATGGTGTATCTTACTTATGCAATGGGGTAGAATACGTACTGTACTTGCTCAGACTACGTATAGCATGGTTTGTCCTATTTATGTAATGGTGTAGAATACGTACCGTACTGACTCAGGCTACGTACAGCATGGTTTTTCCTACATATATAATGGTGTAGAATACGTAATGTACTGACTCGGGCTACGTACAGCACGGTGTGTCCTACTTATGCAATGGGGTAGAATACGTACTGCACTGACTCAGACTACGTACAGCACGGTGTGTCCTACTTATGTAATGGGGTAGAATACGTACTGTACTGGCTCAGACTACGTACAGCATGGTGTGTCTTACTTATGCAATGGGGTAGAATACGTACTGTACTGGCTCAGAACTATAGGTACTACAGATTGCATGGATACGAGCCAGTATAGTACGAATACAACGCCTAAACATAAGTGGAAACACAATGTTGTATGTATACGAGCCAGTATAGTACGTATACAACGCCTTAACATAAGTGGAACACAATGTTGTATGGATACGAGCCAGTATAGTACGTATACAACGCCTTAACATAAGTGGAACACAATGTTGTATGGATACGAGCCAGTATAGTACGTATACAACGCCTTAACATAAGTGGAACAAAGTGTTGTATGGATACGAGCCAGTATAGTACATAAACAACACTTAAGCTTAACGAAAATACATTATGTTGTAAGCATACGAGCCAAGTGTAGTACGTATGCAATGCCGAAACATAAGTGGAAAACATAATGTTGTAGATACGAGCCAGTATACTACATAAACAATACATTTTAAGCATAATACAGCACCTAAACATATAGTATAACACACCATGATATTGAGTCCGAGGCAGTTAGTATAACATTAGTAGGTACTAAGTATCTATCTACAAGTAAAAATAATGAAATTCTTCAGTGAAATCGAACATAATATATTTTATTTTAATTACATATACACTGTTTGGTTTGCATGCATTTATTATTAGAATGTTAAATTGTTAGGAACTTTTAGATACAAATAAACGGTGCGAGTCAGAATGGCGAGTGGATCATACCGAATCGAATATTAATTGGTAAAAAAGTGTACCAAAGTTGTAATACCTATTAAGTACTTAAAAAAATCTGCTTCAAAAACTGCACTACATTACTTCATAAAAAGTTATGACAATATCAAAGAAGGTACCATCCGCCATATTGACTACAGAAAAATTATGAATATTAATGGATTGATAGTTAAATATTATTATTATTTAAGTAGGATTTGTTTTTAAATGTTGGAAATACCAGTGGAAAGTCCGGGTTGTGCTGTGAAATTCTGATTAAAGCGGCTCTTTCTACCGGTGTTTCTAACACTTTTAAACTTAAATCTTTTATATCAGAAGGTACGTTTCATACTTCCATACCTTGATTGTAAAATTGTCAAGGAACTAATTCTCCAAATCGGATAAAATAACAAAATCAGAACATTACTTAGATTTATTGCTACAACCACCAACTAACTTGGAAAGCTTATTTAAGAACAACAGTTGCTCTGTGGCGGTACCACCTTGCTAAAGAAATTATCTTTGCAAGAGTAAGCGGGCCGCAAATAAAATGTGTGCATCAGAATGGCCAAAATGACCAATCAGCTTTTAACAATATTTTTATCTCAGATACGTACGGTCCTATTTAGTACGGTTCAAAGTTATGGCCACTTTTCGTGTTCAGATAGGCAACAAATGTAAATAGGAATTGCAATTTCATTAATTCTCTAAATTTAAAAATAATAAGAATATCACAGTGTATATACGCCCAAAGAATCTCTATTCCTTGGAGAAGTATTTTTAGTACGTGGTCAACTTTCGCTAGTGTATTTTTTTCTCATGAAAATCGATTGACAATCGAGTAACTTTTTTGCTCGAAAGTCGAGTATTTTTTTAAAGTAGATGTGTTCTTTTTCGTTAAACAATTGTTTTCTAACTGCTCGATTCTCGAGCTCTTTGTTTGGCGTAGTCTATTATTTCTTCTTTCTTCAGATCAAGCATAGAGAATAGACGATTCTCTTTCCCAGGGTACATAGATTTAAAATCTTCTTGAAGCTGAAAACAAAATATTACATTGTTAACGAAAGGACCACTTCGGCTAATAGCTAATTTAAACCTTAGCTATGTAAATAATGTAGGTACATGTTGGCAATAAATAAATAAATCTAATAACTGAAGCTTAGAAATTTGCAGCGCCATCTACTTTAATTTACTTTGTTATAATCAATAATAATCAGTATAATCAATAAAATAAAATCAATCAATAAAATCAATATAATTAATTGTGTTTAAAATGTTAAAGAAAACTTTTATATTTTACAAGTTTTTTTTTTCAAAAATATTTGTAGGATAGATAACCTACCAGGGTATATCCTTGGGGTTGTTTTAAAGCCGGAAAATTGTTGAAGTATTCTGCTATTTCTTGGCCGCTATTATTACTAATTTTAAGCCGATAGTTTCTTGTTTCAGCCCACTTTTCTTCCACAGTCTTCCAGGGGTCTACATTATTTTTCAACCACGTTAGATTTTCATCATTGATTTCCTCTGTGAATGATATAACTCATTATTACTAAATTTTCTGTCCATTTATTATACCGGTAACCGGTACCGATTAAAGAACATTGACCAAAAAATATTATAACCTACCATAAGTGTCCTCAGTAAGGGTTGGTAAAATATCTGAAGACCGGGAAGAAGTCCTGCTGGTTCCAGGAAGGTCTCCGCTTTCACGCAATTTTCTTCGTCTGGTTATGTATGTTTCATATAATTTTCCACTTGCATTTTTCTTGGCAGTTTCACCTTTGCCCGACACGTAGGCCGAATAATAAACAACTACACTTTCTTTTGGAAATAAGGCAACAATTTCCAAAGCCAATTTGTAAAACTCTTCAGTTGTGATTTTCTTTGTTGTAGATTTGTCAAGAGTCTGGGTAATCACCAGTTGACTTAATTTTCTTCTAGCACCTTCTTTCAGTAATCCTTCAGAATTTTGACCTTCTTTCAATATAGCTCTTCCATCCACACTGGCCTAAAAACAACAACAGTACAGTACAGTAAAAGTAAAAATTACCACCATTTTTTTTTAATAACCCAAACTAAGTAAAGCTTGTACCTACTCTAAGAATCAGGTAATTGATAGAATATTTTGTTTGTAAGTAAATATTTATTTAATCTTAGTACTGATAATACCTAATAGTAACACCCAGACAGACAGAACAAACATCTATTTTCATCACACAAATTTTTGTTCTCGGTGGGGATAGAACTCACAACTTACAGCGACATCGCAGAAGGCAGAGCTTCTATCATCTCATCTGTGAGGGCCTGTCGTAGGTTTGTTTTGTAATAGGTAATACTTACAAAATGAACTTACGACAACAGACATGACGAATGTTTCATCGTAATATTTATAAGCACATAGGAAAACTAACTACTTACGTCACTTATCTAACACACAACTACTTACTTTTAAATTACTGTATCTAAAAATCTACTAAAGACCATAAGTGAAAAAAAATTACGTGAAGTATCTTGGCCACCTGAAACAAGAAGTAGCAATAATTAGTAAAATTCTAATAATTTAAAATTCTAATAATAATTTTTTTTATATTTACTTTGAAAACTCCTAAACAGCCAATCACGGTGTTTGCGAATGGGAGGATTATCACCTTTTTAGTGATTGTGTATAGAAATAACCTCAAAATGACATTTGAAAAAATCAAAAAATCCCATTTAATTTCGTGAACCACGATTAATGATATTAATTTAATTAATTATTATGTAAGTATTAAGGATTGATTCATTTTATTATGCATTTCCAATTAGTTTTTAATTATTTTTCAAGTTTGAATCTGTTGGCTAAAGTATGTCACTTAACAAAAAAAAAAACCGCGGGACAAATTTCTTTGCAATTTGAATTTTGTATAGATTATTCGTATTAAGCTTGCGTTGTAATCACCTATTAATTGTGCAACTTAGAAACTTTGTTATAATAAATAAATAAAAATAAATAAATAAATAAATATTCCACAACATATCACACAACGCTATCTAGATCCATGGTAAGCATAGCTTAACTAGCTTGTAATATGGAATCCAGAATGCGGATAAACATACTTACATACATTTTTTTTTGTAAATGCATATATATTATACATAGAAACACCCAGACCAATGCAAATACCCATATTCATACATACAAATATTTGCACTGAGCGGGGATGTGCCGCGTTCACTACCGCCACGCCACGGAGGCTTTACCCCGTTATCGATATGATAAATTAATATATTTAGCTTGAAAAAGATATTTACCTATTTCTTTATTTTTTTTTTTAATATTGTAATTTTGTATATAACGTCGTTTTTTTTCCTCGCATTCAAAGTGAAAAGTAGAGTGTTTATCGTGGGACTAAACAACCATAATGACACTCGAAATATTAGCCACCCTCGCTTCGCTCGGGTGGCTAAAACATCTCGTGTCATTATGGCTGGTTTTAGACCCTTGTTGAACAATCTACTATTGGATTCCAGAAATTGTTTCAATTTATTAATAACTATGTATATTTTGTTTAATTCTCTAATATCATTTGGCAAATTATTATAAATTTTGACGGACTGGCGGACGGACGGCTGGTTGAGTGCATTTTGAGTCAGGTACTCATTGCTACCTACCAAAATGCAATGGGAAACGGTTATTTTAGGGTCCCGTCGTTCGTACATACAGATTACAGTACTTATTGTAAGTATATTATTAATAGTTACAAACTCACATTAGATCTGATGGCAGTACCAGTTACTGCGGCTGATTCAGATGTATACTCAGATGATTTAGATTCAGGTTCGGACACAACATCTGTATTATTGTCATCTGATAGGGTTGGAAAATAATCATTGGGGTCTTCAACAATCTGAAATATACAAAATGAGTGCAAATAAGGTCATACCTTAGTACTTCAATTTACTGATAGGTCCAGCAAACAGTTTAAAAGTAGGTAAGTACTTACTCTAAAAGTGAGTTTCTGTGCAGACTGCCGTTCAATATAATTTCTAATTTTAACCCGATCTCCTATTTTGGGGATCAGTTCTTTAAGTTCTTCAGGGCTCATAAGGGCTAATACATTAGCATCAATATTGTTTTCTAAAAACAGATAGGTACTTAATTAGGCTATTGATTTTCCATTTGTATTGGGTGTGTGTGGTCAATCATGGAGTTCATTGCAACACAAAGTGACCCATGCAAGTAAAAAGGAATATTTAAAATAAAGCACAGATTACAACCAGCTTTTAAGCTTGCAGATTGCAATTGGAAATGGGTGATGAAGACATAAGAACAGAAACTGTTTTACTTGTCAAACCGACCGATGCAGGCTGGTGTAATTATATTACAAGCTGAATCCTACCGCTCAATTAGTTTTGGAATATAAACAAGTACTGTAATGAGAGAATTGTCTAGAATTTGTACAGATGATCTTGTCAATTGATTTATATTAGTTATTCTCTCAATATAGGTTGGTATATAATTTAAAATAACAAAGTCTTTATTTTATAACGTAGGACTCCCTAAGTAGTACCTACCTGCCTTACAGAAATGAAAATATGTATTGCATAGCTGCTTTGCTGCGCGGGCTGGTCGGATATAATGATATCTTAGGTTTTTTTTTTTTTTTTTTTACGTGCGGGAAATCCCCACGGATACCCGCCCCTCCGGAGCCGGAGGGGTAGGTTATGTCGGACTCGAACCGACTAAACCGCACGCCGTCTGTGGGTCGTAGTGCTAGGCCGAAGGTGAGGTTGTCTTGCGACATATCCCTCGCACCCCGGCTGACCCAGGGCCATCCCTTTCGGTCTGGCCCTCCTCGGGAGGTGGGACCACGCGATCCCCGACTCAACCCCGGTGTGGGGAGGCGCGCATCGTCCTACGATGCGCGCCGCGGCTGTGGCCTGCTTCTGCTAGGGTGACGGGCGGCTCCAGCCGTCACCCTCAGGCCCGCGCTCATGGGGGGCGGAGGTCTGTCAGCGCCCTCCGACGCCCGAGCCGCCTTCGGGCGCGAGCAGCGATGTCAGCGAGTCTTTCTCGCTCACCGCGCCGCGCCCGCTCTGCTGTCTCCTTCGCGAGCATGACCTGCTCGCAGAAAGAGGCGCTGGCCGCCCACGCACCCGCGTAGCGGACCATCGCCGCGAGCAGGGTGGAGAGCGTGAGCACTCTCACCCCCAGGGCCTGCACAAGCTCCCGCCTCGGCGTCTCAAACGCCGGACACTCGGTGAGCGTGTGCAGCCCCGAGTCCACGCTCGCGTCGCGGTGATGGCACTCGGGCGTTGGCTCAATACCCATCAGATGCAGATACCGCCCGAAGTAACCGTGTCCGGCTATCATCTGCGTCTGACGGTACGAGAGGCTCCCGTGTGGCCTCTCTAGCCACTCCCCCATGATGGGTCTTACCGCCGCAATCACGGCGTGCCCTGATATCTTAGGTTAGGTACCTATAATAGTTGCCGCCGGGGAACGTGTGTGAACACTGTGAACCAAGGTCATGATTGCGTTTACCAGTTTGTGGGTCCTATACTATGTACCTACCTGCCTACGACGCGAAATCTAGAAACAAAATAGCAAGTACTTACCACGAAAGACTTGCTCGTAGTTCTCCAATTTTAGTTCTGTTAAAAATTGAAGATGAAGGTTTAAATTGTCGTCGACATCTGTGGGCCCCGGCGCAGTATACACAGACACACGGCTCGCTTCTGCCATTATTTTGTACGTACCTACTAACACGGCTAGCACAGATATTGTGTTCTGCTATGGTGTTCTATGAGCACAAAACTATACTACCTATTACTACAAAAGTCAAATTAATGAATGTGATATTCAGTGAGATGCGCGCCCGCCCACCCCGGCGCGGCCGGCGCGGGGGCAGGCGGCCACGCATATGGCTTGGCCTCGGTTCGTCGGTTGGCTTGTACTCACGAATACTCACGATGCACGACGCATCGCGTTATTCTGTTCGGAAATATTCGGTATATTTCGGGACTTCCGAACATGGCGCGAACCGCTAAATAGGTACATTTCACTCGGTCGGGTGGTCAAATTTTTTATTTTGAACTCTTTTTTTAGTGGAAAGGGACTACTCTTATGGACAGTACCGGCTTTAGGGGGGGGGGGGGCGACCGGGGCGACAGCCCGGGGCGCCAGGTACTTTAGGGCGCCGCGCGCGCCAGCTCAACTACCTATACCACTTAATTCGAATACCTATTTTTATCGATCTAAAGGAAAACTAGACTCAAGGTATACTTATTAACTTTTATAGACTTATCTCGTAGGAGTGAGTATCAGTATTCTATGTCTAACAAATACGACCTGTCATTTTGTCCTTTGTGGTATCTCTCACTAAATAGTGTAGAACGAAATATAGGTACCAGGCCTAGAAATTGCAACTCTTATTAGGCCCGCATTATACATACTTTTTTCTTTGCTTTTTACATACTCGTAAGGTCACAAGCATATCAAAAAAACCTTTTAATAGAACCTGTACGTTAGAAATAACTTACCTACGAATTATTTATTTATTATTATTTGCGTGGTAGCTAAATTCAGAAAATAGGTAGGGACCATTATTAGTACGCCCATTTAGTCTTGTTTAAAAATCTGTTCACAATACATGTCATGCTGTAGTTTTCTATTAATTCAATAAAAAATATGGTACAAATCCTAAATAAGTTTTTTTTAATTGTAATGAAATAAGTACCTATACGGTACGGCCTATAGGTACATAAAAGGGCGCCAAAGGCATGACTCGCCCGGGGCGCCTAGATGGCTAAGGCCGGCCGGCCTTGCTTATGAAATTAGTCTATCTATACAAATATGATACTATACTATCAAATTGGGAAGGCATCTGAGCTGTATGAGCATTGATACTAAGAGTTGACTATTTTTTAATTTGGGTTAAACTTTTAAAGTAGGTAGGTAGGTACTTTGAGGATTTCCTCGTGTTTGGTTTGGCCTGGCTGTTGATTGATTTGTCGTTGTTTATAAATGATAATTCGTTTTGTTTTGTTATGTTTTTATCCTAAATACAAATGAATCTTAGCCATTTATTTCATGTGAAAATGAGTGACCATGTAGGTAAAAAGTATAAAACACAGAAAGAAACGCAGTGCAATACCTATGGGACCATTTCGATAAAATAGACGATAAAAAGGCATTCCAAATCACCGATGGTCTGTCTAATGAAATTAATTCCTTCAGTGTTTTACTAAGTAATTCAAAATATGGATAAACAATAAAATTAAATGGGTCTATGGCTTTTTTCGCGCATATTCCACAGCTTTGGGTTTTTTCAATGGTCAGTGGTGTTGGTTTTTGAAAGCCGTAAGCCACGTTGCACCAGTACCGTTTTTGAAAGACGTTGGTAGGTATGTCATTACGGTTTACATACTGGCCGACCATTTCCAAAAGTTCTTTTCTCGATAATCCAAACCCATATTTTTACATGGAATGTACTAGTAACGAAGCTACACAATAATAATGTTATAGTAGGTAGTATTACATACATACTACATACGTATCTTTGTCAAGTATATTATGTGTCATTTTTGAGTAGGTACCAAAGATAGGTACGAGTGTAACCTCTTTTCCTGTATGAAATCATTTCATCACTACTAAATTAGTAGAAAGATATGGATTGCTTTAAATCTATTATGTTATAGTTAGTACTTATCAAACTATTCGATGTGGGTATTAAAATTTATAAGCAAGCATTAAGTAGGTACTCGAGAGCATTATGAGATCATCAAAAGATACATTTTCAAGGAATTATATAGGTACCACAGTAAAATTGCCACTAAACGGGGCGAATACAAGTCAAAAGGTTGATAGAAATAAAATCGTAAATATGATTAATTTCATGCATTTAGAACGGAAAAATAGTTTCACTTCATCACTACATCTATAAAACAAAGTCGCTTTCTCTGTCCCTACCTAGGTAGGTATATCCCTTTGTATGATTAAATCTTTAAATTACGCAACGGATTTTGATGCGGTTATTTTTTATAGATAGAGTGATTCAAGAGGAAGGTTTATATGTATAATACATGTTTAATATAGAAGAGGGTGCAGCGGGAACGGGATATGACGCCACGCGGGCAGAAAAATATTAGCGGTACGAAGTTCGCCGAGTCAGCTAGTAAAAGATAAATAGGTAACTGCAAACGTTATCTGCCCATTATTTCTATTCACCCGTTGACTTATAAACACCCTGTTTTACCGATACCTAACTTTAGGTACCTACACCTAAATATGTATAAACATATTATTGTTTGTTTTGTATAAACAATCTTAATTTTGATACCTAACGATTTATAGTCAATCGTAACATTCGTACAAAAATAATCTGAATCTTTAGCAATAGTTAAAATCGTAAAATGTGGTATTACCTTCATTATACAGTAAAAGCTCTTTATTCGCGAGGTATATGTTCCGTAAATATGCCGCGAATACAGAAACCGTGAATACGGAATGGTAATTTATATGGGATTTTTTTTTTTTTTTTTTTTTTTTTATTTATTTAAATGCACAAAACACATCACAATCATATACATATTAAATCCTAAATACAATGTTTAGATCTGGATCGTAACGCAAATAATATGTGCACACATAGAGAAACAAAAAGTTACACAATATAAATCTCTGATTTGTAAATACTAAAAAATAAATCTAGATTTGGATGCCTCCACCGGAGACAGAACCATCCAAACCCAGCCTACTATGAAGGATGTCTTTTACAATTTTGATATATCTGTTATAGTTGCAATCAAAAACATCAAGTGATTTATAGACTTTCGCCAAATCATTATATTGACGGGCCATTCTTGTTAATGGATTATAATAAGAGATATTGTTTTTATATATCAAAAGGGCAAATATGTTCGTATCATTAGACCTTCGGGCACTAAATTTAATATTGAAGCTAATTTGAGAAAGTAACTCGGGTGAATCAATAATATAATGTAAAATTTTGTAAAGGTAAACTAAGTCAAAATATATTCGTCGGCTTTCTAGCGGCTGCACCATATATTTGATGAGTCTACTTTCATAATTTAAATTTGAACGGCCTGGGTTTACACGGTAGTTAAGAATTTTAAGGAATTTTCTTTGAATACGTTCAATATCATCAATATGGACCTTGTAATTGGGTGATCAAATGGGGCTACCATATTCCAAAATACTCCTCACCAGAGCAAAATAAAGGTACATGGCGCTGCTGGGTTTTTTGAAACCTTTTGTAGACCTCAGAACAAAGCCTTGGAGTTCGTTGGCCTTGCGTATAATATGAGTATAGTGATCCCGAAATGAAAGTTTGTCGTCAAAAATTATACCTAAGTCTTTCACCGTTTTTGTTCGATTTAAAATTTGACCGTCAATATTGTAGTTCCATTTAAGTTTATTAAATTTTCGAGTAAAAGATATAATAAGACACTTATCAACATTCAAGAACATCAAATTGGCTTTACACCACTTAGATATCGTATTAATATCCTGCTGAAGGGCCAAGCAATCGTCCATGTTAGAGATTGACGCAAAAACCTTTAAATCATCAGCATACAAAAGGCAGTTACAAGTCAATTGTTGAATCAAGTCATTTATAAATACAACAAAGAGCAGTGGACCTAGATGGGAGCCTTGAGGCACTCCAGATGTTACTGCAGTAGCCGATGAAACAAAACCCCTTAATGCAACTAATTGAGTTCTGTTCTCAAGATATGAGCAGATCCATCGGTACAAGCTTCCATGGACACCGTAAGAGGCCAATTTACGACAAAGCAGGTGGTGATTGACTTTGTCAAAGGCTTTTGAAAAATCGGTATATACAGAGTCGACTTGACCACCGACAGCAAATACCTGACAAAGATAATGTTTATACACTAATAAGTTGGTGATTGTAGACTTGCCTCTAACGAAACCGTGCTGCATATCCGAGAGAAGTGGTTTCATATGATTGTAGAGGTGTCTATAAACTAGCGACTCAAATATTTTGGCGAAACATGAAAGAATGCTTATAGGCCGATAATTCTTACAGCTCGATCTATCACCACTCTTGTATACGGGAATGATATGTGCAGTTTTCCAACATTTAGGGAAGTATCCACTGGCCAATGACTTATTAAAAATAACACATAAAGGAAGTGACAGCTCCTTTCCAACACCCTTAATAAAAGAGGGAGGCAAAAGATCAGGGCCTGGCCCCTTATTTGCATCTAATTCTTTCATTTTACATAACACGTCACTTTCATCAATTAAGACTTGAGACAGTGAGCTTAAAAAGTTTTCATATGCATATTCTGATTGGTTATGACTCATGGAGTTGATTCTGTAATCAGAATTAACATCAAATACAGAAGCAAAATAACGAGAAAAGAGGTCACAAATCCCCTGGCCATCGGACGATGAAGTTGTTTCATAAGTCATAGTATTAGGCACTGTAGCTTGACCCCTCCGGCCATTGACAAAACTCCAAAAAGATTTGATGTTCTTCTTTAAGGAATCCTCAACATCCGCAACATATTTCCCGTAGCATTTCTTAGTAAGAGTCTTGCATCTATTACGGAGTAATGAGAATACATCATAATCTCGAGGATTTCCATATTTTTTAAATAATCTGTGATATTTATTCTTTTCTTTGTTGCACTTGATTAAAGACTTATTATACCAAATGGGATATAACGAGGATCTGGAATTAGTGGTTGGAGTGTGTTTTTTTATTATTTTAAATATTGTATCGTAGAAGGCATCGGTACACAGGTCAACGTCAGTAGAAGATAACACTTCGTGCCAATTCGTAGAACTTAATTCAGATTTAATTTTTATAAGATCACATTTATTAAAATTAAACCGTGCTGATTTACACCGCTGCAACCCCTTGGTGATGTATAGTGAAGTTAATGAGATCAAAAGCGCTGGATGATGCTTATCTTGCTTGATGAGCGCAGGTGTACCACTAACAGTTAAGGAATCAGTATTCGATAGTACTAAGTCGAGCAAGCGTCCATTATCATTGATGATATTGTTGTATTGCTTTAAATTACATAGCGATAGTAATTCATTAAGTAGATAAAGCTTTCTTTTTTGTATGAGGGGTGTTGTGGCCAATGATGGATTAAAGCAGGCTGCATAAAAGTCACGGGTATTGAAATCTCCTATTAACAAGAATTGCTCAGATGGGGAGCAATTAAGTATTAAATTTTGACAGTGAGTATAAAAGCGTTCCACATTTTGCAATCCAATGTCGGGTGGTAAGTAGCAAACACATATATTAAGCCGAGGACTAGCACGCGATAGGGGAAGAACACTGACCCAGACATCCTCCATATCGGTGTCCCATGATGCCTGACGGATAACATGATATTTCTTTTGTATAGCTAATAAGACTCCACCTCCCTCATCTTTAGCAGATGAGGTTGTTTCACGATCCCTTCTGAAAACATTGTAACGAGCGTCAACAAATTCTCCGTCAAACACCCCCCTGTTTAAGTTAGTTTCCGACAGGCAAATGACATCAAAATTACAGTTCAATAAGTTTAAGCTAAATGGTGACAATTTGCTACGCATTCTGTTTACATTTTGATAGTATATATTGAACATTGCAAAAGTAAAACTAAACCCATAAATAAAAACAAAAATATTAGCAACATAATATAAATATAAGACAAAAAATCTAACGCAATTTATTTAGCGATTCAACATTTTTTATTAATATGGCAGGATTTGTTTCACTCTTACGAACATATATCTGTCCAAAGCGCACCCAAACGAACTTATACTCCATGTCTTTACAGAATTTGCGTGTAGCGCTATGCAATTCTTTAACTTCCGGAGATAGATGTTCAGACAAATATATTCTATTAGTTGAACCAGCTATACCGATATGCGTGGTCGACAGCCTGTTGTCAGGGTGGGATTTATTGAAGCGGGTTACCGCTGATAAAAGCGTATCACGAAGGCGTTGCGAAGAGAGGGTGACCAAGATATTTCGAGGCCTATTGGTACCTATGTTCATTTTCGCAACTCGGCGGCAAGCCTTTATGTCACTGTCAGAAATCACCACTTGTAAACAATCACTTAGCTTTCTTAATATGCTAATTAGATCCTCGGCTTTGCTCTCAGGTACCTCATGAATCTCAAGGTTCAGGTCGCGCGATATTTTTTCAACAGTTGATAACCGATTTTGGATTTTAACTAAGGCATTTTGAGACTTCAATAGTTCTAACTCAAGCTGTTTGATACGATTATCCTTATCAGCTATATCCAGTTTGATATCCTTTTGCTCCATCATGATGAAGTCAGTTGTGGTAGTAAAATCAGCCTTTACCACCTCAACAGCACGACCCACCTCCTCTTCAACCATACCCATAAGGTCCTTCAGAAGAACGGCGCGCAAACTTGACATAAATGACGAGTCCGGGGCCAATTTCTCATCCAAAAGTTTGCTAATACTTTTCAAAGTTACTGGTTCGCATGATGCGTCAGAGCCTGCAGAAATATTCATAGCAATATGCGACTCGGATGTGACTTGACTAAACGATGTATTCAGGGAGGCGTTAGATGAGTCATATCTTTGAGTTCGGCGAACAGGTGTATTATCGTCGTTATTTTTACGCCTAGTCACATTCTGACAGAAAGGGCAACTCAGTGACGCCAGTTGTTTTGCACTTAGTTGTTTAGTTGACTCGGCCGTAATGTTAAGACATTCATAACAATATACGGAAGCACAGCCGTTGCATTTCAAACAGTCATTAGTACCCAAAATATTCTGGCAGCCGTGGCAATTCATATCTTGCTACGAGATGTTCAATTTGAGCACTAAAGTAGATAACAAATTCACAACGGCAGCTCACGTTGCCGTGGACGAGTGGCGTAGACAGCGACCTCTCAAACAATACCAGCACCGCAACACCGGGTTCGAGCCCAACCGACACCGAGACTTTGTGCAATTTTTCAAAAGTTTATTGTAAGTTTATCATCGACAAGACACGTAACACTCACGATCAGGAGTCCACAGATGAGAGGTCCGACACTTCACAAGATGGCCCCCGGGTCTTACGGAAACAAACCCTAGTAAAAACGAGAGGGTCCGATATTGCAACTTTAACAGTTCAAAACAAATCACCAACTAAAATCACATACAGCCAAAAGCAAGCAAAACACGTCCATTCGACACAACAGTCAGAGACGACAAATTATAGAGATACGTTCCAAAGTGAGAAAAAAAAACAAATTTAATTGAAGTTTTTGACCATACCTATTAATTAATTGTTACCTATAGTAGTATATATGTCGCCGCGAACTAGCTTAGTCAGCCGTCCAATTAACTGCCTAGGCAGTTAACTAAACGGCGCCATTCAATTAACGGCCTGCATGATATTCAGCCATCTCGTTAATTACATCATTTAATAACCTGGCGTGCTAATGCTTATGCCAATCGTAAGATGGGGCACTACCTCGAAATAAGATAGAAAATTACATACATACCTACATACATATACTCACACCTGTAAATCCCCGAGTGGGTAGACAGAGGTGTATTCATAGAAAATTAGTGATAAGTTTATTGTGATAGCTGCGCAATCGTACTTGGTTAGGTTAGGTTAGAAGGCTAATGCGGGAGCGGAGCGAAGCGTAGATCCCGCATTAAGCCTTCGTGGTTATTTTTTTTATAACCATGCAGAAATAAGTTATTTGCCTAGCCGTTTAATAATAATTGAAGGAGTGGTCGATGCATGCTAAAAATATAAGTAAGTACGTGTAAGTAGGTATATAAGATAAATTAATAATACTTAGTAATCAAATAACAGTAGGTACTTATAGTACGATTGAAACTTCACGAAAATCGCACGAGCCGTTGTGCGGAATACGAAATTTTCTTTTCTGCCTCTTCTGTACTTGCGCACAATTGCGCCTGCATATAACTTCAGAGCTGCTAAGAAGTTTTAATCATACTAATTATACTTACATTTTTTTGATGGCGGGCAATCTATTTGCTTTACATCATCATCAATTTGCGTCCCATCATCATCAAATTGAACCGCAACCGGTACATACTTTGCCTTTCCTAAAAAAATTAAAAAATTATAAGTAGTTAACGAGATCCTGAGTCACAAATTTAATTATAAATATTTTTCCTTCCAACCTATTTTATAAGAGAAGAGAAAGAAGTAGGTATCGTTCAATTAACATTACTTAATTTTATTAAACTAACCTTAAGATCTGATGTTAAAATTCTAGTAACGGCACCTTTTTACTAATGTAATCTAAATTGTCAAATGATTTATGTAACCTATGTTCAATTTCCCCAAAGCCAAACATAGGGTCATTTCGCCTGTTCGCGTCCATTTAGTGTAGTTGGCAAGTTTGACGGCGATAATAAAAATGCTCTTGCACTAATTTCTATGAAAACTTTATGTAATGTATTCATTATATAGTCTATTTTAAGATTAACTTTCAGTTTTATTGGAAACATCTTGTGTTTTCTTTTTAAATAGATAAACTTCAGAATTAGGCAATTTACCCACTTCGCGTCCACAAAATCCAAATTGCGTCCACCCTTGGACCATTTAGCGTCCAGCAGCTTAGAAAAGGAATATAGGGGTGATATTTTTAAGAATTTGTAAAGAAAAATTATATTTTAACAATTTCTTTATTATATAATATAAATATTAAAAAATCAACATTATTATCATTAAAAATCACTTTAAAAGAAATAATTCTACATAACAGTGGTTGAACTTAAAATTAGGCACCTAAGTAGTAGGCAAATAGTGATTGCAACTTTAAGATTAAACAGTAATCAGTTCTGTTAATTTTACCCTACTTACTTACTTACTTATTACCAGCGGGGGACGCCGCAGACGGGTGATCTGCCCTTTTATGAGGGCCATTTCACCCAATTGCCCTATTCCTCCTATTTGGAGGCTAAGAAGTGCCCGGCAATCACGGCGTTCCGTCGAACCTACCTGTCTCTTTACAGAATCTTACGATCTATTCCACCTTCAGATCCTCTAGGTCTTGTTCTTCTAGGGTGTCCGTCCCCATGTTTTCCCATCTTATCATTGAATACATGGGGCATTTGGGGTCAGTTTTCACCCCTATAAGTGTCAGGTGCCTATTTAGTCGGCATTGTCCCGTTATCACTGCTACGACCAGCCTCATGTTCCCTCGGGAGAGTTTTAACAGTCGGCTTGTTTTCTCTGTGTCAATGCTTTTGATGAAGATCTTCGACTGTCTCATTACTGGCGAGGACTTCCATCTTCGATTGGCTTCAGCCACTGTGCTTCGGCTGATGACTCCCTTTGTTATTTTATGGGCAATGGGTAGTCTGGGCTAGGGCCCACCTGATCTTCATCAGCTCCCTTTCTTGCCAGTTCGTCCGCCGTCTCATTGCCCATATTGCCCTCATGTCCGGGCATCCAGGCAAGTCTTACGTCGAGTTTCCTGGACAGTCTTTCCATGGTTTTCTTGCATTCCTTGACGAGCGCAGATGTCGTCTCTGTTTTTCCGAGAATGAAAGAAATTACTCATTTCAATAAAAAAATAGAATTATAAACACGTGGTCTTAATAAAAATGTACAATAATAATAAACAATACATGTTAAATTATTTTTACAAGCAAGTATTTAATTAAATATAGTGGACGCAATGTGGTTTATTATTATCCCCTGCAGGTATCGTTTGCGTCCATTGCGGACGCAAAGTGGAAGTTTTGTAAAATTCGATGTAGTAATTCGCGTCCAGCTTATTTTATTCGTTACATATAAAAAACATAAGCAAATTCATAATTAATATTATTCCTTTTTTCATTATGAAAGTATAGAAACAGCTATGTATGCTAAAATTCACATAAAACAATAAAAAACTTACCATCAAACGCGCCGCTGCTCACAAATTTTTAGCTAACATTCCGAGCGTACGCGCTTCCTTGTTGAAGAGCCGAGATTAACAATTTTTTTAAACGGGATTGGTTTGACGCACATAACTTTTGTCCATGTGTGCGTGCCTCTTATATATTGAGGTATAAGCGGTAAAGACTTTTCATTTGATTGGTGTGTTAGTTTACTTATTTTCGAAGATTTTCAAAGGGAGATCCGCAAAATGGACGCGAATTGGGCGATGGACGCGAACAGGCGAAATGACCCTAATTATAATAATATATCATATCATATCCCAGCCCAGCTCACTTGAATTAATAGCGCATCTACCTTTTAATTGATTCCTTACACAATAGAATATAATATAGAAAAATATATTACTTACTAAGTACTTAAATAAAAATTAATTCATTACAAAGTACAATTTCAATGAAGGTACAATTTACTTACCTTTATTCATTGTCAATTAATGTAGGCACTTATGTAACTTAGCACTCGACTTGTGATCTGAATAGCGATACTGATAAAAGTGACAAAATTAATTTTAAAGCCATGCCATGCTTCCTATGAAACACGACTGAGTCATTACAGCGTTGCCTCGCTACATCAGAGACGCAATGTGGCTGATCTTATATTCTGGTATAAAGTTGTACCTAAATGACTTAGTCGACTGTTCAGATCTGCTGGAAAGAGAAACCTTTGCGGATCCTCGTAGTGGCAGCCGTCTTCACAACAGGAGAACCTTTGTAGCACCGACTGCTCGAACTAATCTTGGGCAGCACTCGCCCATTTTTCGTATGTGTTTTGCAAATACATAACTGCATTTGCAGCGAGATAGACATTTTTAGTAAAATCAATAATTTAAAGAAGCTCTGTTTTGAACAAATAATTGGATAATTTCTGTATTATTCTCAGTAGTGTACCTAACTTGTAATTTGTTGTGTATGTTGTGTTCGCATCTAGTAGGTCATACAAACATGGAACACCACAACGTGTTAAATTATAAGCGTAATTGTTAATTGTATGGACCAGTTTTGTAAACCTTAAAAAAAAACGTAGCTAAACACATGATGTAACTATGCAGCATACTTAAATGATGGTGTCAGCTACTTACAATACGTAGCGATCAACCTTATCGTACGTAGCTGTCATCTTTATTGTACGTAGGTCGCTACTTTTAATACATATCTATCAACCTTGTGTAAGCAGGCGGAATACGTATAATGGTAAACCACCGACTCTTTATTGAAAGTAGCTAGTCACATGATGTAACTATGCAGCATACTTAAATGATGGTGTCAGCTACTTACAATACGTAGCGATCAACCTTATCGTACGTAGCTGTCATCTTTATTGTACGTAGGTCGCTACTTTTAATACATATCTATCAACCTTGTGTAAGCAGGCGGAATACGTATAATGGTAAACCACCGACTCTTTATTGAACGTAGCTAGTCACATGATGTAACTATGCAGCATACTTAAATGATGATGTCAGCTACTTACAATACGTAGCGATCAACCTTATCGTACGTAGCTGTCATCTTTATTGTACGTAGGTCGCTACTTTTAATACATATCTATCAACCTTATGTAAGTAGGCGGCATACGTATAATGTTAAACCACCGGCTCTTTATTGAAAGTAGCTAGTCACATGATGTAACTATGCAGCATACTTAAATGATGGTGTCAGCTACTTACAATACGTAGCGATCAACCTTATCGTACGTAGCTGTCATCTTTATTGTACGTAGGTCGCTACTTTTAATACATATCTATCAACCTTGTGTAAGCAGGCGGAATACGTATAATGGTAAACCACCGACTCTTTATTGAACGTAGCTAGTCACATGATGTAACTATGCAGCATACTTAAATGATGGTGTCAGCTACTTACAATACGTAGCGATCAACCTTATCGTACGTAGCTGTCATCTTTATTGTACGTAGGTCGCATAATGTTGTAAGTATACAGATATTGTGTAACAGGCTACTTTTAATACATATCTATCAACCTTATCTAAATAGGCGGAATACGTATAATGGTAAACCACCGACTCCTTTTTTCGATTCGGTCCATCACTAATAAGTATACAGATAAAAATGTGACCTGCTACGTATAAAACGTATCTATCAATCTTAGGTTAGTAGGCGCAATACGTACAGGGAAGGATTCAGTAGCCAGATGCTTTAATGTATACCGCATATTGATGTAATGCAGTCGGTTACTTATTATAAGTAGCTAGCCACCTTATGCACTAAGTAGGTAGAATCGATAACATTTTATACGTATTGCAGCTACTTAAAATACGTCACTATCAACTGCTCATTGGTAACAAAGATGAAATACGTATGTAACAACATTATAAGGACATTTCTGCAATGCCATTATGGAACATGGCCCCGCTTACAAACACGTTTATAAGATTCACCATTAAGAGATAAGCGGAACAATTATTACGTAAGCTACAATCGTAGTAAGTAGTGAATTGCATACACATTACAAAATCGGGTCATGTACGTAGCATTTTTTTCTCATTGCATATAAACGCACACTACATAAGAGGAAACTTTATAACTCGCACGTATTAAGTGAGGGGATGGTGCTTACCCGTCGATTTCGTCTTTTCCTTCAAGGAAAAGCATGACTTTCTCAAGCTGAGGGAAAAATTTGCAAAATTGGTCAATGACTGCTGTTCATGAAGTAGGTACTGCGATAGAGCTCAGAGTTCCCCTTCAGGAATAAGTAACGATTCAGTTCAAATAAATGAGTAGGTACCTTTATTCTCTTTAAAAGTAATTTTTCTAGTATCACAGACATGATCAAAACACGCACATTGTCAACTAATTATACTTGGTAACCTAATGGGGTGAATAACATTTCTATGTAAATAAATGTCCTTAACCATCCAAGCAACAATGAGTCAAAATTATGTGCTGAAAGTTCAAAGCGTCGCGAATAATGAAGGTCGCCGAATCGTAATTAATGTTTCCTTTCAACGCCCAACAATGTTGAACACATTAAACCAACCAAAAAGCATACGCAACGTTTAATGGTTAACTGACTTGAAAAGTAGCCTTTTAATGCCAGCCATGTTCGTTCCGATGTTAGGTCATCCGGAATCGCTACTCTAATCTATTCCACTCATTTTAACCAGGACCGTGGGAGTAGTCGCGTCGTGTATGTAGATGACCCGATAAACCCGCGCAATCTCTGCGTAATCCGATTACAAAATTGGACGCGCTGCACCTTTTCGCCTTAATCAAACAATGATAACGATCTAACAAAAAACACGACAAAGCCGCTTCTATGGCAACGACAACACGATCGACCCTAAACGTTAAGTTACAAGATCCCTGATTAGTAAGTCGTGTAGTATCTGATTCAGTGAGCTGGCGAGGGTGTGGCGCGCGGGTTGCCGAGGTGAGGCTACAGAGGGAGGAACGCGACGTCGGCGGAGCTCCTTATTTTATTATCGCCTTCCTCTCCACCCGTGCCCTTCCCTCGCCTCTTCACCCTCTCGGAGTCCCTCCGCGCCTGCGTCGTCGGGCCAAGAGACTCGTTAAAGGCATTACACTAAACTCGGAGTTTTTCTTTTCAAGTTCACCCCATTATTAGAAATAATACACTATTTAGTCTCACTTACATATGTAAGCTTCAGCTCTGCTTAAGTATTTTGGTAGATGCCCAAAGTTAAGCAAATTGTCTCTATAGATTTGGGCGGGGGAAAGTTGGCGATAACTCAATCAGCAGCTAGAAGGTGACTCGCGGAGAGAGCCGGCTGTTACCAATTTGCTGAACATATTGCGTTCACACCGACTTCTATTTTTCTTTAATACAATTTTCACAATTCAATTTGCTGTACGTATTACGGCGTACGTACTAGTTTGATAGTGTAGAAGTCCACAGTTGTTTGTTCAATGTTCTAAGGCTCTTATTGGATTGTATCCGAAGTCTAATATCATTTTGGTTTACTTACTACGTCTGATCTTGGTGGTTGCATTCATATGTAAGTTTTTAAGTTTAGTTCATAGTCTGATGTTGTACAATTAAATTATTATTTATAATTAGTAAGTAGTCTAAATCCGGAACTCTAAGTTAAGAGTCGCCGTTGTTATGTTGGCTGGTGTCACCAGACTATTCAACTGTATACAACTGCATCTCAGGTTCGTACTATAGCACTGAGTGCACCTTCACCACAAGCGAGTCCTAGAGTGGACACTGCGACTGTGAGCACTTGGCAAATTAACGACCTGAAAAAGTTAACTGGGATACACTGGATGCCAAAGACGGAAAATCGGGTGCTATGGCACTAATAGGCGGAGATATAAGCCGTGAAAAAATCGAACTGTTATGTTAACGCAGTCAATAGGTACAGCCGTTTATGCATTTCAGCATTCGATGGCCAAAGTTAAAAGTTTCAGGAGAGCCGAAAAGCTTAAAAAAAAAAACGAAATTAAAAACATAATAATATTTCTTTTAAACTATAAATCGCAGGCCAATTTTTTTTTGTATATGCTTATTTTTACACGACTGCCAAAACTTTTTCGCGCTTATCTAGCATGTAGGTATGTATGTCTGTTTGTAATATTTTTTAATACCTGATATCTTCCAAACCACTGGACCAATTTTTATATACTGCAATATGGGTATCAAATTAAGGAGTTTATCACGACGATTTCAAAAGGGTATATCATGACCCCATTTTGAGTTAAAAATATAAAATTTTCTTCTATACAAGTTATGAGCGAATTGTAGATTGCGAACATAGTGATGAATGTACACAAAATACATAAAATTGAATTATAAAAGCGTTAAGAAACTAGTTAAAAAGTGTAATACCAATTTTTAAAATACAGCACCCTACCCTGGCTTTCTTCCGGGTGCCATGCAGATACTGTATATACGAGAAAATGAATAGTGGAGAAATGCCGAGACGGGTTCTCGTGACGGCCATGAGTGGCCTGGGGTCAAAAGGTGGTGCCGCCTGACATCCATGCAGAAGCAGGCTGAGGCGGCAACATGATACCTACCTCCCCCTATCCAGGGGAAAAGGAGGACACCGTGGTCCCACACTCCAGGGGGCCAACTTGAGATGGCTCTGCGTCCGTCGGGGTATGACGGCGTGCGATTTTAGTCGGCTGGAGTCCGATATAACCATCCTGTGTTTATACCAATCGAACTTTATTTTTCAGCTCCAATTACCCGTAACGACTGTGTTTGACGCTTCATAAGGCAACCGGGACCGACAGTAAGAGTTACGGACTGAATTTCGACAGTACAATACTTCGACATGTAGCGAACTTCGAAAACACATAGATCGACAAGTCATTGCTTCGACAGACAATTATTAGACAACACACATCTTCGAATGACCACTACTTCGACAGATTTTTTTTATCTCTCCTATTACTAGGTGGTTTAAAAAACAAATTACCACGAAGGCTAAAGCGGGAGCTCCGCTCCGCTTCGCTCCCGCCTTAGCCTTCTAACCTAACCTATCCGAGTCGGGGTGCTCTGAGTCGGGGTGTTAACCATAATGAAGTAATTTAAGACACAAAAACCAAAGAAAAAAAAAGGTTACAATTCAACGAAAGACTACAAAAAAAAATCTGTCGAAGTAGTGGTCATTCGAAGATGTGTGTTGTCTAATAATTGTCTGTCGAAGCAATGACTTGTCGATCTATGTGTTTTCGAAGTTCGATACATGTCGAGGTATTGTACTGTCGAAATTCAGTAGGTAGGGCTTGAAGGGCACAGCTGAGGCTCTGCTAAGGCTGTTACCCAAAATGAGGGGACTGAATGATTCCTGTAGGAGATTATGCGGGAATCGTGTTTTTAGGACACGTCAAGTTGAATTCACCTCGCCTGATGATAAGCTGAAGGTAAAGTCTCAGGAAAGAGGGTACCATTGTAAACACGTATCATGTTAACAATGGTGGTACTCAACTTGACGACCTCGTCAGCTACTTTTTCATGCCTCGCTTTAAGGATTCGGGAATGTAGGAAGAAATAAGGCAAGGAATTCCAGGTCTTAATGGTGCGGCAAAGGTAAGACTTACTGAGGGACATCTAAGTCTTGTACGTGTTGTCCTGTGTAGGAAAGGAGATGGAAAGAACTCATCAGTACCATGGCTCTATATGAGTACCCAGTATGGATAGAGACCCTGAAGGTCGGACACGTTGCAGAAGTGGTCGGCGGCTATCAGGGCCCTCAGGGGGGTACGATATCTTCTTTCGTGATTAGTCTCTTCGCTGAATCACTAACATGGATCCTGAAGATGGTGGAAGCCACCGATTATGTAAATACTCGTAACGTAATCAAACTAAACTCATAAAATAGCTAAAATGAGGTAAATCATGCTAGAATCGTGAAACTTGGAGGAACAATAGGAGGAAACATAAAAGGAATAAAATCTTGTTCGTGTTGTAGGGTTGAAATCAGTTTCTAATTTGTAAGACATGCGGTAGTGAGTTAAGCGAATTTCGAAAAAACAGAATTGGTCACTAAAGTGTATACTAGTAACGCGACTAGAACCATCTAATATTAAAAGAATATCTCTGCCTACGACGTCGAGTGTATACAGTGAGGATATAATAAGAATATTTAAAGTCGACCTTAGGCGACCTGAAAAGGTATGCCAGTCCAAGGTCGGTGAGAACTGCTGCGGCTTCTATCGCCGATGACGACTTCCATTGATATGAACCAATAATGCAAGTCGGATTAGCGGATTACTCCGAGGCGGCGAGGGATCGCTGTGTGCCCTTGTTATACCTATACTTGCAATCATATTTATATCTATTGATAGTTTTCAACCTTATCTGGGTGTAAACTCAATCTTGTATTCTATTTCTATTCTATCTAGATTCTATTCTATACTAACACATGCAATACAACTTAGCGGTGGGATTTAACGAGAATACTTGTAATGTGTAGTAATGGAAACTGGTAAAATGAAACTTTCAAAGAATACGGGTGAAACCAAACAAATAGATTTACATTGAAAAAGAAAATGCTTGGATGTGACTTGAACCCCAAGGCCCCAAGATGGTTGTATAGGAGAATTTCGAATACTCAAGGCAAGGCTCGGTTGCTCAATGATCAGAGAATCCCCTGAAGCACTGGTCACCCCTTCAGGTCCGATCTGTACCTCTAGCACGAACAACTATCGTAATCGCCGCCTGCCTGCTTCGAATCTGTGTGTATGTGAATCAAATGCTCCGTTCTTTGAATACTATTAAAATATGTTTACGATAGTTATTCGTGCTAGGGGTACTGAGAATTTACTTTTTACGATTTCAGTAAACCGTCCACCTTTTTTGTAGCTGGCTGGAAAGGCAAACAGTGATCTACGTCACTTACTCAGGACAATCGATACCAACTTCTTCAATTTATTATAATGTAGACGCATCTCGTCCTTCAGAAAACGTGACCTGCAAGCGTGGACAGCGGGAGCACAGTGGGAGTCCTCAACCGCGTGACAAAGGACAGAACTTTGAAGAATATCACAAATCTCTCGAGTTAAGCTACATTGCTTGTCGTAGGAGTAGGTTCCCATTATTAACAGTTTTGGTTTCACACACCGTGCGCAATATATAACGTGTGAGGCACTATTGGCGGGGGTGTGTATGTGGGGGTGTTAATAAAGTTATCAGAGTGTGTGCGCTCACTTGTGACTCGGTGCGAGGTAATGTTGTTACACGTCCCCGTGCGCACAGAGGAAATTGTCATTTAAAATTGGTTCCACGTTGCTTTTTAAACGTGTTGTTAATTGGATGTCGTTAGCACGTTGAACCGTTATCGAGATTTTCGGAAATTGTTGAGTGGATTGCACCGCGCCGCGCTGCGTCGTCGCGTCGTTGGGGCGTCAAAACTGTCCGTTTATTGATTCATTGTCACTCAATACATCGTGCTTATACTGATAGATACAGTCGGCATCAGATCGATCTTGATGAACAAAGTGCTCAAAATGATATTAATTCCTTAGTTTTCCTACCTTCCTGTTGCCGGATTGTTCTGATATTAGGTAGGATTATTTGACATTTAGTTCAGACAATAATACAATTTAAATCAATAAAACAGTCCTAAAACATCGTGATCCAATTTTTTTCTGTTTACGTTGGCAAGGTGGTTCTGAGGAACAAAGTCTTGACAGACAAACAGCATGATCCCGAAATGGTTTGGTTTTTTCCCTCTTGAAGTAGTTATGGGGCTCTAAAATTCAGGGAACCACTAAATAAAATCGTCATGAAAAACCGACTGTCAATTTTTTTACAAATATTTCATGAATGAAAGTTTAAGTTAAAGTTAAAGTTTATTTCTTTAAGATTTGTGCACATTGACATGAGTACTGCTTGTTTTTACATAAAGATGTGTCTCCCAGCAGACCGTGTTCGAGTATTGCATATTTTTTTCAGCGCTAATAAAGGTATTTTCAATTCAATATCATACTGCGGAGTGGCGCAGTATCGTAAAGCAGCAAAGAAGTACATGAACGCAGTACGTATTTACATATTTTTTGACAAAGCTGCGGTTATAAGATTAAAAATATTAAAACTCAGTTCAGGAAAAATAGATTTTCAGCTCCTTGGCCGCCAAACGCAGACTAAGAAGCGCGGCGGATTTCAAGAAGATTACTCGTATCGCATTTACTGTCTGAGTAAATCTTGATCACGTTGAGGCGGGTGTCTTACAATATCTTGTCCAAAGGATTTAAATTACTTTTCTTTGATACAATCTTTCTGCACTTAAAATCTAATCGCCTCTTGGAAGTAGCTTCAGTTCCATTCTACATAATTAGACGTACTTTTCAAGATTTTCTTCTTTTTTATATTATCTATTCATATATGCAAGCCCTCACGGTGAGTGGTTAGGTACTGAGCAATTCTGACTACCTCACTGATACTACTGTTTACCCGACTCTTCCTGATCGATACCGGAATCACTCACTGAGAGAACAAATTAACAAAGGATCTACATACATATATACATACATATATACGTACATACATACATACATACGCCTTTCGGTGCATCCGAACCGCATCGTGGGTTTACGTTTGAATAAAATATTTTCTTTCTTTCTTTCTTTCCTTTTTCCCAGTGTAGTAGGCAGAATAGTTTCTGCCTACCACTATACTACACAACTGTAGTCAGTTTGCCATTTGCTACGATCCAGATATACATTTTTCGCAACTTCTAATTTCATAATTATTTTCATAGACGCTCGCCGGTTTCGAATATCTACTCTTGACATGTCCATTCTGTAAAATGCCTTCGATCTGATTGACACACGTATGGCTAAGTCGGCCCCTACTCGGTTGCCCAGTCACCCATCTAAGCATCGCTTTCTCTATCTTTGTGATCTTACTCACTACATCTTCCATCACATCACAACGTTCTCTTGTCACGCTTTTCGTCACTCGATCCGTCAACTTAACCCCAGCTATACTTCTCAAACTTCTAAAGGAACTAATGCGTAACAAAAAATAAATAACCGGAAATACAACAAAAAAAAGATTGGTATCTTTTGGGCTCTATTATCAATTGGGCTGCTACAAAGTGGACCCGCGGGATGAGTTGACATTTATAGTACATTACTACAGAGGCCGGGATGAAAGGGGTTGCCGGCCGAAGACATATAGACGGCCGAGCGAAGCGAGGCCGGATAGGTCTGAGGCAGGCAACCCCATATATCCCGCCGAGGTATGTATAGTGCTTTTCTCAAACATGCCAACGAAATAAACAACAAAAAAATTAAAGATATATTTTTAAAGACATTAAAAGTATACAAGATAAAAACTAAAACTCACGTGTATATTACTATTTCGTCTATTTTAGCTTAATTTTAACAGAAAACATTTACATGTTACTTCAAAAAAGATAAAGGCACGTTTCTGAACGAACCTTTAGAATTGCCAGTGACACTTGTCATTGTTATAAATTATTTGTTGCAACTAAGGTGAATTGCCGCGATTTGCTGCAGAGGCCATTTTGAAGACATTTTGACCTCTTCTCGATCTCAATGCGTAATCAACCAGAACTCGATAGCAATAAATACTTTGCTAGATATGTAGATAAACTAAACTAATACAAGCAAAATACTAAGCGAGCGTTGTAGTCCAAACTCTCGAGTCACAGTTTAAAATACTAAAACACAATGCGTTTCGGATTAAAAGATGCTTATTAAACAAAACATCAAAGGTAAGCATAACTTCTAAAATTAAACGCAAAACAGGTTATTTAACAAATTTAGGAAATATTAAATGAGACATTAGCCATATTTGGGCAATTAGTTATTGATATGGTAATTGTTTTTCCAGGAACAGTTATGGTGGTTTGCTGAATTTCTGCTGACGAGCCAGGTTGTGATGACACAATGCGAGTGGAGGATTGTTTACTTGCTGTCACTTGAGGAGGCACCTGTGGCTGAGGATGTGGTTCTCCGAGTGAAGATTGTGGTGCAGACACATGAAAATCTTGAGGCTGGTGGGAATGCAATGGCGGTTGACAAGGGGCAGATGGCAGTTCAATGAAAACGGGAGGGTCATGGGATGTGCCTGGTTGTGGATTTGTGTAAAGTGATGGTGATTGTGCATTAGATTCGGCTGTGCTATTTTTGTATTGTAGGACAATATTTTTTGTGATACTTTTTGTAATTTTCTCTTTATTTTCAATAGAATCTTCTATATAGCCTTCAACAACTTTGTCTGACTTCCACCCACCATGCATCTTGAGAACCCGTAGACTAGCTCCCGAGTCTGCCAGAAATGTTGCAGATGTGCGACGGAAGCAATGACCAGTATAGAGCTCGGGGTGTTCTAAATTCAAAAACTCAGCTATTTGTCTTGGCAGGGTTAACATTTTATGCCGTCCAATCACTTGCCTGGTACATTTTCCCTTTTTGTAGTTCAGAAAAAGCCTGTTAGTTTGTGTGCCATGAGGCCGTAGGGCATAATATTTTTTGAAAATGTCCAGAAACTCATCCCGGATCACGAAGGAACGGTCTATTTTGGTCTTGGTGTCTCGAAGCTTAACTATCACTATTTCCCCTTGGAATTCAATATCGCTGGTGGTTATGTTAGTCAACTCAACACCTCTACATGCACCACTAACACCCAAAATCAAAGCAACCTGTAAAAGATATGTTGATAAGTGTAAATTAAAATAGATATAAGATATTTTTTGTTAAAATTAATAATTGTTTAAATTAAATATTTTTTATATTTGGAATTTACTGTATTATTGTAGTAGTAGGCTTAGTTACCTTGGTGGCCAGATATATCTCATCGGGTGCCTGATTTAGGAATGCTTGTACATCTTCTGAACTAAATATCTTTGATTTCTTTGCCCTGTGTCCATCTCCCTGTCGTTTTAGCCACATAGTCAAGTTAGCAAAGTTTTTTATGTTTATATTATGCTTTACCTGCATTGTGGCCTTAAGCATGGAGTACATTGCCCACAATGTTGAAGGCTTTCTAGTATCGGCCAGTTCCTTAAAATATGCTAAAAACACGCGTTCTGAGAAACTGTGGGCATTTTTTTTGGTTTTCCAATTTATAAAATTGTCATAAGTAACCATATATTTCGCCTTTGATTTTGCCGGCAGCAAGTTTGCTATAGCCAATTCCGCTTCAGCTCTTAACTCAGGTGGGGTGCAATCAATAAGCATTTCTTCGTCGGTGGTTTCGTCCGAACTCATATTGAATTATTTATAATAAAACAAGATTATCAACAACAAAATTAAATCCGATAAAACAGAATTACAGCGAAAAGTCGAAAAAAATATCACGTTTCCCGCCAAACCTTTTTTTTAAACCTTAGTTCGAGGCACGTTTGAGTAGATATTTTTACCGCAACCTAATATTTAGATGAAATATTAATATTTCAATATTTATATGTATAGATAAGAAAACAATTGATGATAATGTGTTATTAGTTATGTTAATGTGGATTTTTTATGTAAATAAAACTGCTCTAAGTACATACCAAGTCGTTTATTGTTTTTTTTTAATACGCATAGTGGCAGAGTGTCGATGCCTTTGCCACAAATTTATGTGAAATCGAAATTAAAAAAGAGGACTTTGCCGGCCTAGGCCTGCAAGGTTTGTATGAAATTCCATTGCCGGCCTCTGGTCCTAGCCGCGCCTGAAACGTCATACTTCGCAGCCTATTAAGAGGAACGTAATGTCAATATTTCATTGCATGTTTGAGAAAATTAACTTTATTACTTTTGTTGTTGTTCTTTTTTTGAATATTATTTGTATATTTAATTTTATTTCTTGAATTATCATCAGTAATGACGTGCAAATTATTAGATTGTATTAACATTTTCTATAAAAAAAACAGCAATACCAAGATCAAGATACTGTTATGAGGTTATCTAAGTTGTTAATAAACTTAAAAATTATTCTCCTAACGCCATATCTCGCTATTGTTGAAGTAAAAGAGTTAATATGAAATTAATAAAGACGATAAAAAAGAACAAAATTGATTCTTCGCACAGTCAAACAATGTATTAGAACTATAAGGCAACTCTCCTGGCAAAACTCTTCTGAAATATCACGTGGAACTAACCGAGTGTCAACTTAATTTCACTAACTTCATCAAAGTCCATTGAGGTGTCGACACGGCAGTGTGGAGCTAGGTATAGGATAGTTGTAACAGCCTGTGAGAACTGCTGTAACATCTATTCTCTCGTAAACTGCTGTCACTGATTGTTGGAAACTAATTAGAAACCGCATATCCGCTCGAATGTACTTGTTAGGGCACCTAACTAGTTGCATGCCTGCACCGAAGCGCACTGCCAGGAAGGAAGCCTGTCAAACGTAAAACTGGTGCCTGTGCTCTGTCAGTCCGTTAACTTTAGCTAAGTGAAGAAAACAAATAACGACATCCTGAGGGATTTAGTTTGACACATTTCAGGACTTTGTCACAGAATAGAGGAGCAACTATATCATACGCACATCTGGCAGCCGTTACAGGTAGTTGGAGCTCACAAAAGTTTGACTTAGTCTTGCTGCAGAACTTCGATATCGTCAACTGGTTGTGGAGGTCAGATGGTGTGTCCAACTGAGTTGGGATAGGCTCAGAGAATGATGATTGGATCCTTTAAGCGGCGCGTAAAAAAGCATCTGATGAGGCCGTCAAGCTGAGTGCCATCATTGTAACATGGTACGTGTTTGTAATGGTAACCTTCTTTCCTGAGACTTTCCGCTTACCATTAAGCGAGGTGAAGTCAAATTGACGTGTCCTTTATAAAAAAAGTCTCATATTTATTAGGTAAGTATGTATCCATACCAAAGGACGTCAACGATATGCTTACAAGTGTGATGTATACAAATAAGTGGGTACTTATAATTTATGTCAAGACAATGTAGTACTTTAAACCAGTCTGTGAATATACGCCCTGGATGATTAGCCGTTGTCTCATTGCCTATATACCTCCAGACTACCCGAATACATAGCAGTGGCGACGAGTATACGAACTTACCTACGTAAGAAATATATTAAAAGTAATAGATCCCAATTGTAAAAGATGTCGGTCGGCAAAATTGCGGAGTTTAAAGTAAATACTGACGATTGGAGATTGTATGTGGAACGTTTAGAACAATATTTCGTAGTGAATAAAATAACAAGTGAGTTACAAGTGCCTACGTTGATAACGGTAATGGGAGCAGAATGTTACGAACTTTTAGTCAACTTGTGTACGCCGGATAAGCCTAAAGACAAAACCTTCGAGCAGATCACGGTAATTATGGAGAAACACTTACAACCGAAGCCCAGTGAGTTAGCCGAGCGGTACAAGTTTCGGCACCGCAAACAAAAGGAAGGGGAAACTATATCGGAATATACCGCCATATTGAAAAAAATGTCGAAGACTTGTGGCTTTTGTGCGGGGTTGGAAGAAAGTTTGAGAGACCAGTTAGTTTGTGGGATAAGTAATGGGATTATACGACAACGGTTATTCGCCGAAAGTAAGTTAGACTTTGGCAAGGCATATAGGTTGGCAGTGAGCATGGAGGCGGCGGAAAAAGACGCGGCAGAGGTTGTTGGGCGCAGCGGAGCGGCAGGCGAACCTTCGACGACGCCCGTGCAGGTGTCGTATCAAGCCACCAGGCAGCGACCAGGTTGCCACGGGGGAAAGGGGCGGCGATGTACGGCGCTGCGCGTGACGTCGGTGGAGCGGCGCGGGAGGCCACTGCGCGCGTTACGCGGGGGCGCGGCTCGCGCGCATTGGCAGCGCTCGCGCCCGCTAAGCTGGGTGAGCGTGCGCAGCAGCAGTGCCAGGTGTGCGGCGCGCGGCATGACGCAGCCACTTGCAAGTTTGTGCGCTATGATTGCCGAGTCTGTAACCGGCCGGGGCACCTGCGACGCATGTGTCCGAACTTGGCAGGACATTTCAACGTCAACGTCGAGCAAATAAATAACGACAGCGATGGTACGGAGAGTGATGAGGTAATTTATGTTGATGTCGGTAGATTAGCGGCTGTAGAATGTAAACCTGTGTATGTGAATTTGAACATTAACGGAAAAGACATTCAAATGGAATGTGATACAGGCAGTGCTATTTCGTGTATAAGCAGAGAATGTTATGTTAGAATGTTTAAAGATTTAAGTCTCAATCCTTGTAAATTGACACTCAGATATTATACGGGGGAGTCCGTTAAACCCCTAGGAGTGATACTGCCAGTAGTAAAATACAAAAACAGATGTAAAACACTGGAGTTGTTTGTTATAGAAAACGGTAAAACTATTCTTTTAGGCCGTCAATGGATGGCCGAATTAAAAATACAATTACCTATAGTAAAGTATGAATGTAATAATATGGTTATGTCCAAAGATTCTCTATTCGATATGTCTTCTTTCAGCACCAAATACTCTGAGGTATTCGCTGACGGCCTGGGTCGATTCACGGGTGGCAAGGTGAGCGTACACGTACGGGACGGGGTGCAGCCCATGTTTATGCGCGCGCGGCCCCTCGCCTACGCGCTGCGCGAGCCCGTGGAGCGTGCGCTTGCTCAGCTGCAGCTCGACGGCATTCTCACTCCAGTCGAGCGGTCGGACTGGGCGACACCGATCGTGCCGGTCGTCAAGAAGGACGGTAACATTAGAATATGTGCAGATTACAAGTTAACTCTCAATAAAGTTATAGAAGTTGACCATTATCCGCTGCCGAGGGTGGAGGAACTGCTACTCCGGTTGAGGGGTGGCGAACATTTTAGTAAAATCGATTTGTCTGAGGCCTACGCGCAATTTGAACTAGATGACACAAAGAAGTACACGGTAATAAATACCTATAAGGGTTTGTTTATGTATAATAGGCTAGTATATGGACTTTCATCGAGTCCAGGTATTTTCCAAAAACGTCTGGAGCAGTTATTTGTTGATTTACCTCAAGTTGGAGTATTTTTGGACGATATAATTATTACAGGGTCCAACAGGGCAAGCCATATGCGTAACCTATGCGAAGTATTCGATCGCTTAAAAAAATACGGTCTTAGGTTAAAGAAGGATAAATGCGTATTCTTTGCGAAATCAGTTAATTATTTAGGTTACACTATTAGTAAAGACGGCGTTCACACGTGTCCCGACAAGGTTAAAGCCATAATTGAAACACCAGTCCCTAGAAATGTGTCTGAGTTGCGAGCATTCATTGGAATGGTCATGTATTATGGCAAGTTTATAAAGAATATTAGTACTGTGTTAGCTCCCCTATATTACTTACTTAAGGCAGGTGTTCGGTACAGTTGGAACAAAAAATGTCAAGACTCTTTCAGTGACGTTAAACATTTACTGACTAGTAGCGAAGTTCTAATACACTATAACCCAGAGTTGCCTATTATTTTGACAACGGATGCGAGTAGTGTAGGTATAGGTGCAGTGATATCGCATATGACCGCGAATGGCGAACGGCCGGTCGCATATGCGTCACGCTCGTTGACCCAGGCAGAGCGCGCTTACTCGCAAATAGATCGGGAGGCACTCGCTATCGTTTTCGGAGTTCGTAAATTCCATCAGTACCTTTATGGCCGTAAATTTATTCTTAAAACGGATCATAAGCCTTTGACTTACATCTTAGGTAACAAGGTAGGCATTCCGGTAATGGCTGCGTCTAGGCTACAACGTTGGGCGGTACTGTTAGCAGGCTATACCTATGATATAGAGTATGTTTCATCAAGTAAGAACTGCGCTGATGCTTTGTCGCGGCTACCATGCAAAGACAGGAATAGTGTAGAAATACAGAAGGAAAGTACGTACGTTAACTTCGTCGAGAATTTTTTACCCGTTACCAGTAACGACGTTAAAGAAGCGACAGTCAGTGACAAGGTTCTAAGTAGAATTTTGAAATATATCCAATCCGGTTGGCCTATAACTTGTACAGACGATCACGCTCAACCCTTCTTCATTAGACGCAATGAGTTATATACGGAATACGGGTGTGTAATGTAGGGATATCGCATGGTTATACCTTCTTCCTTGCAAAATAAAGTTTTAAAGCAACTTCATAGTAGTCATATGGGAATAGTGAAGACCAAAAGTTTAGCGCGTAGCTATGTGTGGTGGCCTAATATTGACGCGTCGGTAGAAGCGATGTGCAAGCAGTGCGAGACGTGTGCAGCAGAGGCCGACGCGCCCCGGCGGGTTCCCATACACCCTTGGCCTTATCACACTCGCCCTTGGAGCCGGCTTCACATTGACTTTCTAGGTCCATACAAAGGCTTGACATTTTTCGTAATAGTTGATTCTACCTCGAAGTGGATAGAAGTTTTTGAAATGACTGGCATAACGCGTCAAATGTTATAAAAAAGTTAAGATCGACTTTTGCTAGGTATGGTTTGCCGGAACAGGTAGTTTCTGATCAAGGGCCACCGTTCACCAGTTCAGAACTCAAACATTTCTTAAAAAATAATGGTATACAACAGTTTTTTTCACCAGCCTATCGTCCATGCTCAAACGGGGCTGCTGAGAACGCCGTTAAGTTGTGCAAACGAGCGATTAAGAAAGCACATAGGGATAAGGTAGATATTGACACGGCGTTACAAACATTCCTACTAGCATACCGGAATACAGTTCACAGTACAACCGGTGAAACCCCGGCCATGTTACTGCAAAGACGTTCGCTCAGGTCAAGACTAGATTTGTTACGTACTGATCGGGTCGTAGCAAACAGAGTTCACGACGCCCAACGGCGTCAGGTCGAATATACAGGCGGTACGCCGCGTAATTTTCGAGAGGGAGATTTAGTTTGGGCACGTGAGTACGGTGCTCGAGACAAATGGGTGAAGGGTACTGTTCAGGGGGTAGACAGTATGCGTAGGTATTCGGTAAAGGCGGATAGCGGTCAATTCTATAAAAGGCACATTGACCAAATGCGTCGTCGACCTCGCTTTTCGGATGTTACCTGTCCAGAGGGAAATGATAATCAACAGAGTATTGAGGAGAGTGTTGTCGAGCCGCTAAGTAAGGAGATAGAAGGGGTACTGCCCGGAAGCGTAATAGTAGACACCAATAAAGAAATCGAAGTACAAGACAGTGTAGGTGTTGTTCCTTCAGAGCATTCACCTACGGTTACAACTCCACCTGCATCACCTGTGCATCGATGTCCCCGGCGTATACGAAAACCTGTTGATAGATTTAAGATAGAATAATTAGTACTTTAGTGGATATTTAGTTGTTAAGATTACAAATAAAATATATTTATAGAACAGTGGTGGAGATGTGATGTATACAAATAAGTGGGTACTTATAATTTATGTCAAGACAATGTAGTACATTAAACCAGTCTGTGAATATACGCCCTGATGATTAGCCGTTGTCTCATTGCCTATACAGGGTGTAATCGTTAAGTGTGTCCAGGCGATTATTCCGTAACTATCACAGATATCAAAAAACTTTAAACTGATATCGAAAGTACGTTACCTAATGAATAAAATGACATCAATAACTTTTTAAAAATCAAACGAGAGGTATCTAATATTTTGACATTAAACACTCCCATACATTTAGTATGAGATTAGTAGAAAGGTTTTAGGTACGTACACCAGAAGGTACTTCTCTGTCTGGGTACTCTCTTCTGTAGGCGATAATGGCCGCTCTTTTGTTACAATCATATTTGTAGTCAATTTTTAGCATATCTCTCTTTTCCCTTTTGGAATATGCCATTTTGCAATCAATAAATGAAACAATCACGATTATTAACGCAAATTAAAAAAAAACAACGATAAATTGGTGGGAACCACAGAACAGAAAAAACTATTAGAAGTGTGATAGGACAGATTCAATAGCGGAAACAATGTCGCCAAACTCACACATACAACCAGATAATAATACGTTGCACTACTAGTAAACAATTGTTTTTTTTGATTGGTCGAATATCTTTAACACCAAACTAGCCTAAAATATGCACACTGCAAAACGAAAACATACCTTATTCAATCGTTTTAGTGATTACTTTTATATAGATAAAAAAAGGAATTTACGACGTTTTGTATCTGGATCAAACTTGCTTCTCACGCTAACTCTATTCCGAAAAAGTTCAACTACTCCCCAACAGATGTCCGTTTATTTTAAGAAAGTTATTTAAAACCTTAAGCGCTAGGAATACGGTTGATATTACTTTAAAGTATTATCTCTCACACTCTAACTCCTTAACATTAACGCTAGACCGGTGACATAAAATTTTGGCAATATCGATAGATTTGAAATTTGTTTTCGTAATGTCAAAGGATTCCAAACGCTGTTAGTAATTATAATCTAAGAGTACTAAAAAAGAGGGATTTTATAGCTTGTGGAACTGTTTTTTATTAACGATTAAAAATGTATGAAGACGTCAAACTACGTATGTACGTACCTATTTAATTGAAATAAAACAAGTGTCCATTTATAGTAGATATTTTATGTAACTGTTGCAAAATAAAAACGTTTTCACACTATCCGGCGCATCCGATATCCGATATTAGTGTCGGCTCCGATATCGAAGGAAATAAAATAAAGTAGAAAAAGATGTTGAAAATAATTGCTAGGATATTTTTTCTTTTTTTCATCCAGTCTGTGCGATCGAGCAAATGGCCGAATCGGACCGATTTTATTGAATATATGTGGAAACAGCACATGGTGACGGCTATCGGCGTCAGACACCATCAGAAAATGTGAAATCGTTATACTTAAAATACAAGTGCGAGTATTTTACAGGGTGTTTTAAGACCATATTACGAGCAGTTTCATACACTACTTTGAAATAATTAATTTAATTTGCATAAAATGAGAAAACGTAGAGCACCAAAATCTATTTGCTGATCGCGTATGCATGTTGTGCCGCGTTCACAAACTAGAAAATATCCAGCTGGAGTTGTTCAATTCGGAAGTTTATATTTTTGTATGTTTGTACGCGCATAGCTTCGTCATGTGTAGACAAATTTGCAAAATTCCTTCTTTGTTCGAAAGAAGACTATACCGGAATGATACCATTTATTTTTTGTAAAGATCCGATAAAGGGTTTCAGAGAGAGACCACGAAACACTTCAATATTAGATGCTCTCGACAGGTTGCAGCGACGTACGGTCCGCATTATCGGAAATCCTGAGGTCACGAGTACCCTCGAGCCTTTGCAGCTGCGTAGAGATGTTGCTTCCTTGGCAGTATTTTACCGTCTCTACCATGGAGAATGTTCTGAAGAGCTATTCCAATTAGTCCCACCCTCTCTTTCCTATACAGGACGACACGTGCAGGACTTAGATGTCACCCGCATACGGTGCAGAACATTCCTTCAAGAACCAAGCGGTTCGGTGACTCTTTCCTTTGTCGCACAAGACTTGGAATTCCTTGCCAGCTCACGTGTTTCCCTCTTCCTACAGTCCCGCTTTAAGCGGGGCGTGAAAAAGCATCTGATGAGGCCGTCAAGCTGAGTGCCATCATTGTTAACATGGCACGTGTGTATAATGGTGGCCCTCTCTCCTGAGACTTTGCCTTCAGCTTACCATCAGGCAAGGTAAAGTCAAATTGACGTGTCCTATATAAAAAAAAAACTAACTTTTAAACTCTCGCGTTCCATGATATATAATTTAGAAAACGGGAATTAACGCGATCATGGTATAGGTACTTACATACCTTTGATTGCCTGACGTTTCGACCAGGTTACACCGGCCGTGGTCACAGGCTGACTGAGGTATATAAGTACCTATACCATGATCGCGTTAATTCCCGTTTTCTAAATTATAAAAAAAAATAAACCAGGAAATCAGCAGTAATTGCTGCAAACGCATATTATTGCTATGTCTATGCCACTACACATCATAACATCACGCCCGTATCCTTTGAATGGGTATGCAGAAGTGTTCAGAATGTTCCGTGATATAAAAAAAACAATAAAACCATTTGACAAAAGTTTATAAATATTTCTAAAAAAAGTAGATATCGATAAAGTTTGACTACATCACTAAATGAATAGTGAAGAAATTTCTAGAATAAATAAGTATGACATGTCTATTGTGTGTAATCAAAAACAAGCTTTATTGATATGTGGTAAGGTTGATTTTTTATTTTATTTTATTTCTTTGCATTTCAATAAGATTAGTTAAAAATTCTGCTATATCCTGACTTATCGATGGTATAAAACGCCTCCATTTCGAATATTTATGCTCCTACTATCATCGGTGCACTACAAAATGACCCAGTAAGGCATATTTCTATTAAATAGTATTAAATAACACACGGTCGAAAACTGTCAAATACACGTGATGACAGATACGACTGAAGGTTGAAATTGTAAGAGCTTGCAAATCTCCGCATATCAATGACACGCGTGCCACGCCTACTTCACACTTCCATCGTTTTTTCTGTTCCGTGGTGGGAACAACAACCCGAGATAAAAGTTTTGAATTTAGAACGAACACCAAAGAGTATCTTTTTTTTGTAGTGCTTTTCAGTTAGCTCAAATTACTTAATGCGATATTAAAACACGGTTTATTACTAATTTCAAGTGGTACCTAAGATAATTATTTTACACATGTATCTATTTGAAAATCATCATTGTCATATTATACGTAATCATAAAATATGATTAAGGTAAAATGGGTACTAGATCACTTAAAATAAGGAAACTAAAACCTTTCTACTAATCTCATACTAAATGTATGGGAGTGTTTAATGTCAAAATTTTAGATACCTCCCGTTTGATTTTTAAAAAGTTATTGATATCATTTTACTCATTAGGTAACGTACTTTCGATATCAGTTTAAAGTTTTTTGATATCTGTAATAGTTACGGAATAATCACCTGGACACACTTAACGATTACACCCTGTATACCTCCAGACTACCCGAATACATAGCAACAAGGTTTACATTAGATCTTATAAAACCATTTTACGGCTATACTGCAATACATAACCGTGACTTCTATATCGCCTACGCGAAATAGAAACACGTAATGTATACCCACATGGCGTCTGCTTGGCATACTGGTAAGTAGCAAGTAGGCTAGTGGGGGGCTCCCCCGAGCTGGCAGTGAGCGGCAACGCATTTGCCAAACGATTTTTTCTTAATTGCCAAGCCTTTGTCTGCATGTTGGCACCGCTGCTCGTCGCATCGCGGCCTTTTTGTACAGATTGTGTTACTTATAACATCTCTGTGGACACAGTATCTTTTATATTATACACTATAATCTATTCTGTGACTATACTTACTGCCTTTCTTCTGTTTTTGGTCCAATGTTGTGAGGCCTCAATGTTGTTCTTCTATATTTCAACTGTAAAAAGGTGACATACAGAATGAAATTTGAAATGCGAGCCTGTCTTTTTCATCGCCATCTTGGCGATAATCCCGGAGTCAGGGATCTGCATGTACTGGAATACTGTCCATAATAGTAGTTTATGCAACTGTCATATAAGAAGGGGTATTAAAACACGAGAGTCTGTTTATAATACGTTGACTCGAGTGTTTTAATACCCAAGTTATATGCAGTTTCATGCACTACTTTATCTTCACTCATAATTCCTGGTATATTTTGTCGTGCAATTTTTTTGATTTTTCTGGCAGGAGACTTTCAGTTAACGCCGATGCCGCGTCTAGAATATCTGGCGGAGTGAAAATCTCGCCGTCACTACTTTCTTCTCCAATCATATTTTAATAATTTACAGGATTTTAGTAAACTTTTTTGGAATCCCGAATACAAAAACACGATCGTAGAAAAAAATGTATGGGAAGCGCGGGAAATTAAGTTCAAACTACGCATGTGTGCGCCCATTTTTTCACAGTTCGAACTGCGCATGCGTGCGCCTTTTTTTTCATATTCAGCCTAAAACCATAGACTAGTTTAATGAATAAAGAAGATAGCTGTACTATAATGAGTTTTATCTACTCTGATACTATAATACAAAGATTATAAAATTGAAATCAAAACTCTTATGACAAACATTACGCACAGGCCAAAAAAATAGTTTTATTACGATACAGGTCTTGTATGGACACCTATATCATTAAATAACTTTTTAATCATAACGATACACCTATACAACCTCCATCTGGAACAAGAAGGTTGAACCTCTACTTAAAAAAGAAACCGCCGGTTCGAAAGAAAAAAAAAGAAACATCATCACTCTCGTAAAAGTTAAAACGAAAAGAGGTCAAACGGCATATCGCATAATCCTTTCTCTATTAACATAATGACAGATTTATAGTCGGAAATAGCTAAGGCGCGAACAGGATCAGGACGACACGCGGGTGGAGCCGCGTTCTACAGCTAGTATGTTACAAAAATGTGTATCAGAGTTGGCATTTTTGGCTGTTTTATGATAATATCTGCAAAAATGGTTAGAAATGAACGTATATAGTTATAAATGACTGCCAGTAACATTTATAACGTATATTTATTTTGATGGTGTGCTATTAAGCTAGGCGGCGTGACACCCCCTCACCAAACAACCTCTAGCCCCTAGGCCGCTAGAGTGGATGCGTGCGCTCGTTTGCAGAGCGAACACACTCATAAACAGTTCCTTACTTTTTCTTTTCACCTTAAAAGCCTTAAACATTTTGTATATTTAATTTTTTCCTATCCTAGCAGCTATGGGTGAAGGACTGCTGAGACGAGGTCTCGGATTCGAGCCCAGGTTTTACCATGGCACTTACCTATGACTTTTTTCGAAGTTAAGTGTGTATTTGTCGCAGGTTTATAAGTGCCCAGTTAATGGCAATAGGCTCGCCACCTATGACATTAGAACTAAACATAAACTGGCGAAATGTTGGTACTAGCACCTCTGCCTACCCCTTCGGGGATATAGACGTGAGTTTATGTTATGTTATATTTAAATAAAAAAATATGGGGGTAGGACATGACGGTATTTCCGACTAATTGAGCAGTCCGACTGGGGAAGTACTTCCGACCTACAGAATACCGCGGCCATAATAACCTTGGGTAGCCAAAGCTCACTGGAGAGCTTTTGTAATGTCAATGGGGACACCAAAAGCTTGTCCAGCTTTTGTCTTGTGCACTGATGGCACAAAAACTCTTTGTTCTAACAGGGTCGGCAGCACGAGTGTGACTCCTCTGGTATTGGCCACGGTAACCATTTTCCATCAAATTGAACCAGATAGGAAAAATATTTAATTGATCTAGGCGGGGTTTGAACCCGCGATCTTTGCCTTACATTCATCAGTCACCTGAGTGGTATAAAAAAAAAAACCTCGGTTGTCTCATGGTGGACTATGTGTTTTAATTGAATACGTGTACAGTTGACAAAGAATATACAGCTGCACCTTTACATACAACTTTACATGAAAAAGTGTATCTGTATCTCCTTTGTCAACTGTACATGATGGCGGCGCAAGCTCATGCATCCTCGTCTGTCTTATGACTCAAACTCAATCTTAAACTGAAGACGGACTTCTGCAGCTTACTGTGCCTTTTTTTCATACAGCTGGAGGGCGGATATATTAGACTCGAACCGTCTCACGGTATGTAACTGGATTTATTAAAGTTTTTTGAAATTTAAAACGTGGAATTTGGACATCAAATGTATACGTTCAAAAAGTGCTGCAATTGGTTTTTTACGTTTTAAGTATAACTATTTTTCTAGTATTTATAATAAAAGCATAAGCTGTGTTGTAGGAATTGGAATTTTAATTTTAGGCGTACAAGCTTATGAAGGCCCGCTGCCCGAATGAGGGCAACCTACGACTTATTAAACGGAGTTCCGCTGTCGCCACGGAACTATTCTCATAATGACGTGCTGTGTGTGTTTGTTGTCTGTAATCAAACTAATTAGCACTAAACTTGTGTGATTAATTAAAATGAAAGTATGTTCTGTGAATTAACTTTTATGTGTGATTTACTGTGTGTTTATGTGTCAGCATGAGAAGCCTTTGCCGCACCTTCTGTAATAAACGAGCTATCAAAACCAAAATAACTCTTCAAATATTACTATGTGCAACTAACTCAATGAGATAGAAAGACAGGAGAGAGACAAAGGAAGCTTATTTTAAATTACGATTCTGGTGCAGTAGAATAGGTCCACTACACCTTTTCCCGGGGGTATCGTGGAATTTGGCTACAGAACAGGACTGTTCTGCATTTGACAGTAACCAGACAACCCATTATAAAGTGCCCGCTTGCCGGCAGTAGGCTCACATCCTATCACGTGACACCAAAAATCAAAGTTAGCAAATTGTCTCGTCCTTAATAATTCTTACGTACTCTGTCCCCTTGTTAAGACAAGTCACATAAGTTACGAACACGTAACGACAAACTTAAGTAGTAAAACTTATTAGGGTACGTGGGTCAAGCTGTGCCAATACACAGAGCACCCCTCCCCACTGGCGGGTTACTTTTGGGTACTCCCAGTATAAATATAACTGTTTTACGTTTTCCTTTGTTATAGTTCTGTCCTGGTTAATATGAGAGCCGTAGCCGCCATATTCGTCTTCAGAGCAGTTTCGTATCGTATAGCATAAATATGGTCTTGTATGTACAGTGAATATATATACTTAAACATTATTTATAACTTACTACTTCTACTAGATACTAGCTGCAACGTTCCTGTCCCGGCGTCCAAGAGCAAAATTTCGCAAAAAGTAAATTCATTATAGGATTCAATAGATGTACTGTAAATATTGTTTGAGTTTTAAATTTTCAAAACTATATTATGTTGTTTAACATTACTGTCGGAATAATATTTATTTGTGGCATTATCGCAAGCGCTGTTCGTGCTGGAATAACACTCGAAACAACCCATGGTAAATAGCCTGATAATCCTCTTAATCTAACGTAGTAAACAGCAAAATACAGTAAGACCTAACGACACAGTGAGCTCAGTCTGCGTACATAGTAACACCAACAATTCATTATGATTTGCGTACTTTGAGATAACTTACACTTCAAACTATGTGACAACTACCATCCTTAGTCAAATCGCAAACATGGCTGCTGAAAAGTAGCCGAAGCTTTGGTATAAAAGTATTCTTTATCCTAGCGTTAATCCCAGTCGCATCCATAGCTCTTCAACTTGGAGTCTGGGGTCTGCTTCACCAGTCGAACTGCGGATTCGGCTGAACTTCGATATTTTCTTTGAAATGACTGCCATTTGACTTCCAAAATCAGTTGTTGAAATTTTTTAGGGCTCCAACTATCCGTTACGACTGCCAAATATGTTCATACGGCAACTTGCTCTCCAAGGCACGACCAGACTAATGCAAATACCCACATTCATGCATACAAATTATTCGCCTCATGCGCAGCGCCGCTTACTTCCGCTACGCCACGGACGCTGTCCACTCCTCGATTTCTACCTCTATATTAGCCTACCAAGAATGTACTTGACGGCGCGTTATAATTATTGTGTGATTAGGGTGAATGAAATTCACTCTGGCGTAATGCAAGACTCTAGTGCTCTATGGTCGAGTGTGACGTCATTCGTTCATTCGGTCAATTTGAGTTTGACAGATTGTTGACTTTGGTGGGGCGCGCGGAGAATCGGGATCAGTGTCGCCGTGAACCTCGACCGAGCACTACGTGTCTAGCAGAACGCTCCTGGTTCGGTTGAATATACTTGGTTATAGATCGCGAGTGTGTCTAGCTGTAAAATGTGTAGTCAGTGATTGAAGTATGGTGATTCGTGTATTAGGTTGTCCTATCTCCTTGCCCGCATATCCACGCGGATTGTAAGTGCAAGCTTACAATGGGCTACTAAGAGGCCCCAGACCCCGAAGTAAACCCCATGTGCCTTCATCAGAAGTGGGATACCAGGGCAACAAGCTGAGGAGAATAGCAGTGGCAACCAAAAGACTCGCTAGTCGGGTTTACATGAAATAACGTGAAACGGTGACTGTCCTGATTGTCGGCTGCATCCCGATTACAAGACCCGGTGAGCCCGTTCCTTTTTATTTCGTAGATAGTGAGTGCTTATTTTTTTAAAACAAGTGGTATAACCAAATAATTTCCTGGTAGCGGAATATCGCATTCCACCCTCCAGGGAAAGATATTGTTGTAAAGGTATTACTCGTGGGTACAAATTCGTGTTTGAATAAAAAGTCTCATCCTATTTCTACTATTCCATATAGTGCCAGAAGAGACGATAGCAGTTCTGGCAATCCGTGAGCAGAGGTTTATGAGGTAGCGGAGTTTGCACCTAATTATATAGGGGCTAAGTTAAGTTGTCATTACACGAGAAAGTTTCGAAATATCCCGAATATCTAACTATGCTAGATTCTATACTATCTGTAGCTGTTGATACGGTGAGAAGACTTATTCGAATTGAGTAGGGTACGCTGCAAAAGGTTACTGTGATTGCTTAGATTAGCTTAGAATGCGGTGACGCGATCAGTACGTCCAAGAAGTGAGAACGATAAGTTTTAACGAACTACCCTATATTAAAAGGTGAGTTCATTATTGTCAGTACGCAGATGCCATGTCAACATAGTGCAAAGGCTCGTTTTAAATCGTCTTCCATTGAGTGGGGAGGTAGTGAGACAGAAGGAACCAGTTCTCGATGGTAGTGAGACAAAAGGAACCAGTTCTCGATATAATCTTTTTTTAATTTAAGTGACCTAATTTACGTAAAAGTGAGTAGTTTGCAGTGTAAACTAACGAAGGACGATTCTGATTATATCACGATGTAAAACGTTGGTTTTTGCGTTTGCTTTTTTGGTTTCGATATCTTTTCGGTAGCAGGTACTGACCCGGTGTGTCTTGTCTTGAGATGTTTAGGTCCCTCGGAGTACTCAAGCTGTGTTTAAATGTTGGTGGACAGATAGGTGAATGTAGCTGTACGGTGTAAGATATAGCTTCCTAGAGCTATGCGGTATCAGCTCTAACGGGTTTTGTTCGTGTAATATTTCTCATTAGTGGGTAGTGGGTAGACTCACCGTGGTGTACTTCACTTTGAGGCCACACTATTGTGTAGGTACCTAGGTAGAAAAGGCGTGGCGGATACTTAGCAAGAATACACGAACCAACAGTTTGGTAACCAAATATTTCGGGTCGACTAAAGGAATAGTTCTCGTCGCCAAATTGGCGAATTGCGGCCGATAAACTGCCCCGAGTAGTCTCTCGTCTTAATGGGCGATTATTTGATCTACATTCTGGTGAAAGCCTCTGTGGCGTGGCGGTGGTCGGTGCGGCTGCTGCGCGAGGACTCGGTTTCGATCCCCGATCGGCGCGGGTGTTTGTGTGCTCGTATGAGTCTGCTGGCATTGGTCTGGTCTACGTGCTACGGAGGGCCCGTTGCGTCATATATCCCGGTTGTCATGCGAGCGTCTGTGGCGGTCGCTGCCGGTGATCGGAGCTCACAGGGGTCCGACTGGTGTAGCTGCAGAACTTCGGTGCGCCGCTTGGTTGTGGGGATCGGATGGCGGTCGCTTCGCGGGGTGTCTCGAGATCCAGTCGCGCCGCGTTTGTACTGGAGAGCCGAGACCGACTAGGTCGAGAAAAGGGTTCGGAGATTGACGATAGAATGAGTTGGAGTTGATTGCTAGGAGCGGCGGTTGCTGCTATTTATTTGTCATATACCCTCCATTATGATGAAGTGGAGTAAAGTGTGTAATTACGGGTCCACCACCACCAGGATGGCTACCAGCTGATTCCGCGTTGTCTGAGTGCTAACAAATAGACACTAGGTTATTAACTGTAGAAGGTTTCTGGTGGTAGGAAAACTGAACCCGACTCACTGCAATCACGGGCACAAGGTGAGGTGCGTAATGTTGAGGATTTCGTGTTGTTTGGGTTTTTTTTAGTTAGACAAGATTCTTTAGTTAACTGTCTTTTATTCTAAGGTTGGGACAGTGTTTGCAATATTTTACAATAATCTTAAAGTAACTAGCTAGTGCTTGTGACTTGTGTGGCTGACATGTAAGAGCAATATGGCGGACTCATTCCGGAAGCGGATACAAGATGGTATGCCGCTCGGGATGCCTTCCGAAGCGTTAACACGTAAATTTCAAACTGTTACGAAATTTCAGGCAAAATTGGGTCTAAGTACGAATCATTGATCAGATGTCAGAAGTTGACGTACAGACTATAATCAGATGAAGGGGGCTGTAATCCGTCACATCTGTAAGTGGTGTACAAGGAGTGAAAATAAAGTGCTTTGGTACTGTGTTCTCGGGTATGAGTGATAAAGTCGTCACAAGCTGTGTGCCTTTGCTTTGAGATGTCTCATTTGGTGAAATTAGGACGTCTTTGATTTCAATACCCTCGCGTACCTAAGATTTAGGGAAAGATGTTCTATTAGCAAGTAATGTTTCATTGTTATCTCAAGTAACGGTTTCTCGTCGTACGTGGTCACATAGACGAAATTCTACATCGATCAATCAATCAACCAAGGTTAACTGCTATGGTTAACTGCTCGACGTGGGCCTCTCCCAATGTGCGCCATTTCGAAATACTACATGGATATGGGTTATCTATGTTATATGATTAGAACAGGAGAAGACCTAAAGTTCCAGATACATCCATCCAGGCTGAGGATTACTACTTCAAACAGACGCGTGCTTGGGTGACTTCTCTTACTTTACAGGGTAGTATTGGTGTTATAGGGCTACTCTGTTTAATAGGCAATCAATGAGCTAGATGAAAATGACAGCTTCCCCGTAAGTGTGATAGATATGTTCGCTCCACAGCCGATCGTGTTGATCCAATAGTGACTTCGATGGATCAACACACGGATGATATCCAGGGTGGTAATGAAACCGTTCTAGTTTGTGGGAGGGCGGTGTGCTCCTCCATGCGTCTTATTTCGCTCCATATTAATGATTGAGTGATGTAAAGTAACAGCGTAGATGTGCAATCCGTGCGACTCCGCCAATGGTCCGGGGAAGCGTAGTCGTGATTCGTGCCCTCGTTAATAGACAGGGTAATGGAGCGGTTACGAGAGCCTCTGCGAGAGAAACGTCGGTGGCTTGGTGGTTAGGGGGTCGACCTTGCGATCGAGGAGTCCCTGGTTCGAGTCCTGGCCATTGACGTGAGCCCACTCCTAGCACAAGCAATTTAGCTTAGTTGGAGGGGTTAGAGGGAATATTAGTGGTTTCAATAATTTCGGTTGCTAATATTCTTTTGAAACGAAGCGCGTATGGTAGTTTTGTACAGGAAAGCGAAGTGTAACAAAATTGGCTCTTAACTAATTCTGAACCATAAGTTTGTTCTGGTTGATCGGTTTCGAGTGTATGCGGATGGAGCACTGGATGGGGTATGGTCGGTGTTGGTTTGTTGGTTTCCGGTCTTGCTCTGCTTACTACTACTACTGCCTTGGAAACCTATTCAAATGAAGCCTGGCCGCGGCTTGGGCTGGGATGTGGACGCTGCTCGCTTCCGGTGTGGCGGATGGAGCTGGGACGCATCGTGTTTGGGCAGACTTCAGTACATTTCATCTCCTAGCTTCGAACCCCAATGCCTTAATTCGATCTCAAAAGATAAGTCATATCACTGTAGCAGAAATTGACAACGAGCTGGCCGAGACGGCGCGGCGGTCCATAGTCAGAACGAAGGAAGAATTCACGATAACGACACATTCTCAGCGATTAATTGTCACATCATTACTACTAGTCCACCTTCCACAGATTTTGATGCATATTGTAAGTAGGTAGGTCCAGACTCACATTCATGTTCGGACTGGCTCCTCGAGGGTCGATGTTCGAACTATGTAATCTTGCTAGCCTTGCAGGATAGTTTAGGTGTTTGTAGGGGCACCGAGTGGTTGTACGTAGGTCCAGACTCACATTCATGTTTGGACTGGCTCCACGAGGGTCGATGTTCGAACTATGTAATGTTGCTAGCTTTGGAGGACAGTGTAGGTGGTTGTAGGGGCACCAACGAGTGGTTGCCCGGCCCGACTGGTTTGCAGTCGTAGGGGCACCAATGAGTGGTTGCCCGGAGTCCGACTTGTTTATGGTCGGAGGGGCACCAATGAGTGGTCGCCCGGGGTCCGACCGGTTTATGGTCGCAGGGGCACCAATGAGTGGTCGCCCGGGTTCCGACCGGTTTATGGTCGCAGGGGCACCAATGAGTGGTCGCCCGGGTTCCGACTGGTTTATGGTCGCAGGGGCACCAATGAGTGGTCGCCCAGGTTCCGACCGGTTTATGGTCGCAGGGGCACCAATGAGTGGTCGCCCGGTCCGACTAGTTCATAGTCGAAGGGGCACCAATGAGTGGCTGCCCGGTTCTGCTCGTTGTGGCCGAAGAACACCAACGAGAGATGTTAGGCCTATGCGGCGATGGAAGTCAGTGATGGACGAGCGTGTCAGTGCGAGAAGAATTAAAGCCTCGTACATTTGTTCACAGACGGATCTCTGGCATTGGTCGCACGAGGACGAGCGACATGTCAGTCTGGCCGTGACGGCGCGTTATAATTATTGTGTGATTAGGGTGAATGAAATTCACTCTGGCGTAATGCAAGACTCTAGTGCTCTATGGTCGAGTGTGACGTCATTCGTTCATTCGGTCAATTTGAGTTTGACAGATTGTTGACTTTGGTGGGGCGCGCGGAGAATCGGGATCAGTGTCGCCGTGAACCTCGACCGAGCACTACGTGTCTAGCAGAACGCTCCTGGTTCGGTTGAATATACTTGGTTATAGATCGCGAGTGTGTCTAGCTGTAAAATGTGTAGTCAGTGATTGAAGTATGGTGATTCGTGTATTAGGTTGTCCTATCTCCTTGCCCGCATATCCACGCGGATTGTAAGTGCAAGCTTACAATGGGCTACTAAGAGGCCCCAGACCCCGAAGTAAACCCCATGTGCCTTCATACTTTACTACATGTAACATCAGTCTAAAAGTAAATAATAACAAATAATTCGCGATTGATTCCATTAAAAGTGGTTTTATTTCAATGTGTAAAATTCGCTTAAACTTTACAATATCATGTCGAATAATAAATAGTACATTAAGGGACAAGTGTGTAAAGTTGGTGATTACCGCTGAGATGCTTTTGAGACCCGAGCCGGTAATCATCAAGACAGACGTGTATCATGCTATGTGTTTCAATACTTTTGTGAATAAAATAATACTAAAATAGGTATTTACCCTTGCATTTTCAGGTAGTAAGCTTTCCACAACGTTAAGAGCTTTGTGTACAACATAAATCATTTTCTTCATAACTAATACTTGTAGACGTGTTAATTAATAAATAACTATAATTTCAAAAGTGAAAACGTGTTGTTATATTTCTTTTTTTTGCAACAGCGGGAAAGATTATTTTTTTTTCCTATGCGCGCGCATCTCGTTCAGCCATAGACTAAAGAGCTTTCTTTTTAATTTGTTAGCGGCCTAAATGGGGA